>CM053785.1:46001547-46714047 GCA_028749045.1 Cupressus sempervirens | reverse complement strand
AATCTTTGATCAAACTCATTTTACTAGCACTCAGTAAGAAGATGTTGTTTGCTCAGCAATAACTGACTTCTGATGCTTAGTGAACACTAGGTTTCTTAGAATACACTAAGTTTAATGGGTGCTCAAAACATACTAAAATTTCTTCACTCAAAACCTACTAGATTTCTCTTTTCTTGACACATACTGAATTTTCTTCACTTGGCTTCAACTAACTTTCTACTTGGTCTGCACTAACTTTCTTGACTTCCATTGTTTGCTCGGTCAGGCTTGGTAGACACTTTTGTTTTCTTAGCCTTCTTGTTGTCTAATTTTCTCTAGTATCATTTCATTGTAGCCTTAAGTAGATAAACAATACACTATATCATCAAAGTCTTACTTGGTCTTAGTGTTTTTTTTATACACCATATAACTCAACCTTTCTCTAGGTACTCTTGTTATCCTTTATTTTCAAATCCTCTTCAGTAATCAATAAAATGATAGCATTCAGACCAAATTAATAATTATCTCACCAAAAAGTAGCAGGTTTGATATCAATGACAAAATAATGATTGTTCCATGATAGGTTTCATCAATATTCCTCATTTCTATACTTCAACAATCTTCTTCAACAATTTTGACTGCTCTAAAGACACCTAAATGATCTTAAATATAAACTAGTTTCCTATCTACATGCTCATAAGAAAAACTTGACACTTGGACACGTTGGCTTATAAAGATTCCAAGTCATCTCAATGCCTTAAAAAATAGGCCTTTTATTACAACTGGATGCAATCAAAAGACTTGCGAACATGAAATAAACTAACCTAACAAGCACGGTGGAGTTATGTACATGTTGAGATGAAATAGATAAGAAATGTTGCTCACATCAGCCTTGTAAAATCCTAAATAAAAAGCATAAATTACCTTTCACCATAGAATGCTCTAGTTCTTGTAGGACCACACAAATCTACATGTGCAATCTCCAAATATATTGATGTAGTAAATATTTTTTATAGGAATGAACTCTTCTTCTATTTTTCCATCACACATTCTATATATACCATGTTAGACAGTTTCACAATCTTAGGTAAATGTCTAACTACATATGTCATACTAGTATTCGCAATATTATCAAAGTTAATTAGGACCATAACACACATCCATGCATTTAGGAGATAAAGGTCCTAAATAAGTTTGCATATCATAGCAATCAAGCTTGACATTCTCTATAATTTCTTCAGTAGAAGCAGGCACAAAGGTTTTTTTCAATTCATCTTAAAGAGAAGTGGAATTAGATGTTTTATCTTCATGGTTAGTTTTCTTTTTTTTGAAATTTAAATTTGACTTCTTATATTATCCAATAAATATAGGATTGAAATATAGAGCACCCCCAATCATCCTCAAAAAGAGAGGATGAATAATTTTATTCTTTGTAGGTTCATTTTTAGTTCCAGGTATCTTAGGCTCTTATGAAGAAGAAGTTTGATCATATTCTATATTTAGACAAGCATTAGGTGCATCATTAACACAAAGAGTATACATGAGATTATTGTAATAAAACTAAACCCTATGATAAAGAGTAAAAAGAACATGCATAGAATGCAACCATGCTCACCCTAAAAGAAGGTTATAGTTCAACAATCCAAGCAAAACATGCACATGTGTATATAAGATTACATGACCAACTTTAATGGGTAATGTAATAATACACAAAGTTTGTCTAGAAATGTTACCAAATCCACAAATATGAATATGTTCAAGCTAAATAGTGGAAAGATCATATTGTATAGATTTAAACATATCCATGCTTCAAACATTCAAGCTTGAACTATTATCAATTAGAGTGTGATGTATAGTATTCCTATTGATACATACAACTACCATAAGAACACCATACTAATGTTGAATTTTTGGTGGAGGAAGATCATCTTCACTAAAGACAATAGGAAGAATAGATGACATGATATACATACATTCCAAAAATGAATTAATATTATCTTTATTATGACAAGGAATGAGAAGAGTCAATAAACTATTTTTCAAATCTTCATGATAGGTAGGTGAACTTTGAAGCATTTCATAATGAGAAATCTTAGTGGGAGTTTCTCACAATTGTTCTACCAAGTAATACTCCTTATAAGTATTTGGAAGTCGAGGTGCTTGAGGAAACACATGTTGAGAAGGTGGTAAATAATCTAGAACAATAGGTTGAGGATTATTCCTTGTGCGATACGCATGAGAAAAATAACCTAGATCAACAAAATAGTTTAAAGGGTCTATAGGTTTACCTTTAATAGTAATCATAGGAAATCCCTTAAGAACTATCAAAGGTTTTTCATAGTGTGTGTGAGGTTAATAAATGGATTGAATGTTATGGGAAAATTAAGCCATGCACACAACATCTCATGGAATTTGGTCAAAAAATATGTGGAAGAAAGTAGCATAGGATCATGAAAAACCTTATCCAACATATCATTATTATTATAAAAGTCTTTACCTAAAGTACTATCCTTATTCACAATAAAACTATCATCAAAGTACTCATAAAAGGAATCAAACATCTTTAAAGTACAATAAATGACCAATGCACTATTTTTTATTTTTTATTTTTAATATTTTTTTTCAATTTGTATATAAAGAATGAAAAAATATATAAGAAATGAAGTCTAATATGAATGCAATATCTAATCTAAAATGAAATGCAAGATTAAATCTAACACCATAAAATAAAGAGTTATCGCAAGAAAGTTCACCAAAGAGGATGTGATCAAGGAGAATGATTATTTCCAACCAATCCTTAAGGATGTTAAATCTTAATAGGTTAATGCAATCCAAATGATAATGAAGCACTAACTCAAACCAAGGTTTAACAATTATGAAGATGGGTGAAGAATGCACTATGTCCTTACGATTCAAGTAAATTACTTCTAAATATATGTAATAAGAATGAAAATTAAACTACAAACTACTGAATTGACAAAAAGAAAATAAAGAACTTATCTCGAAGAAGAAGTCAAGTAATTGAAACTAAATTTATACTTATTTTGCTACTCCTAGTGATGAATAGAGTTGGATCTGGGCTTGAAACTATCAAATCTATGAAATCCAAAAATATTGTTTCCTTTTGATAGAATCGAGTTTTTTTAGTAGAGTTCACTTTTCAGGGAAGAAATATGACCCTGACAAGTAGTGTTCAAACTTAAACCTAATTTCACACTTCCAAAGTTTTGTGAAAAGGGTATCCAAATTTCTACTTTATTCCTCCTTTTGAGATTCATTAATATCTAAAATAGGTGTTTGGATAGATATTCAAGGCTTTTCCTTAGTCAATCCCCTAATTTTGGTAGTTTCTACCTCCATGGATAGCCATTGAATCAATAGTATTATGTGTGATACTTATGTATGAGCTTTGAATGTGTAATGGAAAGATCTAAATACCTAGATATAAACCCTAGCTTGAAGTTTGGACTTTAATGATGATGAAGCAATAATATATAGATTTGAGGATAACCTAGAAAGTATACCAAGCACCCAAGGCTAAAATACTCTAGCCATACTCATAATATATTTTCTACTCCATGATTAAATGTTGAATTCTTGAATAATAGATTGGAAGGGAGAAATGAAGAAATGAAGAAATATCTTGTTTCAAAGGATGTTTTCAAGCCTCCTTGCTTTCACCTTGAAAATGTACTAAGAAAAATTGGAATGTCCACAATGGCTTGTCCACATGAAGTATGAGCTTGCTTGTTTGATCTTGTTTGACTACTTAGGGTGTCCTCACACATCATCATACAATCACATATTGTGTAAAATGAAGTAATTAAGGGTGCTTAGAAAGGATAATGAATCAAATTTCCCCTACCAACTGATCGAGTAAAAAATAAAGTTAGGGATCAACCCCTAATGCAAGGTGTGAAAGGGGGGACCCAAAATGGGACACAAGAAGGGACACACTGCATCCATAATTGGTTAAGAATGGACACATTGAATCCCTTCTAATCAAGTGAAACAATCCTAAAGACTTCCTAATGATCCCAATTAAGTCTTAAAACTCAAAACTTATGTACATATTTTGAGGAAATTACATTTTTGTGTAGAAAAGGAATTAAAATGATTGGAAGAAGAGAAAGAGGAGGACACAAGTAAATAGATCCTATCTCACATTTTGCATTATAGGATAGGAATGCCAAGGAGGACTTATTAGGTCCTACTTAGGTCCCATTTAAGAAAAGTATAAGGGATATATGCAAATACATCCTAAATGGATATTTAGCATTAAATTACATTAAATGGCTATTAAATAGTCATAATTGAAGTGATTCCAATGTAAGATGGTATAGAATGAAGGGATGCCAATACTAAACCCAAATTATACTAAGTATGTAAATATGTCCTCTTTCATGTAATGTTAACTAACCTAAGATATGTGAAACTAAATTAATTTAATTTGGTTGAGCTACATATAGCAAATAGATCTAGAAATAATATGTTTGCAATTAGTCTTTTTATGAGACTAATAATGATTTTCATAATGACATTCAAGTTGTGGAACAAAAAGAGGAACCAAGATCTGAACCTAGACTAGAACTAAGAATTGAGACACTGGCACCAACACCAAACAAGAACTTGACAAAGAATCACCTTGTTGATCAGATTATTAGAAGAAAAGATAGAGGAGTTATGACAAAATAGAGTACACAAAGAATTATGTTTGATTTCTCAAGTTGAACCAAAGAGTACAGATGAAGCATGCAAGGAAGATCATTGGATTCAAGAAATGAAGAAAGAACTACATAAGATTATGAAGAATGAGATATGGGAATTGGTCCCTAGACCAAAGGAAAAAAATGTTATAGGAACAAAGTGTGGTTTTAGAAATAAGATAAATGGATAAGGTGAGGTTGTGAGAAACAAAGCTAGATTGGTATGCACTGGTTGTTCATAGCAAGAAGGTATAGACTATGAAGAGACATTTGTACCTATTGCCATAATTGAAGCAGTGAGGATGTTCTTGACTTATGTAGTAAAAAAGAAATTTAAAGTGTATCAGATGGATGTGAAGTAAACATTTTTCTAAATGAAGAATTGAAGAATAAGTCTATATTGAGCAACTTGGAGAATTTCCTTTGATAGAAGGAGGAGATATGGTATGCAAGTTGAAGAAATCATTGAATGGATTAAAGAAAACACCTAGAATCTGGTATGTGAGGTTGGATAAGTATTTATAAAAATTAGGATTTGCTAAAGATACTACACATGGTAACTTATATTTGAAATAAATTGAGAATGACTTGTTGATTATCGTAATAGTTATGGACGATATATTCTTTAGAAGAAATAATGAAGAAAGTGATAAATTTGTTGATAAAATGAAGAGTGAATTTGAGATGAGCATGACTGGAGAAATGAAATATTTCTTGGATTTGCAGAATGTACTGAACAATGATGATATTTTCCTATCACATACTAAGTATTTGAAAGACTTTCTGAAGAGATTTGGTATAGAAAGTTCTAAGCATGTTGGTACACATGTGATAACTTGTTACAAGTTATATAGAATAGATGAGACACCTAATATTGAGTAGAAGTGCAGATCCATCACAGCAACATTTGGGATCAAATTGTGATGGCAATTTGCGACGGTGGTGTAATTCATGTTGATTTTCATGTTTTTTTTCAATTCTACCCAACGTCGTCGCAACAGTGACAGTGGAGTCACACTTGTGACGCCCCTGGAAGCATTAAAAAAAAAACACGACATAAATCATTTTCTATTTGTATTGATTGTGGAGAGTTGCACGTGAAAGATGCAAAGAGCTTTGAACAAGGGTGGAAAGTTGTGAACATTGTCGTGCCCTTTTGATTGGTGCATTTGGTTGTTTTGCCCTTTTGATCTCTACATTTCATTGTTGTGTCCTTTCTCTGTGATTTCACTATCATGCCATGCTCTTTCTCTATGATTTCATTGTCTTGTTGTGCCCTTGCTCTGCGATTTCTATGCCATGTTGTGCTCTTGTGATCTGTGTGCCCTTTCTCTATGATTTTCTTCAAGGGGTGAGAAGAGGTACATATGTAAAAAAAAAAATTATTTTCCTTGTAAACATGTATGTCTTTATATTTCCTTCTAAACATGTATTTGTTTATATAGTCAGATAGATCTCTTTTAAGGTGCTTATTACATATTATCTCACAATAGAAAAAATGATCCAACTACATACATATTTTAGAATCAAAATAATAAAACAATAAAACTCACTCAACCCATGCTAAGTGACTTACCTCAAGACCTCGCACAAAAATAAAGTAGACCACAAAAAATGGGCAGAGTTCACAAGAAATTTTACAAAAACATATCATAACAGATATTTTTAGAAAGAAATAAGCCATAACACAGTTGAATTGGTCTAGTTGTTGATTAGCTAGGTTGATTACAAATTCTCGTAGAACTATCATCAGATTAGGTAATTATTCTAGAATCAAAAAAAGAAAAAAAGAAAAAAGAAGAAAAAACTCACTCAACCCGTGCTAAGTGACTTACCTCAAGATCATGCACAAAAATAATGTAGACCATGAAAAATGGGTAGAGTTTGTAAGAAATTTTACAAAATCATACCATAGTACATATTTTTAGAAAGAATCAAGCCATAACATAGTTAAATTGGTCTAGTTGTTGATTAGTTGGGTTGATTACAAATTGCTATAGAACTGTCATCAAATTAGGTACATATTCTAGAATCCAAATAATAAAACAATAAAACTCACTCAACCCGTGCTAAGTGACTTACCTCAAGATCCTGAACAAAATTAATGTAGACCATGAAAAATGGGTAGAGTCTGCAAGAAATTTTACAAAAACATATCATAGCAGATATTTTTAGAAAGAAACAAGCCATAACCCAGTTAAATTGGTCTAGTTGTTGATTAGCTAGGTTGATTACAAATTCCTAAACAATTGTCATCAAATTAGGTACAATAAAATGAACAATCAGCTTTACAAAAAATGATCTAGGCACATACATATTCCATAACATTGGCCTCCACATTATTTTACTTAGGGCCTGTTTGGCAATAGGAATATAGCTGGAATAGGCATATGTCTATTCTTGAAACCTCTGAATTATAGATTTGGGTGCAATAGTTAGTAATTGGGAATAAGCATACAATAGGAATATGCATTCCATTTAGGCCCAAAAAAATGAGTATCTCAATTCCACCTAAATAGGTGGAATTGGAATACTTAAATATATTCCTATTCCAATTTTTTACTTTGTTAAAAAAAAAAAAAAATGGGTCTGTGAAAATTGTGCCACTCATTTTCCTTAATATTGGTGCTCAAGCTTCCACTCATTTTCCTGATACTTGCAAAACATCATGTGGGTTATCACTTGCATTGTTGTTCAATCTTTACTTTGGGGTCGAATTCGCCATTATAAGTCCTGAGGTTTTTTCTTCTTGTTTCATACCGGAGATTATTGTTTTTAAGCCCTAATGATATATTTGAAGTGAATGTTGTGAGGGTTTATTGCTTTTCCAATTTGCATGGATTGGTGGAAGTTGTAGTAATACCAATAAATCCTCTTTAGGTGTGGACTGCATGCTAATTCCAGGTTAATGTATGTAATTGTTGATGTTGATTTCAAAGTGCATCTGTAATTAAAAGGTTAGTAAATTATACATATTACTCATGTAAATTTTAGTTGTTTTGATTAAGTAAAAAGAGGTTTTGAAAGGACCTTAAACCTTATACAAAGGGACAAGAAAGATATAACAATGAGAATCTTAAGACAACTATGGAGAACCACCCAAAATACTAGAGGGATACACTGATTTTCCCACCATGAGGGCAAACAACCCAAGTAAAACATAGACCATCAAGATTTATATTTCGGTCCCTTCTTTTGAGAACGTAAAGCCATATCAAATGAAGGTTTGGAGGACTTTCCTTTTTTTCCTTTAATTGAAGTCTAACCATCCTCCACCTTGCCCACATCTTGCTGTCAGTCCCCACTAACCCCCAAAACCTCCGCAACCAAAAAGCCAGCAATAGTGTTCTGGAAAAAGTCAGTAGCAAAAGGGACAACAACAAAATTTGGACTCAAACTAGGCAAAGGGTCTGGAACTGTAGAGTCAGATGGAGATGGATCATCAACAACACTTTGAGTCAATACCATTGTAGGGACAATATGCGTAGCATTAGAACAATCAATAGAATCCTCATCCAAAGTGAGATCAGTATGTGAAGAACTATCCAACCTATCCACAACCGAAGCAACTTTTTGAACTGTATAATGATCATCTAAAACCCCCAACCACCAAGAAGGTGATTTCTTCGATCTAACCTTATCAGAGGAGTATCGAGCAGCAAGATGGCTAGTATTATGACACTTCCTACATCTAAAGGGAATACCTTCATAATCGAGAAGTTGAATCCAAGAACCACTTGAAGAAGCCAACTTTATCATAGCAAGGAGCCCTTTAGAGATATCCATCTCCACGAGGATGCAAGCATACATTTTCCTAAAGACATTGGAGGAAACTGAATCAACCATTAAGAAATCCCCAAGGGATTCCCCCACAACCTCCAAGACTGAGTCCTGCCAATGGTGAAGGGGAAGATTTGACAATCTAACCCAAAGAGGAATGTTATCAAAGGACTTAGTAGTTGGGTTAAATGTTGGATACCAAGGTTTGGCCATCAGGGGGAATTGTTCCTCCCAAGAGAAACCACAGCACATGACAGAATCCCTATCATCAGCATTAGCAAATTTCACAATAAAAAATCCCCTTGCCAGAGGGTAGATCTGAACTAAATCTTAAATCATTGTTTTCCAAAATTTGGACATCCAAGCATGCAGATCCGAGAGAGAGGGCCAAAAACCCCTAAAATGAAAGATAGCAGTATAGCAAAGAAATCATCCACATATGTATTGATCTCATCAACAATGTTTTAATGAAGCTTAAGAAAAAGTAGCTTACATATAGGAACACACACAGCCTCATAGCTAGCCAAAGCCGGGTGAGACCCCTTCCTCAGATGTCATGCCCAAAAATATAGGGCAAAAATACACCAATTTTTTTTTAAAGATAATTAATTCACTATATAATGCATGCTACACTGAAAACCTTATGAAAATTTTGACCAAGGATTAAGGTGAGTTTCAAATACACATCATAAAGATGTAGAGTTAATATTCCAACACAATGCACAGGTTGGAAAACCCTAAGTCCTAGTGTTACAGGAACACTTAGCTTGGGTTGAATGAGATGATCGATCAACATTTAGGTTCAATTTACAAAGATATGACTACAAATTTAAATTACATTTTAGGGTTTCCAAGTTTTTAAGTTGAATAGAATATAGTTGGGTAGAATACGGTAAGGTTAGGTTTGCATGCTTCACTTCTTGTCATGAGAATGAAATTTCACTACAACATTGCTACATTTGGATTAAGCACTAATTAACAGCTTAAATCACCTTACTTAACTATATTGCATTGGATATCATTTGATTGGGTCACTAACATGAGTTACAATTGTTGTGATTCAATACCTTATCCTCATTACATGATACTAGTTCAATCTACTAGAGGAACTAAATTTTCTCTTTCTAATGAGCTGACCTCTCACCTTAGCACTTGATACTAGTTATCGACATGACCCAATAGAACCAATTTAAACATTAAATACCAATCACAAGTCTAACAACTACTTACATTTAATCATCTAACTTTATCCTAACATAACTATCAATTGTCTAGTCAAGCTCTAACCTATAACACCTTTGATTATTACAGGAGCACTTGCCAACCTAATGATACCATCTAATTGGCACTTTAATAAAATTAAAATCAAACAAATATTTAGTAAGAATACTATAATAAAAATAAATCTCTGCCATATATATATATATTCAAACATAGAAACCCAAGTTACTTCACTTTTCTAACTCTATTTAACTCTATCACCTTACTAAATATTTAAAGACCAATGACTCTTATTAAACTTTATTAAACTTCTAAATTTTAAATTAAAATCATAAAATACCAATCCAAATAAAATAAGAGCTACTCAATAAAACTCAAGCACCAATTTCTAACTTCTATTTAGTCAAACCTAAGAATCTCCTACGCATTATTACTAATCCCTACTTACTAGTTCCCCAAACACCCTTTTACTAAAACTAAAATTACTACTAACCCTCTTATTAAATAATGTAATAAATAAAAGAACTGAATCATAATTAAAATAACCATCCACTAACTAATAACAAATCCTAATTTAACAACCCCCTTAATACTCTCTTTAACATACTCTAACACTAGCTCCTAACTACACTTCATACTAACCACCAACTAACATCATTACTTACTAACCCATCAAAATAAAACATACTAACTAACCTTACACATACTAATCCACTTACAATTTAATTTGACTAACTAACTTCAACATCTAACATTTTAATTTAATTAAAGGAAAACTACTAACTAAACAATTCTAACAACTAACCTAATCACTATCCTTACTAACCATTAACCCCATACTACCCTAACCCACATGTCATAACCCCCCAACTAACTCCACCTACTCTACTCCCTTTTCCAAGGCCTTGGGTGGCTCCCAACCTTCCTCACATGGACCAAGGTCTGCCAACATAGCTCCCAAGCAGGCACTGTCCAAGGTACGTGAGGGTAGCACAAGGACATGTCGTCACGTCAATGCCTCCCCTTAGAATGCAATTGGTGGATAGTATAGGATATGATTTGATTTTGTTTTAAAAATGGCATGCAATCACTTCCCCTTTCAACGCTCAAATCGGCATGGGGGCACATGTAGGTAGGAACCAATAGGAAGGATGGGTAAAGTCATGCTCCTAAAGTGGTTTCCTTTGGTCCCAAAACTTTGCGCCTAGGATGGGGAGATGGAGGGTAAAGTAATTACTCAAAGTTTAGTGGTTGGGGTTTAGGATAGGATAGTCTCCTATTTTGAGTTAATTTTTTAAATTTATTTCTTATTTCATTTTATAATCTCATAACTAGTATTTAAAATGATGTCCAAAGGATATTCTAGGGAATCTTTTAGAATATGCTCTGTTGTAAAAGGGAATTTGAATTTTCCCATACAAAGGGCAGAGATCATTTTTGCTCTAAGAGTTAGATTTTTTTTCAATGTCTGTTTTTCTCTTCTAAATGTAGATTTTCAAGTTTATTTAATTAACAAAGGGGACACTTTTTTTTCTAAGTTGAATTATGGAATGAAATTCGATGTTGTATTGATGCAATCAAAAAGGAATATTTTTCTTTCCAACAATTATGAAAATACAAGATAATCTATTATTCATATAATCGAATTTTCTTAACATAGTTTGAAGTAAAATTGCATAACTTAATATGTATCATCACTTCATCTAATTACCATTAATCATATGAATACAAACTTGAACTTGTAAAAATGATATACGAAATGTAAAACATCATTGCATCCCTTTATTGAAAAACATATGCATATAAGTTTAATCACACAGAATACCATATGAATAGAAAATACTCCATTTTTATTCATTCATTTGACTCAAGGACTCCCTCAGGAAAGAACCAGGGAAGAAACCCGAGATTGGAATCGTTTCAAAAATAAGTTTAACAATAACATCTTTTCAATAGGATCATTATCTTGAGGAGAAATCTCCCAACACATTTGAATTGAAAACAACAACTCTGAGATCCTGCTTGGCTCCATAACAAGGTAGCCACTACAAAATTTGCAATTTCATCAAGGTAACCATGGAGAAAATGAAACTGACCAGGAGACACATAGATTTAACACGAAGACACATTCAACTCAAATATTCCCATCCCACGTGTGCACAACAGGTTCATTAATGAACCAGACTTAGGAGAAGGTGGATTTTTCTAGGCAAGAGAAGTTGGTCACAACACCATAATAGATTCCCTTTCGAGGCTAATATCACAAGAACTTCTGTTCTTTCACTTCTCATTTTCTCAAAATAGAAACATGGTTTGCACTGACGAGTAGGGGCCCATAACACCCTACTCTCTCCCTTTCCTCATCATGAAGAGAGTCTCTGCACTATCAAAGTCCAATTGAAGCCCTCCTCCCATATATGGCCACTTCTACCCTATCTGAGGGTGAGTAATGCCAACACAACCCTTACAATTTCCCTCAAAAATCAAAATGTAAAACACAAAGAAATTTTTTTTAAAGGAAACCCATCACAATCTCATCCCCAACATGTTCATCATACATACGAATGCACACACATGAAGAACCTACTTTTAAGAAATGAAACACATCATGAAGACACGAGTTTGAAGGGTTCCTACTTTCACAAATGGTTATGGCATACTAAAATTTGAGAAGAATTATCCTTCTTCCTCCTTCAATCATGACTTTACTCTATAAGGTTGGGTGAATACTCTTCCACCCTCAAATCTGCCACTAAATAGGTTCCTAACTCAATCACTTACAAAATGCAATAACTCCCCACCTAACCTAGGGCTTCTAGAGTCTTCTAACTCAATCCTGTCATTAAGAAAAACTTTATAGTGGAGTTTAACTTATAAAACTCATGGTGAAACTCTAATTTTTGCACTAAAGCAAAAATGAGATATTTGGGTGGTCACAAAAGTCAATAAAAGGGGCTAGACGGGTGAAAATGCCCCCAACCCATACATATACCCCCTAGGTACTTAATTTTCATAATTTTTGGCCTTTAGGACTACTTAATCACCTATTAAAATGCTTTAAATATTTGGACTGTCTAAAAACCCTAAGAATGCAAATTTATCACTAAACCCTAATTAGAGTAATTAATCTCGATTATAACTAATTAGTATTAAGTCACTAACTTAGTCTAACTCAAATTTTTAGGTTACTCACTAACCCTAATTATCATGGTGAAATACATTTACGAATCATGAGTGTCAAGCGACACTATAAAATCACTATTACAAAACATTAATACTTAATGATTATAGAATGATACACACATTCAATTTACGATACAAAAGAAATACGAAACAATGGGTCTACATCTTTCATTAGACTAAACCCTAGTTTTTACAAACAGTACATAGGGTCCAGTTTCGATTCTTTGTTAGATTTTCCAGCTAATAATCCTGCACACTCATTTCACACATTAGTAACTCGAGAAAATTCACGTGCGTGTATTCAAAACTTATCTAGATAATCACATAAATCTTTCATATAAATAATTATTTATCTCATTTCTGCTCATATATTTAACCATTAAAAGTTGCATAATTAGTATAACATAACTTGTTTGTTAATTCAAAACAAAATACTAGAATAATCATCATAAGGCATGCATATATTTAAACATCATAAACATTGTCAATAGGGCATACTGAAATATCTGAATGCACATAACCTAATCATTAAGGTACTATAATCAACATCATCATCATAAGTTAAACCACCTCATATTATTGTTAGTGAAATGTAATGTTTAAGCAGTCAAGATAATGTAGTAGTTTTTGAATCATTGAGTTTTTAAAACATCAATGTATTAGCAGATCTCAGTTACTATTAGGACATCTATACCATAAAATATTACTTCATATCCATTTTAATCTCCTATAACAGATTTAAAAGAGAAATTTATATTTAATAAGTACATATGAGGAGGGACCTTACATCAGAACCAAAGCATTAATAACAGCTTCAAAAGCCACCACATCTACATAAGAGATAGCAAATGGACCCCCAACCACTCAAGAAACAACAAGAAAGGCATCCACAGCAAGAACAACAGTATCAGCTCCAGCGGAAACCACAACAGGAGGGGGCCTAGAAACCCTGATAGAGGAAGGCGTAACAACATTTACTATCGAGAGCCGGGCCGCAACAGAGGCAGGCACTACACCATGAGCCTCCCTCACACAAGGATTAAAACATCAGTAAATTATACATATTTTTCATGTAACTTTTATTTGTTGATACAAACTAGGAAATTTATTTGTTTGCATCTATGTGTATGAAGAGATCAAGTTTGTTTCCATCTATGTAAAATATTATAATGTCATAACAATTTTTAAATTAATGTAGTTTTTGTCTTTGGAGCTACTAAACATACATCTAAATTAGCTATATTAAATCCAATTGTAGGTGAGGTAATAGGCTTTAATTTTCATTGTAGTGACTCATTATGCATAAAATGATGATTAAATAATACTAGTTTGATAACTATCTTCTTGTGTGACTAATTATGTGATAGTTATTACATTTTGTACAATCTAGTGGAGCATCAAAGGATTAAGTGTATTGAAATCAACATGTTCACTATATTTAACAATTGATTCAAGATGAGAGGATTTCATTGTGCAAGGGTACTTAAGAAGGTATTTTGTTGTGCAACCACTTTCCTTAGTGTTATCCTAAGATGATATGGGCTTTTCTATGAATCATAAAAATATTAAGAAAGAAATTGAAAACCTATTCTACAATATATAACAATAGAGAAACAATATAGTTGGGAGAAGCAAGGATTTAGGTTAGTTGAAGGATTTAGGAGATGTGTCACTTGCATGTCAGGCATGAAGTGCATTCCCCAACTTATAATGAATGGTTGGATATAAAGGCTCCATACATTGGCCCAACAATGGAAGCCAACAATGTTGAAGAATAACTTCAGTGAAGAGTTGAGTGACATTACCTCTAAACCTCTAAACATATTGAGAGATATTTTGTGGTCGACATTGAGGCCCTTTGAAATGATGATCAAATATGGCCCTAAGGCACAAATATCTTAGACATTAATTTGAGCTCCCATTATTATGATTAAGGACTTCAAAATCATGAGGATGAACTAGGTGAGATCACCTTCTTAACATGGCTATCAAAGTGAATGTGATGGGGACAAATAATAATAGCCCAACCCATTAGGAGTTAGCACGATAGATCTAATATCAACACCATGTTCTTGCTTCTGAGCTAATAGTTCTTTAGGTGCATTTTTGTGTAAAACATTAATTTTGTTGAACAATTGTAAACTTTTGAAAATGCATTCTTGTTTCTATTACCATTGTCGGGCTTCCCTTGAACAAACTCAAAATTGAGAGGCATATATACACCAAATTTTTCTTTCAAAACCATATGTGCAGATATAAAAATTAAGTACATGTCCAATATTTTAGCAAATATACACATTAATTACACCATTTTTTTCTTTCAAAACCATATGTGCAGATATAACATTAAGTACAACATGTCCAATATTTTTGCAGATAAACACATTAATTACACCAATTTTTTCTTTCAAAACCATATGTGCAGATATAAACATTAAGCAAATGATGCTTCTACTGATTACGATGATGATGAGGAGGAGGATGATGATTATGATTATAACCTTTTATTGTTTATAATTCATATGTGATGCTAATATTTGATGTAATTTTGAGTATATGTATCATGAATTTTGTAGCTAACATAAGACAATTGATTTACTATTGCAAAAACATGAAGCCCTTTCACGAGCATCCCACACAAGCTCTTGGATCATCAGGTATAAGTCAGTACACCCCATAGAAATTAATGTCTTTTTCCATTTCTAAAATATCTCTCTCATTGCCACCTATCTCTCTTATTTTGTGGAGTCTAGGTACTAGTGAATAGGTATTTGTCAGATTTGTCTTTCTTGAGTGCAAAAAATGTAGGAATGGAAGAAGAAAGTGAGACATTTAGTATGTCTAAATCAAGGAGATCGACTTGAGGTCAAAATATCAAAAAGAAATTGAATAAGCACATGAAATTTTTCCTTGCTCAAGGGGGACCATGTTCTTATGATAATGAGAGTGAAGGTGACTTTGATGTGCCCTTTAGGTACAAACATTTACAAAAATAATGGCTTCCGAATGAACTTCCTCTAATAAACACTAATTTTTGTGTTGGAGAGGGGATATATCGCATAACACCATCCTCATTACATGGCTTGGACCTATTTTCCATGGATGGCATAAAGGTCTCTTACAACAAGGTTGTTGAATTGATGGAGTATGTCAGACCTTGCTATGATTACAGTAGTTGGATATAGATTGTTAGATATAAAAAATGTATGTGTAAGTATGCACTCACAGAAAATTATATACAAAAAAAAGTTAGTGAACAAAGTAAAATAGTATCTATACAAATTGATGAAAGGCCAAAAGCATCAGTGAATATTGTAGGTTTTATAAATAGTCCACGACTTGCATTAATTAAGAAGCCACCCAATTGCATATTTGAGGCACACGAGGGAAATCGTGTATTTGTATGTGCGATAAAATCAATACGTGGAGGCAAAGAGCTACTTATTGATTATAATTTGAATCACATAGATACAAACACAATCACTATCATGGGCGAGGTGGTACATACTATGCACATTTAAAATCAAATCCAAGCAATGAAGATAAACACACCATTAAATTTGTATATATTTTTGCTAACTTAGAATAATAGCACATTTATTTTAACATGTCTCAATGATTATTTTTTGAAATGAAAGAGTAAGGTATGGATCAACACCCATAGGATTCACATGACGGTGATGATTCTTCTTCTCGATAAGTAAACTCATTGTTGTTGTACAAATTATTAGATACCATAAATATGTTAATGCATATTTTTTATTATGTTTTATTCTTGTGAGGCCTCGCCCTGACCCATCGTAGCATAGAGATACATTACTCTTATTTTTTTATTCACGACTCGAGATGTCGAGACATTATCTGATGCTTAGAACATATTTTATTATTTCATGTTGTGTGATGTTATTTTCAAATATATTTGATGATTGTCATTTAATGTTTCATGTATATGTATGTTGATGAAATCAGTAAATGTAGGATTGAGATTTTGATTTAAGATATTTTTAAATGGTTAAGAATTATGTAGGATGAAGAAACCCTTATTGATGTATGTTTTAATTTATGTGAATTCTGAATACGTATACATTTATGTACATGTGACTTTACGGGACTACTGATGTGTGCAATGAGTGTGCAGATATTTAGCCGAGAAACCCTACGGAGGAACAGAACTGATCTCCATGTGCTAAATTTTGGAAACATTGTTGTTCGTAATTCACGTATTTGTATTGTGAGATGTATGTATGCATCTTCTTTGTTCAGTGAGTGTTAATGTTCGTAATTATGTTCTTTCAGTGTCGCTTGACACTCGTAAAGTGGTTATGTGCTGCAGTGGTTGTTTAGGGTTAATTGTTAAACCTTTGGACCAAGTTGGTTTAAGTTAGTGTCAGTTTTCTATTAGGTTTTTAATCTAAGTTAGTCATCCCTTAATCCGGATTAGTGCTTAATTGCAAGTTAGAGTAGGGAGTTGGACCTATTTTATTTCTAGATTTTGTTTGGCTCTAAACCTCTTTCCTAAGGCTTAAAACATGATATAATTATACCCAAAGGGTATGGGTATGGGTTAGGGGACTTTTCCAACCCCTAAGCCCCTTTTTTTGACTTTTGAGGTCACTCAAAAAGTCCCTTTTTGCCTTTGTGCGAAAATTGACCATGGTTATCTTGAGTTACCTCACCTCATCTCCACTTAGGGTTTCACCATGGTATAGGTTGAGTTAGGAGTTTCTAGATTTGTTAGTAGGTGGAAATAGTTATTGCTCCTTTTGGGTGGTTGAGTTGGAGGCTTATTTAGAGGCCTTCCTTGGACTAGTTGGTTGTTACCCAATCTCTACATTTAGAGAGGAATTCTTGAAGGTTGAAGGAAGGAAAGGGATACTCTACTCAAACTTGTTCATTGCCATTACCTCTTTGTGAAGATAGGGAATTCTCATCTCCCTTATTCAGTTTTTTATGTTTTGTTTCATGTTCATGTTACCTTGTTGTTGTTTCATTGTTCTATGGTTGTGGGTATGTTGGGAAGATTTGTAAACCATGTCACTTTGGTTGTTTTCCTTTCTTGTTTATGTTTGCAATTTTGAGTTTTTCGTGCATGGGTGTTTTGGTATTACTCACCCTAGGAGAGGGCAGACGTGACCAATTTTGGGAGAGGTCTGTTTAGTTGGACTCCAACCTGTGTAGAGTCTCTTCTCAGGATGAGAAGAGGGATAAAGGGTAGGGTGTTATGGGCCCCTACCCATCAGCACAAACCTGGTATGAGTATGGCAAGTTTAAATGGAAGAACGAAAGTTTCTTGGTTATTAGCCCTGATTGGGCATCTGAATTGGTGTTGTGTTTGACTTCTCTAGTTGGAAGAATCCACTTTTCCCTAGTCTTGATTCATTGTGAATCCTATTGTGTAAACCATGTATGATTATGCATGTTTGATTTTCTTTTGGTTCTGCTTGGTTGTCACCCGATTAGTTATTGGTTCCCTCCATGGTTCTTGAAAAGAGATTCAGAAAACATTCCAAATTCCTTGATTTTGATCATGAGGAAAATTTTGATTTAATGGTTGAAATTTGGGATTGAGATCCTATTGTAAATTGCATTTTAAACCTTATTGTAAATGGCAATGACACCGGGTTTTCTTACTAGTTCTTTTCTGAAGGAGCCTTGAACTAGGATGCATAATAGAAAAAAAAAAGATTTATGAAATTTTCCTTGCAATGTGTCCTTGAGAATTTAAAATTTTGGCTTATGTTTGTGAGAAAATTATTGGTAGATAATGTCTTGAATTATGAATGTTCAAGTTTTAATTATGATATTGAAGAGTTGAATTGATATAATGAGTTTTCAAATACGATGTATAAGTATTATGATGAGATCAAATCAAGAGCAAACCCTATATTTCGAAATCAAAGATATTTCATTTCTTGATAATTTTCATGTTGGTTATGATCAAATTTGAATTAGAATAATCTACCACCTTTTCAATTATGTGTATAGTATCATTCACCTCCTAAGTTCTTCAAATATGATCATTTGGATTGAGAGGTTGTATTCTTGAAATCAAAAATAGTAATAATAATAAGAAATTTAAACTCCTACCATGTCCATGAAGAATTAATATAAAACATACATGTTTAAATAAGAAACTGAGAAACTATACCTAATGTACTCCCTTTCATTGACATGCTTGTATAAAGGAAAAATGTTAATAATAGATTTGATTAAATCCTTAGTAACATAAATGAAATGCATAAAATAACATGACCATGCCTTGTTAAAATTTTTGCTTCAAAAAAAAAATATGCACTCCCAGGAGTAAAAAACTCTCTGAAAAATACATGAGGAGAAAATTTTATTTTTTCCAAGACCACAGAGCATATTCTTGAATAGATTCCTTCCTAAGAGAATAAATAAATAAAAGAAATCTTATGCTAATCTCATGGGTGCATAAAAATTGAATATATATATATATATATATATATATATATATATATATATATATATATATATATATTTCCTTAAAGAAATTAATATCTATGTTATCACCTATAAAACTTTATGCAATAACTACTTTTGTTTAAACATCCCATCTTAGCTTTTCTTCTCCTCTTTCTTCATGCACGTCAACTTGAAAGTTTCTCTTGCATGTCAGTAAGGATGACGTCACCCGTACTACCCTGACCTTGTGCATGATTTCTTTACCTTCCTTGGGATGCGATTGAGTTCTTAAAGGAATTTGCACATAATTTGATTTGTTTTAAGCAATCACCTTGCCCCTTTCCCATCACCACTTTTCATGGCAGATTGGGATGGGATGACACTTTTTCCCTTCCCTCGTTTTGCGCTCAGTCCTTCCTTTGGGACACTTGGGAAGTGCTTACGTGGCGGCTAGGGGAGGAGGGTTGGTAGGGTTAGTAGGGTTGAGGGCAAGGGAGTTAGTAGGATAGAGTTAGTTGTGTTAGGTGTAGGTTAGTTTATTTAATTAATTTAGTTTGAGTTTTTTTTTAATGTTTTAAATATTGTTAGAGTGTTAAGAGTTTAGTTAAGTAGTAGTTGGATTAAGATATAGTGTTTAGTTAGCTTGTAAGTTAAATTAGTTAGTTTTTAAACTTTAAGTTTATTTTTAGATTAGTTAGTTATTAAATTATGTGATTTTAGTTTCTTTATTAATTTTTTTTTTATATATAGTTAGTTTAAAAAGAACTTTAAATTGTTAAAGTATAATTAGTTGATTTAATAAAGTTTAAGGTTATTTTATGTTTTGATTAAGGACTTTTGTTGTAATTGTTAATAATTTTTTTTTAGCTACTTAGTTATGTTTAATTTTGTAAATACTAATTTAGTTAGTTTTAATTTAAATGTACTCTAATTGTTTTAACCATTAAGTAGATTAAATTTATCGATTAATTAGCTATTTAAATAAGTTTTAATGTAGGTTTGATTGATTTGATATTGCAAGTAATCTTAGATCTGAATTCATGTACATTGTTATTTAAGTAAGTTTTATTGCATATCATTATAAGTTAATGTAGTATCATAATTTTATCGATATTAATCTAATAACGAAAGTTTTAAAATTTTAACGATGTTATCATCCTCATGTTTAAAATCTTAGGATTGTAATGTAAAGAACCTGTACAAAAACTTCTATCTCCATCATTTCAAACTTAGAGCATGTTTAATTATTAGTTACAAAAAAAAATGTTGTATGTGTGTTTTGCCCTCGTAGTCTGGGCATGACAATTCTTCACTATTATTTTGGATTGATTTTAAATATAGAGCTAATAATATTGCTCTCGCAAATGAGTGTTGATCAGGACAAGGGAAAGGAAAAAGTAGTCCATGAGGAAGAGGAGTCATGCCATGATGAGCTGGTTGAATTTACTATCGATTTTAATTCAGTCATTGATCCTGTGGTTGCATTGAAAAAATGTATTAATGATGTAGGAAAAAAATTATTAGAAGTGGCATTAACTTAACCTCAAACTCCTGCAACTAAAGATACAATCAATAGGCTATTGACCCTAGTTTGCACATATTTAGTAAGTATTAACATAGTTTTTAATTATAACAAAAGTTCAATAACGACTTTTATAGTATACTCTTTTATTTATGTAATTAAATAAATTGCATATGTTATGTTTTCAGAGGATGGTAAGGATTTTAAGGGGCGATCCCCCAGAGGATGATACTTTAGGTGGTTCAAGTACATCACATGTTCTATCCTACACTTGTGTTTTGCTCGAACAAATTTTTTTTTTAATAGCTCTAACAATCTTGTTTTATTGTGCTCTAACAATCTCATTTTTCAGCTCCTACCATTGATCCTCTGTTCATTACACCACCTGGTACAAGAAACATAACCCAAGAGGCACTGTCGAATGCAAATTCGGCAACACGTAGCTCAGTGACAGATGCAGTGGCACCGCCTATTGGTAAAATTCCTCTTTTTCACTCTCATTTTTCATGTGCTTATTTCTCTTGAACTATTATTTCTTAGGGAGCATTTTGTAATATTGGATTCATTTTATGCAGGAGGCGATGAGGACATTCTTGGGTGCTCACATGTTAGATGTACGGGAACATTAAATAATTGTGATCAATTTCTCATTAGCAATGAAGATGGTCTTCCCCTTAAAGTACCCCAACTTCCAGGTAATATAAAGATTGATCCTTTCTTTTACTATACAATTGTATACTCATAATCAAATGCACTAACTTCTTGTGCGGTCCCCTGCAATAACTACTAATCACATTATTATTTTGCAGGGAATAATATTTTTATGAAAAACTTAATGATGAATTTTTGCGTATATTTGGGCCCACCATATGCACAGGGTATCATATTTTGATTTCATTGCTAGATCATGTTTCCTTAATTTGATCAATTTCTTCAAGTAAATTAAAAGGTAGGGTCAGTTCATTTATGAATCTAACTATTTTTTTCTTTTCTTAAAAGGTGAAATTTGCAAGCAAAAGAGTTAAAGGGAAAACTCATTGATGTTGTGACATCACTTTTTGGACCCAACGTCTTTCAAAGACTTAGGCTCCTTGAGAAAGTGGGCCAGACATTGAAGTATATTAGGCTCAACTACAGGACCCAAATTTTTTTTTAAACTCTTATTATAAGCGGCCCCCCTATATTCCCGTTATTGAGTGGGAGAATCTCATAACGGATGCCACTATTCAAAAAGCATTAGATGGTGGAGAACTAGTACCACCCGAGGAAAGAAGGTATGTCATAATATTAAGAATGAAATTATGTAATAATTACTCTTAATACTTATGTGATATAACATATTTCAAACTTCACATAGGTTGCCTAACACATCAAAGGCAACTGAAGTAAGAAAATAGAAGCACGGACAACACAAGCTCGACTTAGGTGGATATTCAAAACTTACTACACGAGTCGTGAGTATAAGTAAATGAAAAATTATATGCAAATATTTATAAATTGTAAAAAAATTGGTCATGATGAAATTGATTACAAAAAAAAATCATGATACCAAGATAAAAATGTAGGCCACGAAGTTTTTTTAAAAAATCTCTAAAGAGGACAAGAAATTAGCCTTTAGACAAGGCTATACAACCTTGGTTGAATGACTTCGATCAATGAGTGTGCAAGGTTCGTATGTTGGATCTATCGATGAGGTAAATAAATCAATTGATTTTTATTTCAAATTGAATACTTTAGCAATGACTGTATTTGATATTAAGTTCCAAAAATATAACTCATTATATTTGTTTTAAGGAAACAATGATTATATATTTGTTTAAAACTTCAAAGTGAATATATTTATACGTATGAAAATGAATGATTAACATTTTTATATATTTGTCTTGTATATATACATCATTGATAAATGCACTAATTGTTTACATTAGATTGCAACCTACCAATCCTGATACATCAACTGAGCACCGTGGATGAGACGATCCGAATGTGGATCCTAATACTCAAGGTATATATTTTCTATTTGATTTTTTATTTCTGAATTATTAATACAAGTAAACATTTTAAATTAAATTTGGTGTAGTAATACAAATCTAACTATAATATGTGTTGGGATTAAAGAAAACATCTTGCATTGTAGTTGCAGGGGATGCAGAGGTTGTTCTTGATAAGCATGATGAGGTCCAAGCTGACGGGCAAGATGATACCCGTAAAGAGCGCTACAATGTTCTTTAAAATCTTTAAAGTCTCAATTTTTTAAATGAAACCCTTTTATTTATTATTGTAGAGGACTTTCCTTTGCAAAGGATAGCAACTCCATGTTCACTGGTTAGAAGAAATATCGATGACAACATGGATATGCCTCTGCAACAATATAGGGAAGGACAAAAAAAGAAAAAAGAAATGATTCATGTAATTTATGTAACTTATTGGATAATGATTGATGTTGTTTTATTTATGTTCGATTGAATGTTCATGTGAATGTTCTAATGAAACTAATGTGTTATTGAATATTATCATGTGATAATTCATGAATATTACATTTTATTTTATTAATAGAATGAATGAATTTTAGATGTTAACTAATGTGGAGGGGCGGGGAATGAGCTTCCACCTTCACGTGGTTGGCTTTAATTAGTAGAGAATATTAAACTATTCTTGAAACTAACTGAACGTCAACATTAGCCTATGATTGCATGACAACTATGTGAATCTCTTAGGTTCAAGAAATGCAGAAGGACGCCATAGTCAAACTCATTTATTTATGAAATTTAGTTGTAGTATATGAAGTATTCGAAAGAATGGCTTACAATGGGATTGCCTCAAATTATTCATCTCTAAGGTATTCTAATGTTTCTATTTATCTGCAATCATGTTTAATTGTATTTGATAACTTTTGTTGTAAATTGAGAGACATAAAGAAGAATTTGAATAGTGGAAACAAATGATATTGTATCATTCTAAAGTATACATTGATACATGAACTATTCTCATTATTTATTTTGAGTGTGGTGATATGTTTAATAATATCACAAGGAGGAAGCAAAGGATCCTAAAGTTTGGTCAAAGATTTGTCTTCAAAACATGGCCAAATTAGCAAACAAGGCCACCACAATACGTCTGTACTTGAACCTATGTTTCATTTTTTTGATAGTGGGAAACACTAGTCCCTTCATAATCGACTCGCACTATGTGTTCTATATGACATGCAATGCTTAATGGAGAAAGCAGGTAACACTTATAATTTCACAATTTATAATCCTTGTTGCAAATTACAATATGCAAAAGTCAAACTTCATTGGCTATATCTCTAGTTAGGTTTATATATGATATCTGTTGATTCCAGTGACATGCCTTTGCTCTTTGATTTCGGTGCCATGCCCTGGCTCCGCGGTTTCAGTTACATGCCCTTGCTCTGTGATATTAGTGTCGTGCCCTTGCTCTATGATTTTTTTGGCATGTCGTGCCCTTACTCTACGATTTTGTTGCCATGTTGTGCCCTTGCTCTATGATTTCATTGTTGTGTTGTGCCCTTGCTCTATGATTTTGTTGTCATGCCCTAGCTCTACGATTATCTTCAAGGGTTATGTAAATGTTGGCTTCTTTTCCTTCGAAACAGGTACCTCTTTATATCTCCTTATGACCATGTATATTTAGAGATCATTTTAAAGGTGTTTATTACATCTTAGCACAAGAGAAAAAATTGATCTAGTTGCATACATATTCTAAAATTCAAATAATAAAACAATAAACCTCACTCAACTCAGGCTAAGTGACTTACCTCAAGATCCTCCACAAAAATAATGCAGACCACAATCAATGGGCAGAGTTCGCAAATTTTTTTACAAAAACATATCATAGCAGATATTTTTAGAAAGAAATTTTACAAAAACATATCATAGCAGATATTTTTAGATATTGATTTGCTGGGTTGATTACAAATTCCTATAGAGTTGTCATCAGATTAGGTAAAATAAAATGAACAATTAGTTGTTACTAGCTAGCAGGATAAAATACAATTCTCCAAGGTGATAAAATTGCATATGCAAGGAATTGAAGAATAACTTCACTGAAGAGTTGAGTGCAAGGAGTTGAAGAAACAAGTTTTGCTTATGTACCTCTACCACAATTATATTACCTTCAAACCATGCAAAGGATGTTGAAGTGGTTTCCAACCTTGAAACACTCTTGTAAGAATTTGATATTTGGATTGTAAATTCTCAAAGACACTTGCAAGTGATTCCAACATCATAATTCCTACCACAACACTTTCCTGGATTCTATCTAGTGCCTCCCATAATATCCTCTATGTTGTCTAGCTATTGTTAATGTTGTGCAGTCTCTTCCTAAAGCCGCTCCTTCTCCTTCTCTTTCTAAAGCCACTCCTTCGCTCTCGTGCCTTAAATTTTGATTATCAAACTTCTGAACATCTGCCTCTACCTTATCTAAAATCAACTTCACATTGTGTTCTAACTCTAGCATAGCTCTTTGATCATCGATAGCTTTCATTTCAGCATTCAAGTTTTCAATATTGGTCAACACCCTCACTTGCAGGCCTCTCATGTCAATCTCTTGTTGTACTATTTCAACACCATGTTCTTGCTTCTGAGCTAACAATTATTCAGGTGCATTTTCTTATAAAACATTAATTTTGTTGAACAATTGTAAACTCTTAGAAAGTGCATTGTTGTTTTCATGTATGTATGTATATAATAATGAATAATAATAATATTTTCATGTATGTCAAAATAATAACTAACATTACCATCGGATCATATAATAATGAAGTAATCAACCCAGTTAATAAATAATTAAACCAATTTAACTATTGTTTAAAATGGTTATCTGTCATGCAGCTAAGTTACTCTGTGATCTTGCCTACTATTATATGATTTTCGAGTATAGTCATTGTCTTAAGAAAGAGCAAAAAACTCTTCAGATAGCTGAGCTTGTATCAACAAACATCAATAGACACAATTTCAAACTCCATAGAACATGCCATCATAGAAGAGGTATCCCTCTGAATAAATATGATCTTTCTCTTAACAAGGCTCTGATACCACATTAAAGATCCCATTTAAGATCAAAGTTATAATTATTCATCAAGTCTGAAATCACCAAACATGTCATGAAAGGACATATCTCCATGATGTGGAGCCATGTCCATTGATGACATGGCTTCACTATTAACTAATCAAATCATAACAATGGCCTAGATCATATTAGTTAACTTTAACCTATATTATTATAAGCTCAGGTCGTTGATATGCATAGAAGAAGAATGGATAATATACCTAATCCCTTTCATGTATCAACATTATCGTATTTGATCCTTTCTTAACCGATTCTATGCATGAATCTCATATCATTACTCGGTCTATTACAAATGAAGGATAGCAATCGGTACTGAAATAAGAGTACTATATTTTCATATTTAGTCATTGTGTTGGCCTCTGATATTTCTAGAGATAATGATTTTTTGGTGACTAACATATACCAAACTGATCACAACAATAATGGATTTGATACCAATATGATGCAGAGGGGATTGTGGTTTAACTAACCAAACACATTTTTTCTTAGCAAGGTCTTAATGACCATCCAATAGTCTACTCTTTAGTGACCTTCCTAAGGTATCTAACAAGACAATCCAACAATTCTTGGTAGAGTTACAAACTCTCCAAACAAACAAACTAGGATATAATCAAATTAGAATTTTTCATAGAGAATGAATGTGTTTATATGTTACTTAGACCCAACATTTAACCATAGATACTTTGGTTCTTGTCCACAAAAAATCCCACAATCCAATTTGCTACAGTAAGGGCTAAAGGAGTCATGATAAAATTAGGCCTCCTAATGAGGTATTTGAGATTTTTCTCGTACAAATCCTAAATTCCTGGGAGTAACAACTACCCATAGAATGAAATGATTGCAACCTTTACATAAAATGTGCATGCTATTTAGTAGAAAGTCCAAAGATATGGAGATTTGAAACTTGCATGTCAATTGTATGATAAAATGTGCAGCAGAAATGTGGTATCATAGATAGAAACACATTCATTCCATTTGACATAAAGCCACAAAGAGTAGTAATCTTCAAAAATTATAAGAACTAACGAATCAATTTTAGAAATTTTGAGTTATTACACATAAACATTTGTATGAAGTGAGAGCGACTTGCAGATGGCAATTTTTGTGAGTTTCAAACAATGAGATTAAATATATTGAATATGTTACTTGTAAAATTTTATGACTGCTTATATGTTTCTATTGTGATCTTTGAGTTGGTTGTTGAACTTTTGTAAAAAATTTCATTCCCAAAAATTTTGATTGGAGTTTCTTAATTAGATATTTTTACATTCTATGTTAGTTGCGAGTAATTCCAAAAAAAAAGAATGCATTTCCCACACTTCAACTGATTGTCTGCACAAATATACATTTGTCACCTTCTCTTTAATTTAAACCCCTCAATTTGATTACAAGATGAGCCAAATTGGTGAACCAATCAAAGTGCAAATTGTAGATTTATTTTTTAAGTCTGTACACTTGGTTGTATGTTTTAAAAATACTATCAACCAGAAATCAACATTGATTCTCATGAGCAAAACTATAAGTCCATAAGTCCAATTCATAACAATGACCTTCAAATAGTTATCAATTTTAGCCTTGAAGATATACCTAATGTTTGTTGGATCCACAGTGAAAAGGACTCTGAAACCTGTGGGGCTCACCTTGAGTGTGGGCATTTGCATTATAGGTTTGTGGTCCACAATAATAATTTTTTTAAAATTTATCAGCAGGTCATCGCAATTGTGACGACAAGGCGTTAGACAAACAACATATCTGTCACACAACCATTGCATTTGTGATGGCAGAATCTGACAAATTTCCGTCGCACCCTTAGCATTGTTGTCGTGCATTGTTGCAACTTCAACAACTTGGAGAAAATACTAAATATCTTATATGAGATGGTCAACTGTCGCAAGTACAACAATACGATGGTGACCTTTTCGCTTTGTCTTCTACTAATTTGCGACAACTTTGTGTGTGAAAATTGCGACAAAGGAGCTTGTTGTAGCAAGTTGTGGCGCCAAAAGTTTGACGAGGTCCAATTTCGTGTTTTGTCGCGTGGGCGATGTTTGGCCGTCATAATTACAACGACCTGTCGTTGTAATTCGGGTCCAAATGTAGTAGTGCATGATAAATCAAATATAGTTGGTATAGTAGCAAGGTTTCGAGATGATCCTAATTAATCAGACTGTGCAACAATAAAGAGGATATTCATATATTTCAAGGGTACACCTAATTTTGGGTTGTGGTATGATAGATCAAATAACTATACTCTATCTGCATATACTGATACAGATTGGCCAGGCAGTATGGATGACAAAAATAGTACAAGTGGTGGAGCATTTTTCCTTGCAAGAAGATTGGTTTCTTGGCTAAGCAAGAAACAATATTACATTTCATAGAGTATAACAAAAGCATAGTATGTGGAATCAACAAACAATTATAATTAGATCATGTAGATGAAACAGATACTAAAGGATATTATGATAGAGTTTTCAAACCTATTATCATACCCTGTGATAACACAAGTACAATGAGTATGTCTAAGAATCATGTGTTACATCCTAAAACAAACCACATATCTATTAAGTATCATGTTTTAAAAGAGAAAGTTCTAGAGAAAGAAGTCAAATTGGAGTATAGGTATCAATAAGTTTGGTGGTCTTTCTCTTGAAGTTGTTTGGAAAGTGGGTCTATCTGCCTTCTACAACTCCTAACAAGGTTGGCACAACTCCTAACAGTGTTGGAATCTTCTAATAGGAGTTAGAAGTCTCCTAGAAGGGACTAATATTTATTATATATATTTTATTGGCTACTAACAGAGCCCATCCTCTTACAAGGAAAATTTATATTGGTACATCATTTTGTGGGTACAATCCTCACCAAGGTTTTCCCTCTTATCAAAGGTTTCCCTAGTTAGCATATATAGTGTTATTGCATATGTGTATCTTCTTATGGTTGTTGTTTATATTGATCACATGTTTAAGTTCTAATAAGGTTGATAAAAGTTGTCTTGATCAAAGAACGAATCTTAAGTGGAAATCTCTATGTATTACATGCACCTAATTAGGTAAAGGGAAGGTTTAAGTGGCAATATGGATGAATCACAACCGTTGATTCATACCTAACCCCAAGTCACCCAAGTCTTCTTGAGGAGGACAAATTCTAACCTTTCTATGTGTGTGAAAGGGAATAAATGAATGATCAAAAAGAGTTTTGCATGCACAAACCAAGACATTCGTGGTGACCAAGGCATTATGATTTGAATTGAATTGTAGAATCAGTTAAAGGAGAATAGAGGAAGGAAACAATGAACAACAGAGAGACATCTGATCAAGAAGGATCAAGTATACAATAAAATAGAGGTGATCTATCATCAAGCATCAGAGTGTTAATCACAAGATCATTGCTGAGACATTCAAACATGTGAATCAGTCAAATCTCTTAACAGAATAGTCCTAACAAGCTATATTGAAATCCTCTAACAAGGTGTTTACTTAATTGTGAGTTGAAGTTCTTTAATCATTCACTTCTAATAGGGTGTTGAAATCCTCTAACAGGGTGAGACCTAACAATCTTTGTAAGCCTTTAATAGGGCAAACCTTTCACAAGATAAATCATGTTTCATGATCAAACATTGTAACCTTCCTCTGGTGCACCTTATTACTGCAGTAGTGAAGCTTTGTGGGTGTCATCCTCACCCCAATTTTACCTTCTCATTGGAGGGTTTCTAGGTAATCATATCTTGTATCATGTATGTGTGAATTCTTACTTATTTACATACTGTAGATACACTTTACATAGTATTTCAATTTACTTATTGAATATGTGAGATAGATATGTAGAAGTTTACCTTCCCTATTGTAATTCCAATAGTAGATAGGACTTTATGTAAAATTTGAGAGTAGTAGAAACTTGTCATAGTTACTAAAAGAATCATTAACCAATTCACTTCAGAATATATGTTGTGTATCTTCTTTATTATAGAAATACATATGTGCATACATGTTTAAAACATTTCTTTACTAATTTAACCCTTTCAACTTGCTAAGGAGAGTGATTGGATCATTTAACCTCTCTCTAAAGTCATTCTTGTAGAGTGTTGAATGTCATTTCATTGATAATGTTGTCTTCAATTTGAAAAAGCCAATTAGTATTGTCAGTATTTTCGCAATGTTCTCCATTCTCATTATAATGCACTTGATTTTTTCTACTGTCACTCCAACCTATGTAGGCAAGACTAGAAACTTGGGAATCTTGTCAATAGCTTATAAATTCAACATCATAATTTCCTTACCATATTTATCCTTGGTGGTTCAAATCTCCTTATAAAAGTTATAAGTCTAGGCTAAAGTAAATTTTGGGTTTAAAAATATCATCAAGGTCGATAGTAGATGAGTTTTCTTATTAATGTCCTTAGTCCTTTTCATAAATTTGGACATATCAAAATGCATGATTTTAGTTTATTTTATCTCTTGAATGTTGTAGATCACTAAAGAAATTGCAATGATGTTCTTGTACTTGTAAAGTCATCTTAGTTGAAGTAGTTGGTAAAGTCATCTTAGTACATTACTATAAGATCCATCATATCCTTCATTTACTGCAAGGGTCATGAAAACCAAAATCCATCTCAATACATTAATTCTCAAAGTGTTTGTGTTAAGGATTGACAATGACCATGTGAAAAAGACACATGAAGGATCATGCTTACAATTTATTTATTTTTAAAACACATTGGGAACTTATTTTGGTTTTTTAAACACATTGGAAACAAGGGTAAGATGCATATGTTCATTGTTATAATCGAAACTAAAAGTCTCAATTATAGCAAATTTAGAAAATGTATTATGTAATTTGAACTTGATGTTTCAACATAATAGTGGTAAAAATTCTTATATTGCAATTGAAAATAAATACTATGTAATGTGAACTTGATGTTTTAATACAATTATATATAAAAATTTGAATTATATATATATAGTTTGAATTATACGAGTAAATATGATGAAGAATACAACTACATTATTTTAGTATTGATTGTACAATAATACATATATTTTGTTACCATGCAAACTAAATAATATTTTTGCACTAAACAGTGTGAAGAAAATTTTGGATGTTGCGAGGACTAAAAGTTCAAACTCTAGATAGTAAACATGTATCTGTATTGCAATTGATAATTAGTACTGATTGAATTGATGGAATTTACAGTAGGAATAAATGGATAGACTACTCATGGATAGACTCCATGGGTAGCATGCGAGACACCATCCCTGCAATAAGGATTAAAAATCTTGAATTGCACATAGCAGATGAAATGAAAAAGAAAAGTCACTTCATAGAAAATACAAGGTAATAACATTGAAATCAAGATAATTTGAATGATTGTATTACAAATGAGTGAATCTAAAGAGTCAAGTATATTACAATTGGGATTTAAGTTATCGATTACAAGGGAAAATCTGCAAACAAAATTAATGTTCAACAAATGTTAATATTCATTCTCACCAACCTAGGGCGGCATAAGTTAGACAACCAGCCAATGTAGTCCTACCAGCGTACAAAATTCTTATCTCCCCTACTCATCCACTTTCTTTATGAGAATATAGCTAGAGATAAACTGACCCTCACTTGGATTTGCTGAGATCTAAAGTGGTTTGGATTATTTTAAGGCAGATCTTAAAAGAGACAAAATGCAGGTTAACCACATATAAACAATTCTAAAGGAGCAGTGATAAACGCATAAAGACACACTAAGACAATATGTCATCTTCCGCTTTCAAAGTATGGGTCTTGTGTCAATTAAATCAATCAGAATTAGTGTTCTTAAATGTGAGTTTAAGATCAAACATCAACGTTAACATTACCACTAGCTGTGAACGTAAGAGTTCTAAAAACTGCCTATGCCACCACTAATCACATAAACCTAAGTTGTTTACAGGTGTATAAAATTCCACAACAATAACCTTTCGAATATAAGTAGCTCTGCTTATCTTTTGCTGGAGAGAAATGTATGACCTGATAGAAAATTGCTACGAAGAATTAAAATTGCAGGAAATCCCCACATTAGTTTCAGTTGAATATTATCTGCAGCTTACAAAATTATAACTCTATCAGGCACAGTTTACAAGTCAATCTAAAGGAAATGTAAGACATTTATAACTTTCAAGAGCACCGTATCCACTTTAGTTGAGCTCCGCAGTACACCAGATCACAGTGAAAATATACATGATGACGATTGGACGTGTCCTTCCAATCCATAAAAGGCTGCATCCACATTCTCTCTCTATCATAATTTATTATATCAAGATTTTTAAAAAATAAGGCAGCAGAATTTAAACATCTAAATTACGATAGGTTGTTAGTAAGGCAGTTCTTGTTGAGTTACAGTATCTGCTTCAAATATTATACATGACTCGTCTGTTGGTGTCCATAAATATTTCCTGATCCGACATTGACAACTTCACTGGGTGTAAAGGAGAAAAGTAAGGCTTTGGGACGACAGTGAAGGAAAAGGATAAGAGAGTCTCTTACCTATGTACCAAGTTTAGCGTTTTCTTCCACCAATGATTGTGCCTAGTTAACAAAAACAATTATCAGCTATTTTCAAACCAAAATAACATTCATTTTTCACAAGTACAATTAAATATTTATGTCTCCTGAATGCCTTAATCTAACAGTTTCATATAAAATTGTTTGACGATTAACTGTAATTCTACAATTGTCTGACAACAAACTCAAGACTCTTAACAGCTAATTAAATCTTATTGAAAGCATCATAATCCAACAATGGGTACAGAATACAAGGGATCAAGCTAGCAAATTGGTAGATGTAAAGTGTCTATAAGACCCAAATTATTATTGTGTGTTGTCTTGGTATTTATCATATCCAAATTTTAAAATTTTCAATCAAAATGTGCAAGAGAACATAAAAATTCAATCTGTAAAGTGTTCGAAGACTTATCCAATTCATGATTTCAAATCTTCCGGCCAATCACCAGCTCCGTCCAGCACTTAGAATTTTTAAAATCTTGTTCCCGAGTTCTCACAGGTTAATGGAAGGGACCAAATACGTATTTTCAACTTGATCACTAACCATTTACTTCTAAAAAAGTTAAGGTTTAAACACGTATTCCAAACCAAATCATTAACCATTAACCTTTTTTAAAAAGAAGTTAATGTTCGAGTCCAAAATATGTGTTTCTAAGACGGTTATTAACCTTTCAAATGATAAAGTGAAGGAAATGAAAAGTAGAGACAATGGGTAAAATACAGAGGCAAAGAAAAGGGCATTCGAGTTCGCCAAGTTCTTGATTCTCTTACTGCAAATACATTGAGAAAATTTCCCTCTGTGAAATTGATGATTACAAGATACTCAAAGGATTTTCAAATAGTCACTACCTATCATCTGACAGAGGTGTAAAATCAAAATCCAAAACCATTTGATCATATACAGATTAATTCGTGGATACAATTCTTTTCATTTTGTCCACACACGGAAGGACCATCTTCTGATGAGCAGTGAGGAGGAACTTCATGCCCAGCATTTCTCACTGTGGCGAATGTCAGCCCTTCATATACTTCACTCCGCCCACCAACAGTCTGATTATTTGTGTACCATGGATACCAAGGAGTTTTAACAGGGAGTTTGAGATGAGATAAAGAGAATCTGGTTGCTGTCACTGGAACTACAGCATCGGTATCACCACTGAAAACCCAAATTCTGAGGCCTCTTTTCATGAGCTCTTTGTAAATGGGAAGCATTGAGAATTGTGAATCATTCCAGTTGTTGAAAAGAATATTACTGCAATCAGCCCAACTGTAAGGAATACCGGTGGTATTAGCATGAAGAGCTTCTTGCACATCTCTACAATTGTAATATATTAATGCATAATTTTCAGTGCAAGGATCGTACCCAGCTTTCCTTTCTAATGCATGCGAATTGTTTGATATTGTTCCCTTGGATATGCACAAAATGGGTTTGTTAACGAAGGCATCAAAATGTTTCAGGAAATGCAGTTGGCAGGTGTGAAGAGGAACGCATCAATTTTTGCCAGCATTCTCCCAGCATAGGCCAAAACGGAAGCATTGAATCAAGGTATGAAGTTGCACAACAAAATAATCAGAGGTGGATTTTTATCATATGTGGTGGTTGTGACTGCGCTTATAGATATGTATACAAAGTGTGGAAGGGTTCAAAAGGCGCACAAATTGTTTGACAAAATGTGTAAACGAAATGTGTTCGCAGAGAATTCAATGATAGCAGGATATACACAAAATAAGCTTGCCGGAAAACCATTGAAGCTATTTAACCAAATGCAACTAGAAGGTGTAACGCCAAAATCTTTAACCTTTGTCAGCATTCTTTCAGCCTGTGCAAAGAAGATAGTGCCAACGCTCTTCGGTTCCAAGTGCTGAGAAAATGCCCACTATTTTTTCTAACAATGTTCTCTATTTTGCAAATTTGAAGACATAATCCCAATTGAACTGGAAAGTTTGTGGTCTTACATAGTGGGGACTCATCTCACTAAAGAAGAGGGATCCTCTTGTACATGTCATTTTTTATAACACCAATACCTTATCCTTTATGCATTGTAATAGCTTTAGTTCTCTATTTTTGTAATCAGTGACTTGTGTCATTCTGTGGTTAATTTTAGTGAGGTTAATTAACTTCTTCAAAATTACGCATTTTGGAAGTAGTTATTAACCATGAAGAGGTAGTTCTTAACCTCGGTGTCTATATAAGGAGTCATTTTTGGCTTTGTAAGGGACTTTTTGGACTTTAGAAAAAGGGAGCACTATACTAAAATTTTGATTAGAAGATGATATTTGGAAAGTATGTACAAATTTTGTCTTTGTAATTAGAAATTCCTCTTAGGTTCTTGGTGCAAGAAAATAAAAGAACGTAAAATTTGAGTACTCTTCTTCCGAATCTAAATTGTTAGAAATGTTGATTCTCTTTGCAATGAACATTCTCACGGTATGGTGCAGATGTTTATGAATCTTTGGATCAGCATTGTGCTAGTAATAGTTCTCAAGTGTATATGTTGATTGATGTTATTAGCAATTTATGTTAATTCAAGAAAGCTGTGAAGTCGTGTGGTGCATTCGTCATCATGAGCTTTCTCATCTTTTAAAGTTTGATTTCATTTTTATTTTGAAAACTTCATAAATTATATCATACGACGGAACTGCCCCTCTAAACACAAAAGAAAGCCACATACCAAGGGCCTATCCAACTGTTGTGAACGGTTTGCCACATACACTCTGTTAGGCCGCTTTTACAGTGACAAATCTATTTACCAACATTGTGTAAATGTAAATTGATAAATAAAATAAATAACTTAAAATTAAATAAATATTAATGCATATATTTTATATATTATTATTATATCTTTGTAGTAAAGATTATCAAAATAATATTAGAATAAACACTAAAATGTTTTATATTCAAATTACAAAGATGTAAAAAAGTAGAAGTAAAGTATCATAATTATTAGAAATCAATCCATAATATTAAAAATATTTTTAACTGAAAGTTAAGCGTCTTTCAGCTCGAGTAATAAAATCTATTTATGTACAGCAGTGAATAGATGCTACATTACTCCATGAAAATCAACACTTACGCCAGTGATGTTATTCTATCAAGTAAATAACAAGTTTCACCTATTGCTTAATGTTTGCCTTCTTATATCTCATTCCTTGGAAATTTCTTTGTACTGAGACATTTATGTGGTGATTCCTCGCCAGTTAGGTAACAGATAGTGGAGTACAATAAAAATACTGGGATTAGAAAATGTCACTACGACAAGAAGGATTTCAAGAATTGTCACACAGAGAAATGAAGTATATATTAAGATTTGTTATCTAAAATATTAAATTTAGTTAATAGAAGCAATTGCTTTCTAATAAAATACTATCAAAACATATCTTAAAAACAATATAATTGTCTCTAATTCAGTTTGTTTTCAACTTTTTCAGTTCTTTCTTCTTTCTGTTGAGAAACATGTGTCTCAACCTTGCAATCCTTTTTTGGAAAATTTTAGAATTTGTTTGTGGAAGTTTTCCACTTGTTTATGCATTGGAAAATGGTTAGTGAATTGTTAAAATGAGTCTCGTCCATAGTAGAATATAGGTAGGTCATTTTTAGAGCCTTGATGACTCATTTTGTGACTTCTATGGGGGTCTAGACTAAGAGACAAAATTGTGGACGGGATTACTATTTTAACCTGGTTGTTTTTCCATATTGGAAATGTAAATGTCAAAAATGGGTAACATGTGGCATGGTAGTTTTGCCCATGGTTTTGTAAAACCATAAGTGGTTTCCAAGTTGTAAAATCACTATAAAAGGAGGTCTTGGGGAGGTGTTTGTGTAATTGAGCTTAGTTTGCAAGACTGGTGCTAGAAGGAGTCTCTCCAAGTTCGAGTTGTGGTGATGCGCTCCTGTAAGAACTTGCATTGCAAGTGTATTGTAATCATTTTGGTTTGATAATACATTGTGCGAGTTTTGGAGGATGGGGTTTTTCTCCCGGAAGGGTTTCCCCACGGTAATCATTGTGTTGTGTGTTCTTTTTTATTTTGATTATGTTATTATGCATTTCTTGAGATTTTTGCAATAGTTACTTTGATTTGCATAATCGTCCTCTCAAAGATTAGCGTAGGAAGCGATTCCGCGCACCTTTGCTTCCTTACAAGTGGTATCAGAGCCTGGCCAGTTTTGGTTCTATTTGTTGGGTACAGGGATTTTTTAGCTAATCAAGGTTTGAGTGGGAGCTTGTGCAGAGCATTTCATTTCTATGTTGCAGGATTGAAAAGATGGCAAGCATGTCAAGGAGAATTGATGTTGAAAAGTTTTCTGGCACAAACTTTCAGATGTGGAAGCTGAAGATGGAAGATCTGTTGTCTGATCGGGATCTATGGGATGCAATTGATGAGAACAAGCTGAGACCCACAGATCCAACATTAGCCGCACAATATGATCTGAATGATAGAAAAGCTAAAGGTCTAATTAGATTGTGTCTTGCAGACTCGATTCTGATTAATGTCCATGAAGAACCTACCGCGAAGAAGCTTTGGAAAAAGCTTAGTGAGATCTATCAAGCGAAATCACTTGTGAATAAGATTTTCTTGAGGAAGAAGTTGTATTCCTTGAGAATGGAAGAAGGTGGACAAATTTCTAAGCATCTAGAAAGGTTTAATATGTTGGTGACTCAATTGACCTCAGTAGGGGTGCCAATGGATGAAGAAGAAAGGTGTCAAATCTTGTTATGTTCGTTGCCAGACTCATGGGATAGTCTTGTGATGGCTATAGGGAGCACTTCAGTTGTCTTGAAGATGGAGGACGTTGTTGGTTCTCTACTTTCTGAGGAGATGAGAAGGAAGGTCTCTCTGAATGCTAAAGAGGCTTTGAGTGTTCGCGGAAGACCAAAAGAAAGAGGCAAGAACGAAAAGCAGTATGGCCATTCTAAGTCCAAAAATAAGGGGAGATCGAAATCCTCTAGTAAGTCCAAGGCAATCTGCTGGAATTGCGGCAAACCTGGACACTTCCGAAAGGACTGCAAAGAGGAGAAGAAAAAGAAGAAGAAAAAGAAGCAAGATTCTAATTCTGAGTCTTAGAAGGAAGATGGAGATGCTTTCATTGCAGCCTTGGCAACTCATGCAGGTGAAAATGCATGGTTAATAGATTCAAGTGCATCTTTCCACATGACTCCTAATAGGAACTGGTTTAGTAAGTATGAAAATATTGATGGTGGTAAGGTGTATTTGGGTGATAATTCAGTACTTGATATTGTTGGTCGTGGAAGTATTCGTGTGAAATTTTCTTATGGTAGAATCAGAAGATTTGATGGTGTCTTGCATATCCCTGAACTAGCAAGGAATTTGTTATCTGTTAGTAAGTTAATAGATGCGGGTGTGCATGTACAGTTTTCTGAAGCAGGTGTAAAAATGGTTAGAGGCGCTATGGTAATAGCAAGAGGAAGTAGATTGGGTACATTGTACCAACTTGATGCATGCACAGTCGAGTGCAATAGTACTTCTGATAAGATTGTGAAAAAGACTACTCAATTGGAGAAGGAGAGAGTTTCTCTTTCAACAAATGGTCGTGGTTTTTGGGTACCCAAGGGTGCTCTGTCTACCGAATCAAAGTTGTCTGCAGAGAAGACTATGTTATGGCACCAGAGACTCGGCCACCTAGGTGAGAAGGGCCTACGGACCTTGAAAAATAAGAACCTTGTTGATGGGTTGAATGACTGCAATCTTGAGTTTGATTTTTGAGAGCATTGTATCTATGGTAAACAAAACAGCATTTAGTTTTACTCGAGTTCTCATAAGTCTTCATGTATTTTGGATCTAATTCATTCAGATGTATTTGGTCCAGTTGATGTTCCTTCTATTGATAGATTAGTTTATTATGTTTCTTTCATTAATGATTTTAGTAGAAGAACATGGGTTTATTTTCTTAGGAGTAAAGCTGAAGTTTTCAGTCATTTCAAAGAATTTAAAGCAATGGTTGAATTGCAGACTGGAAAGAAAATAAAATGCTTGAGAACTGATAATGGTGGTGAATTTTGCTCCAATATTTTTGACACATTTTGTAAAGATTGTGGTATTAAAAGAGAGAAGACAACTCCGTATTCTCCATAGCATAATGGAGTTGCAGAAAGAATGAATAGGACCTTGATGGAAAAGGCTAGGAGTATGCTGAGTGGTGCTGCACTAAAACAAAAGTTCTAGGCTGAAGCTGTAGCCACTGCCTGCTACCTGATAAATAAGTCTCCTACATCAGCTCTTGTTGATAAGACGCCAATGGAAGCGTGGTCGGGCCACAAGCCTTCACTTAGACATATGAGAGTGTTTGGTTGTGGGGCATATGCTCATGTGCCAAAGGAGAAGTGAACAAAATTGGACAACAAAGCTGTCAAATGTATCTTCATCGGATATAGTTATGGTGTGAAAGGATACAAGCTTTGGGATCCTATTGCAAAAAAAGTATTTTATTCCAGAAGTGTTATTTTTAGAGAAACTAAGCCTTCTTCTGTTACAGTGTAGCCAGAACAAATTAAAGAAAAGAAAGATGTGATTCAACTTCCTGCTACACCTGAGAAAGTTGAATCAAGGCCCTTAGAAAGACGAGATGTTGAAGAGAGCTCTACGAGTTCTGAATCATCAGAGGAAGAGGGAGAACCTAATCATGAACCTGAACCTCCTGAACCTGAACCAGATCTTGTTCAAAGATCTACTAGACAAAGGAAACCACCTGAAAGGTATGGGTATTCTCCTGATGATTAAAGGTGCATATTTGCATTGAATGCTAACATTGATGAACCGAGATCTGTAGAAGAGGCTCTTGGTATGAATGATTCAGAGTCTTGGAAAATAGCCATGGATGAAGAAATGGTAGCTCTTAAGAGGAATCGAACATAGGACCTTGTACCATTGCCTGAAGGATGGAAGCCTGTTGGTTGTAAATGGGCGTTCAAAAGGAAGATGGGTTCAAATGGAAGCATTGAAAAGTATAAAGCACGTTTGATTGCAAAAGGTTACTCTCAAGTTGAGGGAGTAGATTATGGTGAGATTTTTTCTCCAGTAGCCAAAATGACATCCATTAGATTTTTGCTTTCTATTGCAGCAGCTTATGATCTAGAGATCGAGCAAATGGATGTGAAAACTGCTTTCCTTCATGGAGATTTGGAGGAAGAAATTTACATGTCACAGCCAGAGCACTATGTGGTGAAAGGTAAAAGTCATTTGGTCTGTAAATTGAAGAAATCCTTGTATGGTTTAAAACAGAGTCCTAGGATGTGGTACCAAAAGTTTGATACATATGTGTTGAGTTTTGGATTTGTTAGATCTAAATCTGATCACTGTATATATCTCAAATCTGATGGTGATGGTTTTCTGGTTATTGCCTTGTATGTCGATGACATGTTGTTTATTGGCAAAGGAAAAGGTTTGATTTTAGAGTTAAAATCTCAACTCTCAATAAAGTTTGAAATGAAAGATCTTGGTGCAGCTAGGCACATTCTGGGAATGGAGATTATACGAGATAGACGGAACAGAAAGCTTTGGCTAGGCCAAAGTAAGTATGTTTTCTACTATTTTGAAAAGATTCAATATGCAGGATGCAAGACCATTGAGTGCTCCTGTTACTATGGGAACAAAGCTTTCTAGCTCACAATGTCCTACATCCCCATTGGAGATGGAAGAGATGAGTCGAGTACCATATCAGAGTGTTGTTGGAAGTTTGATGTATGCTATGGTTTGTACAAGACCAGACATTGCCCAAGCAGTGGGAGTACTTTCCCGTTATATGTCTAATCTAGGAAGAGCACATTGGGATGCAGTAAAAAGAGTTTTCAGATACTTGCGAGGTACCTCAGAGTACTCAATATGTTTTCATGGAACAGGAAGTGAGCATTCCTTGGATATTCGAGGCTATGTCGATTCAAACTGGGCTGGTGATGTTGATAGAAGAAGATCCACCAGTACATATGTGTTTACATTATTTGGTGGTGCAATCAGTTGGATGAGTAAGCGACAGGCTGTAGTCGTTTTGTCCACTACTAAGGCAGAGTATATGGCAACTACTCATGCCTGCAAAGAAGCCATCTGGCTAAAGAGATTGTGTTCAGATATAGAGTTCAAACAAGGTGCAGTGACAATTTATAGTGACAGCCAAAGTGCAATCTTCCTAGCGAAGAACCCGACTTTTCATGCGAGGACCAAGCGCATTGATGTACAATATCATTTTGTGAGAGATATGATCGAGGACGGCAAGGTGAAGCTAGAAAAGGTAGACTTTGATGAATGTTGTAATGCATTAACTAAGCCCGTGAGCACAGAAAAATTCAGATGGTGTTTAGAGTCTATGGGCCTCTCGGCCCCTAGCAATTAAGTCCATGATATTTTGGATCCCTTGACTCTTGCAAGGTGTTCGACAAGTGGGAGAATGTTGAGAAACATGTGTCTCAACCTTGCAATCCTTTCTTGGAAAATTCCAGAATTTGTTTGTGGAAGTTTTCCACTTGTTTATGCATTGGAAAATGGTTAGTGAGTTGTTAAAATGAGTCTTGTCCATAGTAGAATATAGTTAGGTCCTTTTTAGAGCCTTGATGACTCATTTGGTGACTTTTATGGGGGTCTAGACTAAGAGACAAAATTGTGGACGGGATTACTATTTTAACCTGGTTGTTTTTCCATATTGGAAATGTAAATGTCAAAAATGGGTAACATGTGGCATGGTAGTTTTGCCCATGGTTTTGTAAAACCATAAGTGGTTTCTAGGTTATAAAATCACTATAAAAAGAGGGCTTGGGGAGGTGTTTCTGTAATTTAGTTTGCAAGACTGGTGCTAAGAGTCTCTCTAAGTTCGAGTTGTGGTGATGCGCTCCTGTAAGAACTTGCATTGCAAGTGTATTGTAATCATTTTGGTTTGATAATACATTGTGCGAGTTTTGGAGGGTGGGGTTTTTCTCCCGGAAGGGTTTCCCCATGGTAATCATTGTGTTGTGTGTTATTTGTTATTTTGATTATGTTATTATGCATTTTTTGAGATCTTTGCAATAGTTACTTTGATTTGCATAATCGTCCTCTCAAAGATTAGCGTAGGAAGCGATTCCGCGCACCTTTGCTTCCTTACACTCTCTACATAATATTTTAGAGTGTTGAAAGATTCATTTATGTCTAAATATAATTGAATTCCAATTTCCTCTTATAGTTATCAAAAAAGACAAGACATTCTCTACTACTTTGGATCCAAATGATACTCACTCTATATCTACATAGAAATCAAAGAGTTAGGGACATCTTTTCATTTTTAATTATCTTTTGGGACCCCTTTTTGGGCAAGCCTTGACAATTTTTGCAAATTTTGGGAATTTTTTGGTTGCCTTTGCAAATTTTGTAATCGTCCAGAGTTTTTTGAATTGACAATTTTACACCTTGGATGCTTTCGGGCCAGGAGGGGGTTTGATATGTTTTTACTCGGTGCAAACTTGATTTTCCCGAACATGTAATTTTATTCTTAGGCCAAAGAGAATTCAACAACAATATTTTTTTCAATAGTTAAAATAATATATGGGAGGATAAAATCGCAAATCTTGGACTTATATGGATTTTTAAAAACTCGAAAAATTTGTATAAGCTTGAGCATTTTCAAAATGAATTTGTTAGATTTAGTAATTTTGGAAATCTTGAAATTTTTTGGTGAAAAAGAAATTTTTGATAGTGAAATTGAAATTGGAGTTTGAATTTTGATTGCCAGGAAAAGGATTTATTTTGTTTAAAAATTGTAATGTATTGCAAAACTGAAATTGGATTGAATTGCAAAATCTCATTAATTTGGTTGAAATTTTGCCTAGAGAATTTTAAAAATATTAAAGGAAATTGGTAATTTGGAATTGAAAATTTATTTCTTTTTCTAAATTCAATTTTAATGATATTTTAATTGCCAAAATATTATTAAAAGAAAATTTTGACATCTCCTAGGCTTACTTTGTTTCTATTTTGCAATTTCTAATCAAAACTAGCAATAAAATGGGCCAATTTCACTATAGGCTAAGTAATTTTAATGTTGCATTTAAATCTAGGCCATTTTCAGGGAGTAACTTAAATTTGTTTTCCCTCCAAGCAAGTCTGCCCACTTGGAGAGACAAAAGGTTTGGTATAAAAGGGGCTTCCCCTCCTCTTATTTCCTCATTCCTTTTCCTCCTTCCTCCCATTTAGGCAGATTCTATTGGAGTGATTTTTAGGCAGATTCTACATTTCTTGGCAGCATTTTTTCTACTCTTTGCTTGGGCGAATTTCTACCCTGGGGCAATTTTTGGAGCAAATCTAATTTTTGTAAGTCTGATTTCTCCATCTTTAGCAGCAATTTCTCCATTCAGAATTTGACGATTTTATTTGGTGAAAGGGCAATGTGGTTTAAGGCTTGATTTTTGACAAGTGTGGTCGATTACAAGGAAGTCAAAACTCTGATTTTTGCTAGGGCATCATATTTGCAAGTGGAATTAAATTTTTCGAGATCTGATCTGAATGTGAAGAGCGCACAGTTATTGGTAAAGGCATATTTAAGGTAAAATTATATTCATTTTTAGAGGTGAAGTTTGGTTTTAAAGGCAGATTCTATTCCTTGTTCTTGCTTGGTAGGCTGAAGATGGAAGATATAAGTGTAGATTTCATGAGAGTACACTTGGAGAGGCAAAAATAAGCTAGAGCACCCTAGGATTGAGGTTTGGAAATAGCTAAGTGTAGTCCATCCTAAGGTAACGAAGAGGCATAAATAAGTGGTAGTCCCATCCCTAGGAAAGAAGTTTGAAAATTGATAAGTGTAGCGATAGAACTTGGAGATGCAGAAATAAGCTAGATTCCATCGAGAGAAAGAAGGTTGGAGATTGATAAATATAGTCCATATCATTTAGAACTAAGGGGAAGGAATAAGTGTTTAGGATGGTAGATGTTAGTGCAAGCAAGAACCCAAAAGGAATGCATACCAAAAAAAACAAGGAAGACATGATGCCTAAGACCACCTTCTTCTCGAAAGTGAGGCAAATAAGTGACACCAATATCAGCACGCTGAGCATGGTACAGTTGAAGGATAGATTGAAGGAAGGACAATCCCCCATGGCAAAGAAAATCTAAAACAGCAAAATTGTACACGCGGCAATTTTTCCTCCTACCTTGCCTTGTCCAGAATTGGTAATGGAATGTACATCCCAGTTTGATATTGTTACCAAGTCCATCATTTTTGATGAAGGGAAGAGAGTGTTGGCTAACATCAATGGACAAGTGGTTGAAGAAGTATTCAATATTCCCCAGCATAAAGGCATGACAGTGGTAACGATAGATCGAACAACCAAGTTCTTTCAAGGTAACCAAGAGGCCTACTTCATTCATCTAAAGAAGAATTAGTTACAGAAAGGCAAGAAGGGAGTTACCAAGTCATCAAAGCTCACTAGCTTAGATTTCAAATTGGAGTATGGCGATCTTACTGTGCTTCTCAGTCGGATCATGGGCATGGCTCAAGGTATGCAATTCGAGAACTAGATGTACTATTTTATGGATGAAATTGAAAATGGAAAGAGAAAATTTGATTGGGCTAGAATTATAAGTGAAAATTTAGAGTTGCAACTTAGAACAGTGCAGAGTCAAAAGCAATTCTACATGGGGTCCTATCTTTTTTATCTAATTCCGAGACTATACGAAAATCCTGGACTTAAGGCCTTAGGAGTGATTGGCAATGGGTCGAGGCAATGTTTGGTGCATGAGTGCTATCCACAGCTTTATTTGCACAACAACAAATATTATAAGATGTTTTATGACGCTTTTGCCATGAAGACAGTAAGGATATTACAAGGGACACTTGCTAAGAGGCTCTCATTGGAAGCGAAAACAAAAGTTAAGAACTATGGGAATTGGTTCATCCAATTTGCGCAATTTACACACATAAGAGTAGCAGGAAGTACAATTTGTCCCACGAGACTTCCGAGGTACCCACTTGACAAGATAGTTTTGATGGAGTTAGCTAGGAAACTTGAACATTATGACAAGATGATGAAACTTAAGGATGAGACAAGGATCACTTTCTCATTTGGAATAGGCAATGATACTTGCCCAAATCCTATTGCCTTTGCAGCTGCGGAGAAAGAGTAAGAGCGATATCGTCTAGGATGGTATAGAACAAGACAAGGATTCAATCCTAATAGTCTTATAATGCATCTCATGAAAACACATTCAAACATATTCCTACTATAGAAGATTTTTGGGCCAATGCACAAGATGACTTTCATGTGAACAAGCTAGCTTTCTCAAGATTGTTAGTGGGCATGATGAGGGCAATCCAATGGAGAGGCCTTGATATTCCCGATCAACTGGAAGATGATGAAAATGTGCTAAGAGAAGATTATGATACAGTGGATGGAACAGAATTGAATCCAATGGATTGGGATGATCATCATGATCCTTCTTTAGAGGCAGTTAGAATGACAATTGATCTACACACCGAGTCATGGTACAATGGGAAGTTAAGGCAATTACAAAGTTAAAAGGTACGCCTTACTTATGAGAAAATGAAACCGAAGGAAGAAGGTCCAACGGAGTCATGTTGATGTCAAATTTTATACCACATAACATATTAGCAATTGAGCATCTGATACGAAGTATCAAACACACAATTCCTCTCTTGAAAAGTTAATACTCATGGGACATGAGAATAACTCCAATGTTCCTTACACCTGTGGAAACTAACTCAATATATCAATGTGATTTGTTGGTAATCACGTAGGCGTCCTTACGCTATTTGTTTGAGGATGACTTGGACTTTGATGGAATGATGGTGATGGTGATTCGGTGTGAATGCTAGATGATGTTGATGGAGAAGGTGATGGTGATGGAGGGTGGATGTTCTTATGACTTACACCTTTCTAACTTTCCTCTTCAAAATTCTGACTTCTAAACTACTTGCTACTCTACTACTACTATGAACGAAAAAATTAGCAAACGAACGGAGATCAAATCTAATGAAAGTTAACCGGCACCTCCACCTCCATAGATGCAATGATTCAAAGAAAAATGAACTAGTTTACCACACAAACTTCCCAACAAGCCGCTAGGATGCTAGTGGTTTAGTTATAAATCACCATGCAAGTCGCAACAACACCAAAATCTTTTAATCACCATGCAAGTCACAACAATGAGAAAGAATAGTAATTTTTGGTATTATCTGTGCAACAATTTTCTCTGACCATTACAAATGAGAGCAAATGGCCTTATATAGAGGCCAAAATGTACAACCGACGGTAGAGATAAAGTGGCAAAATCGACGATCCAAATTGAACCCCAAATACCCTAATTAGGGTTGCCACCCCATCGGCCAATGAGAAAATGCCACCTCGCCAATGGACCAATGAAAAAAAGTGGAAAACTAGCAACCAATGAGAAGGCACCAAAATGGTGGACAATCAGAATTAGACACTTGTCCTACCCTGGAAGAAAGAGAAATTGCCACTTGGGCTTACATCAAATGATCTAATATAAATCTCCCTTTTTCTTTCATTCTTTTCGCTAAGGCAATGAACCTAGCTAGCCTTTCGTTGACTTCCTCTAAGGGAGGGCAAGGTGTATGCTTTATCTTGAGCTCAGCCAATTTCATCATGCTGCTAGCTGCCTGTAGTGTCTTCTCATGGTCCTTCTCATACTCTTTTGCAAATCCGATAAAGACATTGAGGGAGGAAAGGGTGCCTAAATGTTTCTTCTTGATAGCATCATTTCCTAACTCATCCAATCTTGATCCAAGTCTTGTCTCATCAATGTCCTCTTATATGATGTCTTCAAAATCAAGTGCCAACCCAATGTTGCTCATCATGGTTGAAATGGAAGTGTCGACGCTTGGGTTGTTTTGTGCAACTGCATTCTATATCTCCTTGAGTGTTCTCAATCTGGTAGTCAAGGCAACAAACCAAGACTCAACCGCACTTAATCCTCTTTCATCAACCAACTTGGCCCTTTCCAAATATGTCTCTGGTAGCCCAATGAATGCCTGTAGCCTAGGAATAGCTAAATCCTTGACCGGAAGAAAATCCTTCCATTCCTCTTCAAATACTTTGAACTTGTTTCTAACGGTCACTAATGACCGGAATGTCGAGATGAAGGCAAGAAGTTCCGCCCATCTTGGATTGTATCATGGATCCAATCCCTGACTTCATGTAGTTGAGCTGATATCTCTTCTAGGTTGCTCCCGCTATCTTGAGCACGGGTTATCTAGTGCAACTATTGGATAAGCTGGCAATCTCTCCAATATTTGTTCTCAGCCTCCAACTTTATGATCCTTTCATTTGCCTTCCAAAACCTTTCTCTGATTAAAGCTATACCTTCCTGAATCTCCTCACATTCCATGTCATCTGTGTTTCTTCCCAAATTATGCTCCACTATCTCATATTCTTGGATCGCAATCTCATCCAATGCCTTGTCGACTATTTGTATAGCAATCTGAACCTTTTGGTGACCATCATTGTCGCTCTTCATTACCTTTACCACTGTTTTTGCTATTTGATTTTGGTTCTTTCTATAACCCTTTTCCATTAATCCTTGGATGTCTTCAACTATTCAGGCAGTTACTACCTTGCCTCTTGGCATAAGCATTTTCCTTAACCATAGTGGTGTGGTGCATCTCCCTAAATCTGGATTCGGTTCGACTAACAGAGTATCACCAACGACCTCGGGTGCTTGACTTATTGCCTCAATATCAATCGGCCCATCTCCTTATTCACTAGTAACTGCCATGTCATCTCCACATTGATTTTCTGAGAGAAGAGAGTACAAGGTGCTATTACTGTAAGCACTTGACTCTAAATCAGAGCTCACTTCTACCACGGTCCTTTGTTCACTTGTGTTATCTTCTTGGCCTCTAGCCTCAATTATACTTTCCCTTGACAATGTTGTGTGTTGTCTCTTTGCTGGAGGTTTCGGATGTTCTTTGCTTTTCTCAATCTCCAAAGCTCTCTTCTTGCTTCTAACTGTTTCTTGTTGCCGGCTACTTCCTTCACCCTTCTGTCCAACTAATTCCGTTGGACCTCCTTTTAGCTTCATCTTCTCATAAGGGAAATCCTTTTACTTTGTAGCTTCGTTAACCTTTCATTGTACCATGACTCGATATGCAAATCAACTGATCTTGTAACTGCCTCCAAGGAAGGATCTTGATGATCATCCCAATCTACTGATTTCAATTTTGTTACTTCTACTATATCATAATCTTCTCTCAACACATTTCCATCATTTTCCAGTTGATCGGGAATATCAAGGCCTCTCCATTTGATATCTCTCATCATGTTCACCGACAATCTTAAGAAAGCTAGCGTTCTCACATGAAAATCATCCTTGGGATTGGCCCAAAAGTCTTCTATAGTGGGAACATGTTTAAATGCATTTTCGTGAGATACCTTGATAAGACCATGAAGATCGAATCCTTGTCTTGCTCTGTACCATCCTAGATGATACCATTCCAATTCCTTCTCCTCAGTTGCAAAGGCGACACGGTTGGGGCAACTATCATTGCCAATCCCAAATGAGAAGGTAATCCCTGTCTTACCCTCAAGTTTCATTATTCTATCATAATGCTCAAGTTGCCTAGCCAATTCGATCAAAACTACCTTGTCAGGTACCCATCTTGGAACCCTCTTGGGACAAACTGTACTTCTTGCTACTCTAATGTAGGTGTCCCTTGTAATACCCTTGCTGTCTTGATGACAAAGGCATCAGAAAATATTTTGTAATCATTGTTGTTGTGCAAATGAAGCTGAGGATAGCATTCATGCACCAAATATTACCTTGGCCCATTACCAATTTCTCCTAAGGCCTTAAGTCATAGACTTTTATACAATCTAGCAATTAGGTAAAACAAATAGGATCCCATGTAGAATTGCTTTTTGTTTTGTATAGTTCTAAGTTGCAACTCTAGATTCTCGCTTATGATCCTAGCCCAATCAAATCTTTTTTTTTCATTTTTCAGTTTCATCAATAAAGTACATCCAATTTTTGAATTGCATACCTCGAGCTAGGCTCATGATTTGACTGAGAAGCACAATCAGGTGGTCGTATTCTAATTTGAAATCTGCCACTATGAGCCTCGATGATCTGCTTACTCCTTTCTTTCCCTGGTGTAACCAATCCTATTTTAGATACATAAAATAAGCCTCCTGGTTATCTTGAAATGATTTGGCTACCTGATCTATCATTACCACTATCATGCTTTTGTACTGGAGAATGTTAAATGCTTCTTCGATCGCATGTCTGCCAATGTTGGCCAACACCCTCTTCCCTTCATCAAAAATTATGGATTTACTAATCAGATCAAACTTGGATGCGCACTCCATAACAAACTCTGGACAAGGCAAGGTGGGAGGAAAAGCTACTGTGTGTACAATTCCACTTCTGTATATCTTCTTTGCCAAGGGAGATTGTCCTTCCTTTAGTTTGTCCTTTACTTGTATCATATTTACTGTACCGACATTGGTATCGGTTATTTGCCTCATTTTCGAGAAGAAAGTTATTTTGGGCATCATATCCTCTTTGTCTTTCTTAGTGTTTGTTCCCTTAGCGTTTTTGCTTGCACTAACATCTATTATCCTAAACACTTATTTCTGCCCCTTCGTTCTAAGTGATATGGACTACCCTTATCGATCTCCAACTTTCTTTCTATCGATGGATTCTATACTTATTTCTACTTCGCCAAGTCCTATCACTACACTTATCAATCTCCAATCGTCAACCTAGGGTAGGACTAACACTTATTTCTGCCTCGCCTTTACCTTAGGATGGACTACACTTATATCTCTCAACTTCAACCTAGGGGTGGTCTCACTTATTTCTGTCTCTTCAAATGCCCTATCATGGATTCTACCCTTATCAATCTCCAATCCTCGACCTAGAATGAGATGATGAATGCAAAAAGAACCAAGGAAAACAAAACTAGACAATAGCAAAAGAGCAAAATCTATTTAAGGACCCCTTTCAACTCTAAAATGAATTGAACTTATCTTTACCAATGGCCAAATCTTCTTTTGGAATTTAGGATCAGACCTAAGAATTTCAAATCCCTTGCAAATCTTGATGCCTTAGCTGGAGAAATCAAAATTCGATCCACTTGAAATTGCCCATGCATTTGCCAAAAAATCAGACTTAATCATTTGTTTTGATCACCAATAAAATTGTCCGATATCTAGGAGAAAATCACAGCCCCTCTTGAAAATTAGAATTTTGTCTTCCACAAATTTCGGCTCCCACAAAATTCAGCTCCCTCAAAATTCAACTCACTCAAAATTCACCAAGCAAGAAGAGTGCAGCTCAGCTCTTGCAAAAAAATCATCCAAGGAAAATACTAATCTGCCCTTGCAAAAATCTTCCAAGCAAGAAGAAATCTGCTCTTTAGTCTAAATCACCAAACACCATGATGAAGACGAATAACGAATGAGGAGATAAAGGGGAAGAGCTTCCTCTTATACCCAATTTGCTTGCCCTCCTTAGCTGCTAACAGAGACCCTGGGAGAAAGAAAACATTAATTAGAGCACAAACTTGGTCCCAATTAAATTTTTAGCCAAAAATTAATTTTTCCAAGATGAAATTTACTTTTTTAAATTGCTGGTTAAACCAAGATTGCAAAAAATAAATAAATAAAGCCTTGCTGACGTTAAATGTTTCCATTTAATGATGATTTAGTAATTAATATATATCATTAAAAATCAGATTTTGGCTAGCCAAAATTGATTTTTCAGTTTTCAATCACTAATTTCTTTAAATATTTTTAAAACTTCAAGGCAAATTTAATCCATTTAAAGTCGATTTTTGCAATTTAATCCAAATCAATTTTCCTATGCAATTTTAAATTTCATTTTTTGAAAATTACTCAAGTTTACACAATTATATCCAAATTTTCAAAAAAAAAATCTCTGAGTACTCGAAAATCTACTTAAGGACGAGTACTCGACAAGGGAAAGAACTCTCAAGTTGAACTTAAGCATCTTGACTATAAGTTACTCACGTGTGCATATGATTTATTCCCTCGTTGACAAGAACTTGATAATTTCTCAAATTCATTAAACTTAGCTTATTATAATATCCTTACTTCAAAAGCAACCTAGATAGAGCCCCACTGCCAACCAGGCGTCTATAGCCCCGACAGAGTTATCGTTGTGGCACCACAATCATGCTTCTATCTTTAGTGATTATTTTTATAGCACCGGTAGAGATGATTGCACACCCTTGAACCAAATTTTATCTTTATTTTCACTTTGATACTGCTTTTTCTCTTTTCTCATGATATTTTCTCCTTTTCTTTTCTTTTCAATCTTTTGTTTGGTTTGCAGGCAATGAAGCTTGTGAAGGCTTTGGAAGACCACAGCGGTGCTAAAGCAAGTGTATAATTTTACCAAGTCCGATTTCACTTCAAAACACCAAGATCTCAAAGCAATTAAGTGTGAGTAGAATGTCGTAACCATGTCAAAGATAACTTTGTAGAACCTCGCCCACGAGTGGTAACATGGACCCCCCTTTGCACTTGCAAAAGCCCAAAACCAAAACTGCCTTCCAACTCGAGCTCCCTCACAACCTAAAGACTACTCTAACCAATTGAAAGGGAAACTACCCCAACCCTCGGGCCAAATGGTCCAAAAAAAGCTCTATTCTAAAGAACGGAAAACAAACTAATTACTAACTGAAAGCAAACCTATTCTAACTATCTACAAAAAGGCTCCAAACGGAGTCCTAGGCTTGGAAATAATGCTTGAGGAATTGGCCATTGACAAGCAATGGGACATCCTCACCAGTGAGTGTCTTAAGTAAAAATGCATTATCTCCTCGAATATCTGGAAACGACCCTAGCATAGTTTATCGAATTTCTCATGTTGTCCTTTCTTTTCATGGGTTTTGTCCCAATATAAGACCAATTCAAATATCCTGAAGGCCTTATTTTGCACTCTTCGATCAAACCAATGCTTAACTACCCCTTGATGTTTTGCAGATTTTTTTAGGGCTTCGTCTCTTTTTTCATCTAATTCCATCAGTTGAGCCAACCTTACTTGGACTCTGTCTCCGTTCTCATCATTGTATTCCTGTATGAACCTTAAAGTTGGAATTTTCAATTGAATTGGGAATACAAGGTCTTGTCCATAAACCAAATGATAAGGAGTGATTCCTATGGACTCTTTAACTCTTGTTTTGTCTGCCCACAAGGCGTATCTTAGTTGAGTGTGCCAATCTCTTGGGTTCCTATCTAAAAGTTTTCCAATTACAGTCATAAGGTTCTTATTTGTGGATTCTACTAGGCCATTCCCCTGGGGATAGTAACCTGATGAAAATTTTAAAATGATCCCGTGGTCAAATGCCCAAGTATGAAATTTCAAAGAAATGAAAGCAAAACCATTATCACTAACAAAAGCAAAAGGCCAACCAAACCTGGTAGTGATTCTTTCCTCTCAAAACTTGATGACAGTCTCACCAGTGTAATTCTTGAAGGCTTGAGCTTCTGATCACCGAGTACAGTAGTCAGTTGTAGTTAGAATATACAGCTGTTGTGCTGAAGAAGGTGGATTGATAGGACCAATGAAGTCAAGTTCCCACATTGCAAAAGGTCTCACCTCAATAATTAGCCGCAAAGGCATTGTTGGATTCCTTTCTCTCTTTGCCACAGTTTGGAAAACATGACAAGTCTTTACATGCTCATGAGTGTCTTTGAACAAAGTTGGCCAGCAGTATCTTGTTCTTAGTATCCAATGTGTTGTAGCCAACTCTGATCCATGTCCTGTTCCCCATTTATCATGAAAATGTTCCAAAATATTTCTGGCTTCTTCCTTTCCAACACATCTCAAATATATCCCCTCATAATTTTGCTTGTATAACACTGCTCCTTGTAGCATATATCTTCTGCTCTTGAATCTCAATGCTTACTTTTGTACTCGATTCAAATGTGAAGGGCATCGATGATTTAACAGATAGTTGATTATGTCCCGATACCCTTCATCGGGGTGTATATCCTCCAATTCATAAACTTGTTGCACAAGTCCAAGCCCCTCTGATGCCATGGTCTGCGCCATTTGTTGTCCTCTAACCAATTTCATCGGTTGAATCTCTATGTCAAATTCTTAGATAGTGGCAACTCACTTGCCTCATCTTTCTCCAAGTTCATTTTGCATCAAAAGAGTCTTCACTGCTATGTTGGGCACAATTGCATGAACTTTGCTTCTCAAGATGTAATGCCTAAACTTCTTTACCACCTTCACTAAGGCATAATGTTATTTCTCTACATTTGGGTAGTTTAATTCGGCCTCCCTGAAAGGTGAACTCATGAATGCAATCGGATGCTCTTCACCTTCCTTATTCTTTTGTGTTAAAATGGCCGCACATGCATGATCAGATTCGAAAGAATATTTATTGAATGACCTCTCATAATCCGGGCTTACTAGAATTGGTGCATTGATGATAGCATGTTTTATCTCTTCAAATGCCCTCTTCGCTGCTAAAGTCCAATCCATTTTCTAATCCTTCTTTAACATGTCATTCATTGGCTTTACAATCTCAGCAAATGTAGATATGAACTTTCTCACAAAGTTAATCTTTCCAACGAAAGATTTGAGCTCTTTCTTGCTAGAAGGTATGTCGAGTTTGGAAATTGCTTCCACTCTCTGTGGATCTATCATGATAACCTTTTTTGAAATTACATGTCCCAAAAGTTTTCCTTCGATAACTCCAACCATACTTTTCTTCGGATTCAAAGAAACTCCAAACCTTCTACATCTCGTGAAAAATTTCCTCAAATCCATAATGTGATCCTCTTTGTTTTTTGAAAACACTATTATGTCATCCATGTAAATGATAATGCGCTTGTCTTTTAAGTCCTTGAAAGCATAATCCATGGCCCTTTGAAATGTTGCACCTGCATTGGTCGGACCAAAAGGCATCCTCCTGTATGCAAGTCAAAGCCGTTTTCAACCTATCTTCTTCTTCAACAATCACTTGATTGTACCCTGAGTACCCATCCATAAATGACATCATTTGAGCTCCATTTACAATTTGTTAGACCTTGTCTAGATGGCAATGGATAATTATCCTTTTCTGATGCTCTGAATAAATTTTTGAAATCAACACATAGCCTTATTTCTCTGTTTTTCTTCTTGACTAAGACAAGATTGGCGACCCACGTTGAATGCCTTACTGGGAAGATGATGTGGGCATCTAGAAACTTCTTTACTTCTTGATATATCAATGGTTCTAATAAAGGGTTGACTGGCCTTTGTTGCTGCCTGAATGGCTTACTCCCTTCCTTCAGTGGAATTGTATGGGTAATGATGGAAGGATCGCATGTTTTCGAATCTTCATATCTGCAAGCAATTACATCTAGGAATTCCCTCATCAAACTCTATATCTCTTTCTTCTCCTTTCGTGTGCAAACTTTCCCAATGTGAACTATTTTGGGACAATCCTCTGTTCCCAAATTTACCTTTTCGCACTCGTCACCTCCTGTCGGTTGATATTGCACTTTGTCGAATTGGTCCATGTCGAATATTGTTTCTAATTCAATCATTCCCTTTGGAATAGTATTTGTCTTCAAGCTTATAACTCCTTCTACGTCGATCTCTACTTCTTCATCCACTTCACCATCAATGATTTGTATAGTGAAGACATGAGTTAGTCGAGAATTTGAGAATATGTCTTTCCTCTTCAAACACTTGGAAGTTCTTGACATTATCTAGTATTGATGGGACCGATACCAACTCAACTCTAAATTTCTTCAAGCCATCCAACTTAATTGGTGCTAGCGAGCTTGGAGTTTGTGCGAGGGCATTTGCCACTTGATTGTTTGCTCTATAGCTAAACTTGATATTGAAGGCATCGAAGTCCTCTATCAAATCCCAAACTCTATTTCTATATCTCTTTAATCTCTTGTCATGGCAGGCGAACTTCTGCTTTATCTGCTCAATTACTAAATATGAGTCTCCAAGTACATGTAGTATCTTGACACCTTTCTTGATACCACACAAGCAGCCTAAAATTAAAGCTTCATATTCTATTATATTGTTGGTGCATGGGAATTGCAATCTATGTGCCTCCAAATGTGTTGCCCCTGTTGGGCTGTATAACTCAAATTCGGCTCCAACTCCCTACTTAGTTTTGGAACCATCGAACCGTATAGTCCATATTCCATCACTTTCTTGATAATCCTTTGTTTGGGAACTCTTGGATTTGTCTATTTCATCATTTTCTTTAATTTCCACGTTGGGTGTTGCAATTTGGTTGTTTGTTTCACCCATCATGCTACTTTATGTTTCATCAACTTGTAGAGTCTCAACCCTCTATTTGCCATGTTGATCATCTCGTTTTATAGCCCCTGGGATTATCTTTTCTACTTGTTCTAAGGCAATTGTGCACAAGGAGCAAGATAACTCTTAATGGAATGTAGTGTGAATTTTGCACCAGTTGGGTAATAATAAGTCTCTCACTGATGTTCGATTACCCAACTATATTCATTGTTGTATAGTTCTAGTCACAAAGTTCTTAAAATTCTTGAACATGCCTTCACCCTCATCGAATGAAGCATCTAGATCTGACTCAACCAAGATCTCGGTGGAATCCCTTCCTTTACTTATGATATTCATGGTCAACACTTTTGCCTTCTTAGGTCTCTAGGTGTTCATAATCATTTCAAAGAACAATATTTCATTTGGTTCCTCATATTCTATAACTGTCGATCTCAACCTTGGGGTGTTGTCGATTCTTATTTGGCTGGCAAGCCCTTTCCATGGGAACCACATGTGAGAGAAGTTAGTTGCCATGTATCCATCAACCTTCTAGCCCAATCTCTACCTAGGATCAATCCATAGGTATCGGCCACATCTACCACTGAAATATCTACCATGTGTTCCATTCTCAGATCAGATGCCAATTGCATGTGTATGTTGTGTAGTTCATCCACTACTGGTGAACTTCTTCATCTCCTAATCTTTTGAACTCATCATTTTTCACGACATTGTTTCCAATACTTCCTCTATTTGCTTCTTGTGTCCACTGGACATTTTGCAATCCTTGAGTATCTTGATTGTTCTATTGTGTACTTTGTTGAAAACTCTGTGGTCCATTTCCATTGTTATGACTCCCATGTCTGTATTCAGGTGCATCCCTTGAAGAATTTGGTACATTACTCGCGTTGCGGTGTGGAGGCATATTGAAATTATTTGGGGGTAGGGAGGATGTGAAGGGTTCATCATTCCTTTTGTTGTTCCTCTGATAAAACCTCGCATAGCTAGCCGGTTGTTGAAATGTTTGGTTCCCACCTGTTCCTTGAACTAGAACAATGTCTCCCAAAGGTGGGAAAGAAAAATTCGACCCATTGTTATATCCCTCCTAATCCATCACCTCATTAACTGGCCAGTTTGCTAATTCGGGAGGAAATCTCCCTTGGTGTTCTTCATATGCTTCGAATTCTGGCGGAAATGAAAACTCCTCAAAAATCAAACACTGATCATATCCTTGGGATGGGACAATCTCATACCCCATAACCTTAACATCTTCTTGATTATTCGACTCAACTATCATGTTCTGAAACAGGTCAGATGCCCTCTTGAATTTGGCACATCGTAACTTTGAATGTTGATCAGTCTCATGGAATCTACAATATTTAGACATGGCAAACTCAACTAAGAATATTCGATCCACTGGCCTACTATCTATTGAGCCTTGATTATCAAGTGGCAACACCACATTTCCATTGTTTGGGCCTGTGTTCCAAGTCCTCTTCTAGTTAGACTGATTGTTGTATCCTTGGTCTTGTGACTGGATGTTACCTTGATAGTTATTATTTTGATAGTTCCTTTGATAACCGCCACTTTGGCTATTTATTTGGTAGTCTCTGTCTTGATAGTTCCTCTAGTATCCTCCTTCTTGATGATTTCTTTGATACCCTCCTTGATTATTTCTATGGGAACTTTGGAGTTGATTTTTTTGGTTCCTCAAATAGGTGACTTCCGCTGACAACTTCTTGACTTGGTCAATCAATTCCTTCATTTCATCCTTTTCTTCTTGAGTTCTTGTGGATGAAATTGCACTTTGCAGATAAACTGGCATAGATGGCGGTGCCTAAGACAACGGAGACCCCGGATGTACCACCAACTCACTTGTAGGCATTTGGTATGTAAGTTGTGGAACTGAGTTGTTCGGATACCTAGCACTTGAGGAATCCATTCCTTGTAGGTCCAATTGCTTCCCTATTTCAATTGCTTTAGTGTAAGCCTCAATCAACGTTGTGGGAGCAAGATTTGCCAAAGCACCTACCTCCGTCATGTGTCCTAATATCCACAAACATTCTATATAACTCTAGTGGTGTGGTGGGCATGCCAAATTTTGCAATAAAGACTTATGTGAGCTGAACCAACCCCGTTATAGATGATGCTGGCAAATTGATAAACCAGTAATAAGGTTCTGCCCCTAATGAATAAGGGAAGAGCATGCACACTAAATCTTCATGTTGAATTCTTATGTTGCACAATGCATCCTCAAACACTTTGATATGCTCTTATGTGATGCGGTTAGGGTCATTAACAAAGAACTTGGAACAAAATACTGCCGTATTCTTCAGTAGATCATGGTATTGTTGGAATAAAATGGGTGAGGCATTGTTTTGAATCCATGGTGGTTGCGCCATCGTTGGTTCCTTGATTTCTTATGAAATTCTAAAACAAGTAAATCCTCTTCCTCGTGTGGTGTGGATCTCGGTATCCTCTACCTCCTATCAGATTGCAGTTTCTCAAACCTTTCAAGGGAAAAAGACCCAATCTTTCTATCCAGCTTGAATATAATCACAAGCCTATTGACTTTCTAATTGAGTTTTCTTCATCACATTAATATAACAGAGTTAGTATCCACTAGTGTAATGAACATTGGAGTTTTTCTCATTTCTTCATGAGTATTTACTTTTCAAGAGAGGGATTGAATGTTATTCAGAGTTAGGGATTCAATCACTATATGTTATGTAGTGGTACAAATCTGACATCAACAGATATTACTAATGTAGCCATTGGAGAAGTGATTGTTGAACTTAAGAAAATATAGAAATGAAAAATAAGATCTGAAACTAAATCAGACAACAAAATGCAAAAGATTCACCACAAAGATTTATAGTGGTTCATCCAGAATGTCTAGAGAACGTCCACTCTTCAAGTAGGGGAAAATCTCTATTCCAATTAATTTTACGAAGCAATGAACAACAACATCAATTGACTTTACATATTCCTTTCCAATCACGTCCAGTGGAAGATGAAAAGGAAGGGAAGAGGAAAAGTTGGCAATGATTGGACTGCACAATCGGAACCATTACATATTCCCCTTGTAAGAACCATTATAATCTCCCACTAAGTCCAATTAGTATTGCACAGAGATATCCCCTACTTGGATTACTTATGGCTATGTTATGACAATGCTGAGAGAAGCTCTATATAAATTGAACTTCTCTTGGACTACAACCTTTGTGAGCACATCAGTCGGATTAACCTTTGTATCAATCTTCTATAACTATGATCTTCCCTCTTCAAGAGCATCTCGTATCAATTTAAATCTGGCCTCTATACGCTTTGTACGACAATGGAAAGCTGAATTTTTAGCCAAAGGGACGGCACCCATGCTATCAAAAAATAGAGTGAAGTTTGATTATTTCAATCTCAACTCCCCAAACGATCGCTGTAACCACGTAACCATATCAGCTCTTTAGCCACCTCAATAAGAGTAATATATTCAGCCTGGGTAGAGGAAAGAGCAACAACTCATTGCTTACAAGAAATCCAGTGAATCGTTGTCCAGACAAAAGTAAACACATAGCCTGTAGTAGATCTCCTTTTGTCAAAAATTTCTGCCATATCGGAATCACCATAACCACAAATATGAGGAGTCTTGTTAGTAAAACATAAAGCATGAGAGGGAGTGTTTCTCAAATATAGAAGAACATATTTGGACGCATGTTAATTATTACATACATCAAACTCCCAACCTCTAAAGAATGAGGAACACCATCCATCTCATCTTTTTCTTTCGGGGTGGAACGACACATCTTAGAAGACAATCAAAAGTGATCAGCCAATGGAATGGCAATGAAATTAGCATTTGTCATAATGATTTTTTCTAAGAACTTTTAAAATATATTTTTCTTGAGATAATTTGATTCCTCTTCTATGTATATTGGGGATTATGTCGATACCAAGAATCCTCTTTGCTGCCCCTAAATCTTTCATGGCAAAACGAAGAGCCAAGTGCGTTTTCAGGTCTTGAACAACTCACTTACTATTCCCAGCAAACAACATGTCATCAACATACAGTAGTAAAACAACAAACTTGCCAATAGGAAGCCTCTTTTAGTAAACACACGGGTCTAATTCGCAGCGAATAAAAACCTCGTTGAGTCATGAAGTTATCAAATCTCAAATGTCATTGGCGCGGAGCTTGCCTCAGCTCATATAAACTCCTCTTTAACCTACAACATAGATGTTCTTTCCCTTGTTTAATGAATCCTTTCGGCTTCTCCATGTATAATTCCTCTATAATGTCCACATGTACAAACGTTGTTTTTACATCAAGTTACTTGAGTTCAACATCCCAAATTGTTGTTATGCCCAAAACCAAACGAATAGTCTGCATTTTTACAAGTGGGGAGAAAATCTCATTAAAATTCACACCCTTTTGTTGAGCAAATCCCTTTACCACTAATCTGGCCCTGTAACTTTTTATTTTCCATCTTCCTCTTTTATAGGGTAGACCCATTTATTTTTTAGAGCTTTAAAATTTGGCAGAAGAGGAATGAATTTCCATGTTTGATTGGTATCTAAAGCTTCAATTTCATCCTTCATTACATCCATCAAATGCATGAAGTTCACATCATTGTGAGCTTGCTTAAAACTTTGAGGTTCTACTTGATCAAAACACAAGAAAAATAACAACACATAATCATCAAATTTGCAAAGACGTTTTGTTCTCTGGTAGATCTCCTTGGTTGTGAGATGTCATTGATTCATTTTGTATTCCTCAAAGAAATAAATGTATTTGTAACGGTTGTGAACAAGGAATATGTAACGGCTCTAATTGTGCAGTCCAATCATTGCTGACTTTTCCTCTTCTCAACCTTTTCGTCTTCTATTGAATGTCACTGGAAAAGAATATGTAAAGCTAGTTGATGCTATTGTTATTGTACTAAGAATTATAATTTGAATAAAGATTTGCTCTGCTTGAAGAGTGGACGTAGTCCAGATTATCTAGATAAACCATTATAAACTTGTGTGTTGAATCTTATGTGTTTTGTTGTCTGACTTAGTTTCTGTTTTTTATTTTACTTTTGTGTTTTCTTTAGCTCAACAATTTGTATAAGAGATAGTTAAGTTCATTTTATTTTATAAAAATCGATGAAGATTTGCAGGCACCATGGATGAGGCGGATAAGTGTAAAATAGAAACATTTTCATGGCAAAACTTTGGGCTATGAAAAGTGCAGATAAAGTCGTTACTCATCAAGCAGGATTTGCAACTTGCATTGCGTGGTAAAATTTTAAAACAAAGAGCCAAGCAAAGATGTCAAACGATGAATGGGAGAAAATGAATTTGAAAGCAAGGGCAACAATTTTCTTAGCTCTTTCAATTAATTTGTTGTTTAACGTTTCAGCTGAGAAGACAACTAGAGAGCTACTTGTGAAATTATCTTCACTATATGAGATACCTTCAGCATTGATTGAAGTTTTTATAACGAAGAAGTTATATAATGTGAAAATGAAAGAAGGGAGAGTGATGTCGAATCATCTGAATGGGTATTCTATTAGATGATGAGATAAAGGAAATCTTATTGCTATGTTCACTTCCAAACAGCTAGGAAGGTGTAGTAATGGTTGTGATCTGAAATAGCAGCCAAGAACAAGTTAAAATTCGATGAAGTCACAGCCACACTACTTAGTGAAGACATGTGAAGGAAGCCCCAAGAGCCCTCTTCCGGTGATCCTCTAGCAGTTGTGAGCACAAGCAATATAGGTAGAAGTCAAGAGAGAGGCAAGCATAACAATAAAGGAAGAGGCAAATTGAACATCGTCTTTATGGAAAGCAAAATCGCACCAGCTTTGTAAGGATGGGTCAAGAGAAGAAATCTTATCCATTTGAGCTCGTGCATTTCGATGTTTTCGGTCCTACAGAGGTAATATCAATTGGTGGTGCTAATTACTTTGTAACTTTTCTTGATGATTGTACTCGGAAAGTTTGGATCTACTTGTTGAATAAGAAATCTGATGTATTTTTAAAATTCAAAAGTTTTAAGGCTATGGTTGAAAATCAGATTGGGAAGAAGATTAAATGTCTACTAACGAATAATGGTGGTGAGTTTCGCTCTTTGGAGTATGATAGTTTTAGTGCAGATCACGGCATTAGAAAGATTAAAATAGGTCCTTATACACCTCAAGAAAATGGTGCAGTAGAGAAGTTAAATTGAACTATTTTGGATAGAGCTCAGTGTATATTATCTAATGCTGGTTTAAGGAAGCAATTTTGGGCAGAAGCATCCTCTATTGTTGTTTATCTAATTAACCGAGCTCCATCTCGTCTCAATTTTGATATTCTAGAGGAACGGTGGCTTGGGAAAAGAATTTCATTTTCTCATTTGTGTTTGTTTGGTTGTGATGCATATGTTCACATTCCAAAAGAACAAAGAACAAAATTGGGTTTTAAATCTAAAAGGTGTATTTCTGGGGTATTGTGAAGATCAGTTTGACTTTTGATTGTGGGATTCGATTGTACAAAATGGTTACTAGTTCTAATAATTATTTTAAATATGATTTATTCTATAATGGCAACAATTCTACTTCACAAAATAAAAAATTTAATACAAAATCCGTTACTTTTGCTCCCACTATAACATTCTCCCCAACCCCAGTAGTCTCACAACTTTGTATACTCAACAAATTCCCATTGCTTAGCGGTGAGTTCAGCATAAAGCAAAATGAATTATTTTACCCAAACCCTTCCTCTTCTACCATGCCAACATGAACCATAATCACTCCACCTACAATGCCCAGTCTCTTTCAACGTCCCCACACTCGAACACTACATGACTAAACATCCATGCAGCTTGAAGAAAATCCCACTATGTTTGACATGACACATTGCTCAACCCAAGCATGTGATGCCTCAATGTTGGGAGATTTCTCCCTACAGCAACTAGTGGATGCCATGAATTTAAATGGCCAATTGATGCCCTCCTTTCCTGTGTAAACATCACAACTAGCATCACAAAGTCACAAGTGGTCTACTCCGCCAAGCAGTCAATGCTCTGTCGTTGCCGTCGAAAGAGAGAGAGCCATAATAAACTCCGTGACACCCTTTCTGTCTGCCCAAATGCAAGACCATGCTCTCCGACCTCACACTCCAGCATGTCATCCTCTGTTTGGTCTCACCTAGACCCAAATATCTTTGCAGCACATTGTCAATACAAATTTTGCGATCGAACGTAATACTCAATTTTTTGGTGATCAAAATTTACAATCAGAATAGTGGACTGGTAAAGTTCTGATTAATGCTCAAATCCAATATCAAGAAAATCTACAAGGCATTGGCAATAATTTTTTGGATGGAAATACAAAACGTATGACCGGTATTCCTTGTCCAATTGATGAACATACCCAGCCAAGGAGGTCTACGAGGGAGAGAAAATATCCAAGAAAATTTGATGATTATGAACGTCCAATGAAATTTGATGATTATGAGCATGACAGGCTCGTTTTGATTTACTGACCAGAATTCCCTCTCTCCCATACTACAAGTTATCCTCCTAAAAGGAAGACTCCTGTGCCCAGTGAAGATTCCTAGTTTTCCCTCAAACCCCTTGTATCTACTACACAATTACATCTTGCTACTTCTAACCCTCCAATCATCAATATGGCTACTGGTCCATGGGGAGCAGCTTTTGGTCCGTTAAATCTTGCAGCACCATTACATGCATTACTTCAAGGTTCTCGTAATAATTTTCCCAAATTCTACGAAGACGGTAAGCAACACTCGGATGAACACATTAAAGCCTTCTACATTGATGTGGGGGTCTTTGGTGTTGAACATGAAGATATAATCTGTAAGGCTCTTTATTGAGACTTTACAAGATATAGCAACAGATTTGTTCTATAATCTGGAACCTAATTCCATCACAGATTGGGCATCTCTGCATACTAAGTTCCTTGAAAGATTCAAGCTTGCAAAACATGAGCATGCTCTCCTAGCACAGCTCACGCAAATGAAGGAGGCAAATGATGGAATGCAAGAGTTTATGGGTAAGTTGAATAAATTAGCTAATAGAATTCCTACTACTTCTCAGCCCATTGCCACAAATTTGAAGTGTTTCTTCATCAACACTCAACTTCCTGAAGTCGGCTTTTTACTGAGAAGGGTTGCCCCTGCAACATTGGCTCTTGCATAATCTTTCGCAACTAAGATTGAAGATGATTTGATACTTGCAGGAAAGGTTCGCAAAGATGCTAGCCGATTCAAGAACAATTCCTTCTTGGAATCCTCTTCATCGGGTACATTTGATTCACTAGTTCAGCAGCTGGCAAATGAACTTCTTGCTCTCAAGAAGTAGATATCTCAAGGTTTATATGCAGCACCATACAAAGATATTCCAAGGTGACCTTATCTTAATGCTGTAAATAATTATGCAGCTAAGACTCATTATAAGCTTCCTCCTCCTCCGAAGAGGCTTGCACTCGAAGCACCATCAAGTAACATAGCTACTAGTTACTTCGAAGCTGATCAAATGAATGATAATCAACATGAATACCCTTCCAAGGATAATGTTGCTTTGTATCATGATAATCCTCAAGCAATTGGTGACTCTACTATTGGTTATGTACAATACAATGATGAAGATCATGAAATTGATTTTGCACAAGCTTATGCGGTGATGCCACGTTCACAAACTAAGTTGGCTCAACAACAAAAGGAAGTTGAAAAGAAGTTGGGTGTTCCTCAAATGCCTGTCACTATTGCAAAGAGGGGGACACCACTACCCAGTCTACCTACTGATCCAATTAAAAATCAAGTGTTGATCAAACTACCCCTGCATCTAATGTTTCAAAGTCTAGTATGCTTAAAACTCAGGCTGAAAACTTCAATCTGTCCTTAGCAAATTCTTTTCAAGCTTTTGATATCATTGATCATGCTAAGAAGACTACAATTCAAATGTCCGAGGTAAAATACCTACAAGCTTATCCGGATCAGCCAAATAGACTTGCTAAGTTTGTCAAAGAATCCCAGCCTACCCAAACCCATTTGGTTACTCCTGAAGTCAAAAATATGTCAAATTATTTAGTAATCATTCCATCCTCAATTCTAGGAAAGATTGAGCCTTTCTATCTTTCTCTTTTGTTCAATGATTTCAAGCTAAGCAACTGCGTTATAGATTCTGGTGCCTTTGATAATGTCATGCTTGCCAAGGTTGTAGATGCTTTAGGTTTGACCTTAACTAAGTCTTCTCGTAGATGTTATTCTATCAAGAACAAACAAGTGCCTCTGAAAGGGAAAATCAAAGATGCTCAGTTTGCCTTTGCGTCTTTCCCAAACAAAATAATCAAAATAACGATCTTAGTTGCTGATGTACCAGCCTCCTATGGTATGTTACTCGGTCGTAATTTCTACAAAGATATAGGAGGAGAACTCAATATGGATATGATTGAAGCTAGAATACATGTTAAAGGTGTTATGCAGAAATTGTATCCTCAAAGAGAAACAAAGCATGTGGTAGTCAAGTCCAACGATCCACATGCTCAGATTCTTTTTGAATCAGCAGGGATGGGAAATTACTATCTACATGTTGATGAAGTGTCCGAATTTGCCAAAGATTGGACTGATTCTGAAAGTTCTTCACTACTATCAAACACTGAGAGATTTGCTGACGAAGTGTCTGAATTTGACAAAGACTGGACAGATTCTAAAAGTTGTTCACTACTATTAGACACTGAGAGATTTGCTGACGAAGTGTCTAAATTTGCCAAAGATTGGACTGATTCTGAAAGTTTTTCACTACTATCAGACACTGAGAGATTTGTTGATGTTGTAGAATCCATAGAGGAAGATGTGATTCCAAAGGAAAAAGTCATAGTTATTCTTAAAGATGATTCTATGGATTGTTTTAAAGATGAAGAGATGCATTTTGAAGGTGATTCTACTGATTCTCTTGAAGGAAGAATCATTCTGAATGATTTTAGTGCAAGTACAAGTAGCTCTAGTACTGTTTAGGTTATGGCATTTGATGGCACTTGTGCTTCAATGGGATTTGGTGCTGGAGTTGTTTTCATTTCTCCTGATGGTGAATTCTTCCCTTTCTCTTACAAGTTGCAGTTTCCGAACACCAATAACACGGCTCAATATGAAGCCCTAATATTGGGATTGAACATGGCGTAGGCTAGAGAAATCCAGAACTTGCATGTTAAAAGAGATGCTGAATTGGTAGTGTGTCAAGTTAAGGGTCGATACCAAGTCAAAAATGACCGACTTAGACATTACCGTGATTTAGCTTGGGATTACATCAAGTTATTTGATGCCTTCAATATTTCAATGATCCCTAGAGAATTGATTGACAGAGCTGATGTACTTGCTGTTCCAGCCACTCTGTTACTTCCACATCAAGATTTTGAAGACAACATATATGAAATACAGTTGGTCTATCGACCAAGTATTCAAGATAATTGTGAACATTGGAAAGTGTTTAATGATGATACTCAGATTATCAACTTTCTTGAAACAAAGGAAGTTTTTGATGAAATGTACTTTGAAGAAGGTGAACATGACTCAAATGAAGTTCTCTCTGAAATAGATCCGAAAACTGGTCCTAGATAATTCAACTCAAAGGGAATAAGATTCTGAAAGGTTTGGTTTCCTTGGAAAAGTTCTTTGATAAACATGATAGCTATATTAAAGAACAACAAAAGATAAGAACCAGGTCTATGGAATAGTATGAGAAATACAATATTGGAACGGAGGAAGACCCAAACCTAGTTAACATTGGTAACCGGTGCACAAACAAGGAGAAGGAAAAGTTTATAACTCTACTTCGTGAATACAAAGATGTCCTACCTTATTCTTATGAAGATCTTATGTCTTTCCGTCCTAAAGAAGTGCAGCATGATATTCCTCAAAAATTTGGTGCAGCTCCATTCCGCCAAAAGTAAAGGCAATATAATCCAAAGATTTCAAGCACTATTTAGGCTGAAATTCAAAAGAAGCTTAAAGCAAGTATCATTTTTCCTATCCATCATTCATCTTGGGTAGCCAATATCATTCCTGTCAAAAAGAAGAATGGAGAGATTTGCATATGTGTGGAGTTCCACAATCTCAATCAAGCATCTCTCAAGGATAATTATCCATTGTCGATCATGGAACAAGTTTTGCAAGTTGTCAGTGGTTCTGAGATGTTGTCTATGTTAGACGGTTTTTCTGAATATAATCAAATTGAGTTCCGTTGAAATGATCAGTATAAGATAACATTTACTACCCCATGGGGAACTTTTGAATATAGGCGGATGCCTTTTGGTGTTATCAATGTTGAAGCAACTTTTCAACCAGTAGTGGATCTTGCTTTTGATGGTTTGATCAACGACAGTATTGTCATGTACTTGGATAACTTGCTTGTTTATTCCAAGAAACATCAAGATCATTTCTTTCATCTACAACAAGTTTTATAAAGGTGCAGACAACACAGTGTATCTTTAAATACTAAGAAGTCAGTTTTTGATTTGATGGAGGGAAAACTCCTAGGACACATTGTATCAAAGGAAGATACTGAGATTGATCCTGAAAGGATACTGGCAATTCAAAGCTTATCTCTACCATCAAGTACAATAATAGTTCATTCTTTCTTTGGAAAGGTGAATTTTCTCAGAAGGTTTGTACCAGATTTCGCTGAACAGACTCGTCATATTGTTGAGATAATGAAAGGCAAGACTGCTTTCCATTGGAACCAGAGAGGAAGGAAAGCATTGTAGAAATCAAGGATGCTATAGCACATGCTCCTATGTTGGTATGTCATGATTATACTAAAAGCTTCATTATGTACAGTTATGCTTCAAAGCATACTCGTTCTGCTATTCTGATGCAGAAAAATAATGAAGGTGTTGAATCACCTATTTCATTTATGAGTTGTCCTCTGAAGGCTCGTGAATTAAAATACAGTCAAATGGAGAAACATGTGTATGTTGTTCTCAAGGCAGTGAAGCATTTCAGGTTCTACATTTTGAATGCTTATATCATTGCTCTAGTTTTGGATACTACAGTCAAGACTATCCTGACTCGATAGGATTTTGGTACTAAAAGAGGAAACTGGATAGCCAAAATTCAAGAATATGATATAGTCAAGTTAGTTCGTGGTAAGGGACTATGTTAGCTTATGGCTGAAAATGAACCATTGCAAGTAGAAGATGAGAATTCTTCCTAATTTCCCAATGTATTTTCGTTAGCACTATAGATGATTGGTTTTCTGACATGGCTTATTATTTGAGCTATGGTGATTGTCCTCCACACTTGACATACAAAGAGCGAAGGACTTTCAAGTTGAAAGCTTCAAATTTTGTTCTTTGGGAAAATGGTCTCTATAAGCAAGCACTGGATGGAACATTTTTAAGGTGTGTTGATAAAAGTCAGCAAATTTGACTTTTGGATTCTTTTCATAATCAAGTACGTTATAGACATTTCTCAACAACTATCACTGCACACAAGATTTTGAGAGCACAATATTATTGGCCCACGCTTTTTCAAAGTGCTTATAAGTGGGTAAAGAAATATGAGTTATGCCAGCAATTTGTTGGTAAGCATAAACTTCTTGCCCTTCCATTGAAGCCAATTATAATCGATGAGCCATTTCAATAATGGGGAATTGATTTCATTGGTACTATTAATCCACCTTCGAGTGAAGGTCATACTCATATCTTAGCAGCAACAGATTACTTCACCAAATGAGTTGAAGCAATTTTGGTGAAAAGATCTAGATCTAAGATTATTTGTAACTTTTTTAAGCAAAACATCATTTCACATTTTGGTGTTTTAATGCAGCTGTTTTCTCTTCCAAGTAAGTCATTGAATTTTGTTTCAATCATGGGGTTACCTTGGCACATGCATCAAATTATTACCCCCAAGCTAATGGTCAAGCAGAATCAAGCAACAAAAATTTGGTGAACATCATGAACAAGTTGATTGATTCAAATCAGCAAACCTGGCACAAGGCTTTGTTTGATGCTTTGTGGGTAGATCGGATTACTCTGAAGCGAGAAATTGGAATGTCACCTTTTCAAATTTTATATGGGATCAATGTTGATATTCCAATAACTTTAGAGCTTCCGCCTCTCATGTTCGTACGTTTTATTGAAGATGAAACTTATTCAAATGCACTAGATAAGAGCATTATGTTTCTTCAACAACTAGAGGAATGAAGAAAAGAAGTCATTGACACGCTTGTTGCTCATCAACAACAAGTAAAAGTTCATTTTGACAAGAAGGCCAAGTATCAAGAATTCAAATTGGCGATCTTGTCCTAGTCTTGGAAAAGAGGCGAGAACGAAAAGGAATGCATTGCAAAATTGATTCTCTTTAGCGAGGTCCTTTTACAATTCATCAGATTGCTGGCAAAAACAGTTTCTGGCTTGTATATCGTGATGGAACACCAATGCCACTACCATACTGTGAACAACATCTATAACATTACTTTCAGTAATTATCAAATAAGTACCCCTTGTACATAGTTTTGGTTTTTGAGTCGTAGTTTAGTTTTTCTTTTCTTTTGTCACTTGACTTTATTTCCCAATGGACTCAATAAACACATTTAGAAAACTGGATTCTATGTCACTCTTTGTTTCCAAGAGCAAATGAGTAACATTCTCCACATAGTGCCAGCTGTTGTCCTACATTTTGTCACCACAAAATGTTGGTAACAACACGAATCTTTTTCAAGCTAGTTTCTTGTTTCTTTAAAAGCTTGAATTTGATATTTAATTGCTTAATGTCGATTCATATATCAAATCTTTTTACTGAAGGCCTTCGTCAAGTCTTTTTCATTTTAGTTTTATGTCTAGCTTTTGTTTGATTTTTGAAGACTTCATTGTCCTTTTTTTGCTTTTGAGTGTGCGCTTGTTGGTTTTTAGTCTTTTCATTTTGCTCATATCATGCCTTTCACTTTTCCCTTCAATTCGGTCTAACTTAGAGCTCAATCAGAGTTGTCAATCAAGAGATATGTCTATTTTAGTGCCTCAAAAGTGGACATTTTTGGTGCAACAACACGAATTAAAAATATGACGTTATATTTTTAATTTCACTTTCATTTTTTGATAAATATAACTTATATTCACTTTTTGTTATGTTTTTAAGTTACTTTAACATTAAATTTTTAACTTGAAGTGAATATTGTGCACTTTATGTTATAATTTTAAGTTGAGTTACTTTTTAATTTTTCACTTAAAGCGACCATATAACTATATAGTTCAAATTTAATTTTTGATTTTTAAATCAAACGCTTATTTAAATGTTACCTTTTAAATGATGTTTATATGTTATATTTTTAAATATGATATATAAATATTATTTATGACCCATTTAGTAATATTTTTATAAATTTAAGTGAATTAAATGACTTTTAGTTATCAAATGTGGACATTTTATATGCAATTACATGTAAAATCCATGAAAAGTGGACATTTTACATGCCATTGCATACAAAGTTCAGCTTGGTGGACCTTTTTGACGTCATTACATCAAAAGGCTATCAAAAGTGGACATTTTTTATGTCACTGCATCAAAAGTGAAGTTTTTATGTCCTTGCATCCAAAATGTGAGATGTAACTTAAAATATGTAATTGACTCCAAAAGGTCCGATTTTGCTTGTATGCACATTTTAAAACATGCATCCTCCTCCAAAAGATCAGATTTTACTTGTGTGCTCATTTTAAAACATGCATCCTCCTCCAAAAAGTGTGATTTTGAAGAACTACATGTTTTTGCCCTCCAAGAACCCGATTTTGATCATAAGTGGAGATTTTCTTGATGGATTTACATGAAATCTTTTTCATTATGGGCATTTTTGATGGGCAATGATTTTTCTTGCTTTCAAAATAGATTCAAAAAGCTAGAAGAAACATTTTTGGAAGCTCCAAACTAGGGCGTGTTTTTAAAGAAATCAGCAAATAACTTCATTTTTTATTCATGTTTTTGCTTCATTCCAAATCAATTTGGCTTTATTTGTTGTTTACATTGCATGTTGGTGCTTAAACACCAAATCGATTTGCTCATGCACCATGGTGAAAAACATTTTTTGCTAAAAATGTCCCAAGCATGTGCATCTTGAAAACGTTCATTTTTAGAGCAATCTTAGGGCACGTTTTGGCATCTTTCAACAACTTTTCCTTGTTTGCTACCCTGTCCCATTCAAATTTGTAAAAAGTTGAAAGATTCAAACGTTTTTGGATAATTTTTCAACATTTGAGCATCTTTCTCCTTCATTTTGGGCACTTAATCTTCATGTAAGTGGACCCTTTCTTTCTTTCTATTTAATTTGTGCTTATCTTGCTGATTTTATACACATAATTTCTTTATGATTGCCACTTGTTTAAATCTATGCCATGGAGAGTACATTTTCCCTTTAAAAATGAAGAAATTGTTTATTTTCATGTTTTTGGTTCTTTCCCAAGTCTCAATTTCGAATTTGAGTGTTGAAGTGTTATGCATCTTGGCATGTTTGAGTCACTTTCCAAAGGTACTTTTTCAATGTGTTTTTGTGTTTTGTGTTTGCTTGTCAGTTTTCTCCACTTTGGAGAAGTCACAAGTTCTTTCCCAAGAACTTATTGTTGCTTCACTTCATGCAAAACCATCATCACGTTCTATATTTTGTTTCCATGTCACAACACCTCACCTCTCACTCAACAAATGCGATTACATGTTTTCCATCTCATTCACCATCCGCACATGCATGTAATCTCATTTTTTGTTTCCATTTTCACTCATTTCACTTTTCACATCCATTCACATGATGCAATTACATGAAATGTCCTACATGTAATTGCATTCAAAAGGTCTGATTTGAATAAAAGTCACTTTTTGAAAAGTCAAAAAAAGTCATTTTCATCTCCCATGTACTTCGACTTTCCCCTTTCATCAAAAATGACAGTAAAGTTCATTATCCCTTTTCCATTTTCTATTTCCATCCCTCTATATGCATTTGCACCTTCATGACCAAATACATATTTTCGTTTCTTTCCATGCTTTCCATCTCATCCTCCATTCGCTTCTTTCCATGTACTCATTTTTCATACAATAATGCCTTGAAAACCCGAAGTCACTTTTGAAATCAACAATCTTCATTTGCATGCATTTCCATGCATTCCACCTTCATACATTCTCATTTCTTTCCATCTTCCATATTTTCACTTTCATAACACTTCATTCCGCTTTCCATTCATTTCATTTTTCATCCATTGCATATGCATATGATTTCTTCGAGATCATTTCGTTGGATCTACCAAGTCTCCAATTTGTTTCCAAATCTTTGTTGATCACAAATCAACTTGTATGGCAATTTCATCTAATGATGTATTTATGTTTTGGGATTTTTGTGTTGTAGTAGAAACACAAGAAATATCCTCACCATCAAAATCCAAAGGCAAAAATGAAATATCAATATGATAAAGAATTGGCTGATGCAGCTCCTTCATCAATCATATCTAGTTTGGATAACATTATGGACACAGATTGGTCATGTGGATGTGGCTGATTTTCTACAAAGTTGAAATTCCAGTTGGTCAAGAAATGAAGTGGATCAAAAGAAGAACATTCACCCGATGTCTACGTCTCTTACGGCGGCCATAGGAAATGATTTCATTTTCGGATGCGCACGATGTTTTACTCCAAAGGCGAAGACTATCAAAGATGCTAACAACAAGGTTATCATTAGGCTTGATCTTGAGGTCATTGAACAAATCTTCAAGGTTCCACATAAAGCAAAATGTGCAAATTTGACCAAAGAATCATCATTGGCCTGTTGGAATAGACAAAAGGGTGATTATTAGAAATATGTCAACCTTTACTGGTTAGACAATAAAAGAAGCAACTTCTCCAGATGGTCAAAGACTGTTCATCGGTCAAACTTTAAACAAGAATATAAGGATCTCATCATCCTTCCCAGCAAAATTTGTGGCCTTAAAGATTCTACTGATTTCAAGCCATGGATGTACAAGTTCATGTTTGAAATCATGGAGAATAATGAACACATCAACGCAAATGCACTTTGCGAGCAAATAGGCAACGTGGGAACATCAACGCCCTTCTACATGAATTACTATCTTGTTTACATTTTTTCTACCATGGGATCTTTCTCTGGTCTTTCAACCAAGGGAGATCGTCTTCAGGTTCATATTTGGAATTACTATGACCAAATCACTTTGGCAAAGTAGTAAATTTCATTATAGAAGAGCTCAAGATGCTTTCTTTGGGAATTCCCAATGCTTGTTCCATAAATAGATATCAATCAAAAGAGTATATAATGCAGGCTGGGAGAAGGTGAATCAATATGGTTGTATTTTCATTCAATTTCCCACTTTCACATACTTCAAAATTGAATATTTCAAAGGTGAGCCATATACCTTACTTGGGTATGCTATAGATCGAATCATCTTGATGGAGCTAGCTAGACAGCTCAAGGACGTGTAGAGTGATCATCATGCTATGCATAGACTTAGTTTTGGCATTACCTCACCTAAACATTTGGCTATTGGTAACTATTCAATCATTTCTATACCTAAAGCAAACAACATGGAAGCAGAGTTGCAGTTGATCACCTTAAAGAAGTTGAAGGTCAGATTTGACTTTGATTACCGAGAGATGAAGTCTATACATGAAGAGCCTTTTCTGCATGAAGTAGATGACAATGTGGATTCATTCTCCATTGTTTTTACTCCTTCCATTCCAGCCTCAGAAGTTAATACCATGGCTCTTCCTATTTCCTCTGCTGCTCCTCGCATCCCTGCAAATGAACAATATGAACATTTAGCAAATGTGTTTTACGATTTTCCAACTCTTACCAGTGGTCAAGTTTCCCAACTTGATTCATCTTTGACAGGGTTTGAGCTTTTCATGACAGAGTCTTCTCAGCATGTTCTTATGCCTCCAGTTGTGTAGACTGAATCTTGTTCTATTACAACGGAAATACAATCAAGATCAATGTCAATGGTCTCCACTGTATCTGCTTCTACGGATGAAGGTTTCAGCATACTTGCATGGTTGAGCAAAATAACAACGAAGCGAAGGAAAGTGGTTGTTCCTCCGAAAAATCTCCCTGTTAAGAAGACCAAATCCAAATCTTTGAAAGACAAGATTGTTTCCAAGATTTTGGTTAATTCAAATAAAACCAAATTTGTTAAAGTTGTTGAGCCCCTGGTGGACAAACCTGTTGAGGAACTTACTCGTTCTGATTACAAGTTTACTAAAGTTGAAATCAGAAAACAATCATGTTTGAGTTGTTTGCAAGATGCATTGGCTAATGTATCAAAGAGCAATCATGAGCTATGGGAAAAGAAAAATCAACTGAAACAAGGGGTCTCTCATCTGAACGAGGTCATTTAGAAACCATCTTCTCAGAGTGTTGTCGTTATCTCTCAAACATCTAAGGAGAGAAAACTAATCAAAGTTGCCAAGTCTTGGGTACAAGAAATCATTTCAGAAGGAGTTCAAGACATCACGGAGATATTTGCAGTCCTTAGGTGCATCAAAGAGATGAATGAAATGAAGAGAAACTTAATTTCTTCTTTGACTCAAGAAGCGGATAACTTGAAAGAAATCCTCGATGATTGGATTGAAATGGTAAGATTTGATTTGTATGCCTTGGTCTTATGTGACGTTCTTCCGTCATCTGAAATGTTCTTCAAATATCAAGGTCTCATTGGTTACAAAGAGGAAACATTGAGGAAGTTGATCACCAAGTTGTAGGTGACCTTTGGAGATTGTCAATCAGTTGAAACAAGTGGTACTTGTGATTTGGAATAGATGGGATGCCATGTTATTGATGAATCTTGTAATCTCATTGCAGTAAAAAGAGTAAACTCAGAATATACAATCAGGATCAGTGCTGATGTAGATTTTAAAGACTTTGGTTCACACAGAATGAACAAGTTTGTCTTGTATAAATCCTTGATGAAACACTTGTTGGATACTATAGCAGCAAATTCCAAAGTTGTACAAACAGCATATGCCAATGCAGTGAGAGTAGAAATCATATCGAAGACCATGGAAATTATCGATCTTCCCACAGTGCATGACATCATTGTCAAATTCAAGGCACTGAGAAACAATCTTTAAGATTGTTGTATTTATTTTTATTTCATGTTAGTAGGTATAAATGATGCATTACATGAAAAAATGTAATTACATGTAATGCGAGTTACATGTATGTAAAAGGATGTAATGCGAGTTGCATGTAACCCTTTATTTTCTCTTGTAGTTAGACTAGGTCAAAGTTGGTTGAATTGCTCCCACTTTTTCCTCCACCTTTTTCCCAACTCCTATGCCTATATAAAGGAGTGCCCCCTCATTGTAAAATCATCATTATCTTTATGCAGCTCTGGAGAAATTGTCCCAGTAGAACTTTGTTTGCATAAGCACTATTTTGAGAGAAAGTGAATACAAAGGAGCATTTGAGACTTAACTTTGATTAAGTGAAATTGTTACTTGCATGAGTTATACGCTTTGTCTATAATTCATCTAAGTGATCTTTGATTCATATTATCTTGTGTTCTAGGTAATTGTATCTCGTGAATTGAATAATAAAGAGTTAAGAAGCAATTGGAGCTAGAGCTCTAATCAGGAGCAATTGTGGAAGTGTATAGCTAGAAGCTTTGTCTATAGCTTATATTTTCTTCTTAATGCAATAGTTAAATTATTCTTACTTTTAGGAGTCTTTATGCCCTAATTGTAAAGCTTTTCCATATAAAAGTAAGCCCGGACTTAGAGCCAAACTAGTACATTTTCAGCTAGCCTTTGAATTAGTGAAAGTTTATCAGTATCACTGTTTCCAACGCTTGATAGAAGTGTAGTTAGAGATTCCCCTGCCCATTACTCACTCCACGAGTAAGTGGATTCTTTCTTGAAAGATAAGAAGAAAGGATATTGGTAACACCTATTTTATAAAATCTCTTGACTTCTTGCTTACTTTGAGTTGATCCAAGGAACGGTGAGAAGGGTAGCCTTCCCTTTAAGGTAGGAGAGCTTTGTCTCACACGCTGTGGCTGGTCATCTATTTTGCGATTGGGTTTTTACCCAAAATTGTTGTTGCAAAATCTCCACCCAACAAACCCAATTTTGTTCTGTATTCCTTCTGAATGTGAACATATGCATCGCAATCAAACACTCATAAATGATTAAATGAAATTCTTTTCACAAGCCATCGCTCCTCTGGTATGTCAAAATCAAGACAAGATGAAGGAGCTCAGTTAATTAAATAAACTATTGTATTACACGCCTCTACCCAAAATTCCTTCATTAAAACAGCATCAGATAACATACAACAAGCTCTCTCCAAAAAAGTTCGATTCAACCTCTCAACTGCACCATGTTCTTGAGGTGTATAAGGGACTATTGTAATACTCCGAATATCATGATATGCACAAAAACTATCAAACTCCGAAGAGTGAAAAATCACACCCATCATCCATTAGCAAACATTTAATTTTCTTCCCAAGCTGATTTTCCACTAGAGCTTAAAAACTTTTAAATTTTAAAAATACTTCTGATTTCTTATTCAATATGTAAATTTAAACTTTACAAGTGCAATTGTCAAGAAACATGACAAAGCAATTAGCACCATTGATGGAAGTTACCTCTGTAGAACCAAAAACATCAGACAATGTTTGCATAGCTCCGAATCGAGTGATTTAAAACCCAAAAGTTGGTCTCTTTGAAGCATTACTTCAAGAACCTTTTTACTCATATGGCCGAGCCTCCCATCCCAAATTTCAGTATTACTATGTGCAACTGCCCTGGCTGCTCCCACTTCACTATTACAGTCTAAAATATAAAGACTTACTGATTTCTTTCCTTTCGACAAAACTAACTGACCTTTTGATACTTTCCAAGAATCAAGATCAAAAATAATATTGCAACCTTGTGTATACAACTGACTCACATAAATCAGACTACACTTGAGTGTAGGAAAATGCCTAACATCTTTTGAAAGCCTTTGACTACCATTTTTCAGCAACAATAAAATATACCCTTTGTCGGCAATACCACATTCTTTGTTATCTCCAAGAAATACCTTACCAATCATACCTTTGCGGTATCAGATCTCTAATGCTCATCAAGCTAAGCTAGTCAGATCCCTGATGCTCATCAATCATTTCTCCACTTGCCTTCTCTATTTCTCAGTCCACTTTATTGCTCAATGCTCGCCCTCTATTCTCTCCATAAATCTTGTCCTTTTTAAACCTTTTTATCTAATCTTTTGATCATCAGTTATCTAATCTCAACCTTACATTCTATGGTTCTTGCTTCTTGATACTTCTATAAACTTTTATTCTCTGATCTGTTAATGTATTACCAATTGTTGTCGTCCTCCAATAGCTGATCTCCATTTTTTGAGTACATAACCATCATTATTGTACTATTACCTTCTTTCTAATAACATGACTTTTCTTCTTATAATTCATTTATACTCCGATAGTGTCGTCTTGTAGGTTTCTTCCACAATTTCACATCAATGACAAAATTTTGTGTTTCCAACATGTTAGTTTACCTAATCCCTCTAAAGTATCAAGTGTTATTTTCCTTGTACTTTTCTTGTATCAGTTTCTTCCCATGCTCCTGGACTTTCTACCAATACCTCAAGGCCTACTACCTCTAGTGAACAATGTATGTGTCTGTTGCTATATAAATTTTTTCTATAATCCATCAACTCTCTTTCAATAAGTAAACCAAGACTTTCCTTTATGGTAACATGTTGTACTCTTCTTGTTTCCTATGCAGATTTCTGATAGATATTGATGCTATGTCTATTTTGCATTGGCATAGTCATTTGTTCTTGCTCTATTATTCTTCCACTTGTTTTTACTTCTTGCCTAGTGAAACTGCCCATCTATTGCATACTTAAGGGTCTAACTAGGCAAAGATGGAACATTCCCTAGTCTTTATCTCTTCAGCTGACGTTCCTTAATTTGAATATCTGGCTTACTCCTTGATTGCACTTCTTGAGAAACACTTTTCCACTTTGTCTTCTTTGCACTGATGGATGGAATTTATCCTTTTTCTATTCTTATAGCTAACTATTGTTTCAGCCTCTCATCTCTGAATGGTTGATGGCCTACAAACTTATATGTCAAATTGTCCTTTGTATAGAAACTGAAGCACAACAACAATCATAATAAGAAAGCTATAACAATGGAAAAAATAGAGGAACCCCTATTTCATAAGGATTGATCTCATAATAATAAAACACAGATTATAGCACATACAAATTATTCTACTACAACAGAAAAACTACAAAGAGAATTTCATTTATGATCTCAAATCTACTCTTTAATTCTTCAAACCCTATGATGGAGAATATGAAGTTTAACTATTAATGAACCTCTCTATGATCTCTAAAAGCCTAACTTAAATGCTTGTAACAGCAGCTTGGAATATACAAACTACTTCTTTATTACATGCAAACCAAGAGATCCTACGATGGAATAGATAAGAATTGTTGTTTTAAGTAAACTATGCAAAACTTTCGATAATCATGCATTCGATGAGTTATGCATGATCTTCATTTTGAACTGCTGTGAATTGCCTAATAAGCGATGGAGTTGGAGTTTGTGATTCATGCAGAGTCCCACATGGACGGCATCAATATCTTCATACTCCCTCTTGATGCCGAGACTCACAATTCGATCTCCAAACACCCAAACTTGACTCATGCAACTTTCCATCGCTAGAGTCTTAGACTCATATGGTACTTCTGATAGAAGTCAACCATCTCTTTACTAATTTCACTCTTTCCTGATCACTAGAGTCTTATAGACTCTCATAGAACTTCTAGTAGTAGTCAACTATCTCTTCGTTAATTTCTCTCATTCATGAGAGATCACAAGGCTCAGCCTTCCCCTCATTTCTCTAATATAGAAAAGACTCATGACACATCTATGTGCCAATGAAAACAAGCAGCCATCAACCACTTTAGTCAAACATCGAAACCTTGATCCACCACTATCACTTTTGACATGCAACCTTGGAGGTTTGTACAACCTCTTCAACATCCTTGTCACCTTCTGCCAACAGGGTCCATTGATCCATCCATAATCAATCTATATACAACTTTTCAAAGATTGTAAACTACAATCTCTATTCCAACATGACTTTTCACTATGACTCTTCAACCCACAAATGCTGCAATGGTGAAGATCCCAACACTTATCCTCTATATGTCAATCTCTGCTACAATGGGAACATGAAATACATTCCTTACTCAAACGTGATCTGTTCGAACTTGCATTACTACCAACATCAGATCTATCACTAGAAACATCAAATCTCTCTTTTACCAAATTCAAGGTCTTCGAATTTTGACCGCCAAATGGGTTTGATGGGCTCCTTCATGCCTTGCCCATTCTTTCCTAATCCACTTCCTTGAAAACCCATTTTCTGCATAATCTTCAAGCGAATATTATTCTCAAAACAATATTTGTTATCATCTTTACAAATTTCATCCATACTCGCAGATGGTTGCTTACCTTCATCTTCAATTGACGGAACAGGAGAACAAACCAAATCTTCTATGCTACAAACAACATCACAAAGTAATGGCTTTGATTTTAAGATCTCAATATCTTTTTCGAAAGACGTTACCTTCTTACCCAAATCAGCATTCTTCTTTTTAACTTCATCAAACAAGATTAACTTTTCTTGCAACTCAGCATTTTCTCTTCTAAATTTCTATAATTCTTTCTCAAGACATTCTATTTTGCACAAATATCTATATCTCTCCTTTCCAACATTTTTAAAATTCTCCACCAATTCTGAATTGAAATTCTCCAATTTTATCAATTCATCATTCAAACAATCCTTTCACTTATCAAACTCAAATTTTCATTTTTAACCTTCTTTCGAAATTTACCCATTAAAATATTTTTTCTTTACACAAATAGATTACCTTTGTTGTGGTCATTACTCTTGAACTGCACAAAATAGATCTCCTTGAATCTCTATAAATCTTCAATCTTCCTTTGTAACCTTCTCAACACAACCTACACTCTTGCTTCAATCAAATCTACAAAGCATCAATTGCCTTCTCTCATTTCTTTATCTCAATTAGAAACATCATTGTCCAAATCACACGTACTCAATTTTTTTTTTTTTACAAAAACAATGCAGCCGAGATAATCTCATGAACACTCTTCACAGCATAAGATCTCTGTCATCCGCTCTAAAAATATCCTACCCTGGATCCTTCCATACAGCTCTGATATTTGGAAGTAGTTTAGAATGCATGGCACTCAGCTTCTTATTGATGCATGAGTTTTGGAGTTGATCTCTGCGATCATGAATTATTATTTAGACTGTATGTAATAAAAAATTGAACTGTTGTTACAAGCAGTTTAACTGGACATTCTCCACCGTGATTCCCCTCTTTCAGCATGTAACAAGACTATCACAAGTAGTGAACAAGTGTATGGTCATCGTAGGTTTCATATAGTATAGTTTTCTTTCATTTTTGAGTGTCTATTAAATAAACAATGCTGTAATTTCTCTTTGCATCGATTACTGCTGCTGCAATAAAGAATTTTTTAAAACAGATCATACTCTGTTTCAAAACAGAGATCTCAGTTCTCTTTCTTTCTGAATATTCTTTTATTAAATTTTGTTTCTGTGTGTCTATTTCTCATTCGTTTTTTAACACTTAGGCACCTTAGTTTATCAAATAGTTGATCAACCCACCGTATCGTGAAATCCAAGACTGGTGCAAATAACGTATCAATGTCTAAAATCTCCTTCACTGACGAGTTTGAACGATACAGGATCTTCTCATTCTATGGGTTACATGCTTTTTAGATTAGGTTCAAATCCTCTTCCATCTGATCATGCATAGGTAATATCGTACACTCTCTGATCAAGTTCAGCAGCAATCTAGAAAATATCCTCTTTCTAACCTTATTTTAATATGTCACATTACCCCAAGATACATTTTTGTTGATATCGTTCACCTGTCACTGTTCTAAATTTGTTGTAAGGATTATAATCTGGCTTTCCTGGAAAGAAATAGACATTTTAGCCTTCTCTTCTCCTATAAAAATTAGGAAATTTTACCTCAACTTCTTCTTTCCCTTCTGAATTTTATCATAAACAGTCAATTATCGAGTGATCTCTAATAGGACCATCTCATATATGGGATATCATCCACGATAAAGTAGGAAAATGAATAAACAATGTTCCATATTCCACCAATTTCATTGTCGCAACTGATAACCTTATGTAAATTATAGTATGTACAATCCTAATCGTGCACACTGAAAATACATTATTAACCCTACCTAACATAATCATCCTTGTTATCTAAATGCAATTTCGTGTGCTCTTTAAATATTGAATAATACTTCCAACTATTCTATTGCATCTCAATCTATCATATCTGGTATTTTGTGCCAACATATAGATGACATGGGAGCTCATAAAAACTTACTTGACTGCTCCAGATTCACCAATTTTTTCACTCAGATTGTCATTGATTAGTCTAGCCTAGACCGCATTATTGTGTTTCTTAACCACTTTTTCGATGAAAAGCGAGATCTATGCTTCAAATCAACTAGATTTTGGCATGCCGAAAATTCTCCTCAGCATCATGACCAAGTCGCTATATGCTCGTTGAAAATCAAGCCACACAAGCTCTTTACGTAACCTAGAATAGTGGTATTTATTCCCCTGCAACCATTTCTTGTTTCTGATAGCCTTACTCAGGTTAAATCCTAGCAGGATAAACTCTGAGTGCTTGCTTTTTCGACTTTAAAACAATATTCTGAAGTGCAAGGATTCCAAATGTCAAGTCAGCCTGTAAGTTCTCTATTTTTGTCCATAAACTTCGGCTTCCCTCTCCAATTTCATCAGTGAAATATAGATCACGCGGTTGGTCTTTTTCGACACATTGATTTTGTCTATATTTTGACTTTGGATAAACCCATTTGTAGGGTGCTAACATGAAATTCGGATGGATCTAACTGTCTCTCTTTTAGATTATTATCTCTGGGAGGGGGAACAACAAGCATGAACTCCAGCATTTCTTTCTTTGGGTCATATGTGGGAATAACCTATTCGATGCAGATACTACATCATGAGCTGCGACAATTGCATCCCTTTTCAATCTCTTAGAATTTTCTCTATTCCTTATTTTTGTCAGTACGAAGTTGGTTACAAAATCGTTGTAACGAAGAAACCTGGGTTCACTAACACAATTGAATTTTTGAAAGGTGAAATAACGCTCGCAGTAACACTAATGTACTTGCCTATTGTATGGTTCTAATAATTGCATTAGTAAGACTAACAACACCTTGACCCACTTTCACTAGCAAGTGGAGTTTTTAGACTGTTTTGAGAGTTTTGTCCTCAGGACATTATAGTAAACGAAATTATTATACTCACTATTGGATTAGTAGTGACAATTGTTGCACCCACTTGGATTAGTAGTGGGAAATATTGGAATCACTATTGGCATTGTAAGTGATAACCTTTGCTTCTTTACACTTCCTTGATCTATAAGTTTCATTGTTCTCATGTCTTTTTCAGGCCACTAGAACTACTCATGCTATCCGCACCAGTCGCAATGGCACTTGATTCTAATTCAATTTGAGTGCTTGGAATAGTGGACTTCGAATTTAAGATGAAACAAATAAGGATGCAACGGCATGAGACTGAGTAGTACAATTATAGGTGTAATTAAATCAAACTATAGTTCTATTTCTACAATCTAAAGTACAATAAACCATGTTGTGAGAACTGATAATTAAAAAGGCAAGAAGTAGGTGTTCAGGCTTTTACCCAAAATTTTGATTTGAGAAGATTGTCAGTGGGCAAAGAGCTGACAGACTCTATTGTATTCCTCAACATAGAAGCTATACTCATTTTTGAATCTCCAATAATATTTAGAACTTAAAAGCATAGATTAAAAGCCTAAAGGGCAAAATTTGTACATTTGTGGCTCTTGTTAACTTTTAGAATTTCATCCCAAAAGACAAATATTTAACTATCTGATGTCACTATGACACGTGTCACTTCTTGTTTGACATTACAACTTTGCTCGATCTACCGAAGAACCAAAATTAACTTTGGTAGGTATTTACATTTATTGAATGTTTTGTTTACCTCTAATTTATATCTTAATTATAATTACTTGAGTGTTAAATCATTACACATGCCTTGTTTTTGGAGGATATTTGCAAAAGGGTGTGATTGCTCCCCTTAATTGGCCTAAAATACACCTCGAGGCATGATCTATGCTCATCCAATGGTCATTGGTAGTCACATGTCATCATCGAATGATACTAACTCTTTTAATGGACATGTAGAGCTTTACAAAAAATGGTGTTTCATTTCGCTTTCAGCCCAAAATACAACGTACATCATTTATCTATGCCCATCAAACAGTTGTTGGTAGTCAGTGTCAGGTGTTCCGTGTCACATTCACTTTTGCCTTGTCATTAGCCACACGCATTGAATGACATTGACTCGAGTGGACACGAGTTATGATTCTGGAAGTATTTTTAAAAAGTTGGGTTTTATTACCCCTTCAACCTAAAATACACCATATGTCATTGGTCTATATGCATCTGATGGTTTTCGAGACATGGTATTAAGTTGTCAATTTGATAATGGACCCCACAATTACAATTAAACTAAATTAAACTTAATAGGCTAAATTAAATATGATATGTGTCATTCCCTAAGGAAGTTTGGAAAAAGTGTTATTGTTGCTGTTAGTTTGTGGTAACTGATCATGAAAGTACTGTACATACTTCATAAATTCTTTGGGGCTCGGGGCATCAGCCCGAAAAAATAAATTTGGGCCCTATTTTATTAAGATTTTGGGCCGACATGTAAGCATTAATTATAACCCTAAAGCAGTAAAAATACTTGTATAAAAGGGCTTAGGGTTAGAGATTTTTTCATAAGGTGATGCAAAAATTGGTTCTTGCGGCGGTATTGAGCTGTAAGGGATTACGGATTGTAATCACTGGATCGTAAAAATATTGGGCTTACTATTTGGTGCATGTAGGCCAGGGTTTGGGTGAACCACGTTAAATCTTGGTGTTTTGTGTACTTTTTTTTTCTGTGTGATCTATTATTTTTTGATATTGGTTATATTTGCATGTAATTGTTGTTATTTCTATATGTGGTTTAATCCTAACAAGTGGCATTAGAGCGAGGTTGTTTTTTCAGTTATCCTCTGCAAGAAAGTCTCGTGGTTGAGTGGGAACGATGGCAGACAAGGGTAAGCTGAGGGTTGACAAGTTTAATAGGCAAAACTTTCAGTTATGGAAGATGCAAACGGAAGACTATCTGTATCAAAAGGATTTATGGAAACTGTTGAAAGGAAAAACCAAGAATCAAGGATCTATGTCAAATGATGAATGAGATCTTTTAGATAGAAAGGCACTTGGAAGCATTCGATTATGCCTGGCACCATTGGTGGCATTTAATATTACAAAAGCAAAGACAACAAAAGAGTTTATGAAAACCCTAACAACACTGTATTAAAAGCCCTCCGCTTCAAATAGGGTATTTCTCATGAAGCGTTTATTTAATATGAAAATGGCAGAAGGTGGATCTGTTGCGAATCATTTAAATGAGTTTAATACTGTTACTAATCAGTTATCTTTTGTAAGAATTAATTTTGATGAAGAAATTATGGCTCTCTTTATTTTGTGTTCTTTGTCTAAAAGCTAGAATGCCTCGGTAATGATCGTGAGTAATTTTGTTCCTAGATCTAGTACCCTAAAATATGATGATGTGTTTTTAACACACAAAACAGAAGCAGAACAACTGAGAGAGGAATTAATTCCGAAAATCGTGGAAAATCAAGAGGAAAGTCAAAAGGGAGGAGATCTCAATCGAGAGGACCAAATGATTGCTTGTACTGTGGGAAACTAGGGCATAAAAAGAAAGATTGTTGGATTCGAAAGAAAAATGAAGGAGATAAACCAGATGGAGACAAGGAGGCAAAAATGGTAAGTAACATATTCGAAGAGGATGCTTTGCTTCTGTCTTTAGAAAGTGTTAATGATTCATGGGTTTTAGATTCTGGTGCTTCATTTCATACTACACCTCATAGAGGTTATTTCATTGCTTATGTCCAAGGGGATTTTGGACTTGTTTATTTGGAGGATAATGAACGTTGTCAAATCGTTGGAAAGGGAAAAATTAAGATTAAGTTGCAAAATGGAAATCATTGGCTACTACATGAGGTAAGACATGTTCCAAGATTGAGTAGGAATTTAATTTCAGCAAGGCAACTTGGTGATGAGAGTTGTGTAATTACTCTTAATAATAAAAATTGAAAAGTTTCAAAAGGTTCCCTTGTAGAAGCAAAAGGTGTGAAAGAAGGCACCTTATATCTTTGTATAGCTCATATTGTTCCTTCTACTTTAATTGTTTCAGAGAAAAATGAATGTTCAAGAACAATCGCTGCAGTTGGGCAAGGAGAACAAATAGCTATTGTAGATTCTGATACAACGTTGTGGCACAACAAACTTGAGTACATGAGTGAGAAAGGTATGAAAGTACTTCATTCAAAGAAAGTTTTACCAAGTTTAAAATGTGTTAATATGAATTTCTATGAAAGTTGTGTATGGAAAACAAAAGAGTGAGCTTTGTGAAGACCGGGAAGGAAAATAAAAAGGAGAAATTAGAGCTTGTGCATACAGATATATGGGCACCGGCTTAGGTATCTTCCTTTGGTGGATCTCATTACTATGTTACATTCATTGATGACACAACTAGAAAAGTATGGATTTATTTTCTTAGATAGAAATCTGATGTATTTCAAACTTTTAAAAAATAGAAATGCTTGGTTGAAAATGAGACTGGTAAAAAATTAAAATGTCTCAGATCTGATAATGGCAGTGAGTATTGCAATCATGAATTTGAAGATTATTGCTCCACTAATGGCATTTGTAGACAGAAAATTGTTCCAAGGACTCCGCAGGAAAATGAAGTGGTTGAATGCATGAACAGGACTATAATGGAGCATGCAAGGAGCATGAGGTTGCATGCTGGGTTGCCCTTACACATGTGGGCGGAACCTGTCAATACTGTTGTATATTTGATTAATAGAGGTTCCTCTACTCCTTTGGGTTGTGGTATTTCAGAGGAAGCATAGAGTGGTAAGAAGGTGAGTTATTCTTTTTTCAAAATCTTCGGTTGTGAAGCTTTCACATAGATTTTGAAAATAGAACCAAACTGGACGCTAAGTTAAAGAAATGCGTATTTGTTGGATATGGCATTAATGAATTTGGTTATAGACTTTGGGATTTTGAAAATAATAAAATTGTAAAAAAGCAGGGATGTCATTATCAATGAGAAAGTGTTGTACAAAGATATATTGCAGCAACATGAGAAAAAAGAAGATTATTATGTAGCGCTGGATGATAATCCAAAAGATGATGTTCCAGTCATCCCTCATGATATGCAACAACCACAACCACAAATATCACACACATCAGTGAATGTTAGATGGTCAACAAGGCAAATTAGACCTCCAGAAAGATTTTCTCCCTCTTTGTATTCTATTTTACTTACTAATGTTGGTGATCTTAAATGTTATGATGAAGCTGTGCAAGTGGATACTAAGATTCAGTGGGAGTTTGCAATGAAAGATGAAATGGACTCTTTGTTGAAGAATAAGACATGGGATTTATGCAAGTTGACTGCAAAAAAAAGAGCTTTACAAAATAAGTGGGTTTACAGGTTCAAAGAAGAGGAAGGAGGTAAGAAAAGATTTAAAGCTAGGTTAGTTGTAAAAAGATTTGCACAGAAAAAAAGAATTGATTTTGATGAGATATTTTCTCCTATTGTTAAAATGACTTCTATTCGTACTATTTTAAGTCCTGTGGCTATTGAAGATTTGCATTTGGAGCAGCTTGATGTTAAAACAGCCTTCCTTCATGGTGATTTGGATGAAGAGACATATATGGCTCAGTCACGGGGATTTGAAGTCAAAGGTAAGGAAAACTTAGTATGCAGATTGAAGAAAAGTTTATATTGCTTGAAGCAAGCACCTCGGCAATGGTATCTGAAATTTGACACTTTTATGCATGAGCATGGATACAAAAGGTGTCATTCAGATCATTGTGTTTATTTAAGAGTTTGGATGATGACAGCTACATTATTTTATGGTTATATGTTAATGATATGCTTGTAGCTGACTCTAACATGGATCATATTAAGGGGTTGAAACACCAATTAGGACATGCATTTTCTATGAAGGATTTGGAGGCAGCAAAACAAATCCTTGGTATGAAGATTTGCAGAGATGGGAAGAACAAAAAATTGATGCTATCTCAGGATGATTATGTTGAGAAAGTATTGCAATGTTTCTCTATGGAGAATGCTAAAGCTGTCAGCGCACCTTTACCTAGTCATTTGAAGTTGCCTAAGGAGATGTGTCCTAAGACACAAGAAGAGGAGAATAAGATGTCCAAGGTACCCTATGCTTCAGCTGTAGGAAGCTTGAGGTATGCTATGGTATGTACCAGGCCAAATATTGCACATGCAGTAGGAGTTATAAGCAGGTATATTTGTCATCCAAGAATTCAGCATTGGAAGAGTTAAATGGATTCTCAAATATCTAAGAGGAACATCCAATAAGTGTCTACACTTTGGGGGCTCTACTACTGATTTACAGGGCTATGTTGACTCAGATTTGGCAGGGGATATTGACACTATGCGGAGTACTACAGGTTACGTCTTTACTGTTGGTGGGGCAGCCGTGAGCTGGGTTTCTAGATTATAGAAGGTTAATGCTTTATCCACTAGAAAAGCAGAATATGTAGCTGTTACAGAGGTAGCTAAGCAGATGATATGGCTTCAATTCTTTTTGGAAGAATCGAGACACCCTTAGAAGGATAATTATTTGTTTACAGATAGTCAAAGTGTCATTCATCTTGCAAAGAATTCATCTCTGCATTCAAAGACCAAACACATACAATTGTGGTACCATTTCATTCAATCAGTTTTGGAGGATGGACAATTAAAGTTGGACAAGATACACACAAATGACAATCCAGCAGATATGTGTACAAAGGTAGTAACAAGGGAGACGCTGAACTCCTCTTCAGCTTTACTTGGTCTTTTAGAGTAAACATAAATACAGGAACAGTAGAGACCACGGTGGTTTGATCCAGTTGGAGTCTCATTGAGTAGTGGCATAGCCACAAGATCAGTCTCCAAGTGGGAGATTGTTGTATAGTGTGGAGCCTAATCAATCCCAAAGTGGGAGATTGTTTGTTTATGGTGACTCATCAGGAAAGTACTGTACATACTTCATAAATTCTTTAGAGTTCGGGGTATCGGCCCAAAATATTATTTTATCAAGATTTTGGCCTGACATGTAATTATTAATTATAACCCTAATGCGGTAAAAATACTTGTATAAAAGGGCTTAGGTTTAGAGATTTTTCCATAAGGTGATGCCAAAATTGGTTCTTGCGGCGATATTGAGCTGTAAGGGATTACAGATTGTAATCAGGTTGTAATCATTGGATCGTAAAAATATTGAACTTGCTATTTGGTGGACGTAGCCCTGAGTTTGGGTGAACCACGTTAAATTTTGGTGTCTTGTGTTCTTTTCTTTCCTATGTGATCTATTATTTTCTGATATTGGTTATATTTGCATGTAATTGCTATTTTTATCCATGGTTTAATCTCAATAGTTGCCACATTCAACCCAAAATACTACTCCAAACACCTTGAGCCGCTGATATTTTTTTATCCAACAGATGGTGTTAGAAATAGGAAATACTGAGGGAGGGGGTGAATCAATATTAGATATTATTAATTACCTTATAACTTGCATATGAAAGTAAACAAATTATGCTAAAAAGTAAACATAACCATGCAACAAGAGAACTCATAAAACCATATTTTGTTAACTAGGGAAACCCTGGCCAAGGGAAAACCTCGACGGGGATGATACCCACAAAATGATCCACTAATCAAAAGTTTCTCATTAAAGGTATTGACCCTGTTAGGAATCTATTATATTTGTATAGTGTCTCGGTCTTTGTTAGAGGACTTTGGCATTGTTAGAAGCCTCAACACTGTTAGGAGTTATTATATACAAATACAAAATTTATGCAAGAAGAACTCACTACCCAAACATGCAATATACAATGTAGTTTCTTGATACAAAGAGATAAATACAAAACCTCTTTTGTTATTGTTGTTATCTTCAATATCTGATATTTCCTTTGTTTCTCATCACAATATTCACATTCGGGTAAAAATATAGATCTATGTCACCTTTTAGGATACCAATACCTATTTTAGTTAAATCTCATTTCCCTATCAAAACTCAATTTTTTTCAAAAACTCAAAATACACTTATAGATCTTGGATTCAATATCATAATTATATAAATTTCATAGTGCTTTGATTAGTTATAATATGTTATAATTTCAAAATATTATAAGTTAGTATTTTAACATTTAAGAAGATGTGAGCAGAAAAAAGGAAAAAAATAGTAAATCATATCAAAAAAATTAAAATTTTATATTTATCCCTACAGAAGATAGTCCCCTTCAAGAAAATGTAATTTATTTTCAAAAGGGTGTAGATTTGATAGGAAAGTTTTGACGAAAGGAAAAAATTGTTGGATTCTGATAAGGTCAACTTTGAATACTTATAACCAAAAAAATATGTACATCTATAAGATATTTTCAAATCAGAGCAAAAGAAGATAATTTACATATATGTGTTCGATGGGAACTACACCCTATATTTTCTACTGTTAAAAAGAGGACTTCAAAATTTAAAAAATTGAATAAATTCTTACTCAAAAAAATAAAAAAAATTATAGGCATAAAGTTCATCCAATTCCACACATTTCATCAATTTACACCTTCAAATTCTAAACACAAATACCATTTTTTATGTCATTAAAGGTGAATAGATGCGTATTGCAATCTTTTTTATTTATAATAGGTGACCTACGTTTATGCTTTTACCCATTCCTCTGATCATATATCAGAATTCACATCATATATAGTTCACATAGTCTTAATCAAAAGTAAAGTTAACTTCACAGTCTATATTTTCTCTTATACCTTTACAAATTACAAAATATTGTCTAGTCGGCCTTCAAGCTTTCACACACTTTACAAAATACATAATTAGATCTTGCTAACTCAAGGTTAACATCTAGGATGTCATCCTTAGTTAATTAAGTAATTATTTTGTAAACAAAATAGTTCCTTAATCCATAATTATCTATTTCCTGTCGTACTCTATTCTGCCTGTTGTGACAGGTAAAATTGGTATATGTCTTTCCATACTGACTTGCGTTCATGCATACGTCACTCTGACACTTTGTCCTTGTTGTACCTAATTGCACACATGTCAATAATCGTTGGAAATATAAGAGGAGTAACTAAGAGGGGAGGGGTTAATCAATTACCACTACAACAATTCCAAATCCCTTAGATGTCAATACAAACTTATTATTAACTCAAATCCTTGCACAACTCGGTTAGAACTAGATATTCATTGTAACTCGGTTAACGATGCAATCTTGAAATATTAATGTGTATTAACCTTTAGTAACTTAGTTGCAAAAAGATAAAACAGTAGGCAAATAACATGAACACATGAGACACCAATATTTAACGTGGAAACTCAATTTCGGAAGGCCACCAAACTAGTCATAACTTTTCACTCTTCTGAAGTGAGCCTTGTTAGAAGCGAACCCTGTTAAAGGTTACAAAACACACTATTAGGTGTGACCCTGTTAAAGGATTTGAATCACCTTGTTAGAAGTGGCCTTGTTAAGATCTTAAGATACTTCAATCTAGAAATGCCACCTTGTTAGAGAATTTACAAAAATAACAATTAAGTCAACTCTATTAAGAGATTTATTCACTGCTACAATTGTTAGAGAGTAACAATGATTGATCTGATTATTGAAGCAACTAATTTTCAGATTCAGATCACTGTTCTAGCTTATCCTGGATCCTTCTTGATCAAAATATTCTTTGCAACTCCTTGGATGTTCTGCCCTTAATCAGATATCCTTCTTTATTCGCATCTTGTTCTCTTCGACATCTTCATATTTCAATCCACAACTTGACCTTTTATATATATGAAACCCAATGTCAAGTCGGCTTGAATACTCTTAAAAAAAAATTAGCATCCACTAAGTCGACTTGCATAAACAAAATAGTAAACAAAACTATTCTACTGCAAGTTAACTAATACTTCAATAACCGACCTAGCTCGGTTTACACTGGATCATTGAACTTGGCTTACTTTGAACTTCTGCTTGGCTAATACTAGAGTTTTCTGAGCTCAATTACTACTAGCAGTTCTCTGTTAGAATGCAACATTTGTGTAACATCAAAGACAATATACAATTGAATAATTATTTTTAAGAAATAATGTCCCTATCAACTGTTCGCATATCAAAACTATATATGTTCTGCGAGATAAACTAACTGATACTTTGACAATTTTCTAAGTATAGTTATTGTATATTTGACTTTACATTATGCTTTTCTTCGTACAAGATATATGTTTTCATAAATGACAACTACAACTTATCTACCCAACCAAATTGCCAACAGAAAGTACCTTTTTCATATTTATATAAGGTAGGTTATTAATGTATTACACTTAATTGAACTACTATCGTATTATGATACATTACATAATCACAATTATACTAAAGTTTATTTTAAATGATAAATATGAATGTCTATCTCATGTTTCTTTCTTAGATCAGATTTAGGGTTACAATAATTATTTTTGGTTTCATTCATTTTCTAATCAAAATATTAATCCTTATAAATAAAATTGAAATGAACTTGCAAAATTTTCAATGTTCATTATATTATGGAAAATGGAAAACAAAGAAATGAAATCAGAATTTTCTAAATAAATTTGAAACTTTACAGATACGAACCATAGATATGATTCAAACCCCTCTAAAACATTGATGCCAACACATCTAAGATGCCTAATAATACTTTTCTTATCCATAAAACACAAATTAAAATGAACTTGCAAAATTTTCATTAATTGTTTTTGGAATAACGAGCCATGGGAAACTCTGCTGATTTTTCCCTCCATCTAAGTAGATTTCTCGAGAGAGGATTAACTTAGAGAATTCTTCAAGCTTGTCATACTGACTCATCTCCACTTTATTGACGAAAAATAAATTATCGAGAAAACCCTAGGCAATCAACGTCCATTTCCTATAGCGCTACAAATACCCAACATTCAGACCCAATAGAAAAGGTTGCATGGCCACATTCTTTCCCGGGAGGAGAAGACTGGGTATTTCAGTTGCTCAAGGGATCCCGATGCCTATTTCTGCAAACATGTCAACATCAACATTGTCGTCCAAGTAAGCTTATTTGAAAACCTTCCTTAGCAGTAGCAACATCTCCACCTTTTCTCCTCTAAGACTAAGAACTGATGCTAAGAAATTCGGACATAATGTCTATGTTGACTCAATGCTTGTCTTCATTCCGTAGACAACCTCAATTATGAAAGTCCCACCCTTCCTACAAATTAACGAGTGAGAGTTTTGTCCAAAGAGCCCAAAAAGGTCTTTTGGGCCTTCTCATATGTACACATCTTAGTCTAATTGAAGTGTCCATCTAAATCTAGAGAAATAGGAAAATCAAATTAGCTACAAACTAATGACCTAAGCCAGACTAGTTAGATACAAACAAATGACCAAAACCAAAGCCAGCTACCACAATTCATCTACAAAATATGAACTAAGAAATGAGGAAGATAGAAGCTAGATTGTTTATAAATAACCTTTATTCCCTCACAATTCCTTCCCTAACCTTATTCATTCATTTTTACTTTTAGTTCCAATTGTTTTAAATAATTAAATCTTTGCAAATGCTTCCCATAAAAGGATTGTGACACATTCATCTATTGGTTTGTTAATATTGTAGGTACAAAATTATAAGTGGTGTGTGCAAAGTGGATCAAAGACAGAGAATGTCACTGGCAATGACAAGACATAGACATTTATTTAATTTTCATTACAAGTTAGACTGGGTGAAGGGAGACAAGTCACTTGAGAGGTTTTAATCAAGGCATTTGGCCTGTGAAATAAAACAATTGATATATAATCATCAAATAATAGATGAATGTTAGGTAAATGTAACCGTTGATATCTGTGATCAACTGTCATTTGGTGTTGGCCCACAAGAGAACTGACAAGTATTAAAAGTGTTAATTTGCAAATACAATCAATTTTTTCCCATTTGCACGCAAAACATTAGCCTCTTACATTCTATATATTTCCTTCAAAAGTTGAAAAAAATTCCGACTACATTATATATAGTTTCCTTCGAAGGAAAAAATTCCCCTTATACATTAGATATTTTCTCTCAAATTTGATAAATTAATGGCCTGAATTTTATGAAGTTTTCCTATGGGACAAAGAAAATGCCAAAATAATAAAATTTTCTTCCTTTGAAATTTTTCTATCAAAATAATTAATATTTTCCTCCTAGAATAAGTTGATTGGCTAAACTTTCACACATTTTTTGGGAGGGGTTTCTTAAAGTTATTATTGCTTGTGATATTTAACAAATCACATTAATCATTGAACTTATCTACAGTGAAGCTAGATTTTACATATTTTATGTGGAGGGGGGTTTCTTATTATACCAAATCACATTAATCATTGAACTTATCTACAGTGAAGCGCTGACACAAAGGGAACTTTCAATTGCTGTTTCTGGAATCGATTATGTAAAGATTTTTTCATCAACATTTTAGATCACACTACGTGATCCATCATCAGAATGAAAGGAAAAAAGCATAAGAGAAAAAAAATCTATTGTGTGATCTTTCACAATCTTAGCACACAAACAATTTTAAGCAAAAGAAAATAAGATGCTTCATATTCAAAACAACAAATTAATACCAGAAAAAATATTATTGATTGATCGCAGTAGTAGATTACAGTCCTCTTGTTTATGGAAGTTCTAACTTGAATGAAATCGTGAGGAGACCATATACAAATCTAATTCTTCAGCCTAGCTAAGTGAACTGTGGACAGAAAACTGAAAACATGTACGACAAACCAGTCTTGTAGGTGATGGATAGGCAGAGGACAAAAAATAAACACACAAAACAATACGATGTGTTGCCGCACAATAAACTATGTTATATTTCATTCCACCATCATATCAAATGAGTACATACAATCTTTTATAAGAAAGCATACAATGTTCTAGAGAAATCTACTATTAGCCGAGAAGACGAAACATCTACAAACTTCTGGAAAAATATTACAGCCGACTCTTTGAAAAAACCCTAAACCTAAACCTAACAATCTAGAAGCATAGTTTAAAATGAGAGATCTAGAACTCTCGATGAGAAGAAGCAATAAATGAAGTAGTTGGAGTAGATAAGGGCAGGGAAGATTAAACGGATAGCTAGAAGCCAACATCACCAACACTCCCCCTTAATCTTCACTACCATGTATGTCTGTAATACCAATACTTTCTCGAAGATGTTCAAAGACATTCTTTGCAAGAGGCTTTGCGAAAATGTATGCCAGTTGTTCTTTGGACCTGCAAAACTTAAGACATATGTCACCATTGTTCACTAATTCACGAATATAATGATATCTTATATCTATATGTTTACTACGTTGATGAAAGACATGATTTTTTGATAAAGCAATTGCAGAATTATTATCACAATATAAAAGTACTCTTCTCATCCATATTGCTTGACAGGCTGCTGATGTTGCTGCAACATATTCTACTTCAGCTGATGATAATGTCACAATTGGCTGCTTCTTTGATGCCCAAGAAATAGCTCCTGACCCTAGGTGAAAGATATGTCCTAAAGTGCTTCTTTTATCATCAAAGCTACTTGCCCAGTCACTATCTGTATAGCCAATCAGCTTGTAATGATCTGAATGTGCATATAAGATCCCAAAGTTCTTTGTTCCAGCTATATACCTCAGAATCCTCTTTCCAGCTTTCCAATGAGTTTCTTTTGGTTTATCCATGAATCTTGAAATGAGACTTAACTCCATGCATTATATCTGGTCTTGTAGCTGTCAAATATAAAAGGCTACCAACTAATCTTTTGAATAAAGTTGTGTCTACATTAGGACTTTCATCATTCTTGCTAAGTTTTATACCCAACGCAACTGGTGTAGGGGCTGAATTCACATTTGTCATTTTAAATCTTTTCAAGAAATCAGTAGCATACTTACTTTGACAAATGAAAATGCCTTGATCATTTTGATTTACTTGTATCCCAAGAAAATATCTCATGAGTCCCAAATCAGTCATATCAAATTCATTTTTCATGGCTGCCTTGAAATTGTTAATTGACATATTACCTATGAATATCAAATCATCTACATATAATCAAACTATTAATATTTCTTCTTCATTGTTCACTTTGACATACAAAGTTGGTTCATAGCCACACTTACTAAAACCATTATTCACAAAATAAGAGTCTATTCTGCTGTACCAAGCTCTAGGAGCTTGCTTCAAGCCATATAGTGCCTTCTTCAGCTTGTATACCTTATGTTCTTCTCCTAAAATTTCATATCCTGGTGGTTGTTTTATATACACTTCTTCTTCTAAAATGCCATTCAAGAATGTTGATTTCACATCCATTTGATAAACCTTCCAATTATTTTGAGCTGTAATGGATAAAATCATTCTAATAGTGTCTAATCTTGCCACAGGTGCAAATGTCTCATTGTAGTCTATACTCGGTGGTTGTGTGAAGCCTTTGGCTACTAGTCTTGCCTTGTGTTTCTCTACTTTTCCATCAGCATTATATTTTGTTTTATATACCCACTTAACTTCAATCACATCCCTGCCTTTAGGAAGATCTACTAAGTCCCAAGTATCATTCTTTTCTATTGACTGAATTTCTTCATCCATGGCTGAAATCCATTTGTCATCTTTAATAGCTTCTTCAAAATAAATTGGATCAACATGTGCTAAGAGTGCAAAATTAATGCATAAGTCATCATTTTCAGTCTCTTGTAATTCATCATATACATCTCTAAGACTTCATGTCTTTCTTGAAGTATTTATAGTTCTTGATCTTAATGAGTGTTGGATTAGATGATTCACTGCTATTAGTGCTTGCTGGAGTAGTAGTGTTTTGAGTGGTAGGTGCCCTTGTAGGTATTTTAGGAACATTTGTTTGTGTTGTAGAATGCACATCTTGAGTTTCATTTTCTTGTGGAACACTAGCTGCAACTGTAGTTGACTTATCTAAGCTACCATCCCATGCTTCTTTTTCTACAAACTCAACATCACGACTTATTATTAACTTCTTTGTGATAGGATTGTATAGCCTATATGCCTTGGATTGTTCACTATATCCCACAAATATGCACTTCTCTCCTCTATCATTTAATTTTTGTCTCACTTCTTGAGGTACCAATGAGTATGCCACACAACCAAACACTCTCAAATGTGCTATATTGTGCTTCCTTCTACTCCAAGCTTCTTCAGGTGTTTTATTTATTACTGCTTTTATTGGACATCTATTTAGTATGTATGCTGAACATGCAACTGCTTCAGCCCAATACTCATTTGGCAAGTGTTTTTCCTTTAACATACTCCTTGTCATCTCCATAATTGTTCTATTTTTTCTTTTTGCTACTCCATTTTGTTGTGGAGTGTACCTTACTGTAAATTGTTTCCATATGCCATTTTCTTTGCAAAAATTCAAAAAATCATTTGATATGTATTCTCCACCTTGATCAGTTCTTAATGTTTTAATAGAGTATCCACTTTCTTTCTCAACTTTTTCCTTGAATTCTTTAAAGACTGCAAATAAATCTGATTTATACTTCACAAAATAAACCCAAACTTTTCTGCTGAAATCATCAATAAATGTCAAGAAATAAAGTTTTCCACTTAAGGATGGTGTTTGCATTGGCCCACAAAAATCTGAATGGACTATCTCAAGTGGATGTTTTTCTCTATAAGACTTTCCAACTGAAAATTTTTCTCTATTTGGCTTTGCCAAAACACAACTCTCACATGTTGTCTTAAGTGGCTCTATTGATGGCAACCCATAGACGATTTGTTTCTTGTATAAGAGTTGTAACCCTTTAAAGTTTAAATGACCAAACGTTAAATGCCATAGCCAAGATTCATTTTTGTGGAAAGCTTTGAATGCAGATTCAGCTACTTTTTGCAATTCATTTGGCTCTAAGAATAATTCACTTTGGATTTTAAGTGGGAACATTCTATTTTGAATCATTTCAACTTTTGCAATCAACCTATTGCTTGGTCTTTTATCTAGAATCACACATTCACCATTTTCAAAATGTATTATATATCCCTTTTGTACTAGTTGTCCAATGCTTATGAGATTGTGTTGCAATCCAAGAACATTATATACATCAAGAATTTCCTTTTCTTCACCTTTCTTAGTTCTTATGCTAATTGACCCTTTTCCCATGACTAAGATTTGATGATCTTTCCCCAACTTAACCTCTGATTTTACTGATTCATCTATTGTTGAGAATATCTCCTTAGACCCACTCATATGGTTACTACAACCACTATCTAAGAACCATACTTCTTTAGAACTCTCTTGTGCAACATTGCATGTTATCAAGATGGTGTTTTGCTCACTAGTGTTGGGCTGACTTTCATTTGTAAAATGTGCCTTTTGCCTATTCATGTCATATTGTCTTTTTCTACACTCAGATGCAAAATGCCCAAATTTATTACAATAATGACATTGGATGTTAGATTTGTCATACCTTTCTCCATGATGATGGTTGCTCCCCCTTCCTCTTGTTGATGTGAAATTGGTTTGTGAGCTTGATGCTAGCCTTCTACTCTCAAACTGTTGATTTTCTCTTCCTTCTCTTGGTGTAAAACGTCCTCTGCCTCTGCTATGATCTGATCTTCCTCTTGTTCTTCCAAATGAAAGTTGAGTCTTGAAAGCATTCTCCAATGATGAAGTTCCCGAACGATTCAACCTTTGTTCATGTGATAAGAGAGAACCCATTAACTCATCTATTGATAGCAAGGAGAGATCCTTAATTTCTTCAATGGTTGCAACTCTTGAATCAAACTTATTTGGTAGACTTCTAAGTATTTTCTCTACAACTTGTTGATCCCCAAGGGTTTCTCCATATGATCTAATCTGATTTACTATCCACATTGTTTGAGTGAAAAATGAGTCTATTGAATCTGAATCTTTCATTTGCAAATTTTCAAAATCTTTTCTAAGATTTTGTAACTTTGAAGCTTTTACCTTTCCTGTGCCTTGGTATGTTGATTGCAAGTTGTCCCATGCTTGCTTTGAGCTTGCGGCAGCAGCTACCTTTGGAAATATTGCTTCCTCCACTGCCTGTTGAATAAAGAACAGTGCCTTAGCATCCTTTTTCCTATTTTCCTTTAATAAATCATTTTCAGCTTGTGAAAGAGCTTGATATGCCTGCTGGTCTGCTGGTTCAGGGAACCCACTTTCAACTAAATCCCAAACACCCTGAAAACGAAAAAGTGTTTTCATTTTGATGCTCCAATAATCATAATTTTTGCCATTAAAAGTAGGAATTTGTGGCTGTGAAATACTTCCACTGGCTCCTGCCATGATTTAACAGTAAAACTTTTTGACTTGTAACCACTACAAACCCTTTCTCTTCCTTCCTCACATAGAAACTATGATCTCCTCCTTAGATCTTTTTGCTCTCATTTGCCCTTCACCCACAATGACATATGCCCATAAAAACAATGCCCAAATTTTCTACAGCTCTGATACCAATCTGATGGATAGGCAAAGCACAAAAAATAAACACACAGAACAATACGATGTGCTACCGCACAATAAACTATGTTATATTTCATTCCAACATCATATCAAATGAGTACATACAATCTTTTATAAGAAAGCATACAATATTCTAGAGAAATCTACTATTAGCCAAGAAGACGAAACATCTACAAACTTCTGGAAAAATATTACAGCCGACTCTTTGAAAAAACCCTAAACCTAAACCTAACAATCTAGAAGCATAGTTTAAAATTAGAGATCTAGAACTCTCGATGAGAAGAAGCAATAGATGAAGTACTTGGAGTAGGTAAGGGCAGGGAAGATTAAACGGACAATTGGAAGCCAACATCACCAACAGTAGGCACATGTGGGAAATGGTTTTCATTCATTACAATAATATGGAGACTATGAAAGACTACATTATTATTATTAGGAAAAGTGAACAATTGTAATTGTTATTTGTTCGTATCAATAGTTCAATTTTATGGTATTCCTATATGGAAGATGGAAGATGGTTTCAATCTTTTGATTGAAATATACAATATTATTGTATACTTAAAAAATAATCGCAATAACAAACAAGTGTTACCTGTCTAAAGTTATGTAGCTATATATACATATATATTTATAATTTATAATATCTTTATAGATAAAATGTACATTTTACTATAAAGTTTTATTAGTTATAATATTATAATGTATAGTTTTAATAATAAAGAGATAATATGACCTATCTTATAGGCTAAAAATTTGGGATATGAGGAATTAATTTAAATATTTTATAACAAATCATATCTTATGAATTCACAAATCTGCATATAATAGTATAGAAAAATATTAAATAAAATGAATTTTAATTAGTAGAAGAGAGTTCATTTAATATGAGTAATCCAAATAGCCTACCAACTAGTACTAATAAGTATATATATAATTTTAAAAAAAATTCTAAAAATCATTTTCAAAATCTATGATATAAATATGATAAATGAAATTAATATGTACCTTAATATTTAGATATGTCATACGTTCAAATAGAATTTTATCCTGCAATTCACATATCCCATTTTATTAAAATAAATATATAACATAATGCTTAAAATTAAATTGAAAGGTAACTCTAAGAAAAATCATGCAAACCAAACATCAAGATATTATAAAATTACCTTTCTTGAACGTATCTTTCGCATACCCAAACTGGTTTTCTTTTCAAGATATTGCAGACGTTTGAAACTCAACGAATCCAAATGTTCACCAATCATATGCCTATCGTTCATAGCAATACTTGTCTGTATTTAAACTAAGTAAAAGCTCTCTTAAAATTTTCAATCTATAATGTCTAAGTTATCATTTTATCACATCTTTCAAATTTCTTACTTGTTTGCTCTTTCCAAATGTGCTATCGTTTTCCCCAAATTCTCCACTTCCAAACGCAACGTCTACAGACCAAAAAAAACAAAACAAATGTTAGGGGATAAAAAAAAATTTGTATAATGTTATTTTACCATAATATGCTACTCCAATTGTACTTTTTAAATTCAATGCAATACAAATAAAGGCTTTAAGTTGTCAGATCATTTAAGATCTCTCAAACTCTCAATTTAAAACATTATCTACAATGCTAAAAGAAAATATTGCAAAATTCTTGCTTGGCTATATATATAATTCTGGATTGACATGGTTTTTATCTTTATATGTGTCGTTTTCTCACCATTCTTGTTTCAACCTAATCATTAATCTAAAAGCTCCCCACATTTTATTATAAATCAATTCATAGTTTTTTTAAATCCGCCATGGCTTTTCCCTATAAATGAAAACAAGGTTTAGTGGTTCAGTGCCTGTTGGGATCCTTAACCTTGGATGTATAAGAAAATAACATTAATTCTTCTTGCAAGTTAATACCGAAAATAGCTCATTATATAAGTTATAGAATTTGAAAACAGGGGATGAGAACACAACACAGGGAAACAAACACAATAATTTTAACACAAACACAAATAAATAATTTATTGATCTTCTAAACTTATTACATATTGCAGTCTTGTTTCTAAATTCTAACATTATATTGGGCAAAAATTATAGAGGCTGCAACCTCTTAAGAATTATTCATATGCAGTCCATTCATTATTTAGGTAATTTTACAATTATTGTTATTTCATTTTTAAATATAATTTACTAAGGTAGAAATTAGGCTTAGAAAAATAAATCAACTTTGATTATTTAATATTTCTAGTGTAAAAATCAAGCGTTAATATATGATGTTTAATCCATCTTATTATTAAAATAGAACATTCTGCTATCTCCTTAATCCATCATCCATCATCCAACTATTTGTTCTATCTGCTTCCTTCGTGATTTGTATATCTAGAGCTAATAGGTTTAGTCTTGGTTCTGTCAAAAATGGTAACCCAGCTTATGATTTGAGTTAATTCCTCAACATGTATGTGCCTAACTAAGGAAACGTGTGATCGGCTAATATGAATTCATATAAATCAAGCTTATATGAATGTTGTAATTATTATTGACTATGAAATATGGTAGCACTGACTTTCGTGTCTTTTTCTGCACGTTTTATTATTTGTATTTTAGCTGGATCCATCTGTATATTAAGTTTTGGTTAAAAAATTCTACATGTTATGAGAGCCTGGGATCTAGGAAGGAGAAATATACAATCTTTGTTTGTACGTACTAAAGATCAAATCTGTTGTAAAGAATGGGGTTTTGACCTTTTTCCTTCTTAAATAGTATGATTATTTTAAATGGAAGTCAAAAAAACCTGCTTATGTTCAAAAGTAGAGTGTTGTAAGGATCAATCGTGATAATAGATGTTAGACCAAATTCTACATTAGAAATAGGCTAAGGTCGTGCTATTTTCTTTAGTGGGACACCATATTTTAGTAGATCTATCATGCTTCTCCTCTGTCAATATTATGAGGATTTATACTCTTCATGCAAACATTTCTTTAGTTCCATAGCTGATCAATTTTTATTTTTTTTGACAATTGACACTTGTATTCGTAACAAGCATTTTGTTATCGCATGGTTGAGTGGTATTGTATAGACTCCTGTGTCATCTGCATCCTTAACTAACAGGTTTTCTTATGTTTTGTCTTTATTTTCCATCTCCTCATTGTTTGAGTAGTCTTGTGGTGGGCAGGGGCATGCAGATTGATCTTATCATCATCTTGGTTTTATAGAAAGTTCTTCATTCAGCACTGTGATGGTTATTATTCGACAGCCATCCACACTTTGTTTCTTATAAAAGATTTTCCTCTATACTTCATATTTGTTCCTTGTTTGGGGGACTATATGCAGATTATTGTCTTCTGTATCTATGATTGACAAATTGTTTTCCTTTTTCCATCTGCTTATTGTTCAGGTAATGTCTTAAGCACATAAAGACTGATCTTGATCATCTTCTTACTTCTAAAAGGAATTATTCATTTAATACTGCGACACTTCTTATTTGACAGTGTTACGAAAGATTGTCTTCTACACTTCAAATATGCAAATATTTGCAAATATTTGTTAGCATATACTTACTTTGAGGTGGGGTTTTGTTTCATACCAGTTTTCCTCTTTCCTGTCATTTAGTTTTGCGTAGAACACTCTGGTACCTCCATAATACATAGATCGATCTTAGACTCTTTGTTCTATTCGCTCCCTCCCTGATCTGCAGAGCTGGAGCAATTAGCTTTGGTCTTCTTTTCATAAAAATGGTGATCCAGTTTATTGGTTTGAGTCGATTCCTCCTGTATATGCCTAATTAAGGAACTTGTAACCAGCTCATGCCTTCACTATTATTTCTCTTGTAAATGGTACTTTCGTATTAAATCATGTTTAAATACATGTTGTAATTATTATAAAATATGGTACTTTCGTATTAAATCATGTTTATATATATACATGTTGTAATTATTATAAAATATGAAATATTCAATTCTATTCCAAACAGCTCTATTTTTCATGTCCTCTGCAAGTTTCACCATTTTTCTTTTCCCTAGATCCATCTGTATTATGCAGCTCTAGGTGCAAAATTCTACAACCCAAAAACTATACTTTAGACATTACTAGTTGTGCAACCTAGCGCGGCATGGAGTTGGAATTCAAATGGAACTTATATTGGTAAATTGGAATCTAAAGCCATACGCATGCGTTGACATGTTTTCTTAAGATAAGTTTAAAGTCCTATCACCCAAAAAAACTATACTATGCCATTGCTTAGCTTATTTTGGTAAGCTGGCTGCTCAATAATTATAAGTTATTTTCATATAAGCATAAAATACACTTATGCAGCTGTATGGGAACACAAGGTAAGGCAGGAGTTTTATGGGTAGGGCTTGGGTTCTATTTTTGTGGAGCCATAATTTTTTAAGGGGGCTGAAGGTTTATATGGAATCTTTTCCTATAAAATATGAGCTCCGACCTTTTAGCTTAACAGGATGAAAATGGAGTGGTACTAGAAATTGCCCCACTAGCTTAGGAAGAATTATGCTATATGTGAACAATCTACTCTTTATTTTCCCACCAAAAAAAATCCTACCAAACATATTTATGAAGAAATATAATAGACAACAAGCTTCCTTGAATTTAAGAGCTGACATATACTCTTGTTTAAATATTCCTAAAAAATCTTACTAATACCCACTATTTTTAAAGAAGTGGTTGCCCATCTCAAATGCAAAGCATGTTTTTAGTATTCATGATCAAGCAGCATTAATTTCAACATATATCATTTCTCACTATTTTATTTTATCAATTCAAGATTTTGACTATACGTGTATTTTATTGTTGCTAGTATTTTTTCGAAATTTTCACTATTTTGTTTTATCAATTCAAGAAGTTTATTATTATTGAGTATTTTTTCGATTAAATATCCTCGAACAATATGCTAAGGGTCTAGATCAGTTCAACAATGTCGTTAATGGCATCCACGTGAAGGAAATCCAATCCATAAAGCTGGTGTGGAACTAGAGGTAATGGTTAATGGAATATCTATGTGGTTTGAGGCGTTAACGAAGTTGATTCAATATGATGAAGCTGGTGTCGAAGTTTAATGTCGTATAAGTCATATGTAGTAAAAATATAAATCTATTTTCTGTAAGTAGAAGCACTAAAATACCAAATAAGATTATATTAGATCTTAGTGATTTTTAAAATGTAATAAAATAAGTAATTCTTACTACAACTCGTGATGGGCTAAAACAAGGGCATCCAATAACCTTGCTTAATTTGTTCTTTGAGATTAAATTATGGGTATGCTCTCTTAACACAGTGATATGCAATCTAATGTGCAAGCTACAAAGATGCAAACTGATGATTTTCAGAACAAGTATTAATAACATAAACATTGTGATAATATGAATATTATATTATTATTGTACAATAATACAATTAGATTAACAATAACATTAACAACAACTAAGACATGGATCTTCTCCATGGTTTGAGGCTTGCAGTCAAGTGTAGCTGCAAGAGGTTATGGATACAAGTAATTCTTACTACAACTTGTGATGAGCTAAAACAAGGGCATCCAATAACCTTGCTTAATTTGTTCTTTGAGATTAAATTATGGGTATGCTCTCTTAACACAGTGATATGCAATCTAATGTGCAAGCTACAAAGATGCAAACTGATGATTTTCAGAACAAGTATTAATAACATAAACATTGTGATAATATGAATATTATATTATTATTGTACAATAATACAACTAGATTAACAATAACATTGACAACAACTAAGACATGGGTCTTCTCCATGGTTTGAGGCTTGCAGTCAAGTGTAGCTGCAAGAGGTTATGGATAGAAGGAGATTCCATAAATCTTCTAAATTGTTTACAAAAAAAGGTTAAAACTTCGTGGTTAATACATAATATAATGTTAAGAGTGTTTTTCTATTGTTGATACTCTTGACAAAGTGGTCATATGCCGCATGTATAGGGAAGCGAACAATGTGGTAGATGTTCTTACCAACATTGCAGTTGCCAGCTCGAAACCCATAATGTGGAATGAGTATTTATTAGCATATGGAAATCTCAAAGCTAAGATTGACCATGGCAAGGTGTTTTGTAAAATTGGAGATTTTAAAAATCTTGTTATTAATGAAAAGTATGTACTAGGACATGAAGTGTAATAACGAGTATACTTTATATCAAGGTTATGCATTGAAAGAGGAAATCTTCTCACGTTTTTTAGGTGGTTTTCATTTTGATCTTTTATTTTGGTATTTCTCTATTTATAGAAAGTTCCATTTCGAGTTTGTTTGGTCTTCGAGAAAGTTGCAAAGGTTTCACCATTGGCAAAACTTTGAAAAGATGGGAGTCGGGTAATTTTGACCAATGGACAAAAAACCTGGAGTATAGGTGAATTTGGATAAAGAACATCTGGTGCCTTATATGACCAGAATAAAGAATGCAAGGACAAGCATCACTGAAGTGTTTATCAATAGTTGGGATGCTAGCACGAAGACTCTTGTTGGGTGGCACCTTGAACTGGATATCGATATGACGGTTATGATAATGGGTCTCAATAGAAAAGGTAGGAATTTCTACCACAACAAAGAAATTGTTGAGGAAGCAATTAGTAAATTTGCTAAGGTTAAGAATGGGACTTTGGTTAAACAAAGGGGTGGGGGGGTTGTGGCTGCTTCTTCCATTAAAAATTGTGGAAACACGTTCCTAAAGTTGTAATTCAGCATGTGACTTGTGGTGGGAGGTATGATAGGGCTCGTAACTATCATTTTGTCTTTCTTTATCACTTCGTTCTTCAAATTAGGGTTTGTTTCCCGTTCTACCTGTTGTGTTCACTTGCTCATAGTATCAAAGAATATAAGGAGAAACCCAACAAACTCATTCTTCATGAAGGGTTGATGCGGTTAAGTTCCGATTTTATGATGGATCATGTAAAGGAAATTCTCCCTTCACCTTTACCCGTTAAAAAAGAATGATGCCCTAAAACCACAGTCAACAATGAAGGTAAAGGAAAGAGGTTGATGGATGAGTTGGGATATGTGAAAAGGGGGTCTACTAAAAGAAATAAAAAGAGTGTGAACTATAAGGAAATGGAGTCGGATTCAAAAGAAGCCAACAATGATAATGCTCAAAGCCTGAACACGAAGGAAACAAAGAGTGATTTCTCTGGTGGGTCGATGGAAAAACTATTTCGGCCACCTAGGACCTATCCTTCCCCTATTTCTATTCATTCCAAGGAAATGAAGGTTGGCTTCCCAGAAAAGGAGAGAGGAGGCAAAAATATGGAAACTGATGAAGAGGAGGAGGAAATTAAAAATGTGGAGACAAGGGAAGAAGAGGATGATTATGATAAAGAGGCCCCATGGTATAAATATTTTGAGGATAATGTGACTCATGATGTGTACATTGAGACTAAGAATTCCCTTCTCAATGCAGCCCCTGAAGAGTCAGAGGAGAAGATTGAGGAAAAAAGAGAGAGGTAGTTCACTATAGCCAATACTATGAGTGTGGAAAAGGTCCATGTCAAATTACTGGGGGAAGACCTAAAAGGTATTGACATCCAGCCTTCGTTGGGAGTGCTCCAAACAGGAAAAAAACATTTTTAATGTACACTTTCAGAATGGAACAATGGATTTTCAACTCCATCAAAAAACTCAATATCAATTACAAAGCTCTAAATTCAAAAATGGAGATTGAGAACAAGTTTAATTGGGAGCCAGGAATTGGTAATGTTGGTAATAATATGGAGTAAAACATACAAGGACTAGGGGACAAAATTGAGAATTTGGAAAGAAACACTTCCACTCTGGTCAACAATTACAGAAAATTGTTGGAAGCCTCGGTGGAAAATATAATCAAAATTATTGGAAATGTGGATATGCAGGTGGACAAGATTATGGTTGTGGACTTGGACAAGGCTAAGAGCATGGAAGAGACATCAGGTAAGAAGAGAACTAGATCTACTACTAGGAAGTTGAAGGCCAAGACTGATGAATAGATTAAAGAGGATGCTAAAGTGGCTACCAAGAAGATTAAGGAAAAGGAGGAGATGGCATTGGAGCCAACATGATGCTCATTTGGCTTGTCTTTCCTTTGGTTTTTGGCTTTTTTGTGTTTAGGCGCATAGTTTGTCGTTTGGGTTTTGGTGTTGTTTCTTGTTTCTGTCTATTGGCTGCTTTTTTGTTGTTGCCCGTTGTTTGAGGGTGTTGGTTGTTATTTCAGCATAGCACATGCCAAAGATATGTATGACACCTCTCCTTGCTTGAAGGATTGCCATATCTTACAATAATTACAGGATGTTTTTCTAGATTAATTACTTTAGTTACCTCCAAAGAGGGAGTTTGACTTTTCTATTGATTTGATGTAAGATATTGAACCTCAATCCAAGCTTCCCAACTGCATGACCACAACCGAGATGTATGACTTGAAGTTAAAATTACAAGAGTTGATTAGCCTTACATAATGATCCATTTAATCCTCATCTTGAGGGATATACCTTTGATGAGGACAACACTCTGAGGTACCAAGACCAACATTATGTTTCCTACTGAGAAAATTCGAGGAAGGTGGTTCTGGACGAGATGTATTGCATTCCATATACAACACATCCTAGGGTATATAAGATGATGGTTGATTTAAGACTGCTATAATTTTGGCCAAGACTTAAGGAGGATACGATAACATATGTAGCTCAATGTTTGGACATCTACCTTGCAGGCCTACTTTACCCTCATGAGGTTCCACAACAAAAATAGAAAGTTGTTACCATTAACTTCATCCAAGGATTACACATGACTAGGTACAAGCATGATGTTATCTTAATTGTAGTCGATAAATTAACCAAAGTGCCTCATTTTACTCCTAAGAGTATGGAGGAGGGATTATTGGCCTAAGCCAAGAAGTTCATTAATGAAATATTCAAACTTTGCGGTGTAACTGAGACTATCATCTTTGACATAGGCATACAAATTACATCCAGGTTTTAGACCACTCTAAATTCTTCTTTGGATGCATGTCTGAATTTTAGCACCACTTATCACCCTGAGACTAATAGGTAGACCTAGAGAGCAAACCAAGTGCTTTAGAACCTACTTTGTATGTACTACATGGATCAGTAGTATAAGTGAGAAGAGTACCTAGTATATGTATAAATATATGTAAATAGAACTATAGCTATGCATATATATGTACATAGACACATTATATACATAAATCTATACATATCTATAGTGTATACTCAATTTAGGAGCATGTGTTTTATGTCTTCGTAACCCAAATGAGTTACCGAATGGGTTATGTAAAACTCAAAATTATGCCTTTACTTCTATACATAACATGTACATGTCATGAATAATTTGAAACTATAACTTTTGCTTTTCAAATTTTGAACAAGTTATAATACACGGCAATACCTGTACACATTTTGGATTGGTAAAAGGATTGAAAAATAATTGCAAGTCTATTTTCCGTCCATTTTAATATTTTAACACATTTTTTCATCTAACATGATTTATCTACTTCATCATCATTAGGTTTATAAATGATCAAGTCGGTATCTCTAAAACTAGCACCATAATTTCACAGGTCGTCTCAACTTTCTAACCCTATAAAATTTTCTACTTTTGGACAACAGTAGCATAGAAAATTTTAATTTTATTTACTCGTGCCTTGGGAGTCCTCATGGACATATGTCTACCATTTTCTTAATAAATTTTGATATACTTGACAAAATTTAAAATAAATTACATATTATTAATTACACTAGATTATATGCACTTAAAAAAATGAAGTTTGCATATTTTTTTATTTTGATACAAGTTATGCTCACTGCACAAACAAGTACCAAATTTCCAAAATGCAATCACTTCAAAAAATAATAATAAAATATCCTAAACAGAAAATTACAAAAATAAACAACCTCTAGATATCATTTTTAACTATCGTCTTACCAAAGAGTTCTACAAAATAATAAATCTAACTATCTTTTGTAAAGTGCACTTAAACAATTATGTCATGTTTTTCTGTACAAGTTTTGGTGGATGATAGGTTTGACCCTTTTAATCTTATCCATTTTTCAAAAAATTTAGTAGTTTACACTAGACTCTATGCACTTTTAGAAAAATGAAGTTTACATAGTTTTTTATTTTGATACAAGTTATGCTCACTTCACAAACAAGTACTAGATTTTCAGGATGCAGTCACTTCAAAAAATAATAATAAAATTCCTAAATAGGAAATTACAAAAATAAACAACCTCTAGGTATCACTCTTAACTATTGTCTTACCAAAAGAGTTCTACAAAATAATTAATCTATCTTTTGTGAAGCGCACTGCAACAATTATGTCATATTTTAACAAGTTTTGGTGGGCAGCTGGTTTGACCCTCTTAATCTTATCCATTTTTTTAAAAAAATAGTAGTTCAGAAACTAGATTCATAGTACTACAATTCTCATTCTTTGTGAAACTCCTAGTCTTTGATATTCAGATTTACCATATTTGAAGAAAAAAGTGGTCACGTATACCTCTTGTGCACGTCATCTTAAATCACTTACCAATATATAAACAGTAATAAAACTATTTTCATCAAGACATAATTTTTCTTGGTCCTTGCTTTGCAATGCCAAGATTGTGATTTAATAATATTTATATGATATTTACAAAAGAGAAACTACAATTCAAATTCAATGTGAATACTTGATATTAATAATATCAATCTCATATATGCACATACAATGAATGTGAAAAAAAAATGCAACCACTACATACTCCACAAGTTAAAATGTATTACTTTTAAATACATTAATTTTGCTTAAAAAGTTAGGAACTGTACCTCTATATTTTCAGGTAATTGTATTTGATGTCCCATTGATGAAGAAAAACTTTGATACTTTCCTATTATTCTGTCCATGCTTTATTGAAAAACAAATTCTATTAAACAATATATTAAAACTCAAAACAGATTACTGCTAAATTATTCATTAAAGTCTATCTGATAATATAATTTAAATTTAAATATACCATAGGTAAAAATCATAAATTATGTGATGTATATTAAAAAAAATTTGGAAGTATTTACCATAATTGTATAGTACATAACTAGTTATAATTATTGTATTTTATTGGTTCAAAAACTACTAGAACAAGAGATATATTTATTAAAGGAGTTTCTTCCTTTCATAGTTGATGTCATACCAAAAAAAAACATATTGATACCAATGAATATACAACATCCTCTTTAAAAAACATATTGATACCAATGAATATACAACATCCTCTTTAAAAAAACATATAGATACCAATGAAATGTACGAAGTCTTCTTAATCATTTCAAAATAAGAACATAAGAATTGAAGAATATATGCACAGAATGTTATTATAACTAAAAGAAGGATAAAAAATTTATTAAATACCAAAGAGCACAGAACAACAGAAGAAACAAAGAGCACTCAAGAGTTTTGTCCTGATCCACAAATTGAACCAACTTCTGAAAGTAGTTAACATTTTTATCACCAAGTAAAAAATATAGTTTATTTCTGAATGAACATTCTACGTTTATGAAGTAGTTCTACTTATTTCTAGATAAGCTAGTAAATGAGAAGAAACACTGGCACGCGTTTCTGTTTAATTAACCCTATTTGAATCCATGCCCATTCAGCTATTTCTCAACTTGTGCCGCTGCATAATGCAAGGTTTTGAACTTTTGTACCGTTGGAATTTATAATCCGAATTAGACTTTTGTACAACTCACACTCTTCATGCAACCGTCGACAAAGTTCTTTTGTTTTGTTTCTCAGAAATATGAACAAAGGATCAAAATTTGTGCTGTGTAACTTTTAAATGGGAAGACGAAAACAATGGCAGAGAGAAGTATATGGTTAGAATATGGTTAGACTAAAAGAGCTCTTGAAATACAAAGAGAAAAACAAAATGAAAGAAAACTAATTGATTAGTAGAAGTAGAGATTTGACAACTGTAGCAGCGAAGAGTATGAGCAAAAGATTAGTAATAGCAGCGAGGGATTGCCAAATGCACAACAGCTCCACGAAGTAAGCAAGCATACTCAGCAGCTCTAGAAAGAGAAAGAATTCACACTAGGAGTAAACTCTATGAACATTTTTTAATAAGAATACAAAAGGTTTATTAAATTATATTTTAAGTAGAAAACACATTCTCTTTACTTTTATGAATATTCTTGTTTTCTTTTGGTCTCCATATGTTATGTTGTCTGGTTTTATTTGTAATAGGTCGCATTAGAACAACAATCTCCGTGTTTAGTTTACATTTTACTCAACCAAACTAGTATAAGAGCCTTAGATTTCAAAATGCTTGGAGAATTTTGTTTTTGTTTGCGCATTAAGTATGGCTGGGAAAAGATACAATTGAAGAGGATCAATAGAAAAGATGCATTAAGTCCTTAGCAAAAAAGAGAAACGTGTACCAGTGTTTCTTCTCATTTAGTGTTAATGTTTAAACTTGTCTAGGCCTATACATGTTAAATATTCAATGCATGTTGTATGGTAAACAAAAACAAAATATCAATTTAGCTAATTTGACCAACGAAAGTATTCTAGACCCGGTCTCCTGTGCTACAAGATGGTCATCGGTTATATATTATTTGGCAAGTTTGATATAAGTATTTTAAATGCAATCTATGGTATACATTTATATTATCTTAAAAAATTACAATTCAAGTGGACTTGTATTCTGGAAGATATTGAAGAAAGGTTGGATTAAAATATAGAAATATTTTTAGTCTTTCTATGGATGACTCCTCTATTAATTTAAAATTTGTCATTGTATTCTTATCACATTTGTTGACCTAAGTAGTCAATTAGATCAGTTGATCATGTTAATACTTATAAGAAGTCTTGTGAGACTTAAGGAATATTTGTATATTTCATAATAAATATATCTGTATTTATGGATTATTTAAGGATGTCTATGTTTCAATTATTAGTATGTATTTAAGCCTTCAACCTTATATATTTTGACTTTCTTACCCATAGGAATAGAAACATGTCAATTTTATATCATACTATTGCTTAGTACTTCAAATATTCACATAATGGGTAAGTGCATCAAGATGGTGTGCAAAAGGGCGTACAAGTGGCAACTTCTTTTTTAAAATCAAGCCTGATGTTCAAAGAGAAATTAGTGGGTCATGCACACAAAACTAGGAGTCGTGCAAAGAAAGAAAATTTATAGTGTACTCAAATTATAGTTTCTAAACTACTAAATTTTTTTTTTTTAAATAGATAATATTAAGATGCTATGATTCATTTTACTCGTCATGAATCTTTTCCTTAACTCATAAACTCAACCTTGACAAGAAGAGAGATGCTATGATTCATTTTACTCGTCATGAATATTTTCCTTAACTTGCTTAGCATTCAGTGCAAGAACTGTGGTATGAGTTACAATATTAGGATCAATGCCAAACATGTTTGACTATATCAATGAAAAAATATCTTAGAACTCAAGAAGAAGATCGGTGATTTGATTGTGTTTATCCTCGTCTAGACACTTTCCAATCTTGATGATCATTTTGGGGTCAATATAATCAACTTGAACATCCCAGTATGAGTGATTATGAGACTACTTTCTCTGAGTATCATTTATACATGGGAGAGGACCAAGAAATTATTTAGAATTGCTCTCTTCCCCAAAATATCCATTAGCGTTCAAACAATATGGTCTTCTTTTATTATGATAAAAGGGAGGGAAATCCTTGTATACCCCTCAAAAGTCTATTATAGCATCATCAAGGAGAAGATATCTAAGGATGGTTTCTAACCGAAGCTAAGAAGATGTGGGTTTGTCAATTTAGAGGACCACTACAATTGCGGTTAACATTCGGAAAGAAAGAAGGTTTCTTGTAAGGATTGAATCCTAAACCATAAGTATGTTCACAACAATCATTTGTTAAGAGAACATGTATTCCCAATTCAAAGTTTCTACAAACTTGACCATTAAAACCATGTTTGGTGTGCAAATGATAAACAGGACCATAACGAGAAGCCATATCAAAAAGAGTTAAAGGAATTTCATAGGTCACTATGTCATGTTATAGGTTTAATTGTTTCAATAGTTTCATTCAATGAAGCAATACAAAGTTACTACTCAACTCTCTTGAAAGAGGAGTGGAAACAACTTTTTTTTGTTTTAGTTTCTTCTCACGGTTTCATAAAAGAAAGGTCAGAAATTTGGTATTCTCCAATAAAGGTAGGGGTAAAATCTAAAATACCCCAATCATCTTCAAATAGAATAGAAGAAGGAGGTTGTAGGGCCCATTTACCGTTGCACCAAAAGCCATGACTGTTAGTGAACATGGAACACCACATAATTAACCACTATGGGCAGGGGAGCGCGTCACATCACCCAACAATCTCCCCCTCGACGCGCATACCAGGTGCTTACGCGGGTCGAGAAGGCACCGGGGAGATTTGAACCCATGACCAGGCCAAAACTAGGCTCTGATACCAATTGTAGGGCCCATTTACCGTTGCACCAAAAGCCATGACTGTTAGTGAACATGGAACACCACATAATTAACCACCTGTGGGCAGGGGAGCGCGTCGCATCACCCAACAGAGGTTCCTTACTTTATTGAGTTCTATTTTCAGTTTTAAAGTCTCTTGTGTATCTTCACTAAGCCTTAGCAAACTCGATGCTTAAACAACTATTAGGTTTTCAGCCGCACGAAGAGTGTACATCACATTTTGAAAAATGAACTTGACTTTAGAATGAAGCATGGAGGGAGGTTGTTGTTGGGTTATAGTGAACTTTTCACTCAACATTACAAGAAAAAGAAAGATTTTAGATTATATGCTCAAGGATATGGAATGAAAAGAATTCGGTGATCCAAGAATGAGTTTGGTGTATAAAATCTAATGGTCTTGCAGCACATTAGTTTTGGAGAGGGACATTTCAGAAGAGATGGTGTTCTGATATGGTGATGGGAACTTTATTCCATAAAATAAGAAATTTTAAATTTTTTTTGATTTATTAAGACATGACAATGTTTTTTAAGAGCACTCTAAGATGTGTAATGAATTGAAACTTATCCTACATTTTTATATTAGGGTTAAAACTATATCTCTGTCTAGACATTTTATTTATTTGATTCAAAATTCTGTTATTTTTCTCTATCTTTTATAAGTACTATTTTTTATATGTTTTAAATTTTTGGCCATATACTTTGCCATCATTTTTTTCTTCTTAACTTCATAATATTCTATGATGTTATTAAATAATATCACTTAATACCCAAAAATTCAAACTGGATACTCAAAATCCAAACTATTGCTAACAATTTTATTTAAAAAATCATACTTGAAATATCGTCATTCAACTGTATTTTTTGACCTAAATCATTCATACTTCAAATAAAATGTAATGATTTTCTCAATATAGAATAGTAAAAATGAAAATATTCTAGTTGATGTTATACTTTGTTAAAAAAATATTATAGCTAAACTTCTTATATCAAAAATACAATGATATCATTGAAGATATTTTATTGTATTAAAACTTGTTATCGTCAAACTTTTGATATTAAGAATACAACAATACCATTAAAAATGTTTTATTGTACAACAATATCCCTAATAGTATTACAAACTACTAGTATAACCCGTGCACCTCTCAAAGACTACTCTTGCATGGTAAATCGTTAATAAAATCATGGCTAGTATTGATAATAAGGAGGCTCAAATGAGCACTACAATCTTAATTGGGTACTTGACCATGGATCAAGCCTCCACAAGGGAAATGGGTTCAAGTGAACCTGAATAGCATGCATGTTATGCAACCAAGGTCTTGCAAAGAGGATTTTGTAATTGAGAGGTCTATGCATCACATGAATCAAAGTATTTAGGATAACTAGACCTACTCTAATAAGTAGAGCTATGATGTAGCCCAAACCCCTTTCAAAATAATAACACAATACAAAATTTTAAAACACCAGATTCTTCATTAAACTTCTCCAACTCTATTCTCCCTTACAATGAAAGAAAACGCCTACTAATTACAATTCTGAAAATTACCATACTTGGCAGATTTTTGGAAAAAATAGAATTTTCCATTTTTGGTAATTTCCAAAATCCATCCTACGAATGCCAATTTTTCTCAAGAAAAACCCCCAACTAAGACAAGATGAATTTCCAACTAATCTACAAAATCAAGAGTGTGATTTCAGATTTATTAAAAAAAAATTCTAAAAAACTAGAAAAAAAAAAACAAAAACTCAATTTCTGAGGTCAAGACAAAAATTCAGGCTCTCGGAAAAATGTTGAAATGGCCACCTCTCAAGCTGAGCTCATCAGTAATCCGAATAACTCCTCATGCGACTGCTTGTAAAATTACAGCCAAAACCCATATCCGAGTCAAAAGTTATGACTCCCAGAAGTCGATGCATCATTCTCCCCTTCTTGAAAGAAACACAGCCCCTGCAAGTGACTGTCTGTGAATTGCTGCAATTTTATTGGATCCAACTGCATTACTACCCACTCAGATAACCATGTACTCTCTGTTTCAAGCAACTCGTTCAACTGTATGAGGTATCTACTATGATGACCATGCCTTGTGGAGGTAGTCTGCTTGTCAAGAATTTTGGCAATCTTTTCCTTCTTCTTATTGGGGAGGTGATGTTGCCAATCCACTCCCTGGCCCTCGTTTGCATTGGGAACATCTCCATGGAATGTGTATAAATCAAAAACATTAAAAATAAGGGAAATGTCAAGATTTGTTGGTAAGTTGACCTCATAAGCATTATCATAAATCATTTTGATGATTTTGCAAGGCCCAATCTTTTTATGTTTCAATTTATGCTAGGTGCCTGTAGGAAATTGTTCACACCTCAAGTAAATTATCACCAAGTCACCAACATCAAATATTTGTTGTCTCCGAATAGCATCCGCGACAATCTTGTAATTCACATTACTATCCTTCTAACTTTTGTCTGATACCTTGTTGGACCTGGTGAAGGTGTTCAGCAAAGGCAACTACATCATCACTAATTATGTCTCCCAAGGGAAGTGACACAAGATCTAGAACACCTTGAGGATTTCGACCATAGACAATTTGAAATGGAGATTTTCTTGAGGATTTGTTAACAGAACTATTATAGGCAAATTTTTGCCTTGGGCAATGCCCAGTCCCACTATTTAGGCCTCTCACCCACAATGCAAAACGCAACAGATTTCCCAAACTTCGATTGACGACCTTTGTTTATCCATCTGTTTGAGGATGATAAGCACTACTAAACTATAATTGCGTTCCTAATTTCCTCCAGAGAGTCCTCCAAAAATGGCTCAAGAACTTAGTGTCACTATCAAAGGTAATGGTCTTTGGACAGCCATGTACACGAACAACTTCTGAGAAGAATAGTTTTGCTACTCTAGTTGCCCCATTGGTCTTTTTAAAAGCAATAAAGTAGACCATTTTTTAAAATCGATTAACAACCACAAAAGTAGAATCATTACATCGTTGAGTGTGTGGGAGACCCAATACAAAATCCATACTCATGTTAGTCCATGGTTCGGTGGGGTATTGGTAAAGGCATGTATAATCCCGTATTCTATGAATGTTCTTTAGCTACTTGACAGATTCTACACCTTGCCACGTATTTAGTGATGTCTCTCGTTATCTTGGGATAATAATACTTATCTTCAACCAAGTTTATTGTTTTGTCCTTTCCAAAGTGTCCAGCCAATCCACCACTATGAAATTCCCCGATAATGTTTTTCCACATGGATCCGCCTGGTATACATAGTTGTTTACCCTTAAAGAGGTAACCATCCTGCATAAAATAGTCACCTTTCACATGATCCAACTTACCAGAAGATGAAGCCTTTAGTTGTTCTACAATTTCTCAAAAATAATCATTAGTTTCATACAAGGTCTTAATAGCATCAAAACCAGTGACCTCAGTTTTCATTGTGATTAATAGTGTAGCACGCCTACTCAAGGCATCAACAACCTAATTTTGTTTTCCAAATTTATGCTTGAAGACAAAATTATATCCTTGTACGAAAGATACCCACTTGGCATGTCGAGTATTCAACTTCTTTTGTGTGTTGAGATATTTCAGAGCAATATGATCAATAAATAGCATAAACTCATGTGAGACCAGATAGTGCCTCCAATGTCTTAATGCTTGAACAAATTTTGCATAAAACTCAAGATCATAGGTAGAATAGTTATTTCTTACTTCATTCAATTTCTTGCTCAATAAGGCCACGGGATTACCTGCTTGGCTAAGAACAACACCTATCCCAACATGTGAAGCATCACACTCTACTTCGAAAAATTTGTCAAAATTTGGAATTGTCAATATAGGAGCTTCAGTTACCTTTTTTTCAAGAATTAAAAACTTTCTTCAGCATCTAGTGTCCACGTGAACTCCCTTCCTCTGGTACAATCTATTATGGGTGCTACAATACTACTAAAATTTCAGATAAACTCTCAATAGAAAGTTGTCAACCCATGAAAACTTCGTACTCGTGTTATACTGGAAGGATTGGGCCATTCTAGGATTGCTCTTACCTTTTCTGGATCCATTTGAACACCAACTTGAGAAATGACAAAGCCTAAAAAGGTCAAACTAGTTTGCATGAACCTACACTTCTTCAAGGTTCGCAAAGAGCTTCTCCTTCCTTAAGACACTCAAGATGATCCTCAAATGTTGTAGTGTTCTTCCTTGCTTCTACTATAGATCTGAATATCATCAAAGTAAACTACAACAAACTTTCAATGTAAGGTCACAGCACAGTATTCATCAACCACATAAATGTGCTAGGTGCATTCGAAAACCCAAAAGGCATAACCATCCATTCGTACAAACCATCTCTTGTCTTAAATGTTGTCTTCCATTCATCTCCCTCTTGAATGCGGATCTAGTGGTAGCCACTTCAAAGATCAATCTTGCTGAAGTACTTCATCCCCACTAATTCATCAATCATGTCCTCTATCTGAGGAATAAGAAACTAGTACTTAATGGTAATCTTATTGATTTCCCTGCTATCAGTGCACATCCTCCATGTGTCATCCTTCTTTGGAGTCAACAATGCAGGTGCTGCACACAGAATCATGCTTTCCCTAACCAGACCCTTTTTCATTAGTTTTGTCACTTGTTTATTTAACTTTGCATGTTGTGTTGGATTTAACCGATAGGCTACTTGATTAGGCAAAGTTGCTCCAGGAATAAGATTGAGATGATGTTGAATATCTCTTTTGGGTGGGAGACCATCAGGTAGTTCCTCAGGAGCAACATCAGCAAACTCCTCCAGTACCTTCATTGCCTCGGGTGGCACCACGTTTTCTTGTTCTTCTCCTCTTTTTAGTACTAGTGCATAACAACCACCAGTTACTTTCATTTCTTTGACAACTTCTCTTGCAAACAACATGGTTTCATTCTTCTTTTCATCCTTAAGAGGCAAAAAAACCACTTTAGAGCAATCCTTCCAAAATCTGTAAGTATTTTTCTCCCAATCATGCATGACCTTCCTATCATACTATCATGGTCTTCCCAACAACATATGTCAAGCATCCATAGGAATAACATCACACCATATCTCATCCTTATAAAATTTTCCTATGGTAAATCTAACTAAACATCTTTTATCAATTGTTACTTCATTTCCTTTCTTAAACCATGCAATACTATAAGGGTGAGGGTGTCTCTCGCATTGTAAATTTAATTTCTCCACCATTTCTCTAGATACCATATTCTCACAACTACCCCCATCAACAATAACTTGACATACCTTTCCACCGGAAGTGCATCTAGTTCTGAAAATGTTAGTTCAGAGCCACAAATCCTTAGAGTTCTTTGCAGGAACTTCATCTTTTTCTGGGATGATCATTGATCTCCTCATCATGAGGGTTTCTCCCACATCTGGTGATAATTCTTGCTCCTCCTCTTCTGGCTAAGCCAGGTTCACTCTAGGTAGTCTTCCTTGATTTATTTCTGGCATGTTAGAATTTGAGCATCCAAAGGCTCCATGTCCTTCTCCACATTTGAAACAGGTAAAGGACCTCCGTTGGGTTTCCCATCCTCTTCCGCTACCATAAACTCATCCTCGCTAAAGTCCCCTTCCTCTTTCCTATTTTGCGGGATCTTGTCTAGAGTTTGTATTTCTTTCGAATCCTTTGGAGGATTCTCCTCGGTCGTGAACCTCCTTGAAACAGTGTCGTGGGACCCCTTCTTCCTCCTCTATTCCTCTGATTGTATTGTTCATTCTTCTTTTCTTCAACCTTTAGAGCTAATTGGTAGGCTTCCTCCGTACTGTTAACACGATGCATGCTCAGTTCATCTTGGATAGAGAATTTAAGGCCATTCATATATCTAGCAACCACCTGCTCATCATCTTCTTGATGCTCTATTCTCATGGATAACTTATAGAATTCATTTGTGTACTCTTGTACAGAAGATAGATTTTGCTTCAAATTCTGGAACTTACGAAACAAGGTTTGTGAGTAGTTTAATGGTAAAAACTTTTCCCAAAGCTTTTTCTCCATCTTGCCCCACATTTTGATCTTTTCCTTTTGTTTTTTTTGGTTGGTTCCTTCTGGAGGTGATCCCACCATATCATTGCATGTCCCTTTAATTTTGTGCAAGCAAACTTCATCTTCTTTCCCTCTGTCATAGGCTTCCATTCAAAAAATTTACCCATCTCATTTCGCCAGTCTATCAAATCTTCTGGCTTAAGACTACCAGCATAGCCTAAGACTTCAATCTCGGTCCCTTCATTTTTCCTTCTAAAGCCCGAATCACTCTATCTTCATAGCTTGGCTCTTCCAAGGGTTCTTCATTTTCTTCATTTTTATTAACACCTCGTCGATTTCCCTATTCATCTAATTCGTCCTCTCCTTGTGCTACTAGTATTCCTTAATTATCCATTCTCTCATTCAGTCGTTCAATCTAGCTCTGCATATCCAACATAAATCTTTGTGTTGGAATGACACCTCCTCTTCCTCTTCCTCTTCCTCTCCCAACCATCTTCCCGCTCTAATACCAAATGATGTAGCCCAAACCCCTTTCAAAATAATACTCAGAAAATAATAACACAACATAGATTTTCAAAACACCAAATTCTTCATTCAACTTCTCCAACTCTATTCTACCTTACAATAAAAGAAAACCCCTACTTATTACAATTCTGAAAATTACCATATTTGGCAAATTTTTGGAAAAACAGAATTTTCCATTTTTTGTAATTTCCAAAATCCACCCTACGAATCTTGATTTTTCCCAACAAAAGCCCCCAACTAAGGAAAGATGAATTGCCAACTAATCTACGAAATCAAGAGTATGATTTTAGATTTATTAAAAAAACAACTTTCTAAAAAACTGGAAAAAAAATACAAAAACTCAATTTCAAAGGTCAAGACAAAATTTCAGGCTCTCGAAAAAATGTCAAAATGGCCACCTATCGAGCTGAACTCATTGGCAATCCAAATAACTCCTCACGCACCTGCCTATAAAATTTCAGCTAAAACTTATATCCAAGTCAAAAGTTATGACTCCTAGAAGTTGATGCATCAAGTTATGATTCCCAAAGTCTTTTTAGCAATATTATCAAAGCCATGAATATGAATGTTATCATGTTTAGTAGTGGACATATCAACCTTAATATCCTTCAGCATGTCTAAACTACATACATTCAAACCCAATCCATTATCAATCAAAGTCATTCAAATGAGATTTCCATTAATAAGAACAACTATAAGAGCATCATATTGGTTTTGCACTTCTGTAGAAGGCAAATCTTCTTGCATGAAAACAATTTATGGAGTGGATACAACATGCATACACTACAAAGAGGAATTGATGTTGTCTTGATTAGGTGGTAGAATAGGAAGGGTAGATGGAGCCTTTTGCAGAGCTTCATGATATGTGAGAGAAGTTTGAAGAAGTTACCACAAGGAGATCTTGGCAAGAGTAGCACGTAACTACTCAACAAGATCATACTCATTTCTTATGGAGTTGAGCAAATGAGCTACTGGGGGAAGTATCAGTTGAGAGAGGGGTGATGAAGTAGGAACAACGAGGATAGTAGGTTGAGGACTATTTTGTGTTTGATAGGTAACCATAATTGTAGTGTAATTGTGATTTCCTTTAAAAACTATAAGAGGCTCGATGTTTTAAGGACAACCCTTAAGAGTAAGGAGTAGTTGTTGAGAACATCTTTTGAGAGTTATAAGAGGTTTAGAAAATAGAACCGGTTTGACAGTCTTAACATTATAAACAATCTCACACAAAGAAAGATATACAAAAAACCTATCATAAAGGTTGGCTTGGAAAGGCATAGAGGAAGATGATGGAGGACTAGATTCAATTAAGATCTCATTCTTTACATCCAACACTTCACTTCTAGACACCCCATGAGGTTTACTAACAAATGCATCATCAATGTACTCATGAAAGAATCATACATCTTGAATGTGAAACAATCTACTCATAATAAAATGAAATGCGACTTTTTTTTGGTATTTTTCTTGAAGCAAAAATGAACCGCAATTCTAACAAAGCAAGATTTTTTCGTACTTTTATGTTTATGAAATCTAACTACACATTATTCTATGCTAGCGGCCCTAAACTAATCTTCCTCAATTCTATATTGGGGGGGGGGGGGGGGGGGGGGGGTGGGCACCGGTAGCTTTCTATGGAGTGGAGTTCTTGTTCCAGATTCCCTATATAATGTGGGGTAACATACCCTGCTACTTGTCTTACTTGTCCTTCTTGATCGCGGATGTGCGGTAAAGACAGTAGAAATGCCCAATCCCATCATGCATGCGTCGTCTCCTTCCAATCAAAAAGTAGACATGCAGAATTGTCGGGGAGACGACATCTCAGCTTGGATAACTATGTTTGATTTGAATTGCATTTAAATCAAAGTAATAATCAGCAATAATGTGCCCCGTCAAGGCATGCTATTATAAAATAGTGGAGGATATATTGTTGTATTGATTCATAAATATAATGCATGTAAAAGAAAGAACTAACTTCCAAGATCAAACAAGGACAGTTCACATTGGGTTCACCAAAATGTTCAAGAGGAAAATAGCATTAATGAGTCTGAAAGTGCAAACTAGATATGATAAGTTTAACACTTTCTCTCTAAGCCATTCAATACAAGAGAAAGAGGAACTTCTACGCTTAACTCTCAATATACCCTATATTTGATTAGAAAAACTTAACTATGATAAAGGGATGTCAATACTAAACCCAAGCTATATCAAGAATGTATACAAGCAAGGCCTCTTTCATTGAATGTAATTCGATTTAAGATATTCGATATAAATACAATATTGAACTAATTAATTTAGTGAGAAATGTAAGATAGGTCTAGGTACCAAATATATTTAATCAGCCCAATTAAGATATTTAAATAGGTCAACTCTAAAAGATGAAAGAAGTGGTAAAGTACTTACCTTGAAACATGCAATGGAATATAGCTTTTCGCTCTGAAAATCGTGGATCTGAGATTGTGACTGAACATCCAATTGTGAATCTACAATCACAATAGAAAACCCAAAAACATGATGTGTTTCTTAGGCTTCCAGGAAGACGTCGACCTGGTGGTAAAGTGTTTGAACACTTTACAACAAGATGGGCATGCTCGACCCAACTTCTTCGATAATATCTCGGGGAGTAGTTTCAAAATTTGTGGTCACAAAACCCATAACCTACAAGTCTATTACATAATTGGTGCATGTGGATGACTACGAAGGGGTTTGCCTTAGTCAACCCCCTATTTTGGTGATTTCTACCTCCACGAATAGCTATTAAAAAGAATGAACTATGCGTGTATGTAGTGCTCATGAATCCTTGATTGTAGATCTACAGTGTAAAAGAGCTAGAAAATACTAAGAATATACTCTATGGGCAAAACCCTAGCATATAAATGTGCTTGTAAATATAAATATTTGCAAAATATGAAGCAGCAAAGATCAAATCTGAAAAATGCATAGAAAGAATACCAAGCCCCCAAGGCTACAATACTTTAATCATCTTCATGACCATCTTGAATCTCCATGATGTCATGTAATGATTGAATACTTGATTTGAAGAAATATTGATGAAGATCTCACTTTGCAATGAAAGAATTAATCCAACCCTTATCTTCCACATTGAAATTGCTCTATGTTAGATTGAGGTGTCCACGTGAGCTTGTATCTTGCTTCCATCATGCGCAAATGAGCCATTTGATGTCTTTTTATAGTGAATCTCCAAAATTACCCCCGCGGAAGCCGTCTATTATGAGTGAGAATTATTTAAAATTTGAAATAGGACCAGCACCTAACCTACCTGACCACAAGGTGTTCTGAAACAAGTCGACCTATTCCCCACGAGGTCACTGTCTTGGGTTTATAACCCAGGCTTTCAAGACTGCTAAGGGTCTAGGTGTAATGTGCATCAAGGATTGATAAACCAAGATTGGATTTGGAAAATGAGGCCTAGAAAGAGGAGGATGCATAGAAATTAGATCCTACCTCAGCCCATGAGAGAAAAATGGAAACAAAGGAGGATGTATTAGGTCCTATTATGATTTCACCTAGGATAAAGAGAAAGAAAAAAAAAACGTGTATGTTCCAAGTGTAATTGTGTAGGGAAAAAATACTTTAAAGAGGAGCTAAAAGGTCATTAATTGAAGTGCATCCAATTTTAAGATTGTACACCTTGTCTCTCCATATATCACTCTCTCCTTATCTCCTTTTCTCTCTCTCTCTCTCACTATCACCTTGTCTCTCCCTCTATCCCTCTCTCTCTTTCTCCTTCTTGTTATGAGTTAGTGCTACAATTTTACACACATTATGAACAAATAGGATTTGGAACAATTATTTTTAAACTTCTTCATAACCCATGCGAGTTCTGAGGAACTTTTTATATTTTTTGAAATTCAAATAACCTACACGAGTTATGTAAAAAATTGAGTTTTTTTTGCATGTGGCCACTTTTTTTATCAAGAACATAGTGCAATTACCCTCATAGAGTTTTAAAATAGCTTTCTTTGAAACTATATAACAACCTTATTTTTCTTGGAAGATCATAATTTAGTAAGGTGTAAAATTCATGTATCACTCCATGGACATTCATTATTTTCACACTTATAAATATGTTGGAGGGAACCTAATAGTCTAAAATTATTCCATGGAGCAATTAAATAGTATATTTTATTTCCATATTTTCTTAAATATTACAAAAAGTTTCTAATATAAACTTGTAAGGATATTTGACAATTTTGGTTATTTTCAGCTTGCATCCATGCTAAGTTTATTTGGTCATACTTGTAACTAATTGGAATTACCTTTCGTTTATTGTATTTTTTGTACCTAAAGGAATAACCACCTCGGCTTACTATAGCTCAAAGGATAGAAAAGAGACTACCTTCCCTTATTGCATCGGCTCAATTCCATTCTCGATTGATAATTTTATCCTATAATTTCAAATTGGTGCCAATTTTATCCTATAATTTCAAATTGGTGCCTCCTAGGTTGGGATTTGCATGTATCTTAATGGTTTACAAAACCCACAAATCTGAGATCCAATAGAGTTGATGCATAAAACATCACTTTGAAAGAAGGTTAGATATGATGACAGTAAGAGGAATCATAATTCCAATTAGATTTTACCACATACATTGCAACTCACTTAGAGGGAGTTGTAAGGATTCTACAAGATCAAATGAGTAAATAGAAATAAGAAAGGGAGTTGTAAGGATTCTACAAGTTCAAATGAGTAAATAGAAATAAGAAAAATCAAAGAAAAAAATAGAGGAAGATATTCTCAAGGGTATGAAAGAGAATAATTAGGCCACTTGCAACAAAAATAGAAAAAAAGACTTTGACAAACAAGTCAAGGAGATAAAAGAAACAACTATAGTATCATAGCTAACCCCACATTTCTAATGTTTATTTTAGCATATTTTGTAGGAAATTACTATTTTATATTATGGTAATTTTGTCAAGACTTGCAAAGAGTTGTTCAATTGGAAGGCTCAGTACACTTATATCATTGTGTATTTTTGTCTCAAATGAGGACACAGGTAGTCCACTTTAGGGTAGCATTGTTTGGCCAAGTATCAACATCTTGTGGTATGGGTAAGCTTATCATGGGGGAAGTTATAAATGAAAAATTATGTAATGCATAAGAGCACGTAAGAGGGGGTTTATATCAAAACCTTTACCAATAATGTGAAAATATATTACACTTGTCATGAAGCTTTTTCTTAATGTTGAATTAGGGATAATTGGGTTTGTCAGTTACACTTGTCTCCTCCTCTTCCTATCCCCTTCTCTCTCCCTCTCATTATCATATTCTCTCTTTTTCTCTAGACCCTTGTCTCTCTCACTCTCTTCCTATCTGCTTCTCTTTCCCTCTCTCCCTATCACATTCTCACCATCTCTCTCCCTCCTATTAAGAGAGTAAATGAAATATAAGTAGACATTCTTTTCAATGATACAAGACTAGAAACCTAAGATAGAAATCAAATGAACAGAGTGGTAGTCAAAGAAATTGGCCCTTGAAAATTCTACCACACAATTGGTTTAGGTTCTATATCATAATTACCCTATCCATCTTGCCCACCTTAGAATATCCATTAAGAATGACACATTTTTTCCTCTTAATATGTGAATATTTCAAACCTCTACATGATCATACATCAATTTGACGGTTCTCATGAGCCCTTTGTTCATCTCATCATCCTATGTATGTGTAGCTTTATGAGGCCTTCATGTGTAACATATGAGGATCAATACATAAGAGACCATGTACATAGGAATCTCAATATTCTCCCACCTCCAATGGATGATTAACTAAACATGACTATTATAGAATGCTAATGTGGGAGCGTCTCATAAAGAAGCATAGATTTGGTCTAGAACAAAATGGACAAACTCACACACCTCTAGGAGGCTTGATATATTGTCATTCTTGCATCTAATTACTTAAAAATATGGGTTGACAATGAAAAATATATATGGTGTATCACCCTAAAAATTATCACTTTTTATTACATCCTTTATCGTCATCCCCTACTCAATGTAGTCTCAAAAAGTTCAAATAATTTTGTCTTCGAAAAGGTGTTGATGAGTGCATATAAAGTGTAGTGGTTGCAAATAAACATATACATATTCCTAGCAATATAAGCCACAGCTTCAATGAAAACAATTATTTTTGTGCCCTTTATTATATTATTTGTGACATGCGTACAAGGATCATACCATATATGGCTATAAGATGCCTCAAGCAATTTCCTTGTAACTTTGAATGGGTCAAATTCACAACTAGTTGGACTATATTTTATCAACCAACCTCCCAATAACACTCTTGAGAACCTATAATTAAAAATTGGCATCATTACCATTGACTAAACAATCAACTAACTTAAAAAAAATTAGGCATACATGACTATACTACATCCACATGCCACCCACATTCCTTCCTCATTAACACATTTGTATTAACATAGTGCTGAATTTATTAAATTATAGGGTTTTAGTGTTAGTTTATTATAGTAATCTACCCCCATCAGTTTCTAAGGTTATGCAGTTATTGAATTGCTTATGGTTTTTGTAATGCCTATTTATAAATGATTTCGTTTGATTGAATAAAAATCGAAAAATGCATTGACCAATTCATTTGGTTTCAAAGCCTTATTAATTCTCTATATGTGTATTGCCTATGAACAATGCATATGAAAAGGTGGAGCCAATGTGAGTTTGGAAAAAAGGAGGCAGTCAAATTATTTTCCTTGTTTTTGAAAAAATTTCATGGAATGCAACTGCAACAGCTCCATCATTGGTACAATATCATTGTGTTGAAAAGGTTTTATATGATAGACATTGTTTAATAGATGAGCATGGCGGTCTGGTGAAACAACTATTGCAGTTGAATGTTGTTGAAAGATATTTGAGACACCAGCACCACTGAATTCAGGAGGGAGTGACAGGCCGAAAAGATATGTTAAAAGTGTTTGACATAGAAATCTACCATGGACGACTATGAATGGAAGAATATTCTATTTGATGTTTTTGCTGATAGATAATACACAAATATTGTTGTGCACAGAAGGAATATTGTGTAATATTTTTTACATTTAGTTTAACTAAAAAAAACGAATTACTTCATTAAGTATTGAAATTATTTCATCCAATTTTAAATTCAGAACGCTTTTGTTAATTTCCATCTTTTAGTTTGGTGTTGATTACAACTATTTAACAAAACTTCTCATAAAAAATATCGATACAAAGAGAGTGTTGCAGCCTACATTGTTATGTCATGAGATGTAAAACTTGGGTAATCTTGCAAGTTTTTGGAGAGAAGATTTTTCATCAAGGTAAATTTGTTTAGAATAAAAAGCTTGGTTATTCAGTTATGTTTTTATCCTTTTTTTGAACGATTGGTGCTAAAATTAGGATAAGGAAAGGTGTTCATTAGTTGAAATGAATTTTGATGTGTAATGTTTGAGAGAATATTGTACGGAGGATTATGATTTAAGAGTTGAGGTTAACATAATCGTGTATCATGGCGCTCGAGATATAAATCTTTCTCTACAATAATTGTAAGGGTATTTATGTTTATCGATTTAGATTCACAATTATGAACAATAGTATTATTTTTGTAGATGGATCAATTATTTTTTAAGTCATCTTTGCACATATGCCAAACTTTACTTCTGCTTTTTATGCCATCTTTGTCATATGGGCTAACGTTTTGAAGGAGTTATATGAGTCATTAAATAGATAAAGAGTAACATAACAACACGAGAGGTTAGAGGAAGCAAAGGTAGGAGGGCGACATCATCGCGAGATAGCTTGGCTCTCATAAATCATTCATTGCATTAGAAACAATCTATTTGTGTCCCTGAAAGTCAAGGCTTGGTATATTCGTCCCTACAGAGAAGAGGGGGCATGATTTATTTGTGTCCTTGAAGAGGAGAGGGGCTTGGAAAACATGATTGTCGATTGAAGGAGTGAGGGGAGCGGGATTTCAATATGATTTGTCGAGCACTTGAGGCGTTAGACAAATCTAGAGGATATGTGTACTTTCAGAGGAAAGTCATCTCATGTGCAGACATATCAATGATGATTATTTCCACATCACTTAAGGAGGTGTTAGACACACTCAGAGAGATGTGGACCTTTGAAGGAAGGTGTCTTATGCGTAGTACTGGAGGAGGCATTAGACACACTAGGAGGAGATGTGGAAATTTTGAGGAAATGTGTCTCATTGTGTATGGAAGGTGGAAACATTCACATTGTGAAGATAGCTTGGGATTTTACGGACAGGAGATCCATTGATACAATAAGTTTGGTGTTTCTTGAGCGACACTTCATCAATGTCTCTAGAAGGTTAGATTTAAAACCCTTACAACTTCCACTCTTGTTCAAATTAATTTACTAGAGAGAGAATGTTAGAATTATCACATTATAGGTTTAGTGTTAGGTTATTATAATAATCTAGTACCATCAATTTTTACACTTAAGCACTTATTGATTTGCTTATGCTTTTTGTAATGTCTATTTATAAGAAAAAAAAATTATTAAATAAATATCTAAACATGCTTTGACCACTTTGAAATAATTCTTACCCAAAATTACATTCCTCAATTATGTCTCCCCTAATAATACATATTATGGTACTTGATGAAAGCAAAGCGAAAACAAAACCAATCTGCAATACTTCAATTTCAACCTTCACTATCTACTCTACTCAACCAAATTCCATGGGTCGAAACCCATTCTTGCAGCAATTCAGAATAAACAAGTTAATGACAAGATTTGAACCCGATAGTAGTAGTGACCCTTGTACAATCTGGCCAAACATCTAATCAGAACACCGAGTGACTAGTGAAAGATTGAATTAAAAAAAATTAAAATTATTTCATTCAACCCAAAACCGAAATCCAAAAAATTAATTCAAATCGGTGTTTTCTCCAATCACAGCCAGTAGAACCGGTACTATGTTCCAATATATGAGTTATTGTTTAATTTGACCAAAATATGAATCCTGATAACAATCTGATTGTTGGCAATTTGGCTATAGATAGTTTGGAGTTTTGGAGTTCTCATTTATGACAACATATTATTTGTATGAAGTCAGCATATTATAAAGGTACAGTTTTGGTTGAAGAATTAGAAAATTATATAACATTGGGTAAAACAAGTTTAGTAACTGATGCTACTCACTAAAAACTGATATTGGTTATTCAACCGATTCATATTTTGGATTCAAGATAGAAAAGTCAACATTCTGCACAACTTAATTCATCTGATACTATAGTTTCCTCCAAAATGATATAATATTTAAACATGCATGAGTTTGACTCTAATTGATGGTTTAAACATCACCTACTAAGCTTCAATCCAAAACTAAAAGTTTAAATAATCAAAGTTGACTTTTTTTTTCAAATTTAATTTTCTCCTTAATATATGATTTTTAAGAATTTGGCCCAGACCAAACAAGAATTAATATCATAATTAACCTAAGTCATGGTGCCCCATAACCATTTTCAAAACTTAGACTTAATAAAAAAAACCCAAAACTATTAAATGGAACAATGGAAAACTAGTCACGAGCAAGAATCCAAACAATACATAGCAAAACATAGAGAAAAATTAAAATTAAAATTGGTTCTTACATTCCACCCTAGAGAAGGTGTTGGCTAGAGAGAGCCAGAGAACCTTATGATTTCCCATTTTTATTCCATCATTTGAACTCTATTTTTATTTACTCACTCTAGCCCATTTTGTAATTGATTTGGGCAGTTACATTTGATGTCTTTTCAACTTCCAATGGCTTTTCATAACATTCATTTTCTGATTTTAACTGCAATCTCACTTAATTTTAATTGGAAATAGAAATTTTATACAAATAATATTTCAAAGTTGGGATGGCATTGCATCAGTACTACCCTTACTAGCATTACTATTACTTATTATGATAAGGAGATTGAGTCACATAAAATAGAACACCACAGACAAAGAATTTTTTTTTAATAGAATCATCTACATATTGACTAATCACGTATAGGAATAGGAGCATCACTTTTCGACTTGCATTGCACATAGCCTCTACTACATGAAGCCTAATAGTTGATGAGGCTAGAAAATATGTGACTTGCCTTTGTAAAGTACAAAAGTTGAACTATGTACAGCTAGATATGACATCCAATCCATCAACCTATGCGATAAAGAAAATATAGGCGTAACTCCATTGTCATAATAACTGAAGTACATTCATACAGACCTAAACCCTAGTTCTCAAGTTTGCCAGTCTCCCCAAATACTCTCATCATATTTGAGCACCTTTATCCTTGGATATTAATTATGGAGGTGGGCATTAACTCACTTTACTAATATTGTCCTAAAAATGAAGCCACAAATAGTGACACTTTCACATCATTCTTCTTCTAGTTGTCCTAAGCTTACTCTGGATTTTTATTGCAAATTACTTCAAAAGAGAATTAGGACCAAAGGGACCCTAAGATAAGTTTCCAATTTCATGGAGTGATAATTCATACTTCTAGTTTCTCTTGCCACATAACGAGAGGTTTGGGTTGCACCATTGTGGTCACCACACCCATCCTTAGTTTGAATCTCTACCTCATCGTCATTTATTTCATATGTACTCATTGTTATAGTCTAATATATACTCAAAAATTTATAAGTTCATAATTTTATAGTAATTTAGTTTCAACATTCTAGGCAGCATAATTCTAGCAAAGAAGACTTCTTTTTCTTACTCCAGTTGCAAGTAGCACAAAAGTAGAGTATACACTAAAACTCCATCCTAATTTGATAAATGTTAAAAAAAAAGAATTGAGCGAATAACCAAAAATAATTAATAAGATATTAATGAGAAAACTTAAGTTCAGAAATATAAATATGATTTCCTATACAACCATACCAATAAATATCATTTTTTTTTAAAATCCAATGTTGAGTCTTGATGACAATATAATAAATGAACTATGATTGAAAAATGAAAAAACACTAGTTTCCATGCCTATGAAATTATAAATAATTAAATATAAATATGAAACTAATTAAAAATATAAAATAAAAATAAAAGAAAGTCATAGAATCCTTCATCATTCTTGAAAAATTCTTCTGAAGTGGTGGAGCATTAGTCTTATTTCTCTTCTTCTTACTCATCTTTAACCCTCTTGCACTCGTAGAGTTTAACACACACACACACTCTCTCTTTCTCTCCAATTCAACCTTGTTATCAAAATGTATGAATATAAATCCAGTCTAGCTCTATATTTATCATAGTTTATTATGCACACCTATAGCCCTCTCTTTTGTCAAATGTACACACGTGAAATTATGTTAAAATGGCTATGATGTATATGGTTTTTCTAAGTGAAACCCCATGTTGGTGTTCCTACCTCAACTACAATACAAATTAACAAAGGGAGAACTTAGCCTCAAAAACTGTAGAGGCTAAAACCTTAACAAAAATTCTTGAATTGACAAGTATTGCCTTAGATATGAATCTCTAGATTGAAGTCCTAAATAAGGCTTGATGTTTCTTGAATAATGTGAATGCATGTCATCGTCATGGATGAACACATAATAATTGATCATGATCATCAAATCAAAGATATTGACTTGAATTCTTGAATTATTAATTATAGATGTACAATCAATTATGCTTGATTATTCAATGCTGGTATTGATACTTATCAATTTTTAGTATCTATACGAATCTCTGGATTGAAGTCCTAAATAAGGCTTGATGTTTCTTGAATAATGTGAATGCATGTCGTCGTCATGGATGAACACATAATCAATGATTATGATTATCAAATTAAACTTATTGAATTGAATTCTTGAATTATTAATTATAGATCTGCAATCAATTATGCTTGATTATTCAATGCTCGTATTGATACTTATCAATTTTTACTTATAGGCCAAATTAGAGTTTGAGGCTTTTATATGCAACTTGCACCTTTTAAAGTTTAACTTTTAGAAAGGTGGAAATCAAAGTACAAGTTCCTACTACTTGCAAAGTAACATTCATAATTTAATATATGGGGTCTTCTTAGATAGTTCACTAATTACCCTAGACCGTGACAATTTGAGCCGGAACAAAGATCATGAGTAGAAGATTGCACCAAGATTCTAAAAGTAATTCCAAAAATGCACACAATAAAAGATTAATTAGGTAGATTAGGTATGACCACTAAGGTGCATCCAAAGTGAATTTTAAATTGTAAAGGTCCAAGCAATTTATTACACTACAATAATTTTCTTCCAATTAAATTTTTTTAGCCATCATCAAGATTTGTCTAGAGAATAGACATTACGCCTTGATTTAAGAAGACTATGAAAGTCAAAGAAAAGAAACTAAGACCTATGAAGTGCCACAACATTAATGATTTAATTTTGGAATTATCAAGATTTATCTTTGAAAATGTTAAATAATTTTCTAAAAGGATTTATTTGTAATGCTTGCATAGCTTACTAAAAATAGATATCAATCGTATTAAGAACTTGATTTACTATTCTAGCAATTATACAAGGTTGTGTATGCTAATACAACTTACTTGCAAACAAATTGGTCTTTCCAAATCCTTATTCTTTTATTAGCTAGCCATAAACTAGAGCATTTAATTAGTCTTCAAATCCAAACAACAAACATATAAATTTTAAATTAATACATTTAATAAACTTTTCCTCTATTTAGTATGTTTCTATAAAGTAATGAATTTTTTTTTAAAGTAAATTGAGTGAATGAAAAATAATAACACTTTAACCAAAAGATTATAGAAACTTAATTATGTTTAAAGGATTGACATTTTCAATTATTCTAAGGTATATCATGAGTTTCTGATAAAGGGTTAAACACATATTTCAACTTTTACAAGCTAATAACTCTCTAAAATTAACAAACTCAATTTAAAGTGATTTGTTAATAACTCTCCCCGTCCCTAAAGAAGAAACTAAGTATCAACAATCTTTCATCCAAGAACATGTAGTCATGCTCCATTCCTACAAAAGAAGTTTTTTCTTACATCTTAGGTATGCTTAATCCATATAGACATACAATAACAAGGCCACTCCAAGGATTTATTTAAGTAGTCCACCATACTCGCTATAACCCAAATGATCTATTAAAGTGCAAGAAAACATCTAGAGGTCCTATATGTACAATGGAGGCAAGATTTCACTAGCATTTAACTTAGGTACCAAGCCTACTTTCCATCCAAACTCCCTTAGAATGATATGTATTCATTTTTCAAAAGAAATTAGTGAAGTAAATGACTATTATAAATTCTTACCACTAGCCAACAATAAAATATTTTAGTCAATTAATCCATTTACAATAATAGGCAAGTTACTTTATTGTAGGACTTATAATCAATGGACCTAACTAGAACATATGCTTACACACGCGTGCAAAGATACACTAGGATCTTGATACTCAAAATCAAACAGGCCCAAGGAAAGTGGAAAAGAAAACATCGTGGTAGATAAGTTCATACTATCCAACAATAACCAAGATGACAATCATCTAAGAACACCTTGATGAATAAACCAACACTATCTATATATAACTCAAATCATCTAGGTACTAGATTTAAAATGAAATCCTTCATCTAATTTTAAAAGAAAAAATCCAAGAGCTTCATTTGTATGATGATGACTATACAACTTCATCATGTATAGCATTCACAACCATTTTCACTACTTTGCACACATATTGTACTAGAAAACTTACATACACAACCTCAATTTTTTTGTTCATCCATTACAATAAAATGTATCACTAACATACTCACTTAAAAAATATATTCTAATAGAATACATTTCAATACACAACATTTATCTTATACATTCATAGAAGTTTATTTTCATAGTTTATAAAATAAAGATTCATCTGGAATAACGTACCTTATAATTTTGCCTTTCTCACATCCCTTAGATGCAGTTCAACATCTTTATCTCTCAATTTCACATTGAATGTTTTTATAGTCATTTTTTCTTCTAACTCTAGAGTGAAATCATTTGACTAATTAATCATTACATTTTTGTTATTAAAGGATTATCTTCTTCGATGAGTCTCCTTGTTCAAAGATTCTTCCTTGGGACTCCTTGTTTAAATATAGATCATGTCTCCATTTAATTTTTTATCTACTTTGAACAATTGAGAGATTACCTCACCTCTAAAAACATATAGACATGTCACCCTATATACACTAAGGAACATAAATCTTGAGTTTTTTCTTAATTTAGAATTTTTCCCTTACACCATTTCTATAGACAATCAAACTTACATATGCAATTTTTATAGTTGACACTTGATTGTCCTAATGTAGCCAAACACCTAACAAGAAATTTCTATGAAGCTCTCTAATATTTCTACTAGGTTGACTTATTTCACACAGTTAAATCCTTTACACTTGTGTTGTCTTCTTCGTGTACGTCATGTTTAATGAATCACCAATTCTTAAATATTAACTCAGGTAGAAAACATGACAATAAAAATAATTGTTCAACACAAATATCTATCTTGTTCAATATCCATGGGGTATTACTCCATCAATCAACACAAATAGATCCATGAAAAGAAGATCGACTAAATTTAAGGAATCTGCAATATCGATTTTAGAGTTAATAACATAATTTCTAAGATCTTATAAGTTTATACAAATACTAGCCTAATGTCTAGACAATTATTATAGTAAATTTTGTATATATTTAAATTCTTAACATTGACTTCAACAATTATTTTTGTATATCTTTAAAATCTTAACATTATATTTGTTTTAATAATAAGGATTAAAAATGTAGTCATGTTTTAAGTATATGCCAAGATCTATTTAAAGATGTTCTAATAAATACACACTATAACCTTCTTAAAAATTCCAACCACTAATAATAAGCTTCTCAAAACAAGCATAAATAAGATTATATAATATATTTACTAATGATTTTTTAAATTTCACAGTTTTATTTCTTTCATATTAAGAAATGAAAGGCTAGATAAAGAATAATAATAATTGAAACACCATTAAAACGATCCTAACTTGAAGCACTTAAAAAATAACTCTTAATCCTCTTCAGCTTGATTAATCAATGCTTAGAACTAATCTGGCCTAGATTCGCCCATTTGGAAATGGTATTCAACTAACGAGATAAGTTGCGGGTTTCACTTATCGATGAAGTGAATTAAGTTTGTGTACGTTACACAGTCACTCTAAGTTTGCGTTACACCATTCACCATGTCGCAGACGTTTTTGCTACAACCACAATTAATCATGTCCTTCCTTCCAACTTAGATCAACTTGTCTCCTCACAGTACCTCTTGCACGCTATTACACTAAAATAAAGTACAACTTTGCTTTAGTTATAAAAGAGGGTAGTCAATAAAATGAGTTGCTTTGCACTGCTGTTTCAATATTTCAATCATTATTGAGCTCCGACATTTTTCCCTTTTTCAATAAACTTCCAACTTTAAATCAGACTGCCGTTTGGACGGTTGTGTACAATTACAAACTCCTTTAATTTAACGGTACTTCGTCTCTGTTAAAAAATTCTGTCATTGAAAAAAAAACTTGTGCTTTTTCTTCCCAATTTCTAGATCTGCTCGTTCTGAAGTCTTAAGAGGTAGGGGGAGTCGAGCTACTTGTTAGCCATGTTTGAATGACAGTTACTTTTACTGTTATCTATTTTTTAATTATCTTTCATTAAAAGTTCTAAAAAATGATGGTGCATGTTCTAATAGTACTAATAGTTGATATTTTTTAACTTTCTTGGTTGCTGATTGGTTCATTTGTGCAAAAAGTACTTTTTTTTGGGTGAGCTTCTATTAACGGGTGAACATAACTATTCAAACCGAACATTTCAAAATAGACCAATTTCTAAATCTGCTTGTTCGGAAGTCTTAAGAGGTAGGGGCAACGTTCGTAAAAAGTTCTAAAAAATGATAGTACATGTACTGATAGCTAGTTCATCACACATGTACTAATAGTTGACATTATTTTTAGCTTTTTTGGTTGTTAATAGTCCATTTGTGAACATAGAGTTTCATAAAATGTGGAAAAGCTGAAAGGTTAGCTTTAAGCTCTTCACTCGCCTGCTAAAGTCCACCAAAAAAATCTGCAAATTTCGCCATAAAGATTAGGAGTTCTAAGTATCAGAAATTAACCTAGTTAGCTACCAGGTAGTCTCCCCTACTTGCACCAGGTTTTGTTCTAATGCTATGAATGAGTGTACAAACTTTGGTAGAGTTATCTCATTTTATCACAAATAGATTCAAGTTTTCTTCTCTAACATTTAATCTTTCTTCTCTTTGGTATCTACTTGTTTTCTTCTGTCGTGTAAAAGATTATACTTGAGCATACTAAAAACTTTGCTAGGGTTAACTGTTATCACAAATGGATGCGAAATTTTCTCTAAAATGATAAAAAAACATTTAACTTATTTCTTTCATTTATTAGTTGTCGTCTTCTTTCCATATTTGAGCTATACTGTATCTATATATTTGCATACTGCAAACTTTGTTAGGGTTAACTGTTACCACAAATGGATGCAAATCTTTCTCTGAAAAACTCTCAAAGGATGAACGGCAGAAACAAAACAAACAAACAAAAAAGACGAAGCAGTTGTGAGAAAAAGAAAAAATCCTTACCTGGTGCTCGCAAAGTCGAAGAGATTTCCGTTGGGCGAGAAAATGATGAGAGCGACTTCGGCATCGCAGAGAAGCGAGAGTTCGGCGGCTTTCTTCAACAGTCCTGACTTGCGCTTAGAGAATGTCACCAGCCGATTTACAGGGTTTTCTATCTTCTTGAACTGAACACTCCCCCTCGCCATTATTCTCCTTTCCTTTTCTCTCCTCAAATATTGAAACTGGTCAAAACGAAAAGTGCACCGACACAAGGCTTTTCTTCAGGAAGGACATGAATTAAGTAGTTGTTCGGCAGCGAGGAGCCCGAGGAGATTACAGGCTCTAATATCTACTCTACAAAAGCACTTTTCCATGAAAAAACATATCTCACATGTTTATGCTTGGCAACATTTTCAAACATGTGTGATGCTTTTGTTCAAATGGCGCCGTTGCCACCAGATTGCATTATTATAATGAAAATATAACTTGCTTAGACTATTTAATATTGGATGGCGTGCATATAAGTTGTCCGGTAGTCATGGGCTGTTCAAACATCTGTGACTATAATGGCCATGAATATTTTGTTATTGTTGATTATTGATTAAATTAACGTCACTGTGCGAACGTCATTATACGAACGTCAGTACGAGAACACACCAGGGATTCCGCCGTTTGAAATGTGCGATCAATAAAATCCGTACTTGAAAGTCTGAATGCACCTGACAGTCTCTCTCCAGTGAATCAATACCTGATCTTATACCGATATTTGACCGCCTCGAGACAAGGAGTTGTCTACTCAGCTTTTTGGGGGGCAGGTACATACAATAGACAGTACTTTCCCATAAATTTGGACAAGAAATTTGTTAAAATTTATGTGAGGTTATACAATTTGGGATTAGAAATATGGGAAGATATCTAGTAGGGGAAGGAACTCACTACTCATTAGTCTTGAAGTATCCTATTTGTTTTTCTTATGATGTGCTTCTTGATTTTTAATTCTTTGTTATATTATGTAATTGGAGTCTTCATATATGTTGCTCCTTCATCATTTGTAAACAATTTATTTTATTAATGCAATACTCTATTCAGTGTGGACATAGCTACAAGTTGTGGTGAACCACGTAAATCTTTTGTTACATTTATAACGATTTTCTCTTGTTTATTAAATTGTCCTTCAATTGCATTTACTTTCATAATTAAATCCTCTTCAAATGGTATCAAAGGGCAGGTTGTGTTGGTTGGAAATCAGTGTTGAATTTCTACAGCAATGGAGAATGTGAGAGTAGAGAAATTTGCAAGGCAAAATTTCAGCCTTTGAAAAGTGCAAATGGAGTTGTTGTGAATCAAATAAGATTTTTCTCTCGCATTGGAAGGAAATGCATAGAAACTAGAGTCTATGAAAGATGAATATTGGGAAACTTTAGACAAGAAGGAAAAAGTGTCATATTTTATTGTGCTAGCAAATAACGTTCTCTTTAATGTCATACATGAGAAGACCATAAATGAGGTATGGGATAAGCTTGCAGGCATGTATGCAATGGCATCAGCTCGAAACAAAGTCTTCATCGTGAAAAAGTTATATAAACTCAAGATGAAGGAAGGGGGGATTATTTCCAATCACCTCAACGAATTCAATCCTCTTATCACCCAAGCAAATTTGATGGGCATGACACAAGACGATGAGAACAAAGTTGTTATCATATTATGTTCACTTCCTAGCAGATGGGATGGAGTTGTAACATTGGTTAGCACTTCAATTCCAGCCAAAAGCAAATTGATTTTTAATAATGTAGCTTCCACTCTTTTGAGGGAAGATATGGAAGAAGAAATCAAGAGACTTCTTTTGGTGATGCTCTTACCACGATCAGCACCGAGGCTAGGGGAAGAAGTCATCGTAGAAGTAACAATCATAATTGAAGGAGAACTAAATCAACTAATCAAGGTCAAGAGGTAGAAATGGAGAGTATTGGTTTTGTGGTAAGCCTCGAATCTCAAAGAGAAAATTGTTGATCTTATAAGAAGGCACAAGAAAAGGTGAGAAATAGTGAAGCTAATACAACCTATGAAAAGGATGAAAGTATTTTAATTCTTTCAACAACTAAAAGCACGTCTGCTTCTTGGGTGTTGGATTCAAAAGCCTTTTTTTGTGCCACCTCTTACACATATTGTTTCGCAAATTATCACAAAGTGCAATTTGGATAAGTATTTCTTGGAGACAATAAGTCTTGTTCAATAGTTGGTAAAGGTGATATTTGTAGACACCTAAATCTAGTTACATCATTAAGTAATCTCATTTAGTCATCTTCTAAAGTAATATTAATTAAGTATTTTATATTTGATTAATTATGGTACCCCCTAGTTAATTAGATTATTCAACTATACTCCAATTGATAAATAAAGGACAACCAATAGTCTAATTTATTATTAAACCCTACTTCTTCTATTAAATTAAATAATTGCACTATACTTATTTTATTTAATTCTAAATCTCCATTTTTATTAAATAACCCTTTTAATAAAGTCCTCAATCCTAAACTAACCCTTAACCCAATCCTAACTCTTGGGTTCTAACTCAACCCAACTCATTCACCCATGCTAAGTTTATTTAATTAAATAATAAAACTCATTTAATTAAATGACCCACTTGCATTTGTTTAACATTTTCACTTGCCTCTTAATCCCTCTTTAATCGAAGCCTAAGCTCACCCTAATCATTTGTACAACACTAAGCATGAGGATCAAGAAATCCTAATCCAAAATTAAACCTACATCTTACCTTACCCTCTCACTCAAAAAATAAAATATCAAAATATCTCTTACTTATTCTCTTACACCTCTTACATGTTATCTTACACCTCTTACATATTCCCTTACACCCCTTACTTATTCCCTTACATTTGTTACATATTTCTTACACCCTTATCCCCTTCACATTCTCCCAAATGAATTTAATATTCATCTTAAACCTACCCTCTTATAACCATGGTAACTCTTGAACCTCACCCTAACCCTTGACAAAACCCTATAAATAGAGCCCTCTACCCTTCACAAGCCATCCACCATTTGACTATTGTTAACATCCCAATTTGTATCCAAATCCATTGAGAAGCAACATCATTGTGTAGAAATCTCTCCACTTCATTGAATCTTGAGCATCCATCATTTGAGCATACATTCCATCTTTCAGACACATCTACACATCAAAGGGAAGATTGCTTGGCTTAAGAGGTTTGCATGTTCTTGTATTATTTGGTATTTTAGTTATCTTTTGCCTAATTGTATATGTGGTTTAACTCTCTTGTTTTGAATGCTTTGGTTATTCTTTATATTCCTTTGAACACTAGCTTTATTGCTTACAATATTATGTTTCAATTGAAAGGAGGAGGCCAATGGTTGCTAAAATATGTTCGTCGTGTTCCCAAGTTGAGGTGAAATCTGATTAATGTTAGTCAACTTTTTGCACAGGGATATCATATATTTTTTTATCTAGATTCGTGGAAAGTCACTAAAGGTTCTATGATTATTGTCAAAAGCAGCGATGTGGCAGTAATGTGCCACTTTGGCATCAAAGGCTAGGCCACATGAGTAAGAAAAGGCTTGAGGTTATGCTCAAAAGAGATCAACTATCAGATCTTCAATTAGAAAACTTTGGATTTTGCAATCATTGTCTCCATTGCAAGCAAAGGCGAGTCAAGTTCTTGAAAGATGGGCATGACGTGAAAACTAGACCATTGTAACTAGTGCACTCAGATATCTTTAGTTCTACCGAGGTAACTTATTTAGGAGGTGCAAGTTATTTTGTTACTTTCATTGATGATTGTACTACGAAAACTTGGATATATACAATGGCTAAGAAATCTGAACTATTTTATAAATTCAAAGTTTTCAAAGCTCTTGAACTGAAAACTAAAGAGGCCATAAAATTAAATGCTTGAAAATGGATAATGGAGATGATTTTTTCTCGTTGGAGTTTGATAACTATTATGCAGATAATGGTATTCAAAGGGTGAAAGTTGTTCGCTTCACACCTTAAGAAAATGGGGTAGTGGAAAGGCTCAAAGGAACCATTCTTGACAAAGCTCGATGCATACTTTCAAATGTTGGCCTAAGCAAGGAATTATGGGTTGAAGCATGTAACACAACGCTATGTCTAATTAATCAAAATCCTTCATCATCATTGGATTTTAGAATTTCAAAAGAGGAATGGAAAGGAAAAAGAGTTCCATATTCACATCTTCAGGTCTTTGGCTGCTAGACCTTTGTTCATGTTCCTAAGGAGAAGAGAAGCAAGATGGATTCAAAATTGTTGAAGTGCATTTTCCTTGGGTACTGAGAAGATCGATTTGGGACTTTGGAGCCTAATTGATAAGAAGATTATTCACATAGGAATGTTGTATTTAATGAACAAGTATTTCCATCTCAAAAACCGGTAAAATAATATGTGCTATTTCAAATTTTGAAAATATAAATTCACATAGAAATCGTAGTAGTGATTAACTAGTGCACCATGCTTCACCTACTATAGTATTAGGCCGTGCCCCTATTTCTTCCTCATCCACATAGGATACATGGCATATCGAGGCATAAGATTCAATCTCCAGCCCAGGTAATCATGGTAAAGGAAGAATTCAAAACGAATTAGACGATAACCACAAACATATAGAATAATTTAAGTTAATTTGGATGAGATAGATTTCACTTAGTCCAATGCTTGGTGAGTCACTCCAACTTTTAGTAATTCAAGACTAGAAGACCCTATTTTTGGTGTTTACAAATTAACTGAATCTACTCCTGCTACTAATGATGCTCAACGCAGAGGTGCTTGACAAAGCATCAAGTACGATAGCAGTCAAGATTTGGACCACATAGTCCACAGAAGCGCCTATAGTGGTTGTGAAAATGATTCATCTCCAACACAGGATAGCATATATACACTCCCACCTACCTTGTCTTCATTACCCACACAATCAAAATCCACAAAGGGTCTTCCTTGTCAGGCGAAAATTCCATGGGATCTACACACGCAGGTTCATCCCCTGTCTGACAGATCCAACTGAAGACTAGGAAAATGCTAAGAGCAATAATCTACAGAGAACGAATGAGCTCATTCCATCCCCTTCCGTGGACCATTCAAAAGATATCATTGGCCACTATTACTTATATGTTGGAACTTGTGTGGTTCATAAATCTATAGGCAATTATGAAACTAGTATACCTTAGGTTGTGGTCTCTCCTCAAGGCTAATCGTGTTGGTTTGACAAAAATGTTGAAGACCAAAACTATAAATGTGTTTAACTGACCCCAATCTAGGCACGATATCTTTGTATAAAGAGAATGTTCCAATTTTTTCATGCCCAATTCACATGGTAGTCCTGAATTTTTTTATGAAGCAACACCAAACTAATTTAACAAATAAATTGATTTCTCCCAAGAAAGTCACTTACATAATAATGATTATTTATTAAATAGAGATCATGTGTCATCACTGTATACATGAGATATTCGTATAGAAGTGAGTCTTCCGTATAAAAATGATAAAGAAATTGGTAAAATAAACTTTGCTAACAAACAACAAACTAAGAAGGTCTTCTAGACAGAGACAAATGCCATTAAAATTATCTCATCATGAGCTTCTCTTTGCTAAAGAAGTAGAACCATCAATTTTAGTTTCAAAGTTCTCAGAACCCACAACCTATAAAGTTGCACTCAAAGATGCAAGCAATGATCAATAGCAAATGGTAGTGCATGAGGAAATGGAATATTAATCAAGAATCAAACTTGTGATTTGGCCACTCTTCCATCAAATCAAAGACCACTCAAGAACAAGTGGCATACCAGTTGAAAGAAGAGGAAGGAGGTTTTAAACTCTAACAAGCCCAGGTTAATGGTAAAGGGGTTTGATCAAGAAAAGGGGATTAACTTTAATGAAATCTTCTCACCGGTTGTTAAGATGATAACTATCCAAACAATTTTGGGATTAACAGTTGTATGGGACCTTGAATTGGAGTAGCTTGATGTCAAGACCGCATTCCTACATGGAGATGTTGAAGAGGAGTTCTATATGGAGGAGCCTCAAGGATTCATCAAGAAGGGACAATAGAATCTTTATTGCAAACTAAATTGGAGCTTGTATGGGCTCAAGCAAGCCCAAAGACAATGGTACTTAAAATTTGATCACTTCATGGATGAACAAAAATTTACAAGGTGTGAATAAAATCTATGTGTTTACTTCAAGAAACTTCCTAATAATGAGTTTGTCATTCTTCTCCTTTATGTTAATGACATGTTGATAGCTAGCACAAATAAAAGAATTATTCATGAATTAAAGGAGAAATTGGCAAGAAAGTTTGTAATAAAAAACTTAGGGTCAACCAAGAAGATTCTTGGCACAACAATCACTAAAGATAGAAGCAACGTTCGAATAAATTATATTGTCACAAAAAACATATATTGACAAAGTTGTTTAAAGGTTTGGCATTGTTGATGCAAAGGTTGTTTCTATTTCTCTTGCTAGTCATTTTCATTTAGGTATTGAGTTGTGTCCAAAAACACAAGAAGAATAGGAATTTATGGACAAAATTCCCTATAAATCCATTGTTGGTGGCATTATGTATGCTAGGGTTTCTACTCACCCTGACATTGCTCATGCATTGGGAGTTGTGAGAAGAAATAATGAGAAATCCCAAAAAGGCTCATCAGGAAGCAGTTAATTGGATACTAAGATATCTAAAAGGCACTTCAGACTATGTGTTATGTTTTGGAGGTATTAATGTTCAGTTGTAAGCCTTCACTAATTATGATCTTGTCAAATATTTAGATAAATGAAGGTCTACCACTAGTTATACCTTCATGTTTGTTGGGGTTGCTATTAATTGAGCTTCAAGGTTGCAACATTCTATTACTCTTTCTTTAGTTGAGGCTAAGTATTTGGCTCTTTCCAAAGGTGCAAGGGAAATCATTTGGCTTCCACAATTGCTTAGTAATTTAAAGTTTTAGTAAAGCAACTATAGTTTGTTTTGTGATAGTCGCAATGCCATTTTAATGGCTCGTAATTATTTATCTCAGTGTTGCTCTGAGCATATTGACGTACATATTCACTTTGTTCATCATGCGACAAATTGAAAATTATTAAGATTGTTAGGAAGGTCAATCCAACAAATATCTTAACAAATATTGTAGCCAAAGAGAAGTTCAAGTGTTCTAGGAATTCTCGCGAGCTTGTATAAAAGAGGTGAAGCAACTATTAAGTAGGGTATTGGGTGATCAGTTGCAACATCAGTTGATCTTCAAGTTGGATATTGTTAAAGTGTGATGGCCAACAATCAAATTTTCTTTGCCTCTAATTATTTTTCTCTTGGTTTTTTAGACTCTTCATTACATTATATGTAATTAGAGTCTTTATAAATGTTGCTCCTACATCATTTATAATCAATTTATTTTATAAATAAAATACTCTTCTTAGTGTGGAAGTAGCCAGAAGTTGTGGTGAAACACGATAATTATTGTATTGTGTTTATCTCTATTTTCTCTTTTTTATTAATTGTTCATATGGTGTATTTTCTTTCACGATTAAATTCTCTTCAATTAAGAGGTCTATTGATTGAGCTAGAGTAGATTATATAGATAACCTCCCATAGTCGATTACACATGTACTAATAGTCAATATTTTTTTACCTTCTTTGGTTAATGATTGACCAATTTGTGCAACATTATTGGGACTACTAGGGGAAGATACCCAATAGTTGTTCAAGGTAACTTCACACACCTAGAACTCCTAATCCGTACATTGAATTTATAATTTTTTTTTGGTGAACCATCATAGGTGAGTGAAGATCGTAAAGCTAACCTTTCAAAGTTTTTGCATGTACAAAGATCTCTATAGAACTTGTAGAGTGCGAGAAGGTCTAAAAGTTATATTTTAAAAGGTTCACCTGGAACCATCCAATCACACCCCCTAATGACCGTCATCTTTAAACCCAAAAAAATATGCATAAAATATCCAATTTATAATTACTTTTGTGTCAATGAATGTTCACTTTATAATGTGAAGCTTTGCACTAGGTAGAAAAAGTGGTGAAGAGGTTATTTTAATTAAAATGCTATGTCCCTAGCAATAATCAAAACCCTATCTTATTACACCCATTTGTGCACCCCACTTAACCACAACTTGTCCTAAACTTGTTCACCTTAACATGTTTCAATGTTCACAGAAAGTCATGTTACCACATGTCGTTAACCCAACACAATGAAAACATATTGCTGAGGAGAATCTGGATAGAGGTTTCAGTAGTAGATCTGGTTCTCAGAACCAAGGTGCAAAGAATTCAGGGCATGATGCATAGTATTCTTAGTCCTAAGGGAAGAGACAGACTCAGTCAACACCCTCTCAGGGTGGTTCTTGTTGTAATCGATAGAAGGGTTATTGGACCAAAGGTGGTCAATCTTCTGGTACCTCAGGAAAGAAAGAAGATAATTAGAACCGAGGACAAAAATCTCAGCAGGATCGTCCTCCTCAGAATAGTTAGCAGAATTCTAGTAGAGGTAGTGCACCATATCCTAGCACTACTCAGGGTGGTCGTGGGAAAGGCCCCAACTTTACTGGGAATTGTTATTCTTGTGGTCAACCTAGCCATAAATCTTATCATTGTTCGATCAAACCATCCACAGGACCTGGTAAGGGCGCGGCGAGATCTGAGCCTATTGTAGGAGATGCAGGTCAAAACCACAGAGTATTTGTGATGGTTGACAATCGTCAAGCTGAGCATCAAGGTACAGTAGTCGAGGCTACAGGTATGTTGCATGGCATTTCGGCTTCAATTTTGTTTGACTCTGGTGCTTCAGATTCTTTTATTTCACCATCTCTTGTTCAATGATGTGGGCTAGTGGCAATGCGTCAGGTTGATAGGTGGCAGGTAGAGTTAGCCATGGGTTCTAAGGTGGTTGTTGACTTGTTGGATGGAGTTCTTGTGCGAGTATGACTTTGATGTTCATTACATTAAAGGGAAGGAGAATGTCGTCACAAATGCTTTGAGCAAAAGGCAACATGAGGTATTAGTGTTGTCATTGGGAGTGGATTTGCGAGGCCGTATCTTGGAGGCTTTTCCCAGTGACACTTGGTATCAGGAGGTGAGGGCGGAGATTGAGTCTAGACTTACCCCTAAGAGGAGATTTTATGGTTATTTTCTAGAGTCTGATGGACTACTGTGACACCTGGGGTGTATCTATGTACTCGTGTCAGGTGATCTTTGTACCTTGGTTTTGTCTGAAGCACATCGTGCACTATATTCTACACATCCCAGTGTTAAGAAGATGTATGTCGATCTCAAACAGTTGTACTTTTGGGTAGGGATGAGGCGCGATGTTGGTGATTTTGTTGCTAGATGCCTTGAGTGCCAAAGAGTGAAGGCATAACATTAGCATGCGGTGGGTCTTTTGCAGCCACATACCATTCCAAAGTGGAAGTGGGATATGATATCTATTGATTTTATCACATGGTTGCATATGTCATTGCAGAGACATTATTGTATCATGGTGACAGTGGACAAGTTGTCCAAGGTAGCACATTTTTCACCCATGAGAGCATCCTACACAGCTTCCTCAGTAGCGCATGTTTTCTTAGTAGATATTGTTTGTTTGCATGGGATTCCTCGTTGAATCATTTTGGATAGAGATCTAGTGTTTACTTTTGCACTATGGACATCTCTCCAGCATGCTTTGGGTGCGCAACTCAATTTTAGTTCAGCTTATCACCCAGAGACCAATGGTCAGACTGAGAGAGTGAATCAAGTTCTAGAGGATATTCTTTGTTGGCATTAAGTTATTATTGCCATTAGTGACAACACTTATCTGTATCAGTATAGCTACCGAGCTCATCATTCAGTCTACAATGTAGACCGAGCATTCAGTGGTTATCTTATACATTCATCACTTAAGCAGTTTACATCGAGCTTCGTAATTCACATTGAGCATTCTAGTGTTAACCGAGTTGAGTATAGCTACCGAGTGAATGTGCAATCCAACAGTGTCTACCGAGTTTATAGTGTTCACCAAGCTTCACAGTTTTTATCGAGTGATGGAAGCACAGTGTTTACTAAGTGATAGAAGCACGGTGTCGATCGAGTGATAGAAGCACAGTGTTCATCGAGTGATGGAGGCGCAGTGTTTACCGAGTAATGAAAGTATAATGTTTACTGAGTGAAAGCAAGGTAAACGAAGGATTCAATTTTTACCAAGTGATACTATATCCACCGAGTCTCCAATGGTTATCGAGTTCAGAACTACGTCAGGTGATTAGTATGGACCGAGCCTTTACTTCTACCGAGTGCATGACAATGTCGAGTAATGCAGTGGACGTTGAGTATCAAAAGGTCACCGAGTCAGTTCAGTGAACCTAAGTTATTTATTGTTTGGCTGACTCAGTAATATTTTGTTCACTTGTGTTTTAGCCAACCTTGCAATTGTAATTATTGGAATGGTATATATGTAATGTATTATATCATTTGCAAGATGTATGAAATATGGAGGAGAGTATAAAAAGAGACATGTAATGTTTTGAGAAGTGTAAATGTGAATCAGTAGAAGAGCAAAATATTCAGCAAGGTCTACAAGGAGCAGTAATGATTCATCAGTCACAAGAGGTGATATATACTTCAAGGATATAATTAGAAAATCAAGTTTGTAAGTAGATCCACTATTTCATCCTAATAGGCGAATCAGTTTTGTAAATCCTTTAACAGGGTAGACTTAACAGTCTTTTGTATAAATATCCTAACAGAGTGCATACTTCAGTGTATGTTTGTAAATCCTCTAACAAGGTGGACCTAACAGTCCTTTGTGCTCCTAACAGGGTAGATCACTAGAAGTGGTCAATGTAAGCCTTAACAGGCCAACTTCATACTACAGTAACGAAGTTTTGTGGGTATCATCCCCACCCCAATTTTACTTTCAATTTGGAAAGTTTCTGGGTCACCAAATCACTGTGTACATGTGTTATGAATGTTTGATCTCTCATTTATGCAGTAGATTAGATGAATGAATGGTGAATAGTATATATGGTTAAAGTGTTGAAATGTTCTAAAGTTTTAAGGTTATCGATTTACCCCTCCCCTCTCAGTAACCTATCTTATCTTAAATATTTCCAACAATGCTTTGCATGTATGTTATGGATAGGCAGGTGAAGTGGGAGGACTATTTGTATCTTGTTGAGTTTGCATACAACAATGGGTATCATAGTTCTCTTGGCATGTCACCTTTTCAGGTCTTCTACAGTAGACCACGTCATACCCCTTTGAGTTGAGATCGTTTAGAGGATCGAGTTCTTTTGGGTCCAAAGATGCTTCAAGATATGGAGCAGCAGATTGTTCGCATTAGGGAGCATTTGGTTACTGCTTAGGACAGTCAGAAGAAGTATGTAGATGCCCATAGGTTGGATCGTCACTTTTCTGTTGGTGACAGGGTGTTTTTGAGAGTGCATCCAAGGAAGAGCCCCATCCATCATGGGAAAGGCTCTAAGTTAGTGCCATGTTTTGTCGGACCTTTTGAGATCCTCGAGAGGATTGGTCCTGTTGCTTATCGACTAGTGTTGCCACCTAGCCTATTGCACATCCATGATGTTTTTCATGTTTTTGTGTTGAGATAGTATATTTTGGATGTGACCCATGTTCTTGATTGGGATGCTTTGCAAGTAGTGGACGAGCAGCTTACTTTGGAGCCCATTTGTATCCTATAGCACTAGAGGCTGACCTTGCGAGGTTGAGACTTAGAGCAGGTAAGGGTCCAATGGGACCCGAGCGATGAGACCTCTATGACTTGGGACGATGCTTCACGACTGAGGGGATTGTACCCCTATCTTTTTGCTGGCTTCCAGGAGTAAGCCTATGCTAGTGGGGAAGGATGTGGTGCCTCTCGTGGTTGTAGTTTGTACCTTTTCTATTTTGATTTGAGAGATACTTGATACTCTTATTTTGTACTTTATGATGACCCGAGGGTCAGATGTTATACTTTGACTCAGTACCATAGATGCTATACTACTATGTTGTTCAATTTATCATTTTGTATGTTGATGCTATTTTGAGATGACAGTAGATCTATGATGTTATCTGGTTTTATGGTTTAATGGACATATTTGTTGAGTATATTATGAGATGGATTCTATGTTATGGTTATTTACTTCATTCTTGTTATTTACGCTTTTTGCAAATGTGAGTGATGTAAATGGATTAATTAGTTAATTAATATTTTAATTGCTTCAGCTATTATATTATATGCAATTGTACTTGATCATGTATTTTAGTGTGCAAGATTTATATCCCTGGTAGTGGCACATGGAGTGAGTGATTTAGCTATTCATATTTTGCCAATGTCATCCCTATATGGTCAGCGTATCCTTATTTTAAGTTGTTTTAATTAAAACCTTTCGGTGATTAGTAAATCTGAACTCATCTGCATTAAGTGATTAGACCAATGAGCGTGTCTCTGCATTTAGAAGTTCGCATTTGCTGTGAAAGTGTTAAGTGATTTTCTGTGATTTTGGGTTTTAAATCTTTTCGGGTTTAATTTCTGGTAGCTTTGCCTTAGGTGAATTTCTGTTATGAATAATAACCTATTTTCATTTAGGTCGATTTGGAGTTTAGCTACTCCAGCTGGCTAATTTTCAAAATTGACTATTCACTCGAAAAGTGAATAAGTATTGGAAAAGTGAATTCATTATTCACTTCTCACTTTTTAGAATTTGAAATTTGAGTGTCGTTTTGGAAATCTTCTTCTGAAGGATTCTTGTTTTGTTTGTTCTAGGAGCTATGAGCATGGGATCTTCGTGAGGTTGATCTCATTGGATTTGGCTCGAGGAGATTATGCTTTGCCGTCATTTTAAGCAGATTCGACAAGTGCTTTATTTTATTGTGCGAGTTTCAGTTTCTGCCCCTTTTTCTGTCAGGTAGGGCTTTCTTGTTTTATTTATTTTTGCTTCGTTTCAGCTTCTCGTTCTTGTAGCAATTTGTTAGGAGGCTAAGAACTAGTGTTCCCCTCCATTTCTATTTGTTGGTTCTGCTTGGTTGGTTAGGTATGAACATTTTCCCTATTTTTAAATGGAGGTTTGGGAATTTGAGCCATTATGTTGGCCATTTTTGCATACGGTGTCTGATTTCAATTATTTTTGGATTTTCAGAGTTTTTGCACCCAAAGGCCAAATGGGTTTTAATTTTTAAAAAAAATCAAAATTTGGAGTTTTTGCCTCGTTTTGTGTGTCGCCTTGTTTTCTCAATTTTTTTTTGCATTATGTGGGTCATGGACTTCGATGATCCATTTGGATATCCATCAGAACACTTTTGCTCCTTATGTTGCATTGGGATGCGTGTAGCATCCATCATCTCGATTTTATTTTCGGTTGATTGACTTTTTGTTTGTTTTCTCATCCAGTCCTTGTGTTGATCTTCATGATGGTGGTGCGACACACACGAGTACATCTGTCGGGTGACTTGCAAGGCTCGATCTTCTGTGGTACTTCCAAAAGTTATGATCTTTGGGGCTGGGTTGGGAATTTGCATGCCTACAAGCACTCATCACTGGATGAGCATGGGTAGGGTAGGGTAGTATATGGAGGGGGCTTCTATCTCGCAGCCTGGTGACCTTGTCCCATAGGGTTGACATGAACTAGAAGTTTAAGTAAGTGATAATTAAATATAACATTGGGTGGTAATAAAACTTAAAATAATAAAACGTAAGTGCGGGGCCCTTCGTTGAGGAGTTGAAACGCACGATCCGAGCTTGGGCTTTTCGATGCCAAGCGACTCTCCATGATATCAGTCCCTACATAGTAGCCCATTGAGATGTCTAACTAGGACCTGTAGTTTATGCATTGTCTATATCTTGGATTCAGTCATTATACTGCTTGGTGTGTGTGTTAGCCATGGATGTTGTTTTGCATTTTTATGGTTAGATCTTTATCTCCATCAGCACGGTGGGTGTGGACCTATAGGTACCACGTGGTTTGGAGGCATAGCTACCTTCACCACTACTAGGGACAGGCGTACAAACTCAGCCTTGTATCCTAGTGCGACCGTTGCTGGATGTGTTCACTTGGTACTTCGGTTTACAGAGTATGCCTCTTGTGATTTATGCTTTCATTGGGATGTTATTTATCTTGTTTAGATGATATTTGTTTTGATGCATTCCTTATTTGATAGGTGATGTTATCTACTTGCAGGTTTATCTTATGCTTTACTACTAGCATGTTAGATTTCCTTATGCTTTTGTTTTTAGCATGTTTTAGTAGTGACGTCCTTATTATGACAGTATTAATGATTTGATTGGTGGCTTGGGATGTTACGCACGGGGGATGTCTAGGGCCCATGATGGTCTTATGATGCCATTGACGATTAGGAGGAACCGCATACTTACTTGGTTATTCTATATATTGTGATGTTATTTGAGTTATTGCGATGTTGCTTTAGTTCACTGTGATGTTCCTTTTGCACTTTTACTTTTATCTATTAGATGGTTAGATGTTGTTCTTTCCATATTTTCTTATTCGATTCGAGGGTTCTTGCCTCAAAATGTGGATCTGATACTCCCCGGTGTGGAGGTTCTGAACTCAGTTTTAGTCTTTTGTTTGTCCTTAAGTGTTTTTCTTTAGTTTCTTGGGTGACCATTTATCAACATGGTGCAACACAAAAATGTATTGCACACCCATTGAAATTGTATCATGCGTCCCCTGATTCTATTGCATGCATCTTAGAGAATTATCACGCAATAATTTCTTGTATCGCACCTCCTTATAAGAAATTTCGTACGATAACCTTAAAAGTATCGCACACCTTCAGGAGAAGTATCGCCCAGTCTCTGAAAATGTCACCCTCCTTCTTTAGAAATGTCACGCGATACTTTTCTATGCTATATTAAAGTATCACCTAGGTTTTGTAAAAACCTATGTGGGTTGACAGCGAGCACTTTTTCGTCAGGTCCGAACTTTTTGAGAGATGATTTGGATACCCTCTTCAGTGTTCTTCAACCCTATGGTGTCACTTTTTGGATCCAGGTTGTTTCTATTCTAATCTAGTTTTGTGTCTTTCCATTGTAGTCCTTTGGGGTTTACAATATATCGTTTAAGTATTTCCTTATACTTAAAATATATTTTAATAAATGCAATGATTCATTTGAGATGGGTTTCAGACCTCTACGGGCTAAGATAAAGATTCTAGGAATTTCAGGGCTTCAGAATTTAGACTTAGCCAATTTTTAGGAGTCAGCTTTTGTCTTTTAGCTTTGTTGATCTCTGATGTTTTCTTGTTAATGTTTTTGGTTAGTAGTGGAATTTGGAGATTCGTTGGTGTTGGATGATTGTCAATCTTCCATTGCGATCTTGTGATTCGTGTATGTTGTTATCATGTACACTTACACTTGTAAATTTTTTTTAATCTCGCTTGCATTTCATCCTTGTTTCCAAGGATCTCCGGGCAGGGCATTACATCAGTAGTCATCCATCCTAAACCCAAAGTGGATGAAATTATAGAATTAATTGGGGAAATAAAGGACAAACAAGAAAAACATACACTTCCTGTATCAAGAAGTCGCAATGGAAAATCATCAAGTCCACCTCATGAAAGACCACAGTGGATCCCTAAGAGATAATCCTCTTAGGCTCAAGTAAAGGAAAAGATAAGGATAAATAAGAATAAGGTTAAAAAGCCTAAATAAGATCAGCTTTGGACACTCCACTTCGATGGTTCCAAATGCAAACTAGGAGCCAATGTAGGTATTGAATTAATCAACCCAAAATGTAAGTCTTTCTATGTAGCATATTGATTATAGTTTAGATGTACTTATAATGTTGTAGAGTACAAAGCATTGACCTAAGAACTTCTTTTCACTTTGGAAAAAGGAATCATAGCTCTCATAATCAAGGGAGATTCTCAGTTGGTTATAACACAAGTGAAATCGATATACTCTTACAATGATAGGAGGTTACTTGCTTACAGGAAAAGAGTATGGGATCTAATGAATGATTTTGAAGCTTTGAATATAAAGTCAATTCCAAGGAGGAAAAACATAGTAGAAGATGCCCTCACCATTTCGACTAGCACATTAGAACCAGTCAAGAGAACAAAATTGAAAAGATTTTTAGTAGAATTGGTTGCTGCCCCATCTATCACAAACAATATTACAAACTTCCAAGTCTTTCAGGATGATCAACATGTACTTGAATTTATCATGTGCAATGGCCACTTTAAAGGGCAAGAGATTACTGACACTCCAGACGAAAAACCTGAGGATGATGAACTTGAAGATGAAGATGGGATCATGAACTTAAAAACCAACACTATTCCTAAGGGAATGGTTGAGTTGGAGCATATTTTTTATCATGATGAATCAATTCTTAACAAAGAATTTTCAAAGAAAAGGGGATCAAGGAATGTGATTCATATTGTAAGAATTTGCCTAAGGCAATAATTCAATGCCAAGATCAAGAAGCTCAGTAGATAGCACAAGAAAGATAAATAGTGATCAAATGAGAATCTCAATAATGATCAAAATGATAATGGATATCAGATGAATACACACTAGAAGTGCCTACATATAAAGGCAACTAGAATGAAGAGGAGTTAGCAAAGAGATCATCATCACAACTAAGCACATGTCCACCAAGAGTGGATTATCCTCCATTGTGCATGAATGCACATGCAACAATGAGAGGATAAGAATACAAGGTGTATCTCATAAAGAGATGTAATTGACAACATGTGCTCAATTGGAGTGCAAACAACTATGTTGTCTACATGACAACTCATATGAATATGCAAACTCCTAGGTGTCTACATGCCAACTAATATGCAAATGCATTAACCTAAGTAAACTTTAGTTAAGTGTAAATAGTAAATACTTATTTACACCAACACCCCCCCCCTTAAGTGAAACTTAGGGAAATGTACTTAAACTCACAAATTCAAGAGAATAATGCAAGATGGGTCTCGGCTACTAGACCATGTTAGGTACTCATGTACAAACTACAAGTGCAAAAAAAATATGCAATGCAATCTCTCATAAAGCGAAGAAAGAGGGAAAACCACATGGGAAACCCCCCCTCTAGAAAGAGAGAGAAGTACAATAAAAGAAAATGAGAGAGAAGAAGACCTCATGTGAGGAAGGGATCCCTCCCATAAGAAAGAAGAGAGAAGTCAAGTGACTCCCCTTATTGAAATATCACGCACCCCCAAGAGATCGTGCAAATGGATATACTTGACCTCAGTGAAGGGTTTGGTGAAGATGTCTGTAACCTACTCTACTGTAGGACAAAACCTCAACTCAATGACCTGCTCATGTATCAACTCTCTGATGTATTTCATATGAACCTCAATGTGTTTGGTCCACTGATGTTGAACTGGATGTTTTGAGATCTCAGTAGCACTCTAATTATCACAATGAATGACTGTAGACTATGAAAAGTTGAACCCAAACTCCTTCAGGATACGTCGCAGCCATATAGCCTTTGTATTTGGCATAATCAAAACCCTAATTAGGAGCTCTCTCAATTAAACCCACAATTCACTATAAAGGCTCCTTCTACATTCAGCGACATCAACATTGGTGGCCGACTGTGACCCAGAATCAGCTGTAGTGAAATTCCAACATTTAGATCTTATTTGCAATCCATATCCAAGCCTACCTCCAAGTCAATAGAATTGGAGCCCGACCACATTGTCATAGCCAATCCGAGCCACTCCAGTCATGTCAGTTGATAGATCTAATAAGTCTTTTGATTCTGATCTCCCATATTTCTTTGTGCAGTCCTTCTCTATAGACCCTAAGCATATCTGTGGTTTCCCTACCAAGACGGATGTAAACTTTTCAAAATTTTATTTTTTCTTGATACTCTCTATATTATATTTGACACTCATTTGAGTGTCATCAGAAGTATCTTTTTTGCCTTGATGAGACCCAATTCATCAAATTTAGGTCCATCAATTTTACTAATGACATCAACAGCTGCTTCAGAATTAGACCCCTCGCCGTATTGATTTTTAGTTTGGTAGTCCGACTTTGCAAGGCCATAAGTCACTCATCCGAACTCCAAATTGATGGAATTAGAAGTAGGAAAGGTGAACTACTAAGAGGGGGGGTGGGGGGGGGGGGGGGGGTTTGAATCAACACTTAAAACATGAACCCATAAAGCTTTTCACCACTCATCCATCTCATGCATTCAATAGATAAACTTGAAATGACATGCAAAGCATAAACATCTAAAACATGTAAACACATAAGCAATCACACATTGACACCTGATATGATTACTCAGAAACCATCCAAATGAGAAGGTAAAACTAGGGTGGGGATGACACCCACAATTCTTCACTACTACAGCAATAAAGTGTCACCAGTTAAGGTTACAATGAGTTGACCATGAGACATGATCTACCCTTTGAAAGGCATACCCTGTTAAAGGCTTACATGGACTATTAATTCCCACCTTATTAGAGGATTTCAACACCCTATTAGAAGCGTGCATGGCTAAAGGACTTCAAAACATCCAGTTGGAATGTCACCCTATTAAAGGATTTACAACAGTCTGTTAGGACTACTTCACCTAGGAGGTTTAACCAAAATCACCTATTAGAATGTTTTAGCATATATCTTGTGATTAGCTCTGGTAGCCTGATTAAAGATCAAATCTATACTGTGTCCTTCTTAATCCTCTTTGATTTGATATGTCAATGTTGTATCCTCTTATCCTTTGTTCTTCTCAAACTAATTATGCAATTTTCTCTCTTACACCTTCTAAGTCTCCATGCAAACTTTGTTGTTCTCTTCTTTCAATTCCTTACGCACTCACACTTAATGAAGTTTAGGGTTTTTTCCTCCTTAATAAGACAAGAAGACTTAGGGTTGGGTATGAATCTATGGCTGAGATTCATCCATTTTGTCGCTTAATCATTCCTTTTTAAAAATTGGCTGCATGTAATTACATAGGAAATCCACATACAAATTCGTCCTTACCTTCAAAAGATTGTATTTTGTCTTTAGGTCAGCTGAAAAATGGTTTACATAGTTGTTTATGCAATCTCAAACGTCTATGTCAAATATGTGTTACTTGGCACTGAAGGTTACTGATGCTTGACACATATTGAAATTCTATCTTTGACTCAGCACCTGAACTTCTCGACATCTGTTGTCTACTTAGCACTTAAGTGACTCAGCACATGAGTGACTCGGCACTCATTGCAACTTGGCATAGTCTATATTTACATATTATACTCGACATATATTACAAGTTTGGCATGAACTTAATAAATGACTTAAGTGTGTTGACAATCAATTGTCAAAACCAATCTAAGATCAACAATCTCCCCCTTTGACATGAGTGTCAAAAATACTTAACTTTACATAATCAATCTAACCTTCTCGAGTATAATATATTCACAAATTAGCTTATATAAAAAAATCAAAATTTTCAAAATTCTCTAGTAGACTACATACCTCAAAATTCATAACTCAACCTGAGTTAATGTGCCTATATTATCCAAAAATTTGTTGTCTATTCTGAGTAATTTTGTCTTTTGCTGATACTCTTTGACTTTATATATGTTGAATATATGCTGATACTCTTTATCTGATATGCTCAATTTCTGCTCTTCTCTATTTGCTCCCCCTTTTTGTATATCTCCCTTTTTTTCTCTCCCTTTCTTCTATCTCCCCCTTTTTGACACTTATGTCAAAGGATCTATGTAGAGATGGTGTATTTTTCCAAAGAGTTTTTGTGGACATCCATTATGATTTTCAGAGTAGCATCCCAATTGCCACATGTAACATCTAGTGACTTTATTTGGATGGTGATCTTTGCTGCAAGGTGAACTAGTTCATCTGAAGTGGAAAGATTAGGATCTTTCTTCAACAAAGTTTTTGCAAATGTTAGTTTTTTATAGATTATCTCCATATGAGGGGTTAGGGAGGCTTGAATGTTAGTCAACTTGGCTCTTATATTAGCCTCTTTTGTTGTTAGCACAACTAGTTGACTATGTGAGTGAAGCAATGAATGAAAATGCTTCTCACTTTGAGCAAGGTTTTGAGGTAGTTTCATACCTAAAACTTTGAGATTTCTCTCCAGACTCAGAATTCTATGACTAGTTTCTTGTGTGAAGAGTGTTGTATCACATAGTTTTTTGTGCAATGAGAATATGTTCTCAAGTACCTTCTTCACTTTCTCAATTTTTGTAGTCAATTCAACTTGTGCAGTGCTATATCACTAGATATCTTCTCATTGACTTTTCCTTGAAATTTCCTTTTAGACCATTCCATAGGTTTAGCATTTGTATCTTGGTCTTCACTACTCACCTATTCCACAATATCTGATAGTTGTTCTAGTAGTGGCTTTGACTCTTTAGGTGTCAGAGCTAACAAAAGGATAGATTGCTAAGGTATTGATTGTTAGCTCTGAAATCACTTGAGCTAATGTTAACTCTCTAATTTTTTTCTCGAGATTTAAAAAGTAATGACACTTTTCCTCAATAATATCATATAGACTTTTGGGTATATTGTTGGCAAACTCAAGTGGAGTGTTCTTAAATTTGGACATCGTAGCATACAATGCCTCTTCCACTAGATTCTTTTCATCTTTACTCAATTTATCAAAATCTAAATTTTTCAAACCAGATAAATTTGCATTATTCTTGACATTATCACACAATTTTTCAAGATCAGAAAGCGGTGTCAGACTTACCACTTTGAATTGACTAATGTCATCTGATTCTGTCTTTTCTTCATTTGAATTAGGCTAAGCAATATATTTCTTTCTTTGTTTCTTCTACTCTTGGCCTCCTTCTTGGTTTTCTCCTTAGCCTTTTGTGTGGTTGCTCTTGTGCTAGCTTTGGTGGTAGGAGTTGTAGGCTTTTTCTAGGCTAGGATTGACAGTTTTCTTTGCCTTTGGTTTAGTCATAGGTCGATCCTTAGCCTTCCTCTTCTTTGGTGTTGATTGGGCTAGTGCCTCTTTGATTTCCTCTTCCTCCTCAACACTGCCTTCTTCTTGGTCCTCACTCATGCCTTGGGTCAAAGCTAGAGGTTCTTGAGCTTGTACGTCTTCTTCTTCTTCATTCTCTTCACCATATTCTTCTTCCTCATCACCAAATTGAGCCTTGAGTTTCCTTACCAGTTTGTCCTTCTTCTTTAATGTAGAAGTTGTCTTCAACTCCATTTCAACCTTAGACTTCATTACATCATAATTGCGAAATATTTTAGCACCTTTATTAATATCCTCTATTAGGAGTGTAGTAATCGTGGTTGAGGCTTCATCAACATTCATTTCATAGCCTAAAGTTCTTAGCCATCTAACCCTAGGTACTGCAGCCTAAATGTATGTGAAATCAATATCAACAAGGAAACATATGTCATTATAGTGTTGTTCTACTAAGGAAACAAGTATCCTCAATCTTTGCTTCATAAACTTCTTAAAGTCTTCAAAATAACTTTTCATAATTGACTCAAAGTTATCTCCCATTTGCTCAATATACTCATTGATTTGAACAACCACATATCTGTTTGTCTTTCATCCAATTTTTCCAAAAGATGGGAACTCATTATGTACATAGAAAAATATGCATGCAAGGATTGATCCAAACTTACATTGTGCACTTTTTGCCTTTCTAATGGCACCTAGATTTTCATCTATCTATTGCAGTTGAAGTTCTGCAATATCATAGGTGTGATCTTTCTTAACAATTTTGTAGCCAACATCAACTGCTATGGAGGGCACACTGTATAACCTACTTGATTGGTAGAACTTGTGGGAAATAACTCTGAGAACAAAATCAAGTAAAGGATTTGTAATGGTATCTATGGTCATACTATGCTTGTTCCATTTAGAACCTATATTTTTCTCTATTGCCTCTTTGGAGTCACTACGTAGGGTCTTTGGCCGATCTAGGGTTGGAAAACCTGTTACCCTATGGATAGTTTTTTTTGAAATCTTTATAGGTCCACCCTCTAACCACAAACATCCATCATGAATTCTGCTCAGAACTATTTTGATCCATTTAGTTTTAAAAACTATAGGAAAATCTAGGGCATGGGTCAAACCCTTTCTTTGCACAATCTTGAATTCTTCCTTCAGGACTCCATTTTCACACAATTTTTCATATGCCTATCTTATTTCCATGTCACCTATGACTCCTACTTTGTAGTTATAGCATCTTCTCACATCTTGAACCATTATTACTTTAGCTGGGATCATGGATAATGCTCCTATTGGGTCTTGTTTATAGGAAACTTCTAGAATAGCTTTGAAATCTAATTGTTTAACTTCATTTCTAACTAATTGAACATCAAACATCTCTTTCTCTTTCATAGTTTTTGAACTAGAAGCCATTCTGACAAACTAGGATTTATCAAACTTAAATTGTGCAACTCGGCTTATGAAGAGTACCTTTAAGATTCGATTAACTATTGCTTAATCATTTCTAGAATCCATGTAAATGCTTTGAACTGGTTTGTGAATCACTTCTTCACTTTGCTCATTCTTGCTTTGAATTTGTAATGACAAAAAATAGTAGAAAATCAACCTTATACCCTTCAAAACATTGCATTTATTGCTTGGTCGTGTATAGTTGTAAAACTTGGAATCAACACAATTACTAATCCACTAAGCTTTTGTAGAGATTTCTATTCACTTGGCCACTACTACTGACTCAGCTCCAACTAACTTTGATCAGCAACTCGGCATTAACTAGTTTTTCACTTAGCATACATAGAAGGCTTTTCATACTTGGCAACAACATGAAACTTGAAGTTTCCATGAATTCTTGCATCCTAATTCATGCTAATGGAATCATTTCAGTGTTAATTTCTTTTGGAACTGGTGTATAATGCAACACTTTAAGTATCAGTCCCATATACCTCTTATTTGCTTAGTTTGATGAAATGTGACCACTTGACTCATTGGGTGAAGTGATCCCTTCTCCATTTGATGTATTGTCAACATCTTTCTTCTACCATGTCTTGTTCATTTCATTCCTAATGTGTTCAACATTTGCCTTGCCTTTACCTTTATCAAATTCACAACTTGGTGCCTTAGACCTAGTTGGACAATGCTTGGTAATGTGACTAGTCTTGTGATAGCTAAAACATGTGGTTTGACTCGACCATCTCTTGTAGTTACCATTGAAGTGAGTCCTAATGTAGTTTTTAGGTATATGCCCATATTCCTGGCAATAGTGATAGCTATATCTTGTATTGTAATCCCAGTTATAGGAGTTTTCATAGTTTCTTACCTTTGTTGGCTTGCTTGATGACCATGTGGACTTGGATACTTCTAACAATTGTAGTAGTGTCCTTCAAATTTTGATGCATGCATCGTTCTAGTTCTGGTTCTGCATTCATGTGCCTGATGATCTTGTTTGTTGCACTTGTGACAATGAGTCATGTTATTAGGCTTAGCATTCTGATTTGCATTCTTGCTCCTACAAACATTAGTTGTATGTCCTTTCTTACCATAATGATGACAAGTAGGTTTAGAGTTCTTACCTTTATTGTTCCTTTCCTCAGCAACTTTGGATGATTTTCCTTCTTCAGTGCTTGTGTAGCCCATTCCTGATGTATCTCTACTAGATCTGGGGGATTTCACTAGTTGCTCAAAGTACTTGATGGCTTCATTTGGCTTGTTGAAACTTTCAGCAAATTCTTTTTCTCTTTTCAGGTCATTGTGCAGTTGTTCATTCTGCAGCTTCAAAGTGGTTATTTCAATGTCCTTAATATTCAACTCATTATGAGCATTCATCATTTGGTTTAAGGTATCCAATTGCATGTTTGAGATCTTGGATAGCTCTATTGATTTGTCTTCCAATTTGTTTGCCAAAATTCTTTTGTCTTCTTCAATCATGGCCTTGTCTTCTACAACTTTCTTCTTTTTTCAGTCACCTCACATAGCAGTATAGCTTGTGATTCTTGCTCCAACTTGAGATTTTTGATCTCTTCAACTTGTGCTCTATTCTTTTCCGTTAGATCTATAATTGTTGCATCGAATTCAATGGAGTTACCATCATCAAATAGCTTTGTGGTGTCAATTTCTTTGTATTGTGTGTCATTTTTTGCTATAGTAATCTCTTTCCTTCTCTTCAGGGAACTCTTCAAAGTATCTATGGCTTCATTCAGTTGATGTAGTATGAGATGTATCTCAATCTCCTGATTCTCAACGGTCTTTCCCAACTTGTAGACTTCCATTTCAAGATCTTTCCTCTAAGTTGCAAAGCTTCTTCTTTTGAGAACCACACTCTGATACCAATTGATGGAATTACAAGTAGGAAAGGTGAACTATTGAGAGGGGGGGGTGAATCAGCAGTTAAAACATGAACCCATAAAACTTTTCACCACTCATCCATCTCACGCATTCAATAGATAAACTTGAAATGACATGCAAAGCAAAAACATCTAAAACATGTAAACACATAAGCAATCACACATTGACACCTAATATGATTACCCAGAAACCATCCGAATGAGAAGGAAAAACTAGGGTGGGGATGACACCCACAATTCTTCACTACTAAATCAATAAAGTGTCACCAGTTAAGGTTACAATGAGTTGACCATGAGACATGATCTGCCCTTTGAAAGGCATACCCTATTAAAGGCTTACACGAACTATTAATTCCCACCTTATTAGAGGATTTAAACACCCTATTAGAAGCGTGCATGGCTAAAGGACTTAGAAAACATCCAGTTGGAATGTCACCCTATTAAAGGATTTACAACAATCTGTTAGGACTACTTCGCCTAGGAGGTTTAACCAAAATCACTTATTAGAATGTTTTAGCATATATCTTGTGATTAGTTTTGGTAGCCTAATTAAAGATCAAATCTATAATGTGTCCTTCTTAATCATCTTTGATTTGATATGTCAATGTTGTATCCTCTTATCCTTTGTTCTTCTCAAACTAATTATGCAATTTTCTCTCTTACACCTTCTAAGTCTCCATGCAAACTTTGTTGTTCTCTTCTTTCAATTACTTACGCACTCACACTTAATGAAGTTTAGGATTTTGTTCTTCTTAAGAAGACTACAAGACTTAGGGTTAGGTATGAATCTATGACTAAGATTCATCCATTTTTCCACTTAATCCTTCCTTTTTAAAAATTAGCTACATGTAATTACATAGGAAATCCACATACAAATTCATCCTTATCTTCAAAAGATTATATTCTATCTTTAGGTTGGCTGACAAATAGTTTACATAGTTATTTGTGCAATCTCAAACATCTATGTCAAATTTGTGTTACTTAGCACTTAAGGTTACTGATGCTCAACACATACTGAAATTCTCTCTTTGACTCAACACCTGAACTGCTTGACATCTATTATCTACTCGATACTTAAGTGACTTGGCACATGAGTGACTCGACACTCATTGAAACTCAGCATAGTCTATATTTACATATTATACTCAGCATACATCACAAGTTTGGCATGAACTTAATAAATGACTTAAGTGTGTTTACATTCAATTGTCAAAACCAATCTAAGATCAACACAAATCAAGCACAATTTTTTAAAATTGTTGGTAGAATCTCCTATATATTTTAATGGTGTAGTTTTTTTCTAGTTCTAGTGGACAAAATTTGTAGAATGGGCATATCTTGGTGATTATACCTATTCAATCCCACATTTTGCAACTTTATAGGCTCCATTTGAGCTCATTCAGACACATTTCCAGATTCTATTTTTTTTGAATGTGTATATTTTTTTGTCGACTATCTAGATATGCAATAATATTGTAGCCTTGTTTGGGCAGAAATATCACTTTAAGAAATAGGCCCTTTTTTGAATTGTAAAGCTCAAGATTTGTTGTCATTCTAAGCTATCTTGTTGAGTGTCTGAATTGGCCTCAAAGGGGCAATTGTAAACATCAAAAATCAGAGTTTCACTTTTGCCCAAAATTGGCAAGTGGTTATTATACCCACACTAAATATAAAGTGCCAAATCATTTTTTTGGGGCTGGGGGTTGTTTGATTGAGTGAAAAGGGGGGGGTGTCTTGTGTTCTTTTATCTCCTTGATTGCTCTTTCTTTTGCATTATGGGTTATTTTTCTAAGTTGACACCACATAATTATGCTACTTGGAAAGAAAGGATAAAGGGACCATTGGTTCAAAAAGGTTTACTATATTATGTAACAGGTGCTGTTAAGAAACATGATGATGATGTTGATGAGTCTCATAAAGAAGGCTGGGCATCAAAACAAGAAATGGCCTTAGGAACCTTGCTAAAGAATATCTTAGATCCTGTCAAATATCACGTCAGGAACATTACCAATCCAATAGAAGTTTGGAATAAACTTGAAGCATTGTATGGGATAGTAGATGAAGATATGGCTTACACCATTGAGGACAATCTTCTCAAATTGGATTCTAGGAATTTTGACACCATAAAAGATTGTCTTACCCAAGTAGACATATATAGGGCACAACTTAAGGATTGTGGTGAACCCATCAAGGATGGAAAGTTTATCAAACATGCGATGACTCATCTTCCTCTTGAATATATGGCTTTTTTTTCAAGTTATAATACTCACAAGTTAACAATGGGAAGTGGCTTCACTAAGCCTTCATTTGAGTCATTTTTAGGAATGTTGGTCTTAGAACATGAAAAGTTAGTGAGTATAGGAATTCTCCAATCTTCCAAGTCCAAAGCATTGGTAGCTAATAAAGGGAATCAATGGAATCAAGGTGGTCAAAATTCTAACAAGAAGCAAAAGCAGTGGAAGGCTAAGCCAAAAGATGACACACAACAATCTTCCTCTACACGTAAATCTACCTCCTCGCATCAATCTTCCTCCACACAAAAATATTCCTCGCAATAAGACATGTCTTTTTCCAAAAATAATAAGAAGGGGAACAAATTCAACAAAAGGGAGAAGAAAACTTGTGCCTATTGTAAGAAGAATGGTCATGATGAACATGAGTGTAAGGATAAGAAAATTGATGAGTTGCTAAACATAATGAGGAAACATAAAATTGATGTGCCAAATACCTATAAGGATAAGGGATCTTCATCCACTTCAAAAAGTAAGGGACAAGCTTTGGTAGCAAATACAAACAATTCTGAGGAATGGGTTCCTGATTCAGGAGGAATGGGTTCTTGATTCAGGAGCTACACATCATATGGGTGCTTCAAGGGAGCATTTTTCCTCTTTGAAACCATCACATGTACTGACATCTATGTGGGAAATGACACACAAGTGGAAGTTGAAGGAAAAGGGAATTTTAATTGGAAAATGGAGTTTTCAAGGATGTTCTTCATGTTCCCAACCTTAGCACCAACCTCCTTTCAATCTACCAAATAACTCACTATGGATGTGGCAACAAAGTGGAGTTCCTTCCTGATTTAGTTGTGGTGAAAAATCTAAAGGATGATTCTATGGTGGCAATTGGAAAGGCTAATCATGATACAAGACTTTTTTCTTTTTTCTCATTTTGTGCCTAAGTCCACTTCTCTTGCCTTGTCGACACACTCAAATTCACAAAGTAAACTATGGCATGAGAGGTTTGAACATCTCAATTACCACTACCTTCAACCACTTAGCAACAAGGATATGGTCATAGGTCTACCTGAAGTCAGGTATTCAGAGGGTGTATGTACATGTTGTGAAGTAGGCAAGCATCTCGAAGAGAAATTTGACAAGGGGAAGTCTTGGAGGGCTACTGTTGTTCTTGAATTGGTTCATAGTGATGTCACTAGGCCATTTCCAGTGCCATCATTTGGAAAGCCTCACTATGTTCTCATCTTCATTGATGACGTTTCATGCTACACTTGGGTCTTCTTTCTTTTTCATAAGAGTGAAGTGTTTGATAAGTTTATCACCTTCAAAGCCCAAGTTGAGAAGCAATCAGGGAAAGCCATCAAAGTTCTTCAAACAGATAATGGAAGGGAATATGTGAACTCAAGGCTTATAGACTCTTGTACTCATGGGGGTATTGATATTCAACATTTAGTTGCATACACTCCACAACAAAATAGTGTTGCTGAAAGGAAGAATAGAACCCTTAAGGAAATGGCCACTTTTATGCTACAACTTAAATCTCTAGATCAATTTTTTTGGGTAGAAGCTATGTGTTGTGCAAATTACATCTAAAACAAAAGTCCCCATAAGGCCTTGGATGGAATTACACCTTTTGAGGCTTGGTGTGGAAGAAAAACAAGTGTAAAACACTTTAAAGTTGTTGCTTGTCCAGCATGGGCAAGGATACCTCCACAAAAAAGGAAGGCATTGGAACCTCAAAAAGTAAACCTTGTATATTTGTTGGATATCCTAACCATCTTACTTAAGGCATACAAACTCATGGATCTAAAGACACATGAAATTTTCTTTGAGAGGAGCGTTCACTTTGAAGAGACTTGTCCAAGTTTGTCTCCTTCAACTCCTCCTTCCTCCTTCATGGAAAGTGATGATAGTGACTTGGAAGATGATATTCCTTCAAATTTGACATGCAAGACACCAAATTTGTAGGGTCCACAAATAGTTAAGGATATTCCTTCTTCTTCTTCCACTAGACCTCATTGGGCACAACAAACACTTGATTCAGTAGGTTCATTGGTGGGGAATCATTCAAATACTAGGAGGACAAGAGCACAACACAAATCATTTCCACATGCATATATTGTCATTTATTTTGATCCATAGTCATTTAAGGAAGCATTAGGGGTTCTTGAATGAGACAAGGCCATAGAGGATAAATATAACTCTTTAATGAAAAAAAACACTTGCTTAGTTCCTCTTCTTAAGGAAAGAAGTTGGTTCGGTGTAAGTGGATCTATCAGACCAAGTTTGTAGTGGATGGAAGTGTGGATAAGTATAAGGCTAGAATTTTTTCCAAATGTTTATCACAGGTTCCTGGTATTGACTATACTAAGACCTTTGCACCAGTAGCTAAGATGAAATCCATTCATTTGATACTAGCTATTGCTATAGCTCATGGTTGGGTTGTACTTCAAATGGATGTGAAGAGTGCTTTCCTCAATGGGGATCTTCTTGAAGAGATCTATATGGAGCAACCTTAGGGATTCTTACAAGATTCTACTATGGTTTGTAGGTTGAGGAAGTCTATCTATGGCCTTAAGTAGGTACCAATGAAGACCCTAAAATGGTAAGGGTCAGAAAGGCATGCAATGCATAGGAAAGGGAAGATATGCTCAATAGCTTACAGAGTACAAGGATGTCACTACTTGGTGTTATGAAGAGCTCAAAACATATGATCCTAAGGTCATTATGGATGACATTCCTTTGAAACGAGATGCCAAACCCTTCCGTCAAAGGCAAAGACCTATTAATCCTATTATTGAACCGTTGATAATAAAGGGAGTTAAGAAGCTATTAGATGCCAAGATCATCTTTCCAATTTTCCATTCTACATGGGTGGCCAACGTAGTTCCTATGTGGAAAAAGACTGGAGAGATTTGTCTTTGTGTGGATTTTCATGATTTGAATCTTGCATCTCAAAAGGATAACTATCCTTTATCCTCATTGGATGAGGTTCTACAAATTTTCAATGGTTCCAAGATGATGTCTTTCTTAGATGGATATTCGGGATATAATCAGGTAATGGTTGATGAAGATGATAGGCTAAAGATGGCCTTCATGACTAAATGGGGAAATTTTTCTTACAAAAGGACGCCTTTTGGCCTGATCAATGCAGGAGCTATATTTCAACGAGCCATGGACAAAGCTTTTAAGGGATCGATAAACAAGTGTATAGTCATCTACAGGGATGATTTAACTATCTTTTCAAAGGATTGTAGCACTTATATTGCTAATTTAAGATAAGTATTCAATAGATTTCATAAATACAACATATCACTCAATCCCAAGAAATGTTCATTTGGGGTTACTAAAGGAAAGCTCCTTGGCCATATCATCTCCGAAGTCAGAATATCCATTCATCCTAATAAAATTGAAGCCATTCTAAAGTTGTCACCTCCTTACAGTCAAAAAAAACTCAAGTCTTTCTTTGGAAAGATAAATTTTGTACAAAAATTCATAAGTCAATTTGCAAAGATACTTTGTCTGTTTAACGATTTACTAAAAAAGGGAGCAAAAATAGAATGGGTTTTGGAGATTAAGAAATAATTTGAGGATATCAAAGTGGCCATCTCCATGGCCTCAGTACTGGTGAGTCCAAATTATGGACTCTTTTGCATCAAAACATTCATGTGCTAGGATCCTAATGTAGAAGAAGGAAAAAGAAGATGAAATGCCCATTTCTTTTATGAGTTGCCCTCTAAAAAATGCCAAGTTAAATTATTCTAACCTTGATAAGAAATCTTTTACTTTAATCAAAGCTATAAAGAAGTTATGCCATTACATACTAAGGAGCAAAGTATATGCAATTGTGCCTAATCCTATAGTTTAGACGTTATTGATGCAAAATGAACTTGGTGAAAGGCAAGGAAAATTGATGGCAATCCTTCAAGAATTTGATTTAGAGATTCGACCCATGAAGTTGGTAAGAGGCCAAGGATTATCAAAAATGCTAGCGGATAACCGAATCAAGGATGAAAAGAAATGTAGATTTGATGGTGGAACAAATTTGGAAGATTAGAAGAAGATTGTAGTAGCTCAAGTTGATATTGACCAAGATTCAATGCCGCCTTCATCGTCTTACCTCACTGCAAAGATGGCCTAAAAATAGTAATTTTCAAATTCCAAGGTGTACCAGCAAAGTCACGCTTCTAAGATGAATATTCAAAGATATAAGACATTGAGCTCAGCTATATTGATTGGAATGCCTTCTTAGTGCTATGCAACAAACCAACTGAGAGGTCTCCAATGATATCTAATCTTATCTGATCAAGGCTAGTCAACGCAACATTCCATCTGGTATCAGTACAGTCTTTAAAATTGATCATGGCATTGGAAAAGAACTATGTCTTAGAAGAAAGAGTCATGAAAATTATAACTAGAGAGATTGTGCTAGATTTGAGACCTAAGAATATAGAGAAGGCATTCAATCTTCCAAGAGTAGATCAATATATCAGATTGACATATCATCAAGTGGAAAGATGGTATAGAGAACATGGAAAGGAAGTATCAAAAATCATCCAATCCTCGTATCTCATTGATAAGACTCATCTTGGGTGCAAAGTTGGAAAAGTGGACATGACAAGGGGCTATATGAAATATGATATTGGATATTATATAATACTTTTGAGTAGAGTCATGGGGTTACCAATGTCAAGACACCTGAACATATGGATGGTACACTTCATTGAGACCATCAGAACAACAAAGATGTCGATTGATTGGGCTCTAATTCTTAGTGAGAATTTTGATGAGAAATTGGTGGCTTTCAAGAACAATCAAAAGTTCTATATGATGTCCTATTTGGTGTACCTATTAGCTGCAAGTGAAACAAACTATCCAAGATTGTTCAAAAGGGGTAGCATGCAAGACGCAAATGCATGGCCTTATATAATATACCCCCAGTTGGTGAAGAAAAAGCTTTCAAAGCATAGCAAAGAGTAAAAAATAGTGAATGATTCCTTCATTTTTGTAATCATTCAATTTATTGAAGGGGATTATGCAAAAAGGATGTTTGATGAGGCACTATAAAAGATTACTAAAATTGGCGCCTACTACATCCAATTTAAGACATTCACTTATTTGAGAGTTGCAAGAATGACTACCAATCCCAAGAAGCTCCCCAGAAATCCATGTGATAGGCTTATATTGTTGGAGATTGCATGATAACTCTTGTTTTCATATGAGAGAGTAAGAAAGCAACATAAGAAAACTTGGGTATGGCCCATTACTAAAGGACCATTGAGTGTGGTCTGAAAATAAGATATTTTGACTTTTGAGTATGAGTGGGATCAATATCCCTTGGATGAATATAACTATCCTTGTACCTTCTTTGATAACATTGGCAGAGTGCAGTACTTGGTGGGAAAACAATTCTAGAATGATGATGCCATTGAGGACCATTGGATGAATGCAGTGGATGACTAGGAAATCTGTATAAGGAATTATTGTAGGATGACTCTCTATTTGGAAGGTAGTGCCTTGAAGATAATGATCCCTTTAAAGATAGTAAAACAAGATACCAAAGAGGTCCTAGATCCTTTGTACAATAGATATAAGCTTTTTGATTGACCTATCATGAATGTGGAGATTGATAAAGAGGAAAATTATGATATTAATCATAGGGCAAGGCATGACATCCAATTGACCAAGGATTGGATCAAAAGACCATTCAAGTTGGATCCAATTTCTCAAACTATAGTTTTTCAAGCTACAACTTGCCCAGTGAAAGGTAGAGGAGCAAAGGTAATAGTGCCTACTTTCACAACTTAGTCCCCAGTGAGGCCAGAAATAGTGCACCAACTTGAAAGAGAAGTTGGATACTATAGGGCTCAGAAGGGTCAAGGCAAGAGGAAAAGAACTTTGCCCTAACAAGCTGAGCTAGAAGAAGGAACAACTCAAGCACCAAAACAACATGGGGCAGAGAATGTACAAGGAGCAGAGAATGTAGAAGTCATGCAGGCTTAGGATAATCTTCAAGTGTCGCCACCAAAACAAGGGTAAGGCGCTGAAGCAAAAATACAAGAAGTGTATCCACTTGAACAAGAGGTACAAGCTTCCCCATCAGTCCCCAAGAGAAGGAAGATCAAAACTCCAATTAAAAGGAGACAAAAGGTAATAAGAAAGGTTATTACTTTTCCATCAGTCCCAAAAGTTATTCTAGAAGAAGAAGAAGAGGATGACGAAGATGAAGAAGATAACCTTCCCTTGAATCAAATGACTCATCTTACTAGGGCGACATAGTTAGAATGGAGGAGAAACTCTACCATTACACCACCATCCATTCCTACATAGCCTATTCAGTCTACAACTTCCGAGGTTGAGCTACAACAATGGAATGATGAATAGGATGAAGGGGCTAATGTCTTTGAGATGCCAAATTGTGATTTCATGTTGTTAGGTACTGAGTTGGTGGATGATAAAATAAGGGATACTCTGATAAATTAACCTCCACAAGAGGATTGGAGTCAATTACCACCTTAGTCACCAAGACAATCAAGTGCTCCACCACCATCAACTCAAGATTTATCTTGTTTGGATAAAGGGTCCACTACTCCTCTCCCTCTAGGTAATGAAGAATGGGTGCAATCTAAATAGGAAGAAAAGCCACAAAAAATACCCATAGATGAAGTGTCAGAGGAAGGGAAAATATGTGAGGAACCTCAACAGACTTCCCATGACACAGAGGTGAGGACTATGGATTCAACAAACACAAAGACACTCGATGTAGATCTCTCACAAAAGGAGAAGACTCCAGAGAGGAGTGATCAAGGAAAAGGCCTAGCATAAGAAACTCCTTCTTCAAAAGAAAAATCTTTTGATGGTAAAAACTCTGAGATGGTTGAGGAAAGAAGTGATGATTAGAAACAAAAGGCAGAAGTATTCTATCGAGAAAGAAGGAATGAGAGAATTAATTGAAGCTCTCAAGAAATCAGAATCACCTATAGGAGATGCATGAACACTGGCCTTTGTAATGAGTGATTAGAATCAAGACATGTTCACCCATGTTGTTATCCCTCCTCTGCATGCAGGCATTGAGGACTTGAATCCGAAAGATTATCAAATTAGGGAGGTTGTACTTGGAAAGCCCACTGTGGATACTGCCAAGTTGATGTTTACAATAGGAATCAAAGAAGTGTTTAGGCACTTAGAATAGGATGAGACTGAATTGATAACCCTTCAAAAGAAGAATTAGATCCTAAGGGGATATTTGAATGAAGTATTTGGTCCATCAAATCCTAAAAATTTCAAAGAGACTCTAAATGTGGCACTTGAGAAAAGAGATAAGGAGACTGTGCAACTTGATCCATTTTTGAAGGCTTGTCAACAATGGCAAGAAAGTTTTGAAGAGAAAGGCGTGTCGATCATACAAGAAAATATTAAATTGCTACATCATATGTAGAATAATGTAGATAAATTGGTTTCTATATTAAACCAAGATTTTGGGTTAATGAACGAAGTGCATGCCTAGGGTAAGGACTTGCAAGTGTTACAATCCATCACGGGTCAGAGGTATCAGATGTTAATGGATGTATATACAACAAATGGGTTAGATAAAATAGATGATTGGATAGAGAAGATTGTAAATGGAAATAAATTAATGGAAACATTACATGTAGATATTCATAAGCTCAAGGATCAAACCCAACAGCAAATTTTGGAGGCAGAGAGGCATTATAGTGATGCTTGCTTAGACATTTTTGAAGATGATTCAAGAGATAAATTGATGACTATGGAAGAAATTGTTGAATAGTTTTGGAAGACATCTAAAGAAGCTTCCACCAATGAGGACATTAGATAGGCATTTAAGATTGAAGAGGCATTGCTAGATTTGAATGTGAAATTGGGAGATTTTGCAGAGACTCGCATCGAGGTGGGCAACTATAGGCAAAAAGTAAAGGAAAAAAATGAAGCTTTAGATTTACTAGATGCAACCCAAGTCACTAATATTATATAGAAATTCAAGAGAAAATACCCAAACATAACTTTGGTATAAAGGGGAACAAAACCCAGAAGCTAGAATTTCAGTTTTGACACTTGCTAAAATTTTGAATTTTTGGACTTGCTTTCGAGGTACGCAAGCTTCCAAGGTGTGTAGGTGTGCCAAGTGTGCAAGGTGCAGTACTTCCAAGGCACACCCAAATTTTTTAAAGAAGTTAGAGGTGCACCAACAGTTAACTGCTAGTTCTAAATTTAGAGCTTTCCATGCACTAAAAATGCATTCTGACGAGAGTTTAACTCTTACAAACATCCAGTGAAGGTTGAGCTTCTATTTTTGGCACCTCTAGAGACCCCCACATCATCTAATGGTTTTTTTCTTGTTATTTTCTCATGCTTTCTTTTTTTTAAGACATGTAAATGTTCATGCATCCATTTAATGATATAAATATGGGTGGAGTCCTACTTAGCACTACTTAGAGAGTCAGTTTGTACATAAATAGATTTGTTTTATTAGTTTAGAAGCATATGGTTGTATAAAGAGATCTCTCACTCTCAATACAAATTGAGGAGAAGATTTCTTATAAATTCAAGACTGTAATATGTATTCTAGGCCATTATTTTGATGCAATAATATATGTTTTTGGTGTTCTCATTCAGAGTGTAGTTATTTTTGCCTAAATATGTTATATTTTATGAATGTATGTTCATGGAGTGTAATGGAGCCAGTAGTTTTATTGTGTTATTTTGATTGAGCAATCTTTCAGTTCTGGTGTTTGCTACGAGTTTTACAAATTTCACTAACGTACTTATTTTGAGAAGAGATCACTTTATTGTTCCTACATAGCTTTTTGTCTCACGCGAGCACACTTTCGGTGGCCTTGCAATTTAATGAAAAGTGAAACATCTCATGGTTACTAAATTCCCATCGATGATTGCATCATTGGAATTGGGGAAGCGTTGTTCCTATTTTTATTGGTTACCTACCAATCTTTTCAAAGGCTTAACTCACAGACATGTTGCTTATGTAGCTTATGTCCATTAGGAATTTACTTTTCAAGTCATTTGCTTAACTTCTTGTTACCCTATCTTCATTATTTTCTTTACTAACCCTTAGTTAAATTAGGAATTCATATAGTTGCATTCATTTAAAAATAGAAAAATACAAATTTATTTTTTAATTTTGTGTGGTTATTTTTTTCAGACAGCAAGCAGATTCAAAATCTTAAATTGGTTCAAACTAGCAAAGGCCTCCTCATGAACAAACACATTTATCTTCAATTGAGTGGATTCTAGTAGATTGCAAGATCACCTGAAACCTTGGAGTTGATCCTAGATTAGCTTTTTAAGAGAGGAGTTCAAAAGGATTCCTGTCATTAAGCATCATGCAAAATGACAACTCAACACCTTTCAATTTCCTAGTTGTAGATGATGTGATCACCCGATCGATTGGATGAAGTGACCTCATCTAAACTTAATATGCTACAATCTTCCTTTTTCTTCCATGTCTTGTTCATCTGCCCTTTGACTTTCTCAACACCAACCTTCTCTTTGCCTTTATTGAATTCACTACTTGGTGCTTTTGACCTTGTTGGATGGTTTCTGCTGATGTGACTAGTCTTCAAACAAATAAAGCATGTATTTTGACTCAACCATCTATTGTAATCACTTTTGAAATGTGTTCTAATGCAATTCTCAACAACATGTCCATACTGTTGACAATAGTGACAACTATACCTTATATTGTAATCCCAATTGTAGGATTTTCCATTGCATTGTCCCTTTTTCTACTTGTTTGTTGTCCACTTGGCATTAGATTTGAATTCATATGCTTTATGTCCATACTTCTAATAATTGTGGCAATATCCTTCAAATATTTGTGTGCTTAAAGTCTTGGTCTTGCATTCATGTGCCTGATGTCCTTGCTTGTTGCACTTATGATAATAACCCTTGAACTTCTACTTAAGGTTTTGATTTGCATTTTTGCTCTTGTAAATATTTATTGTATGATCTAACATTCCACGATTATGAAAAGTGGGTTTGTAGTTCTTACCTTTGTTGTTTGTTTGTTCACCCCTTTTAGATGATTCTCCTTCCTCAATACTTTCCACAATTATGAAAAGTGGGTTTGTAGTTCTTACCTTTGTTGTTTCTTTGTTCACCACTTTTAGATTATTCTCCTTCCTTAGTACTGGTGTATCCCAATCCAGTAGTATCATTGTTAGATCTAGGAGATCTCATTAATTTCTTAAAGTATTTGATGGCTTCACTAGGTTTGTTGAAATTGTTAGCAAATTCTTTTTCTCTTCTTAATTCATTCTTCAGTTGTTCATTCTGTAACTTTGGGGTTGTGATCTCAATGTCCTTTCCATTCAATTCATGATTGGTAATTATCACTTGATTCATTGTTCCTAACTGCATGTTAGCAATCCTTTGCACCTTTGATGTCTTCTCTTCTAATATGTTGGTCAATGTCCTTTTGTCATCTTCAATCATGACTTTGTCCTCCTCATATTTATTTTTCTACTCGATCATGTCACATAGCAATACCGATTGGACTTCTTGTTCTATCTTAAGATTTTTTACCTCTTTTGTTAGGGGACCATTCTTTTCCATCAGATCTATAACTATTGTATCAAACTCACATGAGTTTCCATTTGCAAACAATTCAGTAATGTCTTCCTCTTGGTAATGTGTGTCATTTTCCTCAATAGATATCTCTTTCCTTCTCTCTAATGAGCTCTTCAATTCATCTCTTGCTTCATTTAGTTGATGTAGGGCAAGTTGGATTTCAATCTTTTGGTTCTTAATGAATTTTCCCAACTTGTAGAATTCCATCTTCAAGATCTTCCCTCAAAGCTGCAAAGCTTTCCTTTCTAGAGAACAAGACTCTAATACCAATTGTTGGAAATAATAATAGGGAAAGTGAACTCTTGGGGGGGAGGGGGTGGTGTGAATTAGTATTTTAAAATTCTAACCATTAAAACATTCACCACACATCCATCTCACAATTTTCATGTAAACTAAAATACCAAACTAAACATATTCATCCATAGCATGAAACAAATAACACATATGACACAAGATATTTGGTTACCCAGAAACCCTCCAATGAGAAGGTAAAATTGGGGTGGGGATGACACCAATAAATATTCACTACAATAGTTTTAAACTGTAGCCAATTAATTTTGCAATAAGTTTGATCATAAACTATGATCTATCCTATGAAAGGTCTTCCCTGTTAAAGGTTTACAAAGACTATTAAATCTTACCCTATTAAAAGATTTCAACAGCCTACTAAAATTGTACTTGGTTAAAGGACTTCAACTTACAATAAAGTAAGCACCTTGTTAAAGGATTTACAAATTCCTCTTAGGACTACTTGGTTAAGATATTTTCACTAATTCACTTGTTAGAATGTTTTAGCCTTGATCCTTTTGTTAGCACCTCTCTGCTAGATATCATATTTCCTCTTTCCTAATGTGAACTTGATCCTCTTGATCAAATGTATAACTTATGTCCTCTCTCTGCTTTCCTCTATTCTCTCTAACTAATTTTTCAATTTATACCATGATCACAACCTTCATAGTCACCATAAATGCTTTATCTGCACATGCAAACATGTTCCTTCACACTCTTACTCTTTTAGGGTTTCTCCTCCTTAACAAGACTTAGGTGACCTAAGGTTAGGTAGGAATTAATGACTATAATTCACCCATTTTGTCACTTAATTCATCCTTTTATCTGATTGGTTGCATGTACTACATAGAGATCCTCAATGTAGATTCATTCTTATCTTCTAGAATCATAAAAAAATCCTTAAGTCGGCCCAAAAATGGTTTACATAGGAGTTTGTGCCATTACAAACAACTATGTCCAAAACTATTTACTCAACACTTGAAGCCTCTAATACTGTGCATCCAATATATCTTCAATGATGTAATATGGCTTCTGAATGACTCAACATCCACTGTTCACTCAACATCTAGATTACTTGACATTTATTAGCTTGCTCATCACTAGAATGACTCGGCACTAACTTTCTACACAACACATACTATATATTTTTCTTGACATGAATTATTTGATATCTTATCTCAACATACACTACTTGCTCAACATGCACTAAATATTGTTAACTAATGACTTAAGTGTATTGTCACTCATATGTCAAAACCAAAATGAGATCAATAGATTTGACTAGTAGGTGACAATGACTCCCTCCCTAAACCATATCAAAAATATCAAACATAAAGTAAAACATACATGTACACCATACACATGCAAGTATGGGGTAAGTAACCACAAAAAACTACATATAAATCATCCATCTAACTATCATCATCAGATAATTGAAATCACTATATGAACATACAAAGCATCATCATCAAAAGGATAAACATAAACACATGAAGTAATCAAATATCAAGTAGCTCATCAAATATATAAAATAAGTATGAAATAACATCATATCAACTCAAGTAATCAAGTACCACTAAATCATAAAACATAACCATAAAGTTGGCCTAACAAAATTTGACAATACAACATGAAAAATAAACTAGGGGTAGGCATTACATCACATCTTCCTAAATCAAGAAAAGTACACTATAGATATATTGACCAGATTTGGGATGATGGATTGTAAGCCACTATTTACTCCAATGGAAACTAATCTTCATAATCTTAAGATTGAAGCAAGAGAATCAAAATTAATAAATCCTACTCACCATCAAAAAATTGTTGGCTCTCTTATGTATATAGTAAACACTTGACCAAATATCTGCCATGCTATAAATGTGTTAAATCACTTCATGTGTGAACCCAAGAAAATCATCGAATGGTAGCCAAGCATATTCTAAGGTATCTTCAAGGAACAATTGGACTGGGGCTAAAGTATGAGAAAACTAAGCTAAAACTTCCAGGGTATATTGATTCATACTGGATAGGTGATTCTATTAATCACAAGAGTATGGATGTTGTTTTAGTCTCAGTTCAGCTATGATATCTTGGTTCAAAAAAATGCAGTCAGTAGTTGCTCAAAGCTCTATGGAAGTAGAGTATATGATAGTCTCCACAAGAGCACATGAAATTGTATGGCTAAGGAAAATCTTATATGGACTATTTCAAAAACCCTTGGACTCTACTATAATTCATTGTGACAATCAAAGATGAATTAAACTATCAATTAACATAGTGTTTCATAACAGGTCCAAGCACATTGAGATTCCTTATCATTATATAAGAAATATGGTGGACAAAAGTGTTATTAAGTTGATGTACATCAACACTAAAGAACAAAAGGCTATCATCTTCACTAAACCTCTTAGTAGGTTGAAATTTGAATACTTTAGGAATAAACGTGGTATGGTGAAACTGTAATTCAATATTTTTGTAAAGTTATTATTAAATATTTAATAAAATCAATATTACAATATTGTGGATATGTTGTGGCAAGAATGGTGACTATCTTTCATGCGGTTGAGGTCACTAATGTAAGGTGATGATGTTAACAATACTTTGACCTATTATTATGTGTCTCCTAATGAATGAAACACATTATGAAAAATGTATCAAGCTTGATTACATTGGAGGTCAAAACCTAGGGATGTATTGAATATCTTGATATGTTGATTATTAGTGAAGTCAAATCCAGATTAGCTATGAATCATGATAATGGTTGATTCAAGTGCATTACTAGGAAGTGTGCATTTAATCCTCCTTGTTTAGAAAGAGGGAATGTTAAGAATATAGCTTCATAGGATTGAAGCATTCATAATGATGGACGAATACACACACACACATTTGTAAGTTTGTCACATACATACATACATACATACATACATACATACATACATACATACATACATACATACATACATACATACATACATACATACATACATACATACATACATACATACATATATACATACATATATATATATATATAATACATACATACATACATACATACATACATACATACATACATACATACATACATACATACATACATACATACATACATACATACATACATACATATATATATATATATATATATATATATATATATATATATATATATATATATATATATATATATATATATATATATATATATATATATATATATATATATATATATATATATATATTATTAATGTCTTTCATTAATGTTCAAATATTCTTAACTAATCTAATTGGCAGGTTTAGTAAATTGGCATTCAAATTGATTGTGGTTAATTGGAGTCACGATTATGAATGGGTGTGACTCCCCATGACAATTACCATGGGGGGAGTCACAACCATTCATGATCACGACCCCCTAACATTATACTTATATCTCTTATGGTTGTGGGAGAATACAATCAATCACCAAGGCATTGTATCTCTTCCAACAGTCATCAATCTCAAGACATTTAGCCTGTACTTCATCTGATCTATCTTATCAGCAAGAAAAAGGAAAGGTGTTAAGGGAATCAAAAGAAGACATTTCTAATTGTTATTCAAAGGTATATATTTATTCTCTAGAAAAGATCTAAAATTAATAGATATGTTAACTAGGAAAACCCTTGATTTGAGGGAAAACCTTGGTGGGATGGTACCACAAAATGTTGTACTAATATAAATGTTCCTTGTTAGAGGATGAACCTTATTAAGAGTCATTAAATAAATTTAGTACATATCAGTCCCTATTAGGAGACTTTGAATCCCTATTAGGATATTCCAACCCTGTTAGGATTTGTGCCAACCCTTTTAGGAGTCGTAGGAGGTAGATGGACCCACTGTCTAAAGAGCTCCAGGGGTAAGATCATTGAACTCATTGTCCAACTGATCTTTGTATTATTCCTTGCTAAATAATAGAAATGAACTATACTTATACTTCATTTTTCCTATCAAATGGACTTCCTCTTATGATCTTGATAACCATCACCAACATTGTATCCAATAATCCCTTGGATTGCTTACTCGCATTTACCAAATACTTTGCATATCACACTTGAAATCCACTTCAATTGCATACTTCACAACAAGGAAAATAACCTTCGTTTATAACATATCCTCAAAATAATTCCTTGATTTGGCCTTGAGGCTTTCCCAATTAATTATAATAGGACCATATTAGGACATTAAAAAATATCGTATTTATTCATAATTACAAATCACTATCGGCTCACAGTCTTTAAAATTTGTGACATGTGTGACCTTAGACCTTGTGCACTCACTGACATCATCATCGAGTTGTCTACTATTAGTATCTAACGTTGCATATCATGATTCTATATTTGTTAAGAGATATAATCCAAACATCAAAAAATACTTCTCAGGAACTCTACCTACAAATTATTCTCTATAAATCAACCATAGCTTTTGCATATCTATTACTTTCTTGATGTGCACTTAACCATGTCATCAGGAAATAGTGTTGAACACATATGTAACGACGCTTGACCTATTCATCAATACTTCATCCGTATGACCTTTTTCTTTGTCTTCTACTCTACTATTCTACACAAAAACCATACTATGTTCACATCAATGACAAACACAATCATGAATGCAACATGTCAATCATGCTAATAATTTCCACATGTTTTAGCAATGCTTAGGATACTCCCCCAAAGGAGTACCATTAGCATTCAAGCGAACAATGTGTGCACATAAAAGGAATTTCCTAATTTAAAAATAAAAGAAAAAGAAATTTTTTAATCTACACTTTGAATGCACACTTTTCGAGGTAATGGAATCTCTTTTTCCTATTATTCTCCTCCACACAACTTTTTCCCCTTAAAACTGCATCCATTGATTTTTCCTCTTGAAAATCATGTGCAGTAAAGTCAAAATGAGGATTATTCTTCACCATAGATTTTTTCTCTTAATCTCTAATTGTCCTTTGCTTAGTAAAACGAGGCTATTTCCTCACTCCCTCATCTCTCATGTTTATGCTATAGTTATGTTATTGTATTGTCTACTTGCTTTCATGAGTACTTGAGCACATACTTTCACTTATTTTAGTTGTGTACCAGCTTAGTTTCCTTTATTATAACTATCTTAGATCATATAACTTAATTAGGAGGTATTGTAATCTTACTCTTGTTATAACAGCTTTACTTTCTTGCATCATATCATAGCTTACACTCTCGTCTAGTTTTAGTTGAACTTGCATATTTATTTGATTCTTGGATACTAGAATTCTTCCATCTTTGAATCTACCATTCTATGGTGCACCTTGCAAGGGTCTCCTATTGAGGTTCATTTTAAAGCCACCATTGTTATTATTGAGCACTTATTTATCACTGGCACATCATAGATAGGAAGCTATAAGCCACTTCTTGAGACTTCTTTCTCCATGGGTTCTCTCAAGTGTAATGAATTATGGAAGTGTGTCATATTTTTGGCATACACATATATACATACATAAATACACACATACATAATTGTACATCCATATACATGCATATACACATGCGTACATAAATATGCAACAAAATGAAGGCAAACAATCTGACAACATGGTAAAAGATAGATAGAAGCATGAAAAGGTTATGGTGTAAGGCTCATTAATATAATTAATATTAATTGACTCATGTTTAATGTTAGATAATGTTAAAATTAACTTATGAGTTATACATTTAATTGCATGGATACCCACCCTTGCATAAAAACATATAGGAGCACATACATACACATCTATACAAATATATGTATGTATAAAATATTGTGCATCCATTGAACACGTACATATACACATGCACATACATAACTATACATCTAATTATGTGCATATATACACATATACATAAATATGCAACCAAATAAACACATACAAATACATATAGGACACATTCATTTTCAGTATATACCTTGTCAAACTTGAATTTATTTTATGCATTACAAAGTTGAAATTGATTATATGCATAGCAAAATTGGCATTCACAAAACAAAAGCAAAGCATTTAAAATTAGAAAGATCACATTATTATTAGTAATTTAATTAACAATCAGTAAATGAAAGTAACTTGTTGTCTATACAACTGAAATAGAAAAAAAAGATATAATGGTCCAATCCTCTCATTGGTTGCAAAAGTAGCACAAGTAAATTTGACCACTATAAAATGATAGTTAACAATATCTCATCCCTCTAAACATGTTATTCCTCTTGCATATTTGACATTTGCATGTTGCACATGCAAGAGTGCAATTTTGGGCATGAAACATGGGGTATTTAATTGAATCTACAATTCTTTGTAAACTTTTGTCAAAGTGTTGTGGGACTATCCACTCCTTCCAAAACAAACTTTTGGAATAATCCTCTTGAGAATCCACTAGATAGTCCATTTCCTTTCTCAATATTGTTCTCATCTCATTGTCATCCTTGAGAATCAATAGTGGTAAAATACCTACCACATAAGACTCACCAATGTAAATTTTGTATGACCTTATGCTATCCTCCAAAGTATTCCCCTTAACAAAGTACTTATTAGTTTGTAATTATCTATAATGATTTTGAGGTCAGAACTGGACTACATAACAAGTTCATGCATTATGATAGAAAGATAGAAACTAGCTACAATGAATAAATGGTTGTTCTTAAGCCTAAAATGAGATATGACCCAATTAGTTCAACAATACATTCTTGCACATGTAGATAATTGTGGTATTCAAAAAATTCCATCATAGAATCTTGTGATATTATGTTGTCCAAAGGTGGATCCCCTTGCAAAGTTAGGATCCCAATACAGTAGTTTCTTGGCTTTAAATCCACCAATGAACACTAGCCCCTAAAATAATTGCATAGAGTATATGTCAACAGAAGTTACATAAATTCATATATGAATGTGTATATATTGTTAGGATCTAATTGAAAAGATCATTATTTTTAAAGAGGGGGATTGTTGATAAAGAATGTTTTTAGTCATTTGTTTGTCATTGATATCAAACCTGCTATTTGCTGGAATGACAATTGCTTATAAGATCCAAGTACTATCACTTAGTTGATTAATGAAGAGGATTTAATCAATAAGATGTAACAAAAGCACCTAAGGGAAAGGTTGAGTATGGTTTTGTGATGAAGTACAAGGATTAGTTAAGACAATGGTAAAATGATGTATTAATAATACACTTGAAGATACAAAGGTTGGCCACACTTAGAAACTCTAGAAAAATAAGTTGTAACAAAGCTGTCTACAAAGATTGACTAAGTTCATTAGTGGATGTTGAGCAAGCTAGTTCATGCCAAGCAAATTTTCAATAAGTGTCGAGCAAATGAAAAATCTAGTGTGTGCCAAGTGAAATAGAAGGAGCTAAGCAAGTTCAGGTGGCGAGTAAGTAATAGGTGTCGAGCATCAGAAAAACTTAGTCGATGCCAAGTGAATCCACAGTATGTGTCGAGCATCAGTAAAACACAATAGGTGCCGAGTAACACAATATGTGCCGAGCATCCGAATTTCAATAGTGCCGAGCTACTGCATTATTTGAAAAGTCAAAGATTCGCCAGATCTGGGCTAACAAAGTTTTTTACCTTGAATTTTGTGAACTAGATGGAGGATAAGGATGATGAGTTGGTGGCACAGAATTTTAGGTAAACCATTTTTGGGTGAATATAGGAGGATTCTTCATTATGCTTCTAGAAGGAAACAAGATTATGAGTAGATTAGTTGAATCCCACCTAATCCATTCGAACTGAAATATAAAATGGGAATATTAAGAGCAGGAAAAGTATTCCAGACTTCTATTTAAGGAGTTATAGGTCAAGAAGCAAGAGTTACTAAGTTGCCAAGTTGTTGAAGTGGTTGGTAGGATGTTAAGGTGAAGGCATCGAGAGAGAGAGAGAGAGAGAGAGAGAGAGAGAGAGAGAGAGAGAGAGAGAGAGAGAGAGAGAGAGAGAGAGAGAGAGAGAGAGAGAGAGAGAGAGAGAGAGAGAGAGAACAGAGTACAAAGTACAGAGACTCTACTTCAATAGGTGACCACAGAGGAGATTTCACTAGTACATCGAGCATGAAGACTCAAGGAGACAAAGCTTGAAAGGAGGACAAGCTGTCAAAGTTGCAGAGACTGAAAGCTAGGCAAATTTGAGAGCTGAACTAAGATCCAAAATCTGTAAGTTAGGTTGTGAGTTGTATAAGGTCAAAAGCCCTTATTTTTACTCTCTAGGGTAAAGTCCTATGGACTTACGTTTGTTTAATAGCCATTTGTAAATCCTTTAACAGGGTGACATTCCAAGTGAATGTTTGAAAGTCCTCTAACTAGGCCCACTTCTAATAGGGTGGTTAAATCCTTTAACCAAGTCACATTTAACGGTGTGTTGTAGCCTTTAATAGGGTAGGCTTTTCACAGGGCATCACTTCAGAAGAGTGAGAATTGAGTAGCATGTTACTGGTGGTTTTTTCCAAATTGAGTTTCTGTGTAAATCACTATGTTATGTATTGATTCTTCATGTGTTATTCTTGCATACTTATTTTACAGTAACTTGCTAAGTAGGAAAGTTTAAGCTTGGATGCATGATTAGTTTAATAGGCTCACTTTACTTGGTGAAAAGGTTTTATTGGGACATTTGGACCTTGAATATCTGATTCACCCCCCCTCTCAGTTATTCTAAAGAATTTTTAACAATTGGTATCAGAGCCATCTGTTGATTTAGTTCAAAGGTACTAGAAGCAAAAAGATCAAGATGTCCAAGAGAGAAGTTCCCAAGCTCAATAGAGATAACTTCATTGCATGGAAAAAGTTAATGAAGTTGCACCTTGGATTAATAAGTGACCATGCACAAACCTCAATTGAAGTAGAACATGTTGATCCAGTTGTATCCACTGCAAAAGATATGAAGAAAAAGAAGGAGCACAATCAAGCAATGCTAGAGATTGCCTCTGCCCTCAACTATGCTGAATTTGATGACATCAAGGAATGTGACTCTGTATTCAAAATGTGGAAAGCCTTGATTGATATTTATGGAGGAGATTAGAATGTTCAAAGAGAAAAAAAGAGAAAGCTTCAGAGGAAAGTTTGATGACATGAAAATGGAGGAAGGTGAGAACACTGCTCAATATGCTTCTAGAATGAAAGAAGTAGTAAGTGCAATAAGAAGTTTGGGTAGTCATTTAGATGATGACATTGTTAATAAAAAATTCTTAAGAACCTTGCTCCCCATATATGCTATTAGAGTTTTAGCCATACAAGAATTAAGATGTGTACCAGGAAACTAGTTAACACTTGAAGGTATAGTGGAAAGACTCACTGCATTTGAGTCATCCAATTTTGATAACTACAGACCTAAGAACCTTGAATCTACTTTCAAGGCCAAGCTATCATTGAAAGATACTAAGGAGGTGAAACCAAAGAAGAAGAAGAAAAAGGTAAAGTATGCATCTAGTGATAGCAACACAGATGAAGAAGATGTGGAACAATTGGAAACACTACTGACCAGAAGATTTCATAGAAGCAAAGGTAAATTCAAAGGTAAGTTGCCCATCATATGTTTTAATTGAAATGTAGTAGGAAATATTGCTACAAGATGCACACAAAAAAAAGAACTACAGAGAAGGCAACAAGAACAAGAATAGAAGAGAAGATGATAGTAGAGATTACAAAGACAAAGGCAAAAAATGCTACATTGTTGAAGAAGAGGATTCTGATGAAAATGATGATGAGGTAGTCTATGTAGCCATGAAGGATGAGTCAGATGAAGATGAAGCAACAACATTGGTAACCTATGTGAACAAGAATGACAAATGGATCATAGATAGTGGATGCTCACATCACATGATAGGAGACAAAAGTAAGTTTGTTACCTTTACTTAGTATGATGGAAATAGTGCTAGATTTGGAAATGATGCTCCATGTCTAATCAAAGGAAAAGGTTCTACTAAACTTATAGAGAAAATTTCATATTATAATGCATACTATGTTGAAGGATTAAATTACAATATGTTGAGTGTGTCATAGTTAGGCAATATAGGATGCAAAGTAGAATTTGGAAATAAAACTGCCAAAATTTATGATACTGATGGAAATCTGATAGGAAAAGGAGAACAAACTAGGAGTAATTTGTTTTACCTAGATATAGAAGATGCATCCTGTCTTGTTGTTAGATTTGATGATGTGTGGCTATGGCATAAAAGGCTATTTCATGTCAACTTTGATAATCTAATTAGCATCAACAAAATGAAGAAAGTCAGAGGTTTTCCTAAACTGAAGAAGCCTAAAAATACAATGTGTAATCAATGTAAACTAGGGAAGATGACCATGCCAAGTTTCAAAAGAAAAACCTACACTTCCAAAGAAGTATTAGAGTTAGTCCATACAGATTTATGTGGCCCAATAGAAGTGCAAAGCTACAGAGGAGATAGATATATAATGTTGTTTTAGATGACTACTCTAGGATGATAACTACCATGTTCTTAAAACAAGAATATGATGCATTTCAAATGTTTAAGTGGTATTTGTCCAAGGTTGAGAAGGAAATAGAAAAGAGTCTAAAGTGCCTAAGATCAAATAAAGGAGGAGAGTTCACATCAAAAGAGTTTGAGACATTTTGCAATGACAAAGGAATCAAAAGACAAACATCAACACCAAGAACTCCCCCATAGAAAGGCATTGCAAAGAGAAGGAGTAGATCTATGATAGACTGTGCTATAACATTAATGATATAGAAGAATGTTGCTCTAAAGTACTAGAGAGAAGTTGTAAGTACAGCTGTCTACACCCTGAATTGAGTACAAGTCAAGAAAGTTACAAATGCAAAACTTTTTGAATTATGGTATGGTCACTCACCCAATGTAAAACGTTTCAAAGTATTTAGTCGTAGATGCTATATTCTTAAAGATACTAGAAATGGAAAGTTTGATGCAAAGAGTGATAAAGGCATATTTCTTGGATACTCCACTAGAAGTAAAGCACATAAGTGTTTGAATACTAACACTAACAAAATTGTGGAGAGTGCAAATGTAAATTTTGATAAGCATGCAAAAGTTCAAGCTGATGAAACCAATAAATTAGAAGAGTATAGATCATTTGTATACTTCTATAAAGGAATGACTACCAATGAAGAAGCTACCAATCAAGTTGGAAATCAACAACAAGTTTCAGTATCACCCGAGTCACAACTAGTGAATGCTTAGCTGCATTCATAATCCAAGTTGCAGAATGAAGATAATGCACATTCTAATTCTAAAATCAGTACACATGGAAGATATGATGAAATACCAGAAAGAGATGTGCATAGTGAGTCTAAAGCTGAAAGACCAAACTTGGAAATAAGGAAAGAACCAAGGTTATCCAAGTATGTGAAAAGACATCACCCTGTAGAACAAATGATTGGTGACAAGGAAGCTAGACCAATGACAAGGAACAAACTAAGGAATAAATAATGTCTTCTGAGAAAGATTGAACCCAAAATAGTGAGAGATGCACTGCAAGATGATAATTGGCATAAAACTATGAAAGAATAGATAGATTAAATAGATAAAAACAAAACTTGGACTTTAGTTCCAAGAAAAGCTGATAAGAATGTAATTGGAACTAAATGGGTATTTAAGAACAAGCTAGATGAGAATGGTGAGATCACAAGAAATAAGGCTAGACTAGTCTACAAAGGTTATGCACAAGAAGAAAGACTGGACTATGGGGAAACATTCACCCTTGTTGCAAGGATGGAAGGAGTAAGGACACTACTTGCATATGCTACTTACAAAGGTTTTAAAGTCTACCAAATGGATGTAAAGTTTGCTTTTCTAAATGGTATACTAGAAGAGAAAGTCTACATAGAACAATTAGAAAGATTTGTTGATAACAACAACAAAGATATGGTTTCCAAACTACATAAGGCACTCTATGGTTTGAAATAAGTGCCTAGAGCATGGTATAAGAGACTACACAAATATCTTGTGAATATAGGATTTGAGAGAATAGATGATAACAACAACCTATATATCAAGGTAGAAAAAGGTAAAGACATTTTGATATCTAAAATTTTTGTTGATGATATAATATTTAGAGGAAAAGATACCCTATGCAAAGATTTTGCTGATCAAATGAAACATGAGTTTGAGATGTCAATGTTTGGAGAAATCAAATTCTTTGTTGGACTACAAGTACATCAACTAAAACATGACATATTTGTGACCCAATCAAAATATATCAAGGAGATACTTAAGACTTTTGGCTTAAAAGATTCAACACTAGTCAATACACCAATGGTAATAGGACATAAGTTATCCAGGAATGATGAGGCAGCTGAAGTAAATCAAACAATGTACAGATCAATGATTGAAAAGTTGCAGTATGTTGTGCATAGTAGACCAGACATTGCATTAGTTGTTGGAATAGTGGGAAGATTTTCTACAAACCCAAGAGAAAATCACCTAATGGCAGTAAAGAGAATAATGAGGTACCTAAAAGGAATTGATGACTTTGGATTATACTACAAGAGGACTGAAGAGTTTGGGTTGAAAGCCTACACTAATGTAGACTGGGGAGGAAATATTGATGATAGAAAAAGCACTAGTGGAGGAGCAATTTTCTTAGGTAAAAGATTAGTCACTTGGACTAGCAAAATGTAAAGTTGTACCTCACATTCCACAGCTAAAGCTGAGTATGTTGCTAATGTTATCAATTGCACCAATATTGTATGGATCAAACATCTAACAACAAGGTACGAAGGAAGAGTTAACTTAACCTATGATACTCTATTGTAATAATACAAGTGTCATCAACATATCAAAGAATCCTATGATGCATGCCAAAACAAAGCACATTGCAATCAAATATCACTATGTAAGAGAATTGGTGGAAGACAAGCGAGGATGGAATATGTCAGTTCAAAGGAAGAAATTGCTGACATCTTCACAAAAGCACTACCTAAAGATGCATTTGAGTATCTTAGAGGTAAGTTAGGGGTGATACCCCTATCCAAGGTTGTTTAAGAAACAACAAGATTGCCTTGCATCAAATGAATTGATCGTTGAAACACTATAAATTGATATAGAGGATACTTACTTTAGGTTTTTGCCTAAAGTAATCAAAGTATTGAAATTCTAGACAAGTCACAAGCAAGGTGACAAAGGGAGAAATTGGAGTTCCTACAAATGCTACACTTGCATGATAAGATGCTAAAATAATATTGCTTTGGCATTATTGTCAAAGAGGGAGAAATAGCATAAACTGATCAAATCTATAGAATGAAATGGACAAAGGGAGAAGTAGCTAAACTGATAAAAAGAAAGAGATGATACCAAAATAGCAGAAATTGATCAATGCACATAGAGGAAGAAATAATGTAAGAGGGAGAAATATCAGTTAAGAGGAAGAGCATAACTAATAAAAAAGTTAAGCTATAGAAAAGAAGGAGACATACATAACTTGATTAGATATGTAAAGAAAGGATTCGTTCAAAATAAGAACAGAAAGGAAGAAGAAAGGAAACAACAGCTAAGAGGGATAAGGACAAGCGAAGAAATCAGGATAGCAGATCAGAGAGGGAGTAGAACAAAAAGAGAAGACAATGTACTTTTTGACATTTGATTTACTGTTTTAACCTAGTTAGCATTTTGATAACTTGGTTGATTATTTTGATTTTCCATCAATGCGAAAGAGGGAGATTGTTAGGGTCTGATTGAAAAGATCATTATTTGCAAAGAGGGAGATTGTTGATAAAGAATGTTTTCAATCATTGTTTTGTCACTAATGTCAAACCCACTATTTGTTGGAATGACAATTGCTTATAAGATCCAATTATTATCACTTAGCTGATTGATGAAGAGGATTTAATCAATAAGATGTAACAAAAGCACCTAAGGGAAAGGTTGAGTTATGGTTTTGTAATGAAGTATAAGGATTAGTTAAGACAATGGTAAAATGATGTATTGATAATACACTTGAAGATACAAAGGTTGGCCACACTTAGAAACTCTAGAAAAATAAGTTGTAAGAAAGCTGTCTGCAAAGCTTGAGTAAGTTCATTAGTGGATGTCAAGCAAGCTATTCCATACTGAGCACATTTTCAGTAAGTGCTAAGCAAATGCAAAATCTAGTGTGTTCCGATGAAACAGAAGGAGCCAAGCAAGTTCAGGTGCCAAGTAAGTAATAGGTGTTGAGCATAAGAAAAACTTAGTTGATGCTGAGTGAATCCACAATAAGTGTCGAGCATCAGTAAAACACAATAGGTGCCAAGTAACACAGTATGTGTTGAGCATTAGAATTTCAATAGTGCTGAGCTACTACATTATTTGTAAAGTCAAAGATTCGCTAGATCTAAGCCAACAATGTTTGTTACCTTGAATTTTGTGAACCAGATGGAGGATAATGATGATGAGCTAGTGGCATCAAATTTTAGGTAAACCATTTTTGGGCGAATATAGGAGGATTCTTCATGATCTTTCTAGAAGGAAACAAGATTATGGGTAGATTCATTGAATCCCACCTAATCCATTTGAACTGAAATCAAAAGCAAGAAGATTAAGAGCGAAAAAAGTATTCCAGACTCTACTTAAGGAGTTACATGTCAATAAGCAAGAGTTGTTGAGTTTCCAAGTTGTTGAAGTGGTTGATAGGATGTCAAGGTGAAGGCATCAAGAGAGAGAGGAAGAACAGAGTACAAAGACTCTACTTCAATAGGTGACCACAGAGGACATTGCGCTGGTGCATCGAGCATGAAGACTCAAGGAGACAAAGCTTGAAAGGAGGACAAGTTGTTAGAGCTGCAAAGACTAAAAGCTAGGCAAATTTGAGAGCCAAACTGAGATCTAAAATCTGCAAGTTAAGTTGTGAGTTGTATCAAGTCAAAAGCTCTTATAGTTACTCTTTAACAATTGTATTAGCTAGGGTCAACAACCATTTGTAAATCCTTTAATAGGGTGGCATTTCAAGTGAATATTCTAAAGTCCTCTAACTAGGCCCACTTCTAATAGGGTGGTTAAATCCTTTAACCAAGTCACATTTAACAGTGTGTTGTAGCCTTTAACATGGCTGACCTTTCATAGGGCATCACTTTAGAAGAGTGAGAATTGAGTAGCATGTTATTGGTGGTTTTTCCCAAATTGGGTTTCCACGTAAATCACTGTGTTATGTGTTGATTCTTCATGTGTTATTATTGCATGCTGATTTTACAGTAACTTGCTAAGTAGGAAAGTTTAAGCTTGGATGCATGATTAGTTTAATGGGCTCACTTTACTTGGTGAAAAAGTTTTATTAGGACATTTGGACCTTGAATAACTGATTCACCTCCCCTCTCAGTTATTCTAAATCATTTCTAACATATATATGGTTCCATAATAAGTTAGATACTTGCATACAATAAATGTCATGTGCGCATAGTCAATGTCAATTGAATAATGGATACAATAATTGCAAGCTTGGAAAATGAGTACACTGATAAATAAATTTCATTTTACATTTATGAATTCACTAAGTAAATGATAAATAATAACAAGATATCATTGCTTTGTGATTTCTCACCTTAAATTTAGAAAAAGAAAAAGGTTGAGAGATATGGTACAAATAGAAGTGGCATGAAGTATTGACATGAGCTTTACGAGTGACTTCTACACAAAGAAAATGAACCAATTTATGGTTCCTTTACCTTAGTAACTAGATTAACTGCAAGTGGTAACGTGACATTTGGTGAACATGAAAATGTGTCAAGGTGAATAGGTTTTGGGTTGGTTGTGGTTAAGTGGAATGCCCAAATGGGTGTAATAAGATGGGGTATTGATTAACACTAGAGATAATTTGCTTTATTTAAAATGACCCATTCACCACCTTTGCTACCCACTGAAAGGGTTTACAATAAAAAATAACATCTTCTTTGAGTACATTACAAAACTAAAGCAACAATGTAAAGTGCTAGTTTTTTAAAGTATTCATTGAATACATTACAAATCTAAGGCTACACAATGTTATCTTAGTTATGTACTACATTCACTGAATTTATTGCAAAACTAACTTACCAATGTGAATCATCAACAACATATTATTCATTTCATACATTAGAAAATAAAATCAATAGTATGGTGTCAGAGTTTTCTTAGTTATTCATTGAATACATAATTAAGGGTCACTCTGATACCACCAATGAAGGGATACTCTACCCTTACCAACTCATAACCAAAAACTCAATAATATGGATATAAAGATAATATTAAATAATTTACAAAGCATCCATTAATACTTAAAATTCCTTAAAAATTCTTCAAGATGAGAACTCCTGAATAAGAGCTTCCAAACTAAGAGCTTGCAAATCTAGAGCTTCTACACGAAGAGCTTGCACTAAGAGATCTTCTACAAAGAAGAGCTTAAATAAAAAATATTTCACTTGAAATGATTCACCAAGAAGAACCTTCATCCCAATATATTAAACTTAAAGATCTTCTACCATAAGAGCTTATACTTGAAGAGCTTCTACCATCAGAGCTTAATTACAACTGCTCATATACCTTGCTTATATAGACATTTACCATCGAAGATATTACAAACACAACTAATGTGGGATAAAGGGTAAATGCAATTACTTTACAAAAAGTGTTAAAATTCTCACCAAATCATAACTAAACACCACTATGTGATCCAATTAGAAAATTACATTGCCTTTGTGGGTTATAACAAATATTAAATGCATGAATTAAGAAACTTCCACAAACTTCTAAAATGTCACCTACAAAGCTCAACAAATGAAATGATAACTATTCTTTTTATCTTCTTTTTCTGCTACCTATGCACATTAGTAGATGAAATGTCATTTTTCTTTTCTTTTTCTTTTGTCATTTTTAAAGTTATTTTCCTTCTATAAATTCGTCACTTTCTTTCTCCTCCACAATTTTTAAAAAATATAATGCCCCCTTTTATTTTTGTGATGTGAGATGCTCTTGCATCAATACATTACCAATGTAAGCTAGTTGAATTATTGCTTAGTTTTGCAATAGATGAATTGTATACATTACAACACTAACTTACACATGTCAACCATAAGCATAAAGCAAACTATGAGCATAGTGCAATTAGATATTCCTTCAAAATATGTTACAATTATCCAATATTTTGAAATAGTTTTAAATAGGATTTGTTGCACACTTATGTCTACAAACCTAATAAATGTTTCACAAAAAGGGCTACTCCATAGAAGTAGTGTAGAATAACAGTTTTTTTAGATTTTATGAAAAATCCTCTTTTTTTCTTGCAGTGAAATTGAAAAGTCACTGTAGTCATCCCTACAGTGTGAATTGGTGAACATCTCCCATGCTTCAACCATAAGATCTTGAGAACCCTCTCTTTGAAAATAAAAAATATGCCCTAGTATTCTGCTTATGTTTTGAGGATTAATATTATTAACACCCTCAAAAAATATTGTGCAATAGAAACACAACTTTTTTGAAGAAGTCCAACACCCAATCAATTCTACTAGTAACTTGAAAAATGGGTAGAACAGATAAGCTCATAGATGATCCCACAATATAGATGAGGGTCACTGGCATTGTGTTGCAGAAGATAGTCAATAGCATTATGTATATCTTCATCTTGGTTGATGAATAATTGTTAATTCTGTAACTTTGGTAATCATAACTGATTTGAACTACAAATCTTACAAATTTGGTAGAGCATGGATATCCTTATGTAAGATTTGCCTCTTTTATAACCTTATATAATTAACATTATCGGTGGCTTATTTAGGAGCATTTAATAATGTTTATTTTGCATAGTTGTTAGTATAATTACTATCTAATTATAATTTCTAAGAGATGTTGATCTTGGAAGATTATCATTTATTTATTCATAAGGGTTGACCAAGAAGAGTCATGTCCTTTGTAAGAACATGCCTCTTGGGTGGAATATAAGCATAAGGTAAGTATGAGGATAGAGTGTTTGAGTTGATGAAATCCAACTCTACAAATGCCCAAGATCACCTGCATGCAATAACCTTTCAAAGGGAAGCCAAGGAAGGAAGAGCATGGAGCAAGGGAAAAACCCTAAACAGACATGAGAGAGAAAATGATATTGCAACACAAGAAAATATGTATTTACAATATGCAAGAATGAGATATGAGTTGTGAAATACAGTGAGGGAGCTTGAATATAAAGAGCTCAAGGAATCTCCTAGAACAAGCTAGAAGATGCTAGGAGATAAGTGTGACAACTAAGCATACATCCACATTAGGTAGAAATTCCTTGAACAAGGTGAGAGGATAAGTATGACTTAGGAGAGAACAAACTCTTGTATTGTCAACAACTTATAACTAACTCCTAGACTGCAACTAATTAAATGAAATGCATTTACCTAAGTAAGCTTAAGTAAATAGAATAAATAATTAACTCTAACACCCCCCCTTAAGTGCAACTTAGGGGAATGCCTTAAGCTCACAAAATTAAGAAATGTAGAAATTCAGAATGGGTCTCGGCAATGAGGCCATGTTAGGTACCCATGTACAATGCAAAGAAAAGAAACCTTTGAAAACGGGGAAAGAGAGAAAACCATGTGGGAAAAACCATCCTCTAAAAAGAGGTAAGAACCTAGTGAAGAACTGAAGAAGCCTCCAACTAGGGGAATGTCCCCTAAAACAAGAACAAGGAGTGATCATGAAGAGCATCACTGAAGCATGAAGAAGATGCAAAATATACCATAAGAAAGAAAACTGTTGATTTGAAGAACCTCCATGGAAGAAGAAGGCACAAACCGAGTGTGTCTATATGGTAGATGATCCATCTCACCGAAATGCATAGGTAGCTAGCCACTGCAATTGCCTCGTATATAGGATCAACCACTGAATACATAGTTCACACTATCGAACCATCGAACCACAGATGCATTAGAACAACAACATAACCCCCCTTAATGCAGATAGGGTGAGATGACAGGCAACTAAGAAGATGGGCCAAAGTCTCTTATAGATGAACCAAGAACAATGAGAGAGGAAGAGGTACAAACACCTATAAAGACACGATCACAACGATGCTGCATGGGGCTAATGTCATGGAAGGGACACTCACTTGACAAAGGGAGAAGGCCTAAAATAGAAAACACCTATTCCCCCATGGTGCTTTATAAAAATAATGCATGTACAACTGACTCAAAAATAACGTTCATGAACCCGTAATGCAAAAGTGACACGTTATCTCAGTGCGTATACAAATGATGTCCATAATGATCAGAACAAAGAAAAAAGCTGACACAAAAGAAAGTACAACCCAAAACAAAAGAAACCATGCCAGGAAAATGATCCTCGAACCTAAAACACCCAAGATATCCACCATAAAGCAAAAAAACCAAAATCATGATAGAAAGAGCATGGGCCAAAATTTAAGGAAAAGGACTACATTTCTGAAAAGGTGAAAAAAGTGATATGAAATACAATGAGGGAGAGATCACTTATAAAGGCCTCATGGAAGCTTGTAGAACAAGCTGAAAAGTGGTAGAAGATAAGGTTGACAACCAAGTACTCTTCCACAAAAAGGTGGAACATGCTAGAAGGGAATCAATTCCTGTGTTGTCAACAACTCATCACTACATGCATTAAATACTAAATATTAAATAAATGCATTTACCTAAGTAACGTGGCCCCTACCACGTCATCTACTTTGCCACGTGGCATGCCACGTTGCACCTTTTTTTTGCTACGACAACTTTCAAGCCATTGAATTTAAGCTCTGATACCATGTTGGAGTTGATGAAATCCAACTCTGAAGACGCCCAAGATCACCTGCATGCAATAACCTATCAAAGGGAAGCCAAGGAAGGAAGAGTGTGGAGTAAGGAAAAAACCCTAAACGGACATGAGAGAAAATGATATTGCAACACAAGAAAATATGTATTTAAAATATGCAAGAATGAGATATGAGTTATGAAATATAATGAGGGAGCTCAAATATAAAGAGTTCAAGGAATCTCCTAGAACAAGCTAGAAGATGCTAGGAGATAAGTGTGACAACTAAGCATACATCCACATGAGGTGGAAAGTCCTCGAACAAGGTGAGAGGATAAGTATGACTTAGGAGAGAACAAACTCCCGTATTGTCAACAAGTTATAACTAACTCCTAGACTACAACTAATTAAATGAAATGCATTTACCTAAGTAAGCTTAAGTAAATAGAATAAATAATTAATAAATTAATTATTTACTCTAACATAGAGAGCAGACAATATACAATTAAGTATGCTTCTCTACATTACTGTCTTATACGATTTACTGTAAGGATAAGAATATTTCAAGAATAGTTATTATACTCCAAGTAACATTTCCATATACAGGTCTGTATATTCAAGACCATCTTTAGCACAAAGAAAAGGCATCATATCAGTCTGATTTAAAGAAGAATTTGTAGAAACTTTACAAGGTATCAGAGCTCTAGTAGTCAAACCTAAGCTTTGCAAATTGACATTCAGACTTTAAATATCTAGTAACATCCTTCTACCTTCAATGGCTAGCACAATCAGACCCAAGGACAAGTGTGATGGAAAAGAACATTTTATTTCTTCAAAATTTATAATCACGATGATTCTTGAAGACAATGATGTGAAATGGTTTTTTGATAAAGAATCCAAGCAACCTGATGTTGATCCTCATAAAACTATCTAGAGTAAAGTAAATAGGAAAGCCATGCAAATCATATTATATGGAGTGAAAAATGAAATAGTACCTATGCTAATGAATCATGAAACAACATTTAAATATGATGAATACATTATTAAATGTAGATGAGGCTAATATTGCAACTAGAACCCTTACACTAAAAAGGAAACTAGATCATATGCAAATAAAGAAGAGAGAATCTACAAATTCATACTTCCTAAGGGTGGCTAGCCTAAGAGATGAACTTGCAAGTATAGGGACCATAATGGGAGGCAAAGAACTAACACTTATGGCTATAGATGAGTTACCAGATTGATGGGAAACATTATCACAAGGAGTAAGTGCTAGAGACAATCTTCTAGACTTCAATAGACTTAAAGGAGATTTCCTTCGAGAAGAATCTAGGAAATTTAAGAAAGGAGGAAAATTGAAAACTAAAGATGAAGAACTCCATGTTCTCAACACAAATTCCTATAAAGGTAAGAAGAAGCACTTCAAGAAGAAGGGTAATCAAAGAAATGACAAATCTAAGAAAGATTTATCCAAAATAAAAATGGTTCAAATGTGAAAAATTTGGACACTATAGATCTAATTTCCTTGAGAATACAAAGCAATGAGTAAACTATACAAACGTTACTAGGAAAGAAGAAAAATATGATCCTAAGAATCTTGTATTGTATTCTGCACTATCAAATTAAGTATCAAGCAACGTATGGGTAATTGATAGTGGATCATCTCGACACATTATAGGATACAAAGAAGCACTAGACTCGATATCAGAAGAAGTTGATGGCGAAGTTACCATAGGTGATAATTCCTTTGATTCAGTCAAAGGAATTGGGAACTGCACCTTGAAACTGAAGTCAGGTATTTCTCTACATCTCAAAAGAGTACTCTATGTACCAAGAATAAAGAGGAATCTAATCTATGTTACAACACTTGAAAATCATGGACATAATGTTGCATTCATAGAAAGTAAAGTAATGACCTTGTCTAAAAACTCTTCATTTAAGAAATCAAAGTTGATTGGTCAAAGAAAGGGGTACTTGTATGAATCAAACATAGAATCTATTCAAGCCTTAAGTTGTTGATATAAAAAAAATGTAGCATAGAAGGTTAAAAAATGTAAACTTCAAAACCTTATCAAATATGGAGAAGATGGTTATTGGTTTACCTAAGTTGAATAAAGATCATTCAAGCATATGCAAAGGATGTGCTCTAGGTAAGAACACCAAAAGTCCATTTCAAGAGAGCACTAGAAAAAATAACAATATTTTGGAATTCGTCCACTCAAATTTATGTGGACCTATGGGGTAAAAGCACAAACCTGTGTCACCTTTTATAAAGAAACGTGATATCAAAATGTGACAGTTCAACATTAATGACAAAAAAATGGTATTTGTGTTTAAAATATGAAGATGATGTAAACTGATGAAATGTGTAGAATTGGATGAATTTTATGCCTATAATTTTTATAATTTTTTTGAGTAAGAATTTATTCATTTTATTTTATTTTGAAGTCCCTTTTTTAATTGTAAAAAATATAGGGTGTAGTTCCTGTCAAACAAGTATATGCAAATCATCTTTTTTTGTTCTAATTTGAAAATATCCTATAGATGACATGTATAGCTAGTGAAAAAAAAATGAATAATTATTTTTGATGTATATTTTCTTTGTTATAAGTACTCAAGTTTGACCTTATTAGAATCCAAAAGTTTTTTCCTCCCATCAAAACTTCCCTATCAAATCTATACCTTCTTAAAAAAAATTACATATTCGTGAAGAGGATTCTCTCCTCCAAAGATAAATATAATTTTTAAATTTTTTTAATATGATTTACTATTTTTTTTTCCTTTTTTGAGGGAGCATCTTCTAAAATGTTGAAATATCAACTTATAATATTTTGAGATTATAACAGATTATAACTAATCAAAACACTCAAAAATTTATATAGTGATGATATTGAATCTGAGATCTATAAAAGGGTATTTTTAGTTTTTGAAAAAAAATGATTTTTGATAGAAAAATGAGATTTGACCAAAACAGGTTTTGGTATCATAAATGGTGACACAAATCTGTGCTTTTACCCTATGTGTGTTCCTTCTCTTGGAGAATTCTAGCACTACATACTTTTTATAGATGATTTCTCTAGTAAAACATGGATTTACTTCTTAAAATATAAAGAATCAGAATAAATCCTTAAGAGATTTAAAGAATTCAAAACCTTAACTAAAAACCTATGAGGACACAAAATTAAAACTTTTAGGACTAATAATGGAGGGGAATATACTTTAGATTTGTTTAAAGAGTTTTTTAAAGAAGAAAGAATTGAGAGGGAGTAAATTATTCCTTATAAACCACAACAAAACGAGGTAGCATAAAGGAAGAATAGAACAATTATAGAAGCAACAAGAACTATGATATTTGATCAAAATTTAGAATATTATCTTTGGGTAGAAACCTCTTGTATTGCTGTCTATATTCAAAATAGAATTCCTTACTCCCAACTTAGAGATAGAACTATTGAAGAAGTATTTTATAAGGTTAAACCTAATATAAGCCATCTTAGGATATTTGGGTGTCCAGTATACATACATGTTCCAAAAGAAAAGAGAACTAAATTAGAACCCTTGAAGAGGAAAGGTATTTTTGTCGAGTATAGCGAAACATCTAAAGCATATAGAATTTTTGTACCTGGTTAGAAAAGCATTGAACTTAGTAGGGATGTAATATTTGAAGAAGATTTAGCATTCAAAAGAGCCCTTAGTTCTGAAGATCCCACACATTTACCTAGTTTTGAAGAAAATCATGAATCTAAGTTTTAGAGGAAGAACATTGAAGAAATTGAATATGAAATTCAAAATCTTAATCTCGAGGAAACCCAAAATTCTAAGAAAATACCGGTTTGGGCTATTAAGATTGTAGAGGAAGCACAATACTTTTTTGCACCATCTAGAACCTTCAAAGAAAGAAAAAGACCTAAAAGATTTTCTAGTTATGCAACAAACATGAGTGATTTATCTAAATCAAAACCAAACAATGTTTCAGATACTGTTAAACATATAGCTTAGAAAGATCCTATGACGGAAGAATACCAATTCATTATTAAGAATGATGTTTGGGAAATTGTTCCAAGGCCTAAAGGAAAATATGTTGTTTCTTCCAAGTGAATATTTAAAATCAAGCATGCTGCTAATGATAACATTAAAAAATATAAAATTAGATTCATAGCTAGGGGATTCTCTTAGAAAGAGGGAATTGATTATGAAGAAATCTTTGCTCCAATTGCCAGATACACATTTCTAAGAGTAGTCCTAGCTATTGCAACATTGAAGGGATGGAAAGTGCATTAGATGGATGTAAAAACAACATTTATGAATGGAAAGATTATAGAAGAGGTATATTTGGAACAAATTAAAGGATTTGAAACTCATAACCCAAAATTCTTTGTTTGCAAGTTCAAGAAAACTCTCTATAGGCTTAAATAGGCTCTAGGGGCATGGTATGAAAGAATTGATAAGTATCTCTCCATTTTAGGATTCTCCAAGAATGAAGCTAATCCAAATCTGTATTATAAAAAGGATAAATATGATATGATAATTTTGATACTATATGTTGATGATTTACTAATAATAGGTGATGACCATCTTATATATCAATGCAAGAAAGATCTAATTAGAGAATCTAAAATGAAAGATTTAGGACTCCTTCATTACTTCCTAGGACTGGAAGTATGGAAAAATTATGACAACATCATACTTAATCAAGAAAAGTATATATTAGACATCTTGAAGAGATTTGGAATGTGGAACTACAGACCTATGTCTTCTTCAATGAAAAAAAATCTACACAAACTTAAGGAAACAGCTGCAAAATCACCCTCCATAGATTCTTTATAGATAGATGATTGGGTCTCTTCTATACCTGGTAAATACAAGACCTAATATTTTCTACGCCATTCATCCCTTAAGTCAATTTATGTGTGAGCCAAAGAAGATTTACCTAGTTGCAATAAAACACATTATGAGATACTGACAAGACACTCTTAATCTTGTGCTCAAATGTGAGAAATTTGACTTGGACTTCATGGATTCAAAGACTAAGATTGGGGTAGAAGTGTTAATGATAGGAAAAGAACTTTAGGATTTTGTTTCATTTTGGGCTCGATAATGATATCATGGATATGTAGAAAGTAGTCATTAGTAGCACAAAGTTTCATAGAAGCTTAATACATTACATTAGCAATAGCCTCTCAGGAATCAATTTGTCTTAGAAAGTTACTTGTGGGATTATTTGGTCAACCCATAAATCCCACGATTATTCACTATGACAATTAGAGTTCCATCAAGCTTTCTGTGAATCCAGTTTTTCATGATAGGTCCAAGCATATTGAAATTCCTTACCATTATGAGAGAGATATAGTAGACATGAATACTGCAAAATTAGAATACATTTTTATTGCAGATTAGACAACAGATATTCTTACCAAACCTCTCTTGAGTGAAGATAGACCACTTTAGGAAAATACTAGGTATGGTTGAATTATGATACATTTTTATTTCTTAATTATTAACTTTAAATAATTTTGTGTTAAAATTATTATTGTTAGGCTATTGACCGTTATGGGCTTCACCCTTTGTATTCATTATCTAAGAGGTGAGGATCTTTGAGATAATGAACACTTGTATAAAAGACATTATGAGAGATGATGATCTCTTAGATAATATTTTGAATAGTAGAGAACTACTATTAGATCTAGATTAGTTCAAGATCATATTATGATGTAGACATATCTATGCCTATGAGTTGCAACTTGGATAAAGAAAGAATTTAGTCATTCTTCAGATTTTATCCTATGTACTAGTAGATATTAACTCAAGATCATATTATGATATAGGCCTGCTAGTACCTATGAGTCACAACTTGGATAAAGGAAGAATTCATTCTCTGGATTTTATTTTGTATATTGTATTCCATGTAGTACTATTATCACAAGTATAAGTGATAAGTCATATCATAGATGTAGCAATATGACATAGTATCATGTGTTCAATGATACCACATGCTTAGAAGATTCAAATAGATATAGAGTATCAATCTATTCTTATTAATCTTAATTGATGATGCTAGATATGCTATTTCTTAGTATGATTATCAAGTTAAGAGGGAGTGTTAATTTTGTAACTCTGGTAATCATTACTAATCTGAATTATAGATCACATAGATTCAGTAAAGCATGGATATCCTTATGTAGGATTTGCCTCTTTTATAACCTTATATAATTAATCTTATTGGTGGCTTATTTAGGAGCATTTAATAATGTTCATTCTACATAGTTGTTAGTATAATTACTATCTAATTATAATTTCTAAGAGATGTCGATCTTGGAAGATTATCATTTGTTTATTCATAAGGACCGACCTAGAAGATTCATGTCCTTTGTAAGAACATGTCTCTCGGTGCAATATAAACATAAGGTAAGTATGAGAATAGAGAGCACACAATATATAATTAAGTATGCTTCTCTACATTACTACCTTATACAATTTACTACAAGGATAAGAACATTTCAACAATAGCTATTTTACTCTAAGTAACACTTCCATATATAGGTCTATCTATTCAAGATCATCTTTAGCACAAAGAAAAGGCATTATATCAGTCTGATTTAAAGAATAATTTGTAGAAACTTTACAATAATATGGATAATTTGTGCTTCAATGACTCCTAGCAAGAGACTCAACATTGAATATAGAAATTTTTATTCATAAAGAACACCTAAAACAAAATAATACACATTAACTATTTTTATTATTTGATTGAATTACAAAACATATACAACAATATCAAATTACAGAATACAGTGGTCACAACTTAACTAGATTGACAAGTACACAAATTCATTGATTACATAAGACATCAATTTGTGCACTACATGGGGTTAGTTTTGTAGTGTAGTTAAAGAAAATAATGTGAATATATAAAATAGTTATTTGTGCATAATGTAGAGCTAAGTACATTTTATTTGTGAATACATCACCTAACTAATTGTGCATAATGTACATTTAGTTTTGGAATGTAATCATTGACAACATGATATAAATAAACATGGAATAGATTAATATTCATTAAGAACATTAAAAAAGAAAGACAACATTGTGAAATCTGAGAATACATTGATAAGAACACAAGCAAATTGACATGTACATTTTATCATAGAATACATCATAAACTAACTGTGTGGAATGAATAACTACTTAAGTATTCTATTAATTGACAACATTAAAGAATGAAGAGATCAACATGAATTCTTCATGTACAACAAATACAACTTTAGAGAATGACTAGTACATGTAATCATTCAATACATAACATAAGTAATCATCCAAATGAAAACTTAGTTTAATGATGTACTCATTGATAACTTAGAAAAATAATAAACCCAATTAAATCCCAATGTTGTAATGTACCCATTGACAACATCAAATGCAGTCATGAAGATATTAATCTTGATACAAATAATGATCTCAATGCCCAAAACCAGGACTTCAAGGAAAAGCTTAAAAAAAAAAGTTCTAGAGAATGATGATTGTGAGGGTGTCCAGGACTTAAAGGGTGATGATAATATTCTATAATTTTTGAATAAAGCCAAAGAAAAAGCTAATATTGGGATGGAAATGGACAGTTGGATGTATAATGAAATTTAAAAACTTCACTTATATGTTTCTTCCTTGTAGGAGAAGTCCCTATTTTTACAAGTAAAACTTGATGAGGAAAGTAAGAAGTGGAGGGAGCTAGAATTTTTGGTTGGGAAAATCTCAACTAAACTTTAGGATTATGAAGCTTCCCTTAAAAAATTAAGGATAGTGAGATGGGTATGTAGGGTGTTACCTCATGCATCCTGGCTACTACTACTTCTATTGGAAAAGTTTCTCTAGATGAAGCTAACTTGAGTAGTCATGCACTATTGTTGGCTGGTGGTTTGAGTAAAAGAACCAAACAAAGCACTAAGAAAGTTGACCTCCAACTTCCTGTGAAGAATATTCAAGACTCTCTCAAAGAGGTTGATGTCTTAGGTACATCTATTACCGGTGCTATTAAAGATCTGGTCTAAGTTTTTAATTAGATTTTTTTGGACTTTTGGTCCTTGTTGTTTTGTTGATTTACGTTGGTTGCTAGTCCCTATAAAACGAACTCCTGACTTTTTCTCTTTTTTGTTTTGGGTTTCAGGTCCCCTTCAAACCTGATTTTACCTAATCAAAACATTAGTTTTGTAGTATTCTAAGTGAAAATATTAGAAAAAAATATTAAGGTGTTGATAGGTTTATACTCTTGAATATGCATTAATCATCAACATAAAGCTTGGTATTCATTGCTCAGAGAATTACAAAAGTAAGTCAACAATGTAAAATTTGAGAGTACCATGATAAGAATAGAAATAGATTGACATGTACATTTCATTGTAGAATGCATCATTAAAGTAATTGTAAAAAATGCAGAGTGTAATAACCCCAATAGTTATATCTTCAAGAAACACCAAATCCTTCTCAAATTCAATTATTTGACATTTTATCCAACACTTTGCAAGCAAGAGATATATTGCATATGTAAATTCTGATTGCTTTCTAAATGCCAAACTTTAATAAATATGCTTCCAAAGAACACACCAAACAACTAACAATGAAGATGCAATTGTTTTTGAATAACACTAATTATAAATAAGAAAATATGCATCTACATCAATAAGACATTAGGGAAACAAAATTTGATATAAAACTCTGATTTTACAAACCCTACCAATACCCTAAATATCTACTCTCAAACAATGCAAAATGTAGTAGATAAAAACTTGGAATCACTCCAAAAACATGAATTTTCCTATAGAAAATCAATGTAGTGAATTCCAACTTATTCCTTACTCCACAAACCTGTCCCTAGGCCACAAATTTGGCACAATGAAAAGACTGATTTGTCTTCTCCAATAGTCGCAACCCTTTGAAAAATATTTCAGCACCTCAGTTATGCAAATCAATGGGGCTGTTTGTTCCCAATGATCAATATAACAACCACATAAACCCTTAGCTCCACAAGCTATTTGGAAGAGTAGATGGAAACACATTCAATGCTCAACAATTAGGCTATCCTCCCTATTTAGTGTTTCCTTTACCCTTCTAGAAGGAAATAAAATATTATTTAATTGCACTCTCTAGAAGCTTCCACCTTCCAAGGCAATAATTAGTTACTCTTCTAGAAAATGCACTCTCTAGAAGCTTTCCCCTTTCCAATACAATAATTAGTTGTTCCTCTAGAGAATTAAATTAATTAAATATAAATTCACCTTTTAATTTTAATTTATTTAATGACTTTATATGAAATTCATTAATCAATTTCTCTTTATTTCTCCACTTAGCCTTTGGAGAATGTAAAGCCTAAGAACTCCACTAAGATGCTAAAAAGATGGGGACATTACACAGAGGTAGACTTGACAACATTACAAAACTATAACGACAATGTGAAACATGTGAGTACATGACAAAACTAATTATACACTATGTGGAGCTAGTTTTATAATGTACTCATTGAGGACATTACTAAACTATCTTACTAATGTGCTTCATGATAGTTGGAAACTTGCATGAACACATAATAAGTTTCAATACGAAGGCATCAAATAACTTGAGCAGATTGAGATGTACATTTCATTAGAGAATACATCACATAAGTAGTTGTACTCTATGCAGAGATAGTTTTCTAATGTAGTCCTTGAGAATATTAAAAAACTAATATATTGAACAAATATCCAATGGTATAATGTACTCATTGACAACACTAGTTTTGTGTACTGAATTACAACATTAGAAAACTAAGTATGCTGTAAAAAGGCATATAGTTTTGAACATACGTTAAGAATCACCATAAAGCATTCAAAAATTATAGGCAATAAGTTTTCATAGTAGTAAAATATGGACTTGACCTTGCATTAGATTACAAAAAATTATAAAAACTTAGAAAATTTATTTGCATTGAACTTTATGAGAGCGCACATTAAGCATACACTAACATGGAATAAGATGAATGAAACATGTAGTAGAAAAGGCATATGCATTACAAGATACATTAATATTGACCATGAATCAATCAGTTAGCAGTACTTGCAATCAAATTGGAAGAAAACCATGTATAACAAGCATTCAAATCGGGAAAATAGCATGCATTTGAGCCACTAAAATAAGAAAGAAACATGCATTGAACAATATGTTAGCAACCTAAACAAGTGCAGAGAATTTGTAGACTTCAAAAAAAATTCGAGAGCGTTCAAACAAGAAATTTTCAAAGAAATTAACATGTCATTGTATCATTCTTATAGGAATTTCTCATATAAGAAATGACTGGTCAATTGGAATTATGGATTGTAGTGGGAAGTGATTGGTCATTTCATACAATGAATTGAATTTAATATTTTCTTCATATGATGTCATCCAAATTCCAAATTGTTATTATTTGTTTTTCTTTTTTATGCTTCTATCTATTTAATTTAATTCAATTGGTGAGCCTCACACCATTAGCTATGTGTGCAGGTACCCAAAGAAGTTGGCTTAAATAAGTGGAACATATAGGTAACAACAAATGAAATTTAACTAAAACACTTATTGACTAACAAGAAAATGAAGGTTATCACTTAACCATGGTGAACAATGCTTAACATTGTACATAGATTCACAGTCACATCAAGTCAATGCAAACTTGGTATGAAAAGAATGTTAGGTGAAGAATGGAAAGTAGAAGATTGAAAGGAGAGTAATGCATAGAATGCATGCAAGTTGAAGAATGGATACATTCTTATAAATATACATACACTAGATGCGAACTAAAAAATGCATACAGGTAATAGTACCTTGTGGAATGCATACAATCAATGTAAACTTAACAAATTATATAGCTAATGTCAACTTTACAATGCATATAGTTAATATCAACCTAACAATTCAAACAATCAATGCCAACTTAACAATGCACACAGTCAATGTCAACTTAATAATGCTTACAATGATGACAACCTAATAAAGAAAGTAGTTACTTCAATGAAGAAATGCAATAAAATAGAGATATGCAAATGAGTATATTCATGGTGTCTAATAAATGATTGACGAATTAAGAAAGGTCACAAGTAAGGTAAGTATTGCAAAGGTGGGTGGCAGGAAGCATGAGCAGGTGCTAAAGATTAAGAATAAGAATATGTGGAAGACAACAATGAACAAGGAGATATCCCAATATTGTAAATGAAGGTGGAAGAAACTGTGGAGATACATAAATAGTACAACAAGTAATCATGATTAAACTGACATGTACATTATCTCTTTAGTATTTCCTTGAATTATTTATTTCTGTCACATTATATACAATGATTTGAAGGTGTAAAGATTGAAATATACAATTATGAGCATAAGAAAATAATTAGAAATAACACTAGAGTATCCTTACAAATAATTTGTCAAACATATAATTAAATTGACAATTTATGTACACATTTTCTTTACCATATCTTCTAATTATTTATTTCTATCACATCACATGCAATGATTAGATAGGGGAAAGGCTGAAATATAAAACTACGAGCAAAGGAAAATAATTTGAAATAACATTGGAGTATCATTAAAAATACTAAGTTAGACCTTGTAACATTAAATCGACAATGTACACATTTGCTTTACCATTTTGTCTAATTATTTATTTCCATCACATTATATGCAATGATTTAAAAGTGGAAAAATTGAAACATAGAGCTATGAGAACATAAAAAACACTAGAAATATCACAGGACTATCGTTACACACACTAAGTCAAACATATGTTTAAATTGATAATGTACACAATGACTTTACCATATCCTCTAATTATTTCTTTCAATCTCAATACATGCACTATTTTAAAACTAGATTGATTGATAAATACAACTATCAAAATGTATAGATCCTTACAAACCCTAGATGAATAGAAACCCTACATGGATACATACAACTATTAGTATGGGTAATTTCTTGTTACATTCCCTCAAATATTTTTGAAACCCATAGAAACCCTAGCTTTTTAGTTCCCATTTCCTCTCATTATTTCCTTTTTTCAAAATTTTTTTTGCAACTTATCAACTAAAAACCCTTGAATGCCCCATTTACAAAACAACGAATTTGTCAATAGAACATGAATATGTTAGAAATGCTTTAGAATAATTGAGAGTGGGGGTGAATTAGTTATTCAAGGTCCAAATGTCCTACTAAAACATTTTCACCAAGTAAAGTGAGCACATTAAACTATTCATGCATCCAAGCTTAAACTTTCCTACTTAGCAAGTTATAGTAAAATCAACATGCAAGAATAACTCATGAAGAATCAACACATAACATAGTGATTTATGTGGAAACCCAATTTGGGAAAAACCACTAGTAACATGCTACTCAATTCTCATTCTTCTGAAGTGATGCACTATGAAAGGCCTACCCTGTTAAAGGCTACAACACATTGTTAAACGTGACCTAGTTAAAGGATTTCAACCACCTTGTTAGAAGTGGGCCTAGTTAGAGGACATTAGAACATTCACTTGGAATGCCACCCTATTAAAGGATTTACAAATGGTTGTTAAACCAACCTAAGTCCATAGGATTTTTCCCTAACTGATAAAATTGTTAGAAAGTAACAACAAGGGCTTTTGACCTATTACAACTCACAACTTAACTTGTAGATTTCAAATCTTAGTTCAGCTCTCAAATTTGTCTGGCTTTCAGTCTCTACAGCTCTGACAACTTGTCCTCCTTTCAAGCTTTGTCTCCTTGAGTCTCCATGCTCAATGTACCAGTGTAATCTCTTATGTGGTCACCTATCAAAGTAGAGTATATGTACTCTATTCTTTCCTCTCCCTCGATGCCTTCACCTTGACATCCTTCCAACCACTTCAACAACTTGGCAACTCAACAACTCTAGCTTCTTGAATTGTAACTCCTTAAATAGAAGTTCAAAATACTTTTCCCGCTCTTAATCTTCTTGCTCTTTCTTTTAGTTCGAATGGATTAGGTAGGATTCAATGAATCTACCCCTTATCTTGTTTCTTCTAGAAACATCATGAAGAATCCTCCTAAATTTTCCCAAAAATGGTTTACCTAAAATTCTATGCCACTAGCTCATCATCCTTATCCTCCATCTGGTTCACAAAATTCAAGGTAACAAACTTTGTCGGCTCAAATCTGGCGAATCTTTAACTTTTCAAATAATGTAGCAGCTTGGTACTATTGAAAATTTGATGCTCATCACATATTACTTGACACCTACTATGTTTTATTAATGCTCGACACCTATTGTGTTTTACTGATGCTTGGAACTTATTGTAGATTCACTCAGCATCAACTAAGTTTTACCGATGCTCGACACCTATTACTTGCTCGACACTTGAAGTTACTTGGCTCCTTCTATTTCACTCGCCACAAACTAGATTTTGCATTTGCTCGGCACTTACTAAAAATATGCTCAGCATGAACTAGCTTGCTTGGCATCTACTAATGAACTCAATCAAGCTTTGCAAACAGCTTTGCTACAACTTATTCATCCAGAGTTTCTAAGTGTAGCCAACATCTGTATCTTCAAGTATACTATCAATTCATCATTTTATCATTGTCTTAACTAATTCTTGCACTTCATTAAAAAACCATAACTCAACGTTTCCCTTAGGTGCTTTTGTTACATCTTATTGATTAAATCTTCTTCATCAATCAACTAAGTGATAGTACTTGGATCTTATAAGCAATTGTCATTCTAAAAAATAGCAGATTTGACATCAATGACAAAACAATGATTGAAAATATTCTTTTATCAACAATCTCCCTCTTTGCAAACAATCTCTGTTCTTGAATAATGATCTTTTCAATCAGATTCCAACAATCTCCCTCTTTGGCATTGATGACAAACCAAACTGATCAACCAAGTTATCAAAATGCTAACTAGGTTTAAATAGTAAATCAAATGCTAAAAAGAAATTTTTTACCATTGCTATTTTCATCAGCTTTCACATCTCCCTCTTAGCCGTTGTTTCCTTTCTCCTTCCTTTCTGCTGTTGTTATGAATTGATCCTTTCTTTACATATCTGATCAAGTTCTGTATGTCTCCCTCTTTTCTAAAGCTTACCTTTTTTATTAGTTCTACTCTTCCTTTTAACTGCTATTTCTCCCTCTTATATTTTGTTCCTTTTAAATTTGCTATTTCTCCCTCTGCACATTATTTCTCCCTCTGCATGCATTGATCAATTTCTGCTATTCTGGTATCATCTTCTTTCTGTTGATCAGTTTAGCGACTTCTCCCTTTATTCATTTGATTCTGTAGATTTGATCAATTTATGTTATTTGATTAGTTTCTGCTATTTCTCGCTCTTTGACAACAATGTCAAAGACATATTATTTCAGCATCTTGTCATGCAAATGTAGCATTTGCAGGAACTCCAATTTCTCCCTCTGTCACCTTGCTTGTGACTTGTTTGGAATTTCAGTACTTTGATCACTTTAGGCAAAAACCTAAAGTAAGTATCCTCTACATCAATTTATAACAATTCAAAAATCTACTCATTTGATGCAAGGTAGTCTTGTTGTTGCTTAAACAACCTTGGATAGGGGTATCACCCCTAACTTACCTCTAAGATACTCAAATGCATCTTTAGGTAATGCTTTTGTGAAGATGTCAGTAGTTTGCTCCTTTGAACTAACATATTCCATCCTCACTTGCTTGTCTTCCACCAATTATCTTACATAGTGATACTTAATTGCAATATGCTTTGTTTTGGCATGCATCACACGATTCTTTGATATGTTGATGGCACTTGCGTTATCACAATAGAGTATAACAGGTTTAGCTACCTCTTCTTTCATACCCTCCAACAGGTGTTTGATCCATACAATATTGGTGCAGTTGATAGTAGCAACAACATACTCAGCTTCTACTATGGACTGTGAGGTACAACTTTGCTTTTTGCTAGTCCAAGTGACTAATCTTTTACCTAAGAAAAGTGCTCCTCCATTGGTATTTTTTTTGTTATCAATATTACCTCCCCAATCTGCATCAGAGTAGGCTTTCAATTCAAACTTTTCAGTCCTCTTGTAATATAATCCAAAGTCATTAGTTCCTTTTAGGTACCTCAATATTCTTTTTACTGCCATAAGATGATTTTCTCTTAGGTTTGCAAAAAATATTGCTACTATTCCAACAACTAATGCAATGTCTGGTCTACTATGCACAACATACTATAATTTTCCAATCTTTGATCTATACATTGTCTGATTTACTTCAGTTGACTCATCATTCTTGGATAACTTATGTCCTGTTACCATTGGTGTACTAACCGGTTTTTAATCTTTTAAGCTAAATGTTTTGAGTATCTCCTTAATATATTTTGATTGGGTCACAAATATGCCATGTTTTAGTTGATGTACTTGTAGTCCAACAAAGAATTTGATTTCTCCAAACATTGACATATCAAACTCATGTTTCATTTGATCAGCAAAATCTTTGCATAGGGCATCTTTTCCTCCAAATATTATATCATCAACAAAGATTTCAAATATCTGAATACCTTTACCTTTTTCTTCCTTGATATACAGGTTGTTATTGTCATCTGTTCTTTCAAATCCTATCTTCACGAGATATTTTTTCTAGGTGCTTGTTTCAAACCATAGAGTGCTTTATGTAGTTTGCAAACCATATCTTTGTTGTTGTCATTAAAAAATCCCTTTGGTTGTTCTATGTAGACTTCCTCTTCTAGTATACCATTTAGAAAAGTAGACTTTACATTCATTTGGTAGACTTTAAAACCTTTGTAAGCAACATATGCAAGTAGTGTTCTTACTCCTTCCATCCTTGCAACAGGGGCAAATGTTTCCCCATAGTCTAGTCCTTCTTCTTGTGCATAAGCTTTGCAGACTAATCTAGCCTTATTTCTTGTGATCTCACCATTTTCATCTAGCTTGTTCCTAAATACCCATTTGGTATCAATCACATTCTTATCAGCTGGTCTTGGAATAAGGTCCAAGTTTTATTCTTCTCTATCTAATCTATCTCTTCTTTCATAGCTTTATGCCAATTATCATCTTGCAGTGCATCTTTCATTATATTGGGTTCAATCTTTCTCAGCAGACATGATTCATTTCTTAGTCTATTTCTTGTCATTGGTCTAGCTTCCTTATCACCAATGATTTGTTATACAGGTTGATGTCTTCTCACATACTTGGATAACCTATGTTCTTTCTTTGTTTCCATGTTTGGTCTTTCAGTTTCAGATTCACTGTGCACATCCATTTTAGGTATTTCATAATCTCTTCCATGTGTACTGATTTTAGAATTAGAATGTGCATTGTCTTCATTCTATAACTCAGCTTTTGAATGTAGCTCAACATTCATTGGTCGTGACTCGGCTAATACTGAAACTTGTTGATGATTCCCATCTTGATTGGCAACTTCTTCTTTAGTAGGCATTCCTTCATAGAAGTATACAAAGGATTTGTATTTTCTAGTTTCTTGGATTCATCATTTTGAACTTTTGCATGCTCATCAAAATTTACATTTGCACTCTCCACTATTTTGTTAGTGTTATTATTCAAACACTTATATGCTTTACTTCTAGTGGAGTATCCAAGGAATATGCCTTCATCACTCTTTGCATCAAACTTGCCATTTCTAGTATCTTTAAGAATATAACATTTATAACCAAATACTTTGAAATGTTTTAAATTGGGTAAGTGATCATACCATAATTCAAAAGGTGTTGCATTTGTACCTTTCTTGACTTGTGCTTGGTTCAAGGTGTAGACAACTGTACTTAAAACTTCTCTCCAGTACTTTAGAGCAACATTTTTCTCCATCATTAATGTTCTGGTACAGTCTATCACAGATCTATTCCTTCTTTTTGCAATGTCATTTTGTGGTGGAGTTCTAGGCGTTGATGTTTGTCTCTTGATTCCTTTGTCATTGAAAAATGTCTCAAACTCTTTTGATGTGATTTCTCCTCCTCTGTCTAATCTTAGGCACTTCAGACTCTTCCCTATTTCCTTCTCAACCCTAACCAAATACCACTTAAATATTTGAAATACATCATATTTTTGTTTTAAGAACATGGCAGTCATCATCTTGGGGTAGTCATCTACAAAAAATATTATATATCTGTCAACTTTATAACTTTGCACTTATATTGGGCCATATAAATCTATATGGTCTAACTCTAATACTTCTTTGGAAGTGTAGGTTTTGCTTTTGAAACTTGACTTGGTAATTTTTCCTAGTTGACATTGTTTGTACATTGTATTATCAGGCTTCTTTAGTTTAGGAAAACCTCTGACTTTCTTCATTTTGTTGATGCTAATCAGATTATCAAAGTTGACATGACATAGCCTTTTATGCCATAGCCACATATCATCAATTCTAACAACAAGGCAGGATGCATCTTCCATATTTAGGTAAAACAAAATAATCCTAGTTTGTTCTCCTTTTCCTATCAGATTTCCATCAGTGTCATAGATTTTGGCAGTTGTGTTTCCAAATTCTACTTTGCAACCTATATTGCCTAATTGTGACACACTCAGTAGATTGTAGTTCAATCCTTTAACATAATATGCATTATACATGAAATTTTCTTTGTAAGTTTAATAGAACATTTTACTTTTATTAGACATGGAACATCATTTCCAAATCTAACAATATTTCCATCATACTAAGTAGAGGAAGTAAACTTACTTGTGTCTCCTATCATCTGATGTGAGCATCCACTGTCTATGATCCATCTACCATTCTTGTTATCATAGGTTATGATTGTTGTTGCTTCGTCTTCATCTGACTCATCCTTCATGACTACATAGACTACCTCATCATCATTTTCATCAAAATCCTCTTCTTCAACAATGTAGTATTTTTTTCCTTGGTTGTTGTAATCTCTACTATCATCTTCTCTTTTGTCCTTGTTCTTGTTGCCTTCTCTATAGTTCTTTTTCTATGTGCATCTTGCAGCAATATGTCCTACTTCATTGCAATCAAAACATATGATGGGAAACTTACCTTTGAATTTACCTTTTCCTCTGTGAAATCTTATGGCCAATAGTGCTTCCAATTGTTCCACATCTTCTTCATCTATGCTGGTGTCACTAAATGCACACTTTACCTTTTTCTTCTTCTTCTTTGGTTTTACCTCCTCAATATCTTTCAATGATAGCTTGGCCTTTAAAGTAGATTCAAGGTTCTCAGGTCTATAGTTATCAAAATTGGACAACTCAAATGCAGTGAGTCTTCCCACTATACCTTCAAGTGTTAGTTGGTTTCCTGGTACACATCTTAATTCTTGTATGGTTGAAACTCTAATAGCATAGATGGGGAGCAAGGTTATTAAGAATTTTATATTGGTGGTGTCATCATCTAAATGATGACCCAAACTTCTTATTATACTTGCTACTTCTTTCATTCTAGAAGCATATTGAGTAGCATTCTCACCTTCCTCCATTTTCATGTCATCAAACTTTCCTCTGAGGCTTTCTCTTTTTTCTCTTTGAACATTTTGATCTCCTTCATAAATATTATTCAAGGCTTTCCACATCTTGAATATAGAGTCACATCCCTTGATGTCATCAAATTCAACATAGTTGAGGGTAGAGGCAATCTCCAACATTGCCTGATTGTGCTCCTTTTTCTTCATATCTTCTGCAGTGGGTACAACTGGATCAACATGTTCCACTTAAATTAAGGTTTGTGCATGATCACTTATTGATCCAAGGTGAAAATCCATTAACCTTTGCCATGCAGTGAAGTTATCTCTATTGAGCTTGGGAACCTCTCTTTTGGACATTTTGATCTTCTTGCTTCTAGTACCTTTAAACCAAATCAGCAGATGACTCTAATACCAATTGTTAGAAATTCTTTAGAATAACTTGGGGTGGGGGGGGGGGGGTGGTGAATTAGTTATTCAAGGTCCAAATGTCCTACTAAAACATTTTCACCAAGTAAAGTGAGCCAATTAAACTATTCATGCATCCAAGCTTAAACTTTCCTACTTAGCAAGTTACTGTAAAATCAAGATGCAAGATTAACTCATGAAGAATCAACACATAACACAGTGATTTACGTGGAAACCCAATTTGGGAAAAAGCACCAGTAACATGCTACTCATTTCTCACTCTTTGAAAGCGATGCCCTATGAAAGGCCTGCCCTATAAAAGGCTACAACACACTATTAAATGTGACTTGGTTAAAGGATTTCAACCACCTTGTTAGAAGTGGGCATGGTTAGAGGACTTTACAACATTCACTTGGAATGCCACCTTGTTAAAGGATTTACAAATGGCTATTAAGCCAACCTAAGTCCATAGGATTTTACCTTAACTGATACAATTGTTAGAAAGTAACAACAAGGGCTTTTGACCTTATACAACTCAAAACTTAACTTGCAGATTTCAGATCTCAATTTTGCTCTCAAATTTTCTTGACTTTTAGTCTCTGTAGCTCTGACAACTAGTCCTCCTTTCAAGCTTTGTCTCCTTGAGTCTCCATGCTAAATGTACCAGTGCAATCTCTTCTATGGTCACCTATCGAAGTAGAGTCTCTGTACTCTATTCTTTCCTCTCCCTCAATGCTTTCACCTTGACATCCTTCCAACCACTTCAACAACTTGGCAACTCAGCAACTCTAGCTTCTTGACTTGTAACTCCTTAAATAGAAGTCTGAAATACTTTTTTTTCTCTTAATCTTCCTACTCTTTCTTTGAGTTCGAATGGATTAGGTAGGATTCAATAAATCTGAAGAATCCTCCTAAATTTGCCCAAAAATGGTTTACCTAAAATTTTGTGCCACCAGTTCATCATCCTTATCCTCCATCTAGTTCACAAAATTCAAGGTAACAAACTTTGTCAGCTCAAATCTGGTGAATCTTTGACTTTTCAAATAATGCAACAGCTTGATACTATTGAAATTCTGATGCTCGACATATATTGTGTTACTCAACACCTACTATGTTTTACTGATGCTTGTCACCTACTTGAAGTTGCTCAGCTCCTTTTGTTTCACTTGGCACACACTAGATTTTGCATTTTCTCGGCAATTATTGAAAATCTTCTCGACATGAACTAGCTTGCTCGGCATCCACTAATGAACTTAGTCAAACTTTGCAGATAGCTTTGTTACAACTTATTCTTCCAGAGTTTCTAAGTGTAGCCAACATTTGTATCTTCAAGTATACTATCAATTCATCATTTTATCATTGTCTTAACTAATCCTTGCACTTCATTATAAAACCATAACTTAACCTTTCCCTTAGGTACTTTTGTTACATCTTATTGATTAAATCTTCTTCATCAATCAACTAAGTGATAGTACTTGAATCTTATAAGCAATTGTCATTCCAGCAAATAGCAGGTTTGACATCATTGACAAAACAATGATTGAAAACATTCTTTTATCAACAATCTCCCTCTTTGCAAGCAATCTCTCTTCTTCAATAATGATCTTTTCAAAATATGGTAAGTATGAAGAGAATAGTAACAAACACAAAGAAATCCCCATATTAAACTCAACAAAAGAAAAAAAGCTATAGATATTCACAAAAGTGCAACAACAATCAAATATTATATCAATAATGTACACAATTACTTGACCATTTCGACTAAGTATTTGTTTCTATCATTGTACATTCAATTATTAAAAACCCTTAAATTGGTAAAAACCCTGAATCACGAATAAATTATCAATTAAAATAATCCCTTTTACATTTTGTCTATTTTTTTGAAATCCATAGAAACCCCAGTTTTTCATTTCCATTTTCCTCCATTGATTTCCTTCATCAAATTTTTTCTTGCAACATAACCTTAAAAAACCCTCGTGAACCCCTGTATAAAAAAAACATTGTGAGTAGATCAACAAAAAATGATTGAATTGCACAAAAAGCAATGAATTTGATAAATACTTTTGAAGAAAATGACATACATAGACAAAACCCCATATTTCTACTAAAACTTACAAGATACTTCACACATTCACCAAAAACACAATAGAAAGTAATGACTATGTCGATATTCTACACTATTTATTTACCATTTCCTCTAATTATTTCTTTCTATGATTTCATAATGAAACCAAAAAATCATGCAATGAAAATCACAAGAAATTTATGGAAACAGTAAGTGATAATAAATGACCACAACATATCAATTGCTACTTCATGATTTCTCACCTCAAATGTAGAAGAAGGACAAGGTTGAGTGAAATGGACAAGATGGAAGTAGCATAAAATATTGGCAAGAGCTTTGTGAGTAACTTCTACAAATGAAAATGTATTAGTTTAGGGTGAGACCCCTCTTCCCAATCATGATCCTGTTGGCACTCCTTAACATGAGTGCCCAACCAAGCAAGAATCTCCTAGAGCACTGGCATCATTACCCCCATGCCATCCTGATTAGCATTATTACCTCATTCCCCCTCTTGATCTTGAGGTTCCTCTTCATGGTGTTCTTCCTCATGAACAAGCCATCAGTACCACCCTGACCAGACCTACGTGCAGGAGGCATCACTACGAAAGCAACAAGATAATGTTAGAACAATCAGATCATAAGCATAAGATTCAAAACTGTGAACAAACAAATTAGCAAATAATAAACCATAACATAGCAATACACAACATCAAACAAAACCATAGTGGAAGCATAACAGAAAGATCCCAATGTTGCAAAATGGGCTCTAATACTAGACGTAATGCCCCGCCCGGAGATCCTTTGAAACAAGGATTAAATGCAAGCAAGATAAAATTTTTTTTTACAAGTGTAAATGTACATGATGCGCAACATTTGTAAAGAAGGAGGGCAACATTTTTAGGGGCTGGGCGATACTTCTCCCGAAGGCGTGCGATACTTTAAGGTTATCGTATGACATTTCTTATAAGGAGGTGCAATACTGGAAAGTATCACACAATAGAATAAGGGGATGCATGATACAATTTCAATGGGAATGCAATACATTTTTGTGTCACACCATGTTGATAAATGGTTGCCCAATATATTAAAGAAAAACACTTAAGGACAAACAAAAGAATAAAACTGAGTTCAAAACCTCCACACCGAGGAGTCTTGGATCCACATTTCGAGGCAAGAACCCTCAAATCAAATAAGGAAATATAGAAAGAAAAACATTTAACCATCTAACAGATAAGAGTAAAAGTGTAGAAGAAACATCGTAGTGAACTAAAGCAACATCACAATAACTGAAATAACATCGCAATGTACAAAATAACCAAGTAAGTACATGATTCCTCCCAACCATCAATGAAATCATAAGACCATCATGGGCCCTAGCCATCCCCCATGTGCAACATCCCAAGCTACTGATCAAATCGTCAGTACTGTCATAATAGGGACATCATTACTAAAATATGCTAAAAACAAAAGCATAAGGAAATCTAACATGCTAGCAGTAAAGCATAAGATAAACCTGCAAGTAGATAACATCGCCTATCACATGCTAATCATCATAATAAGGAATGCGTCAAAACTAAGATCATGTAAACAAGATAAACAACATCCCAATGAAAGCATAAATCATAAAAGGCATACTCCGTAAACCAAAGTACCAAGTGAACACATCCAGCAATGGTCACACTAGGATACAAGGTTGACTATGTATGCTAGTCCCTAGTAGTGGTGAAGGTAGCTACACCTCCAAACCACGTGGTACCCATAGGTCCACACCCGTCGTGTTGATGGAGATAAAGATCCAACCACAGCCATGCAAAACAACGTCCATGGCTAATACACACACTAAGCAATATGATGACTGAATCTAGGATATATACAATTCATAAACTACAGGTCCTAGTCAGGCATCTCAATAGGCTACTATGTAGGGACTAACATCATGGAGAGCCACTTGGCATCGACAAGCCCAAGCTCAGATCGTGTGTTTCAACTCCTCAACGGAGGGCCCCGCACACACATTTTATTATCTTAAGTTTTATTACCACCCAATATTTTATTTAATTATCACTTACTTAAACTTCTTCATGCCAACCCTATGGGACAAGGTCACTAGGCTGTGAGATAGAAGCCCCCTCCATATGCTACCCTACCCTACCCATGCTCATCCAGCGATGAGTGCCTGTAGGCTTGCAAATTCCCAACCCAACCCCAAGATCATAACTTTCAAAAGTACCATAGAAGATCAGGCTCTGCAGGTCACCCGAAAGATGTACTCATGTGTGGTGCACCACCATCATGGAGATCAACACAAGGATTGGATGAGAACACAAATAGAAAGTCAATCAACCAAAAACAAAATTGGGATGACAGATGCTACATGCATCCCAATGCAACATAAGGTGCAAAAGTGGTTTGATGGATATCCAAATTGATCATCCAAGTCCATGACCCACATTATGCCAAGAAAACCTGAGAAAACAGGGTGGCACACAAAACGAGGCAAAAAACCTCAAATTTTGGAAAAAAATTAAAATTAAAACCCATTTAGCCTTTGGGTGCAAAAACCCCAAAAATCCAAAAATAATTGAAATCGGACACCATATGCAAAAATGGCCAGCATAATGGCTCAAATTTCCAAATCCCCATTTCAAAAATAGGGAAAACATTCATACCCGACCAATCGGGTAGAACCGACAAACAGAAACAGAGGGGAATACTAGTTCTCAACCTCCTAACAAATTGCTACAAGAATCAGAGTTTGAAATAGAGTGAAAATAATAAAATAAGAAAGCCCTACCTAACAACAAAAGGGGCAGAAACTAAAACTCACACAATAAAATAAACCACCTACCAAATCTGCTGAAAATGATGGCAAAGCATAAACTCCTCAAACCAAATCCAACGAGACCAACCTCGCAAAGATCCTACACTCACAGCTACCAAAATTAACAAAACAAGAATCCTTCAAAAGAGGATTTCCAAAATGGCACTCAAATTTCAAATTCTAAAAAGTGAGAAGTGAATAATGAATTCACTTTTCCTATACTTATTCACTTTTTGTGTCAATAGTCAATTCTAGAAATTAGCCAACTGGAGTAGCTAAACTCCAAATCAACCCAAACAAAACTAGGTTATTATCTGTAATGGAAATTCACTTAAGGCAAAGCAGCTAGAAATTAAATCTAAAAAGATTTAAAACATGAAAATCCAGAATCACAGAAAATCACTTAACACTTTCATGGCAAATGCAAACTTCTAAATGTATAGACACACTTAGTGGTCTAATCACATAATGGAGATGAGTTCGGATTTACTAATGATTGAAATGTTTTAATTAAAACAACTTAAAATAAGGATTCATCGACCATACAGGGACGACATTGGCAAAATATGAATGGCTAAATCACTCACTCCATGTGCCACTGCTAGGAATATAAATCCTGCACAGTAAAACATACGATCAAGTGCAATTGCATAACATATAATAACCAAAGCAATTAAAATATTAATTAACTAATTAATACATTTACATCACTCATGTTCACAGAAAGCGTAAAGAACAAGAATGAAGTAAATAACCATAACATAGAATCCATCTCATAACATACTCAAAAAATATGTCCAATAAACAATAAAACTAGATAACATCATAGATCTACTATCATCTCAAAATAGCATCAACATGCAAAATGATAAACTGAACAACAAACAGTATAACATCTATGGTACTGAGTCAATTTATAACATTCAACCCTTGGGTCATCATAAGGTACAAAATAAATAAGAGTATCAAGTATCTCTCGAATCAAAATAGACAAGGTACAGACTACAACCATGAGAGGCACTACAACTAAAGTCCATCCTTTGACCTTTTATGTGTCGTCTCCTTCTTTGGACTTTTATTATTCCTGGTGGAGGAGAAGACAAACCTCCACCATCTGAAGAGGTATCACTGTATGATGCATTTAGATCTTCAATTTCCTCTTCAACTTTTTTTAGAGACTTAGATATGTTTATAGAACTTTGATTTTCTATGGGTTCATCTTTTGGAATATTACCACTCTTTATCTCCATTATCTATTTTAATACCTTTGCGACTACTTCTTGGCAAAATGAACATTCAAACTTTGAATGACTAACCTTATGCAATCCGCAAAATCCTAGGAGAAGTAGAATACTGGGGTTAACTTCTCCTGAACATTGTAAATTAGCCACTATGTTGTCTATGAACTATGTTATGATCTCCTACTTTGGGATTGAAATCTTGAATTTTTCATCTTGATCATTTGATATTTTGGTTGAAGCTGTATCGAAAGCCATCACTTTGTAAGAGCCCAAATCATACTGTAAGAATGTGACTTCATTTGGTGCATTGTATTATGTAATCATTGTTTTTAATTATGACTCTACATCTATTTTGATTTGATTATTCAAACCTTTTCATGGTAACCATAATTGAGTAAAATCCATAGAAAACCATCCTCTTAGGCATTTTGTCCATTCTCTACTTAGTAGAAATCCATGTCTCAGGAATCTCAACCACATGTATATCGATGATGTCTTGAATTTGAGGGTTAATTGTCAACTATATCTGAACATCTTTCAACACACCAGTGACTTTTACCTCTGTTTTATCCAATTGTATCACTATTCTATTAGAGGCCTGAGGAGTGACTCCCAACCTTTATGCCATCGATAGTGACATAATATTACAAGAAGATCATGAATCAATTAGGCAATTATGAATATTCTTCCGATATATTTTGATGCTAAGAAAAAAGGGGGCACCTTAAATTTGTCTTTAAACATAGTTGGCATTTCCTCTAAAGCATTGACTTGTTGAGATATTGTCTTTTGAGGAACAATATCCATATTATGGGGTGCCTTTGTATGATCAAGAGTTTTCATCAGTGCTTCTCGTTGATGAGGACATTTTTGTAGCATGTCAAACATGGACATGTTGGCCTTTGTTTGTTTCAAATCTTCCACCAAACTATACTTTTCTGTAGACCAGGCAAGATTTTTCAAGATTGTAGGCACATTTCCTTGATTCTAATTTTATTGCCCTTCATATGAGGGTTTGATTGGTATTAGATTGTTGCTCGCTCTTGAATCAAGAGGAGTTGGTTGTAATGTTGGAGGAATCCCATCTGTCATATGTTCTTTTTGACTTCGCAAATTGTAAGTATTTTGATTATCATTTCAAAAAAAATGCATCTCTTCTAGTTGAATATCTGCTTCCCGATTGAATGAAAAAGAGAATTCTTCATTGGCTAATTGTTCTACTTGTGTGTTTTGTGTAGAATCGTAAGATTCTAGTAGCATAGCATTAAATTGCACAGGAGGTACATTATCATTTTCTTGAGAATTCTAATTCATTTCTTGATTTGTATTGTAATATGAACCTTCATTGTTGGATGTGTTTTGACTGTCATCATACTGATTGATGTCCGTATACTAAACATTATTGTTATTGTTATCTACAGGAATGTTTCCATTATTCTGATGAGTGTTTCATTGCTAATTCTATCTTTGGAAGTCATTGTGACAATCAGAAGGATTGAAATTGTTTCCTCCATTATTGTTTCATGCATTGTTCTTCCCATTGAAATTCCTATTGTAGTTCTGACCATAATTGTTGTTGTTTTAAAGACCAACGTTGTTTCTCTAAAAGTTGTTATTTTTTCCTTGCAACAACCTCAAGTGAGTAAGATCATTTTTCATTTGAGACATGGTCTTCTTCATTTGACCAAACTTAGAGGTAAAATTGTTGTCTGTTTCAATTGAAATTGCTACCTTCTGCTCAAAGAAAGCAACTTTTAGAGGTTCATATCCTGGGTATGTTATAGTCAAGGTTTGCAGAGTGGGTGCCTACTATAATGGAACTAGATTTATTGGTATGAACTAGCTAGGCATCATAGGTGCTCTAACAGGATATATTGGCATCATTGTAATAGCTTGAACTGGAAGCTTCAATCCTCCTCCATTAGGATTGGCTTGCTTAGTAAAGGTAATCACTTCCGAGAAGACTTTTTCCAATGTATCAATATTTGTTGCAGGAAGTCTTCTTAGGAAAATAATAGTAAGATGGTCCATAGCATTTAGATAAATCTGAATTGCAGCTTCAACTAGCATATTGTATGTTGTTTCTAGCGTGCAGTATGCCATATGAAAGTGATTGTTGAAGTGTGAAACTATCTTAGCTGGGTCCCTCTTGATTGATATGAATTGTTGACGTATCACAGTTGGGTTGATGAAAGTTTTGAATTGTTCCAAGAACAATTTTTTGGAAATATCCCAGTCTCCAATACATCTAGGTGGAAAATTAACATACCAATTAAAAGCAACCTCATTAGAAATCTATTTTCGATTGCAAATTTCCTTAAATACCTTAATGTGATCTTTGGTTGCTCTTGTCTTTGCATAGAAGAACTTTGGGAAAAACTTCTTAGGAGTCTTGGGAAGGTCATTGAGTACACTTGTCAAGTTGATTGGTGAGTCTAGAACATTTACAAAAGGGCCATAAAAAGATTTGGTGGAATAATGAGTGGTTGTTGTAGAGGTGGAATAGAAGAAGAAGATGAAATGTTGGATGGAAGTGGTAGAATTCAAGGGATTCCTTTGTCACTGTGAGGCTTGTGAAAATGGTTAAGTTTGAGAAACTCATGTGCACTGGGTGAAAATCCTAAAGCTCACTGGAATGAGATGATGGATTAGGATCTTATAGTTTATGTCAGTTTTGGAAAAAGTGCAACTCTACAAAAGTACACTTTCTCAAAAAATATGGTGCACCCTAGAACCTTGTGCACCTTATGCACCTTGGAAGATAGCACACCTTAGAACCTTGGAAGCTAAAAAAAATTCTAAACTTGTAAAAAATGCATAATTTTGAAATTGTAAGTTGTTTTCTTCTATTCTGAATGGTTAACGCCCTCCTTCTAGCTCCAATTCTATTGAGTGGATTCCAATAGGTTGCAAGATCACCCGAAACCTTAGAGTTTATCCAAAATTAGCTTATCAAGAGAGGAGTTCGAAAGGATTCCTACCATTAAGCATTGTGAAAAATGATAGCTAAACAAAATGTACGTGGGATTGATATTACAATGATATATTCTACATAAATTCTAAGAATCTAATTTTTGAAAAGATTATATATGTTACAAGCTAGAGTTTTTGTTGCATCAAAAGATCAACCTATCAATGCCCGATACAACCACTAGACTTATAGAACACATGAGGTGGTTAAGTCATGTCATGAATCCTAAAGGGGAACATTGGAAATTAGTACAACAATCTCACCCTCAATGGAGATTCAAACTTGTGACCAAGCTCTAATACCACTTTTTACAAGCTAGAGTTGTTGTTGCACCAACAGATTGACCTGTTAATGCCTAATACAACCACTAGACTTATATAACACAGGAGGTAGTTAAGCCATGTTATGAATCCTAAAGGGGAATGTTGGCGATTAGTCCAACAATATATGCATGAATTAAGATGCAATGTATTGGTTATAGCCTAGAAGAAATCTATAAGTTTTGTTAGTTTTCATGAGGTCACATAGCATGAAAAGTTTTATGTTGTTGCCCAATGAAAATGAAATTTTAGTTTATGTTGAGCTATTAAGGGTGATAGTATTGGCCGAGCATGATGTGGTTGTCAAACATAGTAGAAATTATGTGCAAGTCGAGTGAGTTGAAATTGATATGGTAGCCAAGCTTAAAACTATGTAAGTACTGAGCATTTATTATTGAGTTTAAAGGTTATATAGTCAATTTTTGACTCATTTTGCATTAATTCAAGATCGAAGAGAGCATGACGAGGACAAGGAAAAATGAGGAGAAGGATTCAAGCATTTGTGAACTAGATTCAACTACTACTTATAACCAATCATAAGATTCATAAGGTATTTATCATGTGCTGAGCTATGCTGTCTAAATTATCGCAAACCCTAGTTATTTAAAATTGCATCTAGCTCTTCTACTACTATTAGGAAGGAATCAAATGAGGTTTTGAATGTTCAATTAATAAGTAATGAGATTAGAAAACCACCCTTTTGAGCTATTCTTGAGATAGCATACAAGGGAGATCCTTTTGGTGCATTATTGATGATACCACCATAGGTTTTGATGATACAAGATGTTAGATGTTGCTACACTTGGTTGGAAGTATTGGAGACATGGAAATTAGAGATTTGTATGGAAAATTGTGTGTATATGGAGTATTGAAGGAGGAAAACAAAAATCATAGAGAGAAAAGGGTTAACCTGTGCCCTATATTTTCCAAATGTATTCAAAATGGAATGAATTAATATTGTACTTAATAGAATACATGATCACTCTATATGGGTTGAAAATGGCCCTACCAAGATCACAAAAAGGATCACCCAACAAGTAATAGGATATCCTACCCTTGATAGACCTAAGACCATGCAAAGTGATGTTAAGGAGATAATTGAGAAGAATATAGGGGCTGTATGGAACAAAAGAGGAATGACCATAGACACAATTTCAGATCCCCTAATTATATTTTCAATGAGAATAATTTCTCACAAGTTCTTTCAATCTAGAAGATTGAACAATGTGTCTTATATGGTTGTGTATTTAGGCTACAAGATAGTGAAGAAGGACCACACCTATGACCTTGCTGAGTTGCAACTCTAAAAATTATCAAAAAATTTGGAGGCCATAAGAAAGAAAATGAGTAAACAATGCAAATTTTCTTCACTACTAGTTTGTATAGTTTTCTATGCGCAGAAGACATTTCCTTCATTTGGAAAAGTTGCTTGGAAGACCAATAGGTCTATTGTAGTTCAGATTGGAGAGTTCATAGAGCAACTTGTGGATAACTTTGAGTTAGTAATGACAAGTTATGTTGAGGACTTTAAGAAGTCAATGAAACAAAGACTAAGGATACCAGTGTCACTAGTAGAGAAATATTATAATTATGTTTTTTTTTCTAGTTGATACCGATCATACATATGTACAAGTAGTTGTTCCAAGGGCTAGATGGATCAAACCATTGCCTTATGAAATCAATGTGGATGAGGCATCAACATCCATTACAACACTATTGGTAGAAGAAATAGACAAGAGTGCAACCTCATTTGCCAATAATGAGGAGGCCAAGTCAAGAATCACAATAGACTTGAAGACAACTTCTGTGGTAAGATAGAAAATAAAATTTGTGAAGAAGCTAAAGGAAAGATTTGGTGAAGGGGGAGGAGGAGAAGATGATGATGATGATGATGATGAGGATGATGGAGATGATCAACCAGCCCAAGCCCCACGTACACTTACACAAGGTCAAGGAGAGGACCAAGAAGAAGTATAATGAGATGAAGGTACTGAGGAAGAAGAAGCCAATAAATCACCTAAACTTGCAGAAAAGAAGAAGAGGAAAGATAAGGAGCCAACAAATAGTAAACCAAAGAAAGTTGTGAAGCCTTCACAATAGAAGCTAGCAATACCTGTTACTAGGGATAGCACAAGGGAAACTGCAAAGAAGACACAAGAATTTGACAAACCCAAAGGTAAAAGAACTATTACTACTATAGAGCAGAGTCAACAAGATAAACCAAAGAGGAGAAAGTATGTAGCTTCTATCGAGCCAGATGAGGAAAGGATAGAATTAGATGACCATAGTCAATTCCAAGTGGTAAGCCACATTCCCTCTTTTGATTTAGACAACTTGTGTGACAATATTAAGAATAATGCAAATTTATCAGGGTTCACACATGTTGAGTTTGATAAACTTGGAAAGTTAGACATGAATAAGGTGGAAGAGTCTGTATATAAGATTATGGCCACACTTAAGAGAACTCACTCCTTATGAGTTTGCCAACTCATTACCCAAAATTTTATATGATAGAGTTGAGCAGAGGTGAAAATACAATTTAAAAACTAAAATACATATAAGGGAGAGTACTCTAGCAAGAGTAATGCCAGATTTGGATAAGTCAACAATAACTAAGGCTATAAAAAAATACAAGGGGACATTTTATACCAAATATAGACCCTTTAACATTTTACAGAATAATATTGAGGAGGTTTTCAAATTGAGCACCCAGATATGGAAAGTCATCTATGGGTTGACAACAAAAAAGGTAATTGAACAAGTACTTAAGGAGGTTGGTGGAGAAAAAGATGATCAAGAGGTAGTAGAGACTACTAAGTATGTATCTATCAAGGATGGACATGAGGGAGGCATAGAGAAGGAAGAAAATGAAGAGGCTACAACCGAAGGAGAGCAAAAACAAGATCAAAAAGCACTTGAGGCACATATGTCAAGTGCTAGTCCCCCTCATGTTGACCAAGCAAGTCAGTAGGATAAAATAAAGATAAAGGATGTTTCTGATAACATAGTTCAGAACATCAATCCTTTGAAAAAGGAAGACTTGTAAAGGATATTACTAGATTCTACTTTAATTGCAAAATTATGCACTAATCCTATATTAGTAAGCACAGAGGAGATTGACAAAGCATCAATAAGGGAGAAGAAAACTGACACATCTAATGTGCCCCCTAAATCTACAGAGACAAAAGGTACACAAGGACTACAAGGTATCACCACTGAAACACATGTTTCAATGCCCATTGTGGTTATGAAGTGAAGGACACAGTGACATCATATGTCAGGACAAGTATCAAATGCTTTAATGCAAGTAGTTTTGACAGTTGAGCAAGATGGGACAGAAGTCCATATAGGATAGGAAGTGAATCCTACACTTATCTCACAAGCACAAGGTGAAGTTTTGACATAAGAGAAGGAAGCTAATATAACCGAAGAGTCAATTTTGACTATGAAACTAGAGGAACAAATAATAATTCAGACATTGGTTACCCTACCAATCTCTGCATCCCCTATTCGTAGTCAAAATCTTCATAGGCTGAGTGTAGATGCTACACCATTATAATCATCAAGGCCTAGTCCTGATACATCTCAGATTGGAGAAGGCACATCTTATGGAAATGTCAACTTAGATGAGGTGATTGAACTTCCAAAGTTTTATCTTACAACAACCACCATAGAATAAATGAGCATATTACAGGAAGCTCTAGCAAGAAAGAAGCACCAATAGTTACTCAAAAGGGAGCATAAAAAAAGAAAAATTCTATATGACATCAAAGAAATATTTTTTGATACATTTAGCCTCCCAACACCTAATGAAGAAAAACCTATTAATGAGAAATTGATGAATATAGTTGATAAAATCAGCGATGCAAACTTGGATACAAACACTAAACTTCTAGAATGGTCTAAGAAATTTTTTAAAGCAAAGGTCGATGAAAAGATTAAAGGTGCCATTGCACTATGACAAGTTGACTTAGCAACCAAGATGGAGAGTTTAAAGAAGGTGTTAGATAAAATATTTTCTCTATACACAAGACTTTGTGATGTGAATTTATTCACACAAGAAGTTTAGAGGGCCACTGACCAGCTATAAGGAGACCCAAAAACAATAGGTAACATTCTTAAGTTGTCTCCTAGTTAGAGCCAATCTCATTTCAGATATTTTTATTCACTCAAGGTCAGCTAGTTGCATTACATGCACAAGATGTAAACATCTAGACTACCTTGACATAAGTATTCAATCCATGTTGACCTATACATAGAGGTGTTACATGAGGAACTAGTCTTTCCTAAAACATTGATGAAGAAAGATTCTCATCTTTCGACTCACGATGGCTTAGTAGACCTTGCTGTCGAGCTGGATGTTCAATTTCAATCTCTAGAGGTAGTGTGCAACAATTTGGATGCAACACTCAAGATTATAATGGACGTCCATAATACATTTTTGAACAAACATACTATTAGTGAACCACACATGGCATAAGTGTCAATAAAGGGGGATATTGAAGGGGAATTGAATAGGGGATATTGAAAAAAAGCAGAGAATACACAAAGGGGGAGTAAATGTAGAAACAGAGCAAGACAACAACTCAACACATTTACTCAACAAGAGTATTAGATTTAGATACAACATAGAATAATCAACTTAGGGGGAGTTATGAAGTTTTGAGGTATGACAGATAAGTCATCATTTTTTGCAAAATTTTTACATTTTGAAAATTTGTATGTGAGTCAAGTAAACAATATAGATTATCTGAGTTATGCTCATAAGTTAAGGTTATATATGCATGACAAAGTGTTTTTTCCACTCATGTCAAAAGGGGAGATTGTTGATTTCATTTTGGTTTTGACATATGAGTAACAATACACTTAAGTCATTACTTAACTGTACTTAGTGCATGTCAAGCAAGTATTGTATGTTGAGCATACGATGTCAGATAATGCATGCCAAGAAAAATATATAGTGTGTGCTGAGCACTAGTATGTGCCATGCAGATAGTTAATGCTGAGTCACTCCCGTGACAAGAAAACTAATACATGCCGAGTGAACAGTGGATGCTGAGCATGAGAGGCTTCAAGTGCCAAGTAAATAGTTTTGGACATAGTTGTTTGTAATGGCACAAACTTTGATGTGAATCAATTTAGGGATGACTTAATGATTGTTTTACAATTCTAGAAGATAATAATGAATCTACATTGAGGATCCCTATGTAGTACATACAACCAATCAGATAAAGGGATGGATTAAGCGAAAAAATGGGCAAATCATAGTTGTTGATTCCCACCTAACCTTAGGTCACCTAAGTCTTCTTAAGGAGGGAAAACCGTAAAAGAGTAAGAGTTTGAAGGAAGAGGTTTGCATGCACAGGTAGAGCATTCATGGTAACTATGAAGGTTGTGATCATGGTATGAATTGCAAAATTAGTTAGAGAGAATAGAGGAAAGTAGAGGGAGGAAAAAAGTGATACATTTGATCAAGAGGATAAAGTTTACATGAGGAAAGAGGAGATTTGATATCTAGCAGAGAGGTGCTAACTGAAGGATCAAGGCTAAAACATTCTAACAGGTGAATAAGTGAAAATCTCTTAACCAAGTAGTCCTAGCAGGATTTTGTAAATCCTTTAATAGGGTGCTTACTTTATTGTAAGTTGAAGTCCTTTAACCAAACACACTTTTAGCAGGGTGTTGAAATCTTTTAATAAGGTAACATTTAACAGTCTTTATAAGCCTTTAACAAGGAAAACCTTTCATAAGGTAGATCATAGTTTATGATCAGACTTATTGTAACCTTAATTGGCTGCATTTTACAACTGCAGTACTGAAGATTTGTGGATGTCATGCCCACCCCAGTTTTACCTTCTCATTGGAGGGTTTCTAGGTAACCAAATATCTTGTGTCATATGTGTTATTTGTTTCATGCTATGGATTAATATGTTTAGTTTGGTATTTCAATTTACATGCAAATTGTGAGAGGACTATGTGGTGAATGTTTTAATGGTTAGAATTTTGAAGTACTGATTCATCCCCCCTCTCAGAATTTACTTTCCCTATTGTTATTTCCAACAGGATCTACATAATGTATCACTCTCCGCATTGCCTATTTAGTTTAGATTTATATGTATATGTACATACTAGACTTTTATATAGATGCAAGTACCGGGCATCGACTTCCCTAAATTGCCAGGATGAGCATGCCCTATCACAGTATCTCAATGGTAAAGAGGGGAGATAGTTCTTAAGTCCAAATCCTAACCCTAAGCCAATTGTCCTAGAAAGTAGTAAAAGTATCTGAGTTATTTACCCTTTTGAATCCATCAAGTGACGTGAATTCAAAATTTTGATCCTTGAGCTTGATTTAGTACTTTATCTTTATAATGGGTTTTCTTATTTAGATTTGTGAGTTTGTTGTGATTTTTAGTTATAATTAAATCAAATTAAAAGAATATTAAATGATTTAATTTAACAAAAAACTTATCAAGAAAGATCAATTTTAATTATATTTAATTAATTGAGAAATTAATTAAATAGAAGAGTTAAATTTAAAAGATTTAATTAATGTTCTAATTTGGTGCAATAATATTTATTTAGTTTAATAATAATTAATTTAGAAGTTTCATTTTAATTAATGAACTCTAAATATTATTATTATTTAAAATAATAAATATACTATTAAAGACGTCTTATGATTTAATAAAAGAGAGAAAATAAATTTAAGAACATTTGTTTTAATTAAAATGCAAAAAGTTTGCACATGAAATTCAAATAAATTAAATTAATAAAGAAAAGGCTTTTTGTGTTTGTAAAATTGAAACCCTAAAGGAGAAAGCTCTTTATTAAGAAATTAGAGCTCATTTCTCCATACACAAGTTTGGAGGAGCCAATTTCGAAAAAAAGGGTTTTCGAGACGACATGAATTCTTGCGAGCTCTAATTTGCACAGTGATTTCTCTTCAAAATTTCTGTATCTTCCCCATGTTTTTTATGGATTTGTTTTTAGAAATAGTTTTGGTTGAAACCCTTGTTAAATTTATCATTCTTCGTTATTGAAAATGTCTGTGAGTAATATCAAATCGGAAACCATTATTTGAGAAATCTTGTTATTTGTAATTAGATCGTTTTAAAGAAAATTATGAATTCGAGATGGGCTTTGGATAATAATACTAGAAATTAAATTAACAATTTGATAGTTCACAATTGTTTTCCCTATCAAATTGATACTCGGTTTATTATATATATATATATATATATATATATATATATATATATATATATATATATATATAATTAATATAGTAATAAATTAATGTGATAATTTTATATTAAATTGGCAATTTGTTTTCACCCAAAAAATAATGGGGGTTTTTTATTGCATTGGGAAGAGGCATTTATTTTAATTATTTTATAATAATAATAAAATTTAAAGAGGGGGGATCGGGGTCATCACCTCCCCATCCCCAAATTGCTTCATAGGTTGGCTGCCAATAGTAGTCGTAGCTGCTACAATAGTCAAGGCTACCTAAGTAGCCAAGGTTGCTTCTCGTAGCAGCCTATAGGCCTTACAATAACATGCTATTATTTTTTAAATAATATTATTTTTATTAAATAAAATTGTAATATAGTTTTTGATATATATAATAATTAATAATATTATTAAAAATATTAATAATTTAATTATTATATTATATTATTTAATTTAATATTTATTATTATTATTAATTTAGTATATATATTATTTTATTAATGAGTTAATAAATATCATAATTAATAATTAATAATTAATATTAAATTATGATAATAATATTTATTTACATAAATTTGTTTAATAATATATTAATTAATTAATTAATTATTCATTTATATAAGTAATTATATATTAAAATTAATCATAGATGACTTTCAATCGTAACTAAGAATAATTTTTTAGGTAGAATCTTATTCTAGAAATGATTCAGTTTTTATGAAATATTTGTATACTGAGGAATTTTCATTATACTTATGAACTCAAGAAAACTTTGTCATATATGACACGTGAAGAAATAAAACTTGACCCTTTTTGTAAATTGAAATCTTATGTTTTCAAGAGCAAACAAATTATGAAACTACATTTGTTGTGATGTATGTTTTACTTTGTGTTGGGATTGGGGTTGACTTAGTATGTTGACAAGTTTTGGACATTTACCGAAGGCCTGGGAGTTATTGTTTTATGTTATTGTATGAGATGTCGTGGTTGTGTGATTTAATCTTTGAGATATGGATTAGTGTTTATTACTTGGTCATGATCTTTTATTCCCAACCGTTGTGATGCATTCACGTAATTTTGTAATGAGTTTTGATCAGTTATTTTCTAGTGCTTTCCAGTTGCTTGTATGGAACTGAGGTGAATATTGTATTTTTCTTGGTGTATCCTATGAGTTTTTGATCAGTTATATTTTAGTGTTTTCTAGTTGCTTGTATAGGATTGAGGTGAATATTATGAATTTCTTGGTGTAACTTATGAGTTTAGATCAATTATCTTTTGGTGCTTTTTGGTTGCTTGTATAGGACTAAGGTGAATATTGTAATTTAAGGAGTTGTACTTTATATGATCTTAGGGTAGTTTATCTTTGTGTATGTTGGGAAGTGGCTTGCAATAGAGGTCAAAAACCTAAAGAGACTACTTGGGTAACCCATTGTAAGTAGTATTAATAAGTGATAACATTTTATTAAATGGTTTAAAATGAATTAACAAGATTCAGTGTTTTACCTCGCCCATGCCTTGAGTTCTAATACATGCTAGGATGGGAGTAGAGAGGATGCTTGGTTGCGACCTTTCCTCGTTAGTATGCATTATCTATATGAAAGGATACTGATGTCACATAGATTCACTAGGGGGGTGCAGTCCAAAGAGGCTACCAAAGTAACCTTATAGTTAACTCATGTGATGTAACTTGCCCACTTACAGAGTAGATTTCCTATGTCTCTTTGTTGCTTCTAGGTTTAGATGTTACTTTTGTCTCGGTACCCTTTGAGATATATTGCTATCAGGATTTCCTTGACCTAGATGATTGTTATGACTTTTGGATTGATATTTGTATGGGACTCAAGTTTATCTCCTCAATATAGTGGGAGTGGTCCATTTAGGTTCTACAAGGTTAGGTGGTAGTGTTTCTTATACCATTGAGATCCAACAGTTGTATGTCATTGGTAGATGTACTTGTGTAGTTGTTCCTTTCATTTTGATCTCGTGTTTATGTTCGATGGTCATATTCTGATGTACTATACTTGATTATTTGGAGATCTTATGAGATGTTGTATTTATTCATGATGTATATTCTTTGAGCTTTTCATACCCTATGACTTTTACAGAGGATGACTATACATTCTGGTTATGCCATGGGTCATCTTATGTAATTTTATATTATTTCATTTGATTCATACTTATGGATATTCTTTGAGGAGGATTTTGTTATGTATCAAATTTAGTATTAATAAAAAATATGTACGTGATTCAACATCATGGAACTCTTAAGAGATGTAATCTATTTATGAATTATTTTAATGTATGTGAGTTATTTCTTCTACTATGTTATCTCTTGTTGTTTTAATCTTTCAAAAAAAAATTGTTTAGCAAATTTAGTGACTTTTTAGGTTAATTTCTTTTGGGTTCCTAGCAGGGCATTACACATTATTTATCTTCTGTCGTACTTTTAGAGCCAAAAAATAATGTAGAAGACCTTGATCCTTCATGTCAAATCCAGCTATGAGATCTTGTTTACATTTGGCTATAAGATGATTTGCACTTGTTATCAATAAGTCATCAATATAAAGAACGAGTATCAACATGTCACTATTAGATATTTTGTAGTATATATTCGAATAAACTTCATTCTTAGAGTACCCCAATTTGAGAAGATAGTTGTCTATTCTCTCATACCAAGTCTTGGGAGCTTGTTTCAACCCACAGAGAGCTTTCCTTAGTTTACATACATAATTTTTTTGATCATGTCTAGTAAATCCTTCTAGTTGTTCTATATATACTTCTTCTTCAATGATGTCATTCAAGAAGGTTGGCTTTACATCCATTTGATGTAATTTCCATCCTTTGGATGCAACAATGGCAATTATTGTTCTTACAGAAGTATAACATGCAACTGGAGTGAAGGTTTCTTCATTATCGATTCCACACTTTTGAGGAAAACCCCTTGCAACAAATATTTCTTTGTGTTTTTCAATGCTTCCATCATGTGCATACTTGATTATAAACAACCATTTTGAAGATACAATTGATTTGTCTTTAGGTCTAGGAATAATATCCTAGACATCATTCTTTATAATAGAAATATATTCCTCTACCATTGTATATTTCAATGCTTGGCATTTTAAGGCATCCTCTACATTAGTTGGTTTTGTTTTTGTGAGTTCTCTCAATAAGGCAACATAGCATTTTTTATTTCTCATTTTCTTATTTTCTTCAGAGACGTCATTTGGTTCCATATTGTTTTCTTCAATAATTTTCCTTGACCATAGTGGTCTTTTCTTGTGGTTTAAAACTTCATCATTCTCAACATTAGTTGTAGGTGTGTCTCTATCTTTGGAAAGGCTCTCCCTTAGATTTCTAGTTTCATTATCTTCTATAGTGTTCTCCCTCTGATTCTTAGTATTATAATCATCTTCTAAAATGAACCCCCCCTAATTCTCAATTTTCTCATCTTCTTTTTTTAAAGATGTTTTGAAAATGACTTATTCATGACACTGAACATCCCTACTAATTTCAATAGAATTTTTCCCTAAAATATATACTTTTTATCACTTAGTTGTTTCACTATAGCTGACGAATATTCGTTTCTTTTTGGAAGGTTCAAGTTTAGACCTTTTCTCTTTAGGAATGTGAATGTAGACTAGACAACCAAAAATTCTTAGATGACTAAGATCTAGTTTGATTCTGGTGAAGGCTTGTTTAGGAGTTATATTATCTAATGTTACATGAGGGCTTCTATTTTGAATATAAATTGTTGTACTTGTTGCTTTGGCCCAAAAAGACATAGGGAGATTTTGATCATGAATCATGGATTTTGCTACTTCTATAATAGTTCTATTTTTCCTTTCTACAACCCCATTTTGTTGAGGATTATAAGTTATTGTAGTCTCCATTTTAATCCAAACAACAATACAAAATTCTTTAAAGATGTTAGATGTGTATTCGCCTTTTTTATTTGATCTTAATGTTTTTATTTTCTTTCTAGTATAGTTTTCCACTAGAGCTTTAAATTCTTTGAATTTTGTAAGACTTCATTTGATTCTTTAAGTTTTAGGAAGTATATCCAAGTTTTCATAGAGTAATCATCAATAAAGGTTACATAGTATAATAACCCCCTGAGTGAAGATGCTGACATGGGTCCACAAAAATCAGTGTGAACAAGTTCTAGTGCAAATTTTGACTTGTGTTTAGTTAAAGGAAAGTATCCTTTCTTATTTTTTCCTAGAGAACACCCTTTACAAATGATAATAGGATCAGTTTTGAGATTAGGTATACCTGTAGTGATTTTCCCTATGGTAGGTAGAGCACTAAATTCAAGGTGTCCTAATCTTCTATGCTAGAGTTCATTTGAATTATGGACTGCATGATTTGGTGCTTGATATTTTTCTTTAATCTTTAATTTGTACAAGCTTCCATATCTTGATCCTATGTTGATGACGTTCTTAATGTTAGAGTTTTTATTCCATAGTAACACTTTATCTTCATTAAAGGAGATGTGATATCCTTGGTCTACTAGGCGAGAAATGGAAATTATATTTCTTTTTATCCCTGGTACAAATAGTACATATTTTAGTAGAAGAGTCTATCCTAAATTTAGTTGTAAGGATCAAGTCCCAATTCCTTTTACTAGATGAGTAGAATGATCTCCAATTGTGAATTCTTCTATGCAATACTCTTTGAATGTTTGAAATTGGTTTATGAACCTAGTTATGTGTCTTGAAGCTCTTCTATCTATTATCCAAATATTAGTACTTTCATTGAACTAACTTGACAAGGCTACATAGAATAGAGGATTTTCTACTTCATGAGATTATGGTATGGTAAATTGAATTTTCTTTCTTTCACGACAATCTCTTTAGATATGACTGAATTTATCACATCAGTAGCATTGAACTTTGGATAGATCCTTTTCTTTGTGGTATTCAAAATTATTTCCTCTCTTAGATTTGAATTTCCTCTTGTTCTCTTTGTTGTTGGTATGTAAGGCTTGAATCTCCCCTTCTTGATTTGAGTAGATTCCTCTAGAGATTAGCCAATATTCTTCTTGAATACACTCATTCTTGAGTTGATCAAACTTTGGAAGAGAGGGATGAATTACACATTGAATGAAAGGTTCCTATGATATAGGTAGGACTCTTAGAGAAATTAGAGTAAGTTCCTCATCATCTGCATTATTTCCAATTGTGGCAAGTTGGTCTCTTACCTCAAAAATTCTTAAGAAATAATTTGTCATTGACTTTCCTTTGTTTATTTTTATGTTTAGTAGGTGATTTTTAGTGTTATTATTCTACTTGCATTATCTATTTCAAATGTATCTTTTATAGTTTTAAACACCTCATATATTGTTTTCAATCTTGCTATGGAAGGAAGTATTTGATCCCTTACAACATCAATTATGGTCTTCTTAACATCAATCATCATCTCTTCCTAAAAATAAATACAATTGGGTAAAATCACTAGAGGCATCTCATAAACTTTGAAAAGCTTTATAATCTACTTTTGAAGGAGATAAGCATGCTAAAAGAGTAAGACTATAAAATTTGATGTGTTTGTTTCAAGATGCTAAAATGATGGAAGATGAATTTGTGAGAAGCTATATTGGTAGAATATCTGATATTGTTGTAGGAATTAAGTTGTATGAAGGATATAAATAGGAATATGATATTGTATGGAATATTTTGAGATCTTGAACACCACCATTCAAGCTAGTAGCATAGATGATTGAACTTATGATACCCTACACTGAGAAGTTCAACAGGGAAACTTTTCTTGGAAGATTAGAAGCAAAAAAATCAAGTTTGAGGCAATCTGGAGAATTGACCAGAGTAGACACAAATTTTAGTGCATTGAGTGTTCATCCTTGTTTTACAAGAAGTGCAAGCACCAATAGAGACTATGCTAGTAGTATCAGATCCAGATCTAAAGAAGATAGGAAGATTGAAGAAGGAATAGCCCTTCTTATGAGAAGAGAACTGGATGGTAAGAAAAAATTTAAATGTTGGACTTGTAATGAATTTTTTCATTATGCTTCTAAGTGTCCTAAAAGAGAGAAAAAAGTATAAAATAAATTTTAAGCCTAGAAGACCTAGAGATTATTTGTATGCAAATGAAGATGATGAATATGAAGAAAGAGTTCAAAGTGAAAGTGATGATGAATTAGTATTTGTGGCTATAAAAGAAAATAATTATGAAATTGAAGTTAGAGAAGAAAAATACCTAGTTTCTCAACTTGAAAATAAATCTAATTGTATTATAGATAGTGGATGTTCACATCACATGACTGGTGATATGAATATATTTTTTAAGTTCAGAAATCATGACAGAGGAATTGTTAGAGTTGGTAACAATGAAACATGTCATATCACAAGGATAACATCTATTACTCTTGATGGAAAGACTAACACTAATGATTTTTATTTTGTTGATGGGTTAAAGCATAATTTTTTGAGTGTTGGACAGTTGGTTAATAAAGGTTATTAGTTGGAGTTCACAGAGAAGACTTACATTAACAAAGATAAGGATGGTAAGTTGATTGGAATAGGTACAAGATCCAGAGGTAATGTGTTTCAATTATTTCCTACTAAGATGACTTGTTTGGTTGCACAAGTAGATAAAAGTTGGCTATGGCATAGAAGGTTTTTTATATAAAGTTTTATAATATTATGAAGGCTAGTAGTACATTTGCACTCAGAGATTTACCTAAGATTGTGAAGCCTCCTAATGTTGATTGCAAATAATGTATCATGGCTAAGCAAAAGAAGGTTTCATTTACCAATAAGAAGTTCACTACTATAGAGAAGTTTAAGATTGTTCATACAAACTTGAGTGGTCCTACTAGAACAAGAGGATTCTATGGAGAAAGGTACTTCATGATTTTTTGTGATGATTTCACTAGAATGATGTGGGTAGCATTTCTTAAAGAAAATTGTAAGGCATTTGAAAAGTTTAAGATATTTAAGAATAGAGGTGAGAATGAATCTAGTGTAAAGATTAAATTTTTGAGATCAAATAGAGGCTAAGAGTTTACTTCTAGAGAGTTTAATATGTTTTGTGAAGAAAATGGAATTAAGAGACAATTGTCAACACCCAAGACTCTTGAGAAAAATGGATTAGAAAAAAGAAGAAATAGATTTGTATCGGAGGTAGCAAGAGCAATGATGCTTGAGAATGATGTATTGTAGACATTTTGGAGAGATCTAGTCAATACAACAATATACACCATGAATAGAGTGTAGATAAAAAAAAAGGTACAAACAAGACTCCTTATGAACTATGGTTTGGACATGCACCATCAGTGAAGTATTTTAGGATATTTGGAAGTAAGTGTTACATAAAGAGATATGATGATATTGGTAACTTTGATCCAAGAAGTGGTGAAGGTATGCTGCTTGGTTATTCATTGAAAAGAAAAGTTTACATATGTTTTAATCAGAGAACTATGACAATTGTTGAAAGTGAAAATGTAAAGATAGATGAAAAGTTTGGAGTTAAAGAGAAAATGCTCAATTATAATTTTGATGAAGACAAAGAAAACCTTAGATCTGTTAGAGAAAATGTTGAAGTTTTCTTTGAGACTAAAAATGATTTGCAAAATGATGTAAAAATTATTGAGCAAAGAGGTGAACAAAGATCATAACCAATGGAAGGAATAAGAGTTGAGATAGAAACTCCTACACCAAGTAGGAATTTGGAAATACCTTGCTAACTAGATTATTGGAAGTAAAGACAAAGGACTGATGACAAGAAATAGAGTACATGAGGAATTATGTTTGATTTCTCAAGTTAAACCTAAGAGTATAGATGAGGAATGCAAGGATGATCATTGGATTCAAGAAATGAAGGAAGAAATAGATTAGATTGTGAAGAATGAAACATGGGAATTGGTTCCTAGACCTAAAGACAAGAATGCTGTAGGAACTAAATGGGTATTCAAAAATAAGATGAATGAATAAGGTAAAGTTGTGATAAATAAAGCTAGACTCATATGTAAAGGATATTCATGGAAAGAAGGCACATATTATGAAGAAACATATGCCCCTGTAGCAAGAATGGAAAAATAATAATGTTTTTAGCTTATGGAGCAAGTAAGAAGATTAAAGTGTATTAGATTGATGTAAAGTCAACATTTATGAATTGAGAACTTGAAGAAGTCCACATTGAGTAGCCTGAAGGATTTCCTTTGACCAAAGAGTATGGAGTCATATTACAAATCCCTATGAAATACATGCAACCAATTAGCTTAAGGGAAGCATTGTGCGGCAATAAGGATCAACCACAACCATTGATTCTTACCTAATCCATCACCACCAATGTTTTTTTAAGAAAGGAAAACCCTAAAATTTTTATGAATGTGTGAGGTGATAAATGCTAAGAGTTTAGAGGGAATTCATGGTAATTTAGATGGCTATGATAGAGTTATACATTACATAATAAGTTTGAGAAGCGTAGAGTATAGAAGTGAAAGGAAACAGGAGACACATTTGATCAGGAGAATCAAGGTTTAAATAATAAGGAGGAGATTTGACATCAAGCAGCAAGGTGCTAACTAAAGGATCATGGTGCTAAATCATTCTAACAGGTGATATAGAGAAAATCTCCTAACCAAGTAGTCTTAACAGGATGTTGTAAATCTCTTAACTGAGTGCTTACTTTATAAGTTTAAATCCTCTAACAAGGTGAGACCTAATAGTCTTTATAAGCCTTTAATAGGGTAGATCATAGCTTATGATCAAACAAATTGTAGCCATAATTGGCCACACTTTACAAGTGCAATAGTGAAGATTTGTGGGTCTCATCCCCACCCTAGTTTTACCTGCTCACTAGAGGGTTTTTGGGTAACCAATTTTTTTGTGTTATTGTTATTTACTTTATGCTATGGATGTGATGCATGTTAAGTTATTTCAGTTTATATGTTAAGTTATGAGATGGATGTTGGTGATATATTTTAGAGGCAAAATTTTTAAGGGTCAATTCACCTCCTCTGCCCTCTTAGAACTTACTTTCCCATTGTTATTTCTAATAGAGAAGAGTGTGTTAGAATCTGATAAGATTAATAACCCAAAAAACTAGTGCAAAGAATAAATATCTAAACTATGAATGCAAATGATACAAAATCAAAATAGCATCATAGAGTTAGTCTTCAAGAGAGTAATGCAAATGCTGAAAGAAAAATAGTATTAAGAGGATGCAAAAACAAGATATGCAAATACAAGCCAGGTAGCATGCTTATATAGGCTAGGAAGAGGGAGGAGATGGCAACACCAACCAATGAGGAGCAACCATCTATCGGACTAAAGATAGCAAAATATCTTTCCAAGATAGCTAATGGATGCTCACATGTAGGAAGGTGACACCTCACAACCATTCACCTAATAAGACATGCTTTATTAACCTAAGCGAGATTATTAAAAGTGTAGAAAAAACCTAGTAAAATAGGAAAAATAAAAAACTACACTAACACCCCCTCATAAGCAAAGCTTAGGTGGATGTAGAAATGGGTCCTGGCAAGTCAAGCCTGATGAGGTACCCATGTACATAAAATTCCCACAAAAGAGAGAGAAAAGAGACTCCCCAAAGAAAATTAGGACTCCAAGTGAGAGGAAGCAACCCCCCCAAAATATGAAGCATCCCATACCCCCAGCAAAGCTTGCAAATTTTGTTCGGTAGATCCACTTACATCGAACATTTTTTCTTCCCTTAGAAAAAGGGACAAGATCCCAAGTGTGGTTCCTCATCAAGGAACTATACTCTTCCTGCATAGTTGTATACCACTTAGAAATACCAGAAGCCTCATGAAAGGACTGTGGATTTGAGGCAGTAGCAATGAAGATATGTAGAGCATCCTAGAATTGTGAACGAGTCTGCTTGGTGTCTGATGGATCCCCAACCCAATCACCTGTAAACTGCAAGGTCTGTCTAACCCAAAGTGGACCAAAAGATGGAGAATCTAGAGGAGAATCATCAACCTATGAATGATGAATAGGAGAGGAAGGAGGTGAGTCCTCTAAATCACTCTCTGCATCAAAAGTGGAGGTAGAAGACTGCTCAAGTGAATCTGACCCATTAGAAGATCTATCATGTATTCCAAGTGACTCCAATGTCAAAGTAGAAGGCAACCCTGTGACTATGCTCTGCTGGTTAAGCTGATGCAAGTAGTGGAAGTTAAGATGGCCAAACTACTCATGCCATAATTTGCTCACATCATTAGAGTGAGTGAGCAAAATAGTCAAAGGAGGATCAGGAACAAGGTGAGAAAACATATAGAGTCGCGACTGATGATCTGCTCTCCCAATTACAATTGTAGAATCATTGTGCAACTCACATATCTCCATTGAATCAGGAGTGAACTCAACCCGCTTGCCTAAACTTGTGTGAGTGATCTGGTCTACTGATAGGAGATTAGTTGACAATGAGGGTACACAAGAACATCATGGAATGTGTCATCCCCCACATCAACAGACTCTTTCCCACACACCTTAATAGGAGTGTTATCACTCATCAACATAGAAGGCATAGTACATGGCTCCAAGGATGCAAGTTCTTCCTTAGATGAAGCCATGTGGTGTGAAGTACCTGAATCAAGAACCCAAGTGGATGGTGAGGAAGCAACTGCAAAAAGGGCCTTGCCCTTTCCTTTCCCCTTGCTGTTTTTTTTTTTCTTGTTAGACCCTTCATTAGAACTTTGTTTGATAGACTCAGGAACACTGATATTATTCTTCTCAAGAATGTATGTCAAGTGATCAAGTTGTTTCTACAAACATTTATGTTCATCATGACCAGGTCTTTCACAATAGGCACATTTGACCTTTTCTTTCTTAGGCTTATTGCCCTTGGAAGATGGTGTATCAATAGTTTCTTTTGAAGAAATCGATATCTGATCCTTCTTCTCCTCGCTATTCTTTTGTTTCTTGTCCTTACTATTGTTGTTACTAATTTGTCCTTGTTGTTCTTTTGTGCCTTGGTTGGCAGCCAAGGCATGTGACTTAGAGGATGTAAGAGTGCCCATCTGGATTAGCTTGTCATGTTCTCGAGTGAGATTGACAGCAAAATCATCTAAAGATGGCATGGTGAATTGAGTACCAAGTGCACCCTTAGTAGCATAGAAGGTAGAGACAAACATAGAATATTTTGAACTTAGCTTAGAGAGAATACTAAGAATCAGTTGTTCATCTTTCTTTTCAATTCCACATTGTTTTAACTGCAGCCTTAGTGATTTCAATTTGGTGAAGAAATGTTGGATTGTGTTGAAATTGCTTGGACTCAAACTAATTAATTCATTTTCCAACATATGACCCCTCATTGAATCTTGTGTGCCAAATAGTGTTTCTAGCTTTGTCCATACTTCATTTGGTGTATCCAAAGACTCAATGTGAAATAGCAAGTCAGGAGAAACAGACAAACACAATGTTCCATATGCCTCATCATATTTGTTAAACCACTTAGGCTTGTCTTCATCTTTAGCAGGTTTAGTTTCAAGTCCCATAGTTATCCTATTTAATCCAACTTTCCTTAAGTGAATTGTCATGCGTGATTTCCACTCAAAGTAATTGTATGGAGTTAGGATGGCCATATTTGTTTGATCCATGATGAAGAAATGCTAAAAAGAAGAGAACCCAGCCACGATAATGCCCCCCCCCCCCCCCTCTTTTTTACTCAATCAAAGAACCCCCCCAAAGAAATATGATTTGGCACTTTATTTTAGTGTGTTTACAACTACCATTAGAAAGAAATACTTAGCGGTCTTGATTTCAATGCATTACAAACCCTCATGAAGAGCATATGCTAAAAGTGAAACTTGGGCACAATAATAAAGGAAAAAAATAGCACCACTACGATCTACTCAAAAAATCATGCACTTTCAAAAAAAGAATTGCCTTGATATGAGGTCGTATGAGAAAGTTATGATCCTCTGAAGTTTCCAAAATAAGAATTGTGCACAGTCATGGCTGAGAATCTGCAATTTCTAAAGAATTCATGCATGAAAATCAAAAAACAACTCCACTAGTGGATAGAGCATAAAAAAATAGCCAAGTTCATAACAAGAATCATCAAAATCAGAGTCCGTATGAGCAAGAACGAGACATTTGAAAACTGCATTCAAATCTGCGACTACCAATGGAGAGGGGTATGGCTGTAGCTTTGCATGCTCGATTTTGCAAAATATACAACTTGCATGCAAAATCTAAAAGATACCCAGATGGTTTTTCGAGGCTGCGAACAAAACTCAAAAAAGCGTTTTTCTTTTTGATATATAGAAGATGTTGTTGTAGTGTAAATTAGATGCCTTTAAAAGTAAAAAATGGCTCCAAAAATCAAAAAATGACCTCAAAAACCAGAATATGACATGCAAATGCTAGATCAGCTTCCTAAGTCCATAAATGGCATGCTAGAACTTGCAAAACTGATTGAAAACTCCAAATATGCAAGTTGGTTGTCAGATTTGAGATTGAAACCCTAGAGAAAAATCATTTTTGTCAAAACTTTTCTGATTCTCAAGATCATCCAAAGATGCAAGAGAAGAGCATACTTTGTTTTTCAAAAAACTACAATAAAGTTTATTAGCCCCCTCCGAATCTCTCAAATAAGGAAACTAAAATCTACTCTTGCACATAGAAAAGCTCTGATACCATGTTAGAATCTGATAAGATTAATAACCCAAAAAACTAGTGCAAAGAATAAATATCTAAACTATGAATGCAAATGATACAAAATCAAAATAGCATCATAGAGTTAGTCTCCAAGAGAGTAATGCAAATGCCAGAAGCAAAATAGCATTAAGAGGATGCAAAAACAAGAGATGCAAATACAAGCCAGGTAGCATGCTTATATAGGCTAGGAAGAGGGAGGAGGTGGCAACACCAACCAATGAGGAGCAACCATCTATCGAACTAAAGATAGCAAAGTATCTTCCCAAGATAGCTAATGGATGCTCACATGTAGGAAGGTGACACCTCACAACCATTCACCTAATAAGACATGCTTTATTAACCTAAGAAAGATTATTAAAAGTGTAGGAAAAACCTAGAAAAATAGGAAAAATAAAAAAACTACACTAACAGAGTGGCAAGAATTTTTCCTTGATTCCTTTATAGAATGAAGAGCTTGGTAGGAGAAACCTGAGTTTTGGTCATTGAGCTGAGTTGAAGGATGACCAAAGGGTTAGAGATTAGCATGGAAAACAAAACCATGTCATACAAAAGACAAATGTGAAGATGATAGCTATAGAAAAGTATTTGAAGAAGTGGAACAAAGGCAAGAGTATACAAGTTGATAACTTGGAGGACATGAATATGAAGAGAAAATTCATAGTTTATGTTGTGAACCTTGGAAGATGTTCGTCTAACTATTGAGAACATCTTTTCTTTGCACTCAGGGTATCTAATGTAGGAGCATCCTAGAGTAGTCAGTTATCCTGTATGCAGAGGCATCGAGCTTAGATTTGTGGAGATATGTTTCGTGCGGTTAGGGTTATGTTCAAGACATATTGGTGGATATTTTCCTATGTGCACATAATATTGGAGTGGTCATGTTAGAGTTAGAGCTTTTTTGTGGATGTTGGTAATGTGTTTCTATTTCTTGGAAAGGCTTTGGAGATTGTTTATGTGAGCTTCAATCTATGGGAGTTAGCTTGCATGCTCTTAGATGTGGATCATTGGACAATGTGTGGCCCTATGTCTAAGGTCACATAAAGATATCTTATCTTATTAGTTAGCTATGGTTTTAAACTTAGAGGATTTTCCTAAGTTCTTATTTAAGTTAGTCCATCAGGCTAACTTGTGGCTTGAGTATGCATTTAATGTGAGTGTCTATTAAATGTAACTTTCTAAGATGACCTATAGCTTGGTTTAGTATAAGTAGATGGTCTTTTGATGTCTTGATTCACTCAGATTGAGCATGGAGAAGATGGGGTAGCTGAGAGGAGTGAAGTTTAGTAGAGCTAGTAGCTAAGTATGGGATTGGGAAACAAGAAGGTTTCTTGGTTGCTTTTGAGCAAAAGTTCAAATTTTGGTTCTAGACTAGCTTGTGTTTGGATCTTGTGAGGTCTTGTAGAATAGTTATTGTGATTTCTTATGTATTTGGCCATAACTTGGAAGGCCTTACAACTTGACACATTGGATGTAAATCTTATGATTCTATTATGAGAATTGGTATTGTTTTGGATCTAAATCTATGTGTTATTATCTATATCCCATTGTGTGATTATTTGTTGGGCTTAGGTCATCTTCTTTGGTGACAAACATGCCCTGTACTACATCTTATTTCTATGTTGGAAAACAAATTTATGAAGATTTGCATAATTTACAAATAAATGTGGAAACTATTGTCTAAGAGAGTTTCTGGTTGCATTCATTATTTTATGCAATATTTGGATGCAAGTTATGTGGGGAGATTGATGTTGAGGATGTACTATGAGACTCAAAGGAATTTTATTGGAAAAGAAGTTAATGTTTAGTCAATTTAGAACTTGGATATCTTATCCTGGCAATTTTTTAGTGAAGAAGGTCTGAGGCTATTTGAACAATGGGTTTAGTTGTCCTCCTTTCAACTTGTAAGAGGATTGGCACAACTCCTTACAAACTTAGAATCTCCTGATAGGGATTCAAAGTCTCCTAAAAAAGACTCATATGTATTGATTATATTTAATTGGACCCTAATAGGGCCTATCCTTTCACAATGAACTTTTATATTAGTACATCATCTTGTGGGTATCATTCCCACCAAGGTTTTCCCTCTAATCAAGGGTTTCCCTAGTTAACATATATCATGTTATTATGCATGGTTATCTTTCTATGGTTATTTTATCTATTGTTTACATGTTTCAAAATTAAAAAATATATTGAGAGTTGTTTTAAATGTATAGAAAATTCACCCCCTCTCGTCTTAGTTATCTTGGTGGAATTTATTTTCTAATAGATGCATATTAGAATTAGGCACATTATTCATAGAAACACTCAACATAAGTTCAATAATCAACCAACAAATGAGAGCACTACATTTGATGTTTCCCATATAGTCAAATTAATAAGACATCAACCTAGTAATTTACCATCCCACAAGGAACATCCTCTTAATGATTCACTTTAAAAATTAAACATCATTCTTAATTTCAACCATGAAAACACTTAATTGACTTAATACAACCTTCATCTACAATTTCCTAATGGCTCTTGCATGCTCAAGAAACCATGTGAAAATAAAATGTATATGAAGGAAAGTATTATTTAGGTAAATTTAGAAATTTATTAACATCTCTATGTTATCAATCTATAACTCATACAATGTAATAAATTAGTGAACTTACCCGTACATATAAATGAATTTTAGACATATAATATCAAATTTATATCATGGTCACTTCTCATCATAAAACAGGTTCAGTTGTCACTTCCTACAAATTTTCTCAAAGATATATCACTTACGATTGTTATTCATAATGCATACATAATCTTAGAAGGGGAGTAAATTTTTAATATATAGCATATGAATTTAATCCACTCACAACCATTCATGTCTCTTCAACTTATAAACCTTATTACAATTATAAATAATGAATTTCACATAAATTACCTATAGAGTTGAGTATATAAAGAAACTCATTTGATTATATACATCCTTAATTTAATATCTACATAGAATCCAACACTCTTATTGCATTATCATAGCAATCACATAAACTAAAATATCACACTGTAGGTAATAATTTAGTATAAAATTGTCATCATACGTATATGATGAAAGGTGCTCCCCTTAATACCACAAACACATAATAGATACAAATAAACAACAACAATTTCCAAGAAAAAAATATGGTTTTCTTATTATCTCCACAAATGTGAAATTATTGAATTTAGAATTACAATATGTAACCCCACAAGGGAACCTTCCTTACAATAAACTACAAGATAGAGTTGTGAACTATCACCCTAAGTTATCCGAGACAATCTATGGGCCCTTATTATATAGGAGATTTTACACTAACTAAAAAGTTTCTATACATAAAACCCTAACCCTTGAGGTCGACAATCCTAAAATTACATATAGAGTCATCAAGATAATTATGACATCTACTTTGGAATTTTTGTGTGACCCAACTTTGGAAGATAGTAAGTTAGTAACTTTCAAACCATTCAGATGATTGGTTATTATGACCTCATTCTAGAATCCTCATCTATTGATCTATAGGGTAAAACTTGTGCAAGCTCTAGACAACCTCATTTTGGAGCCCATTCAAAGCCCCTAAGGCCTTCAAACTAAGGTTAAATTTTTTATACAAAAAATTCACACCAAAAATCTATAATAACTTCACAAATACTCATTATATGCCGATGAACCTGAACTGATAGGATGATATATTCAAGATGAACCTCCATCTTTGAAATTATGATATTTTAAGCTTGTATGAACAACCTACTAAGTAACAAGCCTCCACAAACACAAATTCTAAACTAAGAGAACCCTTATTCAAGAAACAAAAAGGAAATATTTATTAGGTGATGCAAGATTTCTCTTACACCCAAGATGCTCTTGCATCAGAAACCCAAGGTAATTGGAGAAGTGACCCCATCGTGTCTCAGGTGGTTAGAGGATAACCAACACAATCAACCTCCTCCCTTTCTAGACATGATGAATCTTCTAGTGGTCTCCCTTTCCATTTGACCAAGTATTGTTCATAGGTTACCTTCCTTGTACTTCTTCCAACACAACTGTCTAGTATCTCTCAAATGTTCTTTGTAGTTGAAATAGTTACTAGAATACACAATTTCACTTCTATGAATTCATCTCCATCACCTCCTTTATGATATTATTTCATATTTGAAATGTTAAATACTAGAAAAATATTCAATTTAGTAGGCTACTCTACTTCATAGACATTTCCAAAATTATTCCTTTTTAGTATCTTGCATGTTTTGAACTTCTTCATTTTTAACTTATTATATGTATCAACTAGAAATCTATCCTTCCTCAAATGAACCATGATTCATCTCCAATATGATTTTTTTCATCTTCCTTAGCCTTGTACTTCTTCTTTACCATCTTCTGGAATTATAGAAAAATATGTATGCTCACACCTCATACCCTCTAGAAACTTCTTTCCATCAACAAAACACACTATGGAAACATGAAATTCTTTTTCTTCTTTATTCTCCAATGGCTACAACTTATGTTCCACTCCATCCTTTGTTAGAGTGTATGTGTTTGTAGGACCATCATGTACAACATGCCTATCAAACTACTAGGGTCCACCCAGTAGCATATAACATAAGTCAATAGGTATGACATCAAAAAGTACTTAATTCTAGTAACTTCTAAGCTTGAATTTCGCTAGGCACTATTCAGTAACAATGACTTTGTGGTTATCTTGAACCCAAAGAATAAAACATGGACGCAAATGTTTCTATCTCTTGATCTTTAACTTCATGACCATATTTTATGACACCAAATTATTAGTGCTTCTACCATCAATGATTACATCACAACACTAATCTTCACACTTGCACCTTGTGCAAAATAAGCTCCTACTTTGATCAGGTTCATCCTCACCACTCAACAGGACTCTTTTTTTAACTAGGACTTCTCATATTTTAACATCTTCAAAATGTGATGATCTAGAATCTCCATCGACATGCACAACTTTAGCCTAGCCTTTGGTTCTCCTATTTTTCATTCCTCAATGCCAAGGAAATTCAAATGGCCTATGCGCTTCTTCTCTATAGTGAAAACATGTTCCATGGAAACATCCTCTACAAGATCATCTTCCTCTTCCTTTCTGATCTTTATTATTATGATCATGGAACCCTCATATTCTGACTGCTAAAACTAGCCTCATCCTTCTTCTAATCTTCATTTTGGCCTCCATAAGACTGTCCACCAGATCTCCCACCATGACCTCTTCTACTTTTCTTGTTCTCAAACTTTTTTTTCAACTTTTCCTCAACTCTTAGGGAAAACTTGTATGTCTCTTCAATATTGTCGATTCAAACTAAAATTGATTACTCCTAATGCTTGACCTCAACCTATTAAGTTAACAAGAAACTTTCCTTTTGTTAGCTTATGCATGGCCTATTCTAACAAGAACTCGATAGAACTCTATTGTATAATGATAGGTAACTTACCTTTGTATTTCTCTTTGCCTCTATGAAATCTCCTTGCCAATAGTGCTTCAAGCTCTTCTACATCACCTTCATCTGTATCACTATCACTAGAAGCATGCTTGAATTTTTTCTTTTTCTCTTTAGGTTCCTTTAATGATAGTTTAGCTTTGAAAGTAGATTCAACATTTTTAGTTTTTAAATTATCAAAATTAGAGAGTTCAAATGTAGTGGTTTACCATCAGTCCTTCAAGGGTCAAATTACTACAAAGAACACACCTTAGTTCTTGTATGGTAGAGACTGTAATAGAATAGATAAGATAAAATGTTCTTGGTACTTTGTTGATCACAATCTCATCTTCAATAACACCATTGGCTCCTTTGATAGTATTCACAACATCTTTGATTCATGTGCAATATTGGATAATAGTCTCACCTTCTTGCATTCTCATGTCATCAAACTTTCCTCTTAGACTTTTAGCTTTAGCTCTCAAAATATTTTTATCTCCTCCATAAATTGTTTGTATAGGATCCCATAGCTTCTTGGTAGTATCAAATTCTTTTATGTCATTAAAATTTGAGTAGCTTAGGGAAGAGGCAAGCTCTAACATTTCCTGATTGTGTTCTTTCTTCTTTTTTAGGTCATCAACAGTAAGTGCTCCAGTAGAATCATTATGCTTAGTAGTGATGGTGTATTATGCATAGTCTCCAAGACCTCCTAGATGTAGCTTCATCAAAAAATTTCATGCATGAAATTTTTTCTTGTTTAGTTTGGGCACCTCCTTTATGTACATCTTGATCTTTAGCTTTTAGTAGCTTCCAGCTATTTCCTCACAAGCACCAATGCTTTGATACCAATTGTTGAAATTGTTTAGAATAACTAAGAGGGGGGTGAATCAGTTATCTAAGGTCCAAATGTACAAATAAAACTTTTAAGTTCTTAAAAAAATCATATCCATAAAACCATAACATGCATGCATCTATTAGATCATATAATACCTTAACTTAGTAGATCATTGTCCTAGGTCAAAATAACTTTGCAGAAATATAAATATGAAACACCATAAACACATTCACACAATTTGACACAAAGACTTTATGTGAAAACCCAATTTGGGAAAAACCTAGTTTAAAGGATTTCAATCATCCTATTAGGAGTGATTCATGTTAGAGGAATTTAGAAGATTCCATTAGAATGTCACGTAGTTAAAGGATTTACAAATGATTGTTAGGTCAACCTTAATCCAAAAGATTTTATCCACACTTGTACAATTGTTAGAAAGTAGAGACAAGACTTGGTCTGATAAAAACTTAGAACTCACTTGTAGATTACAGATCTCTGATTCAGTCCTCTATTCTACTTGGCATTCATACTCTTTAGTTCTAACAACTTGTTCACCCTTCAAGAATTCATCCTCTTAAGCCTTATTTCTTTGTATACTAACTGTAGTCTCTTCTGATTGACCACTAGATGAAGCAACACCTTAGACTTCTTGTCTTCCTTAGGTTCTCACACATGACAACTTTTTCTTCTAGCCATTATCTCTAGAAATAGAAAATTTAGATATTTTTTTACTTAACCACAATCATCCATTTTATAGTTAGGTAAGATTCAATGAATCTACCCACTTTTCCATTTTAGTCCCTCTAGAAACTTCTTATATAATATTCCTTGAATTTGTCTCAAAATGGTTTACCTTAAATTTAGTGCCACCAACTCATGAGACTTATCTTCCACACGCTTCACATAATTCAAGAAATCAAATTAGTTGACTCAGATTCATCAAATCTTCAATTTAACTCTTTTTGATGTCACTTGACTCTTAAGTTTTCTATCACTCAGCCAACACTAGTTCACTCGGCACATACTAAAGTTTACTGATGCTTGACATTAACTAATACTTGGATTTTATTAACTTTCACTTGACTTCTAGTATTTCTCTTCTTTGGTCGACACTAATTAATTTTCACTTGACTTGCACTATTTCTCTTCTTTGCTCACCACCAATTGATTTTCAGTCAGCTTCAACTATTTTCTGCTCAGGTTGCACTATTTACTCGGCAAGGCTTGGCAGACACTTTTCTTTACTTGATCTACTTTTAGTCTTATCTTGAGTAATCGTTCATTATAGAATTTAAGTAGATAAACAATACAGTACAATATCAATGTCTTATTTGGTCTTAGTTCTCCTTTTATATACTAAATAACTCAACCTTTCTCTAGGTGCTCTTGTTATCTTATCTTTTTAAATCCTCTTCATCAATCAAACAAGTGATATCATTCAAACCAAAAAAATAATTATCTCACTAACAAGTAGAAGGTTTGACATCATTGACAAAATAATGATTGTTCCATTACAGGTTCTACACCTCAAACAATCTCTTTTCAACATGAATTGTCACTTCAATTTTGCTATGAGTCAATCCCATCTTGTAATTTTATCCTTTCCTCTTTTAGTTGGGTCTAATTGAATTTCCAACCACCAAATATTTGCTAACCCTTCATTTTGGCCTTCACAAACTAGACCCTATCAAGATCCTCAATATCTTAATACTCAAAATATTCTTCTAATGCATTGATCCAATTGATCAATTCCTTCAGTTAAGATTTCCCAAAAATGTGGAAGCCTTATAGTTGGCAATTTTATTTTTCCACTCATGAAGATCACTTTAATACCACTTGATGAAGGGTCCTCCGCTTCATACCACAAACTCATAATAGAAACAAAGAAACAACAAAAAATTGTGAGTATAAAAGATGGACTTCTTATTATCTCCACAAATACAAAATTACAAAATTCAAAATTATAATATGAAACCCCATATGGATGCCTTTCTTACAATAATTTGCAAGACAAAGCTATGAACTATCACCAAGAGATGTCCTTAACAATCTACAAGCCTTGCTTACATAGGAAATTTTACACTGCCCAACAAGTGTCTAGACATCAAACCTTAACCCTTGAAGTCAACCAACCCTAAAATTTTAAATAGAGTGTGCTCAAGAAAATGATGATATTTACTTTTGAATTTTTGGAAGACCCAACTTTAGAAGACCATAACTCACAAACCGTTGAGACAATTGGCTATTATGACCCCATCATGGAATCCTCATCTTCTAATCTACACAAAATGACTTGTGCAAGCTCTAGTTAGCCTCATTAAGGAGCCCATCTAGAGCCTCTAAGGCCTTCAAAACAAAGCCTCAAGTTTTTATACTGAATTTTCACACCAAAAATCTATAATAAATTAGCAAATACTTATGATATGGCAGTGATATCTAAGATGAAACTCCACCTTTGAAATTAGGACATTTTGAGCTCATATGACAACTTACTAAGTAGAAAATCTCCACAAGCAATAACTCTACACCAAGACACCTCTTATTCAAGAAATAGAAAGGAAATATATTTTGGGTGATGCAAGATTGTTCTTACACTTAGGATGCTCCTGCACCAGTATAGGTATTAATATTATAACAACATCAAGTCCCCTATCATAAAGAGTCCAAACATATCAAACCAATACTAATAGTAGAACTAATAATACAACTAAATAAAAAGTTATATCACCCTTGATTATATTCTCACAATTTTCCAATTAATGGAGAGAATGACAAGCAAGAATCCTATAATCCCTCTAAATGCAATAAATCAATTTTCCACTTGGAGAAATAGTGAGTGATTTTCAATAATATTCTCAAGGAAATTTTTTACTTATCTCTCAAATTAAATACTTGATCTCACATAGTTGACCTTTATAATCTTCTAACAAGGGTGCATTCATAAAGTTAAAGTTTTATTAAATGCATAAGGGTGGGGGCCTTGTAACTCACTGACCACGGACCTTTTTGAATGAATCTTCCAATGCAAATTTGGTTGAACTATCTAGAAAATAGATATGTTGATATTAGTGTGATGTAGGAGCATCCTAGGTGTAAGAACAATCTTGCATCCCCCAAAAATATTTTATTTTCAGTCTTTTCTATTTTAATAAGGACTAGTAGACAAGCTGGTTACTATTTATGGGAACTTTTTATTTTTAGTAAGTTTGTTATATGAGCTCAGAATGTTCTCATTTTCTACATGAAGGTTAATTTTAGAGTTATAAGCCTACCATAAAAATCTTATTGACCCAACTTAAGTATCAAAGAAGTTATTGCAGATTTTTGGTGGAAATATTTGCAGAAAAATCCTCAAGCTCACCATTGGAGGCCTTAGTGTTCTTGAATGAGGTCCAAAAACTCGATGGAAGGGCACTTGCATGGTTCCAAGCCTTTAGGTCAAGAGCTAGCATTTCTAAAAAGTGGTTATAATAGCCTATCAGAGCAACAATCTGTGAGTTATGGCCTTTCAGAATTGGGCTACCCAAAATATCTTAAATAATTATCAAAGATGTATTTAGCTGACTCTATGTATTGTTAGGGTCCGTCAATCCTATGTATTAAGTTTTAATGTGTAGAACCTTCCCAAGTGGCATAAAATTGCCTATTTAGGAAAGGCCCAAACATTGTCAAGGATAGCTCTAGTTGGTAGTTCACAACTTAGTCTTGCATATTACTAGAATGAAAGCACCCATGTGGGTTAGCATTTTGTACTTGTGAATTCTATAATTTTGCATTTGTGGTGCAAATAAGAAGTCCATATTTTGTTCTCGCATTTTTTGTTGTTTCTTTTTTTCTGTTATGAGTTTATGGTTTTAAGGGGAGTACCCTTCATCATGATGATAAACACTATCATGAATGAAACACATAAGTACTCAATCATCTCTCACACATACTGACAAAATCTAATGTACAACCATATAAAGCATTCATGTCATGAATCATAAGTCAATTTAGACATTATGCAACCTTAAATATTAAAGTCTATTAATATTAATTATATTCATGGGCCTTGCACCATTACCTTATTATGCTACTATCTATCTTTCACCATGTTGTCAAATTGTATGTGTTCATTTCATAGGATATATATGTATTTATGTACATATGAATGCAAATGGATGTATGATTATGTCTATATATGTATGCATTTAAATTTTATGCAACATGTTCTGTGTGTACTTATGTTCATATAGATATGTATGTATGCATGCATATATATATGTTTTAATGCAATGATCTATATGTATACATGGAAATATATTTCTATACATTTGATTTATGAAAATATTTTTAATCTCATATTGGTTTTTATATATGAGTGACAATATACTTAAGTCATTTACTTAGTTCATGCCAAACAAGTAATACATGTTGAGCATAAGTTGTTAGATAACATATGTCGAGCAAAGGATATTTAGTATGTGTCGAGTAACTAGTAAGTGTTGAGTCACTCAAGTGTTGAGTAGATAGTATGTACTAAGTTATACAGGTGTTGAGTCATTTAGAGGTCAAGTTACAACATTGAAGTTGTAGTTGATGCCAAGCATCAGGGACTTCAAATGCCAAGTTATACAATTTTGACATAGTTGTTTGTAATGGCATAAAATTGTATGTAAACCATTTCTAGGCTGACTTAAAGATTGTTTTACGATCTTAGATGATAAGGACAAATCTTAATTGTGAATCCCTATGCATTACATGCATACAATAAAAAAAAGGGAAGGATTAAGTGACAATGTAGGTGAACCACAATCGTTGATTCATACCTAACCCTAAGTCACCTAGGTCTTCTTAAGGAGGAAAAACCCTAAACTTTTTATGAATGTGTAAGGAGAAAAGAGAGAAGTTTGCATGTGTAAATAGATAATTCATGGTGACTAAGGAGTTGTAATTTGAGTTACATTGTAGAATCAGTTAGAGGAGAATAGAGGAAAGGAATTAGAAGACAACATAAATACATCTGATTAGAAAGGATCGAGTACACATCAAGAAAGAGGTGACTTGACTTAAGCAATAGAGTGCTAACCAAAGGATCATTGCTGACAAATTCTAATAGGTGAATCAGTTAAATCTGTTAACAAAGTAGTCTTAACAGGCTATTGTAAATCCTTTAACAGGGTGCTTACTTCATTGTAAGTTTAATTCCTTTTACTAGGCACACTTCTAACAACATGTTGAAATCCTTTCATAGGGTAAGATTTAACAATATTGTAAGCCTTTAACAGGGAAGGCTTTTCATAGGGTAGATCATGTTGCATGATCAAAATATTGTAACCTTCATTGGATACACTTTATTACTATAGTAGTTGAGATTTTTGGGTGTCATCCCCACCCCAGTTTTACCTTCTCCTTGGAGGGTTTTTGGATAACCAAATATCTTGTGTCATACATATGTTGAATGTTTTACTTTCATGCTATGGATGTATATGCTTAATTTAGTATTTCAATTTATATGCATAGATTGTGAGATGGATGTGTGATGAATTTTTTTGAGGTTGAAAATTTTAAGTGTTGATTCACCCCCCTTCCTCTTAGAGTTTACTTTCCTATTGTATTTCTAACAATTGGTATCAGAGCTGAGTTCTCTAGAAAGTAAATCTTTGTAACTTTGAGGAAAGATCTTAGAAATGGAAGTCTACAAGTTGTGAAAGACTATTGAGAACCAAAAGATTGAAATACAACTTGTCCTACATCAACTAAATGAAGCAATAAATGAGTTAAATTGATCATTAAAAAGAAGGAAGGAAATAGCTATTGAAGAGAATGACAAACAATACAAAGATATTGACATTACTAAATTGTTTGTAGATGGAAACACTAATGAATTTGATGCAGTAGTTGCAAATCTGATGGAAAAGAATGGAACCCTAACTGAAGAGGTAAAAAATCTTAAGAGAGAACAAGAAATCTAATCAATATTATTATATGAGGTGACTAAGTAGAAAAAGAAAGATAAAGAGGACAAAGTCATGATTGAAGATGAAAAAAGGATTTTGACCAATAGACTGGAATAAAAAACATCAGAGGTAAATAAGATTGCTAACATGAAATTGAAAACTCTGAGTGAAATGACAATTGCAAATCATGAACTGAATGCAAAGGATATTGAGATCACAACACTGAAGTTGCAGAATGAAAAATTGAGAAATGATCTGAAAAGAGAAAAAGAGTTTGCTGAAAGTTTCAATAAACCTAGTGAAGCCATCAAGTATTTTGGGCAACTGATGAGATCTCCTAGATCTGACACTAACAATTCTGGATTGGGTTGGACTAGTAGTGAAGAAGGAGAATCATCCAAAAGTGGTGAAGGAAGAAGTAACAAAGTTAAGAACTCCAAACCTACTTGTCATAATTGTGGCAAGATAGGTCATACTGCTAATGTTTGTAGGAGCAAGACTGCAAATCAAAATCCTAAGTAGAAGTTCATGGGTCATTGCAACAAATGCAACAAACAATGGGCACATGAATGTAGAACCAAGACCACAAGCACACAAATATTTGAAAGATATTGCTATAACTGTCATAAGTATGGACATAGAGCATACGAGTGCAAATCCAACCCTAAATGGTTATCAAACAAGTAGACAAAGGTAAAACACAATGGAAAATATTATAGTTGAGATTATAATACTAGGTATAGTTGTCACTATTGACAAGAGTATGGACATGTTGCTGAAAATTGCATAAGAACACATTTCAAAAGTGACTACAAAAGATGGTTGAGCCAAACTACATGTTTTAGCTATTTGAAGGCTGGTCCAACAAGGTCAACAACATCAAGCAGTGAGTTCAACAAAGGAAAAGGAAAGGCATATGTTGAAAAAGTCAAAGATGAGATGAACAAGACATAAAAAAGAAAGGAAGATTGTAGCACATCAAGTTCAGATGGGATCACTTCACCCAATGCGTCAGGTGATCACAACACCTCCAATTAAGTAATCAAGAGGTACGTGTGGGACTGATATTTAAAAGACATGGATTTAGTTCTAAAAAGATTATATATGCATGAAGAAAGGTGCAAAGTGTAACTAAGAATCTAGAAGAAATCTTTAAGTTTTGTTAGTTTTCATGTTATTGAAAAGCATGAAAAGTTTCACCATGGTTGCCAAGTGAAATGTTAGTTGATGCCGAGATACCAAAGGTGATAGTATTAACCAAGTGTGTAGTGGTTGTAGAGCATAAAGGAAACTTCATGGAAGTCGAGTGAGTTGAAATTTCTATTGAAGTTGAGCTTATAGTTGTGCAAGCACTGAGCATTAAATGCAAATCTTTAAGGTCTATATGTTCTATTTCTACTCATTTGACATCATTTGAATTTTAAGTGGAGCACAAAGAGAGAAAGGAAAATTAAAGAGATCATCCCAAGCATTTTTAAATAGGATTCAATAGTTGTTGGACATCATCTTAGTAGATTTACAAAGGTTATCATGTGTCGAGTACATAGTTTCAATTTTGCAAACCCTAGTTTTTCAAAATGGCATCTAGTTATTCAACTCCTGAGGTTTAAGAGGGTAAAGAAGTTTTGAATGTACAATTGATAAGAATTGAGATCAGACAACCAAACTTTAGAGCTATTCTTGATATTTCTTACAAGCAAGATCCATCTAGTGTATTATCGATGATACCACCACAAGTTTTAATGATTGAAGACGTGAGATTTTACTACACATGAAAGGTGGGTAGCATGGGTGACATGGAAATTAGAGAAACCTATGGGAAACTATATGAAAATGGAGCATTGAAAGATGAATTCAAAATTGTAGAGAGAAAAGGGTTAACTTGTGCCCTAGATTTCTCCAATGTCTTCAAAGCAGAATGGATAGAGATAGTTCTGAGCAAAATTCATGATAATTCTAAATGGTTTTATAATGGATCAGTAAAGATCATAAAGAATATTGTGCATAGAGTAACAGGGTATCCAACCCTTGACTAACCTAAAATCATGAGAAGTGAGGCAAAAGAAGTTATTGAGAAGAATACAAGGGTAGTGTGGAACATACTAGAATGATAATTGACACTATCTCAGATCCCCTATATTCTTTTGTAGTAAGGATCATAGCACATAAATTATATCAATCCAATAGACTTAGTAGTGTACCTTGTATTGCTATTGACATGGGCTATAAAGCAGTTAAGAAGGATCATACCTATGAACTTGTCAAGTTGCAGATGCAATAGTTGTCAAAAAATTTGGGAGCAATAAGGAAGACCAAGAGTGCACAATGTAAATTTTGTTCAATTATTGTATGTATATTCTTTTATGTACAAAATGTATTCCCTACTTTTGGTAAAGTTGCATGGAAAAATATAGATCTATTGTAGTGCAAATAGGTGAATTTATTGAGCAACTTGGAAATAATTTTGAGTCTATGATGTAGTGCAAGGCAGGAGAATCCCCAAAGGAGATGTCCTAGCCCCCAGCTATACAAACATGCAGTGGAAACAACACAAGGACAAAGAGTAATAATGTAAGATCTGATGCCAAATAATATATTCATAAAATATAACTGATTACATGCAATGTGCCGGGCTGTAAGGCCTTCCCAATTATGGCCAAATACAAAGCAAGTAATAGTTTTGCAAGATCCCTCAAGATCCAATCCCAAACCCAAGCTAGTCTAGATTACAGTCTGGTAGAAATCTTCAAGGAGGATCTAAACTTGTGCTCGCAAGCCCACCAAGCAATCTCCTTATTTTCCAAGCCACAACTACTAGCCCTCCTCAAAATTCACTCTTCCAAGCTCCTCCACTTCTCCACAATCGATGAATAATGCTTAAAGACTTCCCCACAACCCTTACTTATACCAATCTAAGCCACAGGTCAGACCAAAATACAAATTAAATACAAATACATAAATTAAATGCCAAAGTCGGCCTCCTACAATAATTAAATTCCCAAAATTGATGTCTTAGTAAAATTGCAATATCTCCTAGCTCTAGATGAATTAAAACTCGACCTTTGAATTATTGTTATAAATCTAGGCCCTCTTCTATCTCTAAAATTTTCATCCTCTAACTCATTATATAAAATTAGTTACATGACTTGCAACAGACACTAAATTTCCAGACCATGCCGAGAAACAAAAGACCATACCGAGCTCCCAGTGTATGCCAAGCTCCCAGAGAATGCCGAGCACCAGTCCAAGAACCTTTCAAAGAAACTACCAAGCTTCCTCTCATGAAATCAAAAGTAGCCACTGAGGAAACCCAAGATGCTCCTGCATCAGACTCCCTAGGTAAATAGAAAAGTGTGTCCCACACTTTGATGCCCAAAGAAAGAGCAACAACCAACTTCATCTTCACCAAAGGCTTCCATTCTAACAGGGATAAGAAAACCAATCTAAACATCATCCACATCCACATCATTTTTTCAAACACCAAAAACTCATCCAACCAATCATCATGATCACTCCCAGGAATAGACTGAACATAATGCTTAATCAACAAACCCCCATCCATATCAGCAACTAGTGAATCCACACTATTAGCAACAAACCCCACATTAGCAACAAAATGAAGATCTCCATCAACACATGCCAAAATCTCAACACTAGAAATCTCATTACTCACAAAAAGATGGTCTACAACATACAACTCATCACCAACAACAACTAGATCATCCACGACCAAGTGCTCTATAATTTCCATGTCAGACTCAGCCAACTGATCATGAAAACCAACCTCTATCTCAGCATCAACAAGGTTAGGAATATCTTAAACAAAAAATTTCATTTGTTTTGTAGGTTATGTATCAGACTCCATAAACTAATCAAGAAAACCAAACTCTGCCACCTTGACCTTCTTAGCTTGCTCAACCAATCTAGCATTCAACCGAGAAAACATCTTAGAAAAATTCTTCTCCACTATATCATGGAGTTTTTTAATCATCTTAGGGTCCAATCCTATTGGAGCCATCTCCCAAGATCTTCAAAAAACCCTCTACAAAAAATCCTTCCCATGTTCCTTATGAAAACCTTGAATTGTTTGCAAGTCAGATCGCAACCTGCCACCTTGCATGAAAAATCAGGAACCACATCACAAGTTTAGGACCACGGATTTGCAATCCAAAAATTCTCTATGATCATGCCTCAACAAGATCAATCATCCATCTTTGCATCCATCGATCCATCTATAAGCCCTCTACAATTGCAAGCCAGAACCACAATATGCCACCTCACAACCAAGAGATCTAGGACTCTAGAAAGAAAATCCACCACCAAATAAAGATCAACTTAGATCTACTTCTCCAACCCAAGTCTTGGTGCAAACTGCCTCAACTTTGGCAGTTTGTCCACACACTCAGGAATGACTATGCTCTGATAGCATCTAATGCACTAAAAGGTAAGAGAATCCCCAAAGGAGATGTGCTAGCCCCCAGCTATACAACCATGCAGCGGAAACAACACAAGGACAAAGAGTAATAATGCAAGATCTGATGCCAAATAATATATTCATAAAATATAACTGATTACATGCAATGTGCCGGGCTATAAGGCCTTCCTGATTATGGCCAAATACAAAGAAAGTAATAGTTTTGCAAGATCCCTCAAGATCCAATCCCAAACCCAAGCTAGTCTAGATTACACTCTGGTAGAAATCTCCAAGGAGGATCTAAACTTGTGCTTGCAAGCCTGCCAAGCAATCTCCTTATTTTCCAAGCCACAACTACTAGCCCTCCTCAAAATTTTCTCTTCCAAGCTCCTCCACTTCTCCAAAATGGATGAATAATGCCTAAAGACTTCCCCAAAACCATTACTTATACCAATCTAAGCCACAGGTCAGCCCAGAACACAAATTAAATACAAATACATAAATTAAATGCCAAAGTCGGCCTCCTACAATAATTAAATTCCCAAAATCAATGTCTTAGTAAAATTGCGATATCTCCTAACTCTATATGAATTAGAACTCAAGCTTCGAACTGTAGTTATAAATCTAGGCCCTATTCTAGTTCTAAAATTTTCATCCTCTAACTCATTATATAAAATTAGTTACATGAATTTCAACAGGCACCAAATTTCCAGACCATGCCGAGCAGCAAAAGACCATACCAAGCTCCCAGTGTATGCCGAGCTCCTAGAGCATGCCAAGCACCAGTCTAAGAACCTTTCAAAGAAACTACTGAGCTTCCTCTCATGAAATCCAAAGTAGCCACTGAGAAAACCCAAGATGCTCTTGCATCAGTCTGTAATGACTGGCTACTTTGAAGATTTCAAGCAGTTGATAAAGAAAAGATCGAGGATACTAGTTTCACTAGTTGAGAAACATTTCAATGATGTTTACTTTCTAGTTGACAATAATTTTACATATGTTCAAGTTGTTGTTCTAGGGTAAGGTGGCTAAGGAAACTAGGCTATCAGATCAATGTGGATGAAGCCTTTGCAACAATCACAACATTACTTGTAGAAGATGTAGATGCTAAGGCTACTGCCTTTGAGAATTATGATGTGGTTAAGTCTAACATAACAATGGATTTAAAGACTGCCTCAGTCATAAGAAAGAAAAACAAGATTTTCAAGAAGCTTAAGGAGAAATTTGGTGAAGGAGCAGAGGAAAATGAAGAACAAGAAGATGAAGAAGAAGAAGAAGAAGAAGAAGAAGATATTCTTGCTCAAGCACCATTGGCCTTAACTTAAGGTCAAGGGGAAGATCAAGCAAAAGAGGTAGAAATTGAAGAAGGTACCAAGGGAGAAGAAGCTAGTGAAGCACCTAAGAAAAAGAAGAGGAAAGCTAAAGCCCCATCAGTTAGCAAACCAAGGAAGGTTGTAGAACCTAAGCCTGCAGTTCAAGAAACACCAACCAACACAAGAGCTATTACCAAAAAGGCTCAAGAGGAAAATAAGCTAAAAGTGAAGAGGGCTAGATCAACTAGTAAAGAAGAGGAGCTCGAGGAGAGACCAAAGAGAAAGTATATAGCTCCAGCTGAATCTGATGAAGAGAGAATATAATATAATGAAAATAGCCAATTCAAAGTGGTAAGTTACTATCCTTCCTTAGATTTAGATAGTATATGTGAGAACATAAAGAATAATGTTGATTTATTTGGTCTCATACATATTGAGTTTGCAAACTTGAAAAAATCGAGATGAACCAAGTAGAGGAGTCAATATATGTCATGATGGAAGCATTCAAACAAACTCCAATCGAGATTTCTAAATCATTACCAAAAGACCTATATGAAAGAGTTGAGCATAAGTGGCAATATATTCTCAATATAGAAAGGCAAATCAAAGAGACTACACTTGCACAAGTGATGTGAGAATTAGATAGGGAAACAATGGCAAAGGCAATAAAGAAGCACACTGGGAAATTTGAACCTAAATATAGGGCATTGAACATATTGAAGAATAATAATGAGGATGTTGTATAGAAGACCACCGAGTTGTGGAAGTCATTATATGGTTTGACAACACCCAAGGTAATAATGTAGGCACCTATTGAGGTAGGTGAGGACAAAGATGAACAACAAGTAATTGAGGTTACCAAAGAAAACACTGATAAATATACAATTGTGGAAGGCACTAAAATAAACATAGACACATAGGTATGTACTAGCTAGGGATGAGCAATAGATAGAATAGAGTGTACTAGATACACTAGTGCTGAGTGTTAGTCCTCAACATGAGTTGAATACATACACTGATATTGTAAAGAAAAAGGATGTTTCTAATACTATCACTCAGAACATCAATCCCCTTATAGAGGAAGACTTGAAGGAGATACTGGTAGAATCCACTACCTAGGCCAAACTTTGTGAAAATCTTGTACTGGTAAGTGTCGATAAGATTGAGAAGGTAGAAAAGACATCTGTAGGGGATAAAATTCAAATAAAAGAGACATCTAAAACCCCTCCTCAATTCACCATAGTAAAACCTACATTACATATTGTGGTATATCAAAGGAAAGAGAAAAAAAATTCTACTATCAATACATTGGTGAAAATTACTCCAGTCTCAGGATATGAAAAGATCAAAGAAAATGACAGGGGTGAGACAATTAGAGAGCAAAAAGATGAAATAGAACAAAATGAAGGAACTCAAGCACAAATAGGATAGGATGTTACTCCTACACCTACAACACAAGATCATGGTACAACTAAGAATGTGGAGAAAGCACAAGATAGGACTAAAGAGCTATGTTTGACTACAAAACCTAAGGAACAACTTGCAATATAAACACTAGTGACTTTGCTAGAATCTACTACTCCTCCAAGTCAAGCTCTTCATAGGCCAAGTATAGAAGCTATAACTTTAAAATCATCAAGGCCAAGTCCAAGCACATCAAAGGTATCTAAAATCACATCATTTGGTGATGTAAACTTGGATAAAGTGATTGAGTTAACAAAGTTTAATCTTGAAACCATCACTATTGAACAGATGGGAATACTACAACATGCTCTTACAAGGAAAAAGGAACAAAAACTACTTAGAAGGGAGCATAGGTAGAAGCAAGCTCTATTAGATATCAAGGAATTTTTTTTTGATGCATTTGAGCTCCCAACATTAGAAGAAACCAAGCCTATCATAGAGCAACTAACCAAATTAGTTGAGAATGTTAATGACACAGACCTAGATTCAACTATGAAATTAATTGAATGGTCTAAAACAAAGTCTCATAATAAGGTTAATAAAAGGATATCAAGTGCTATTCCACTATCATAGGTTAAGTTAGCAACCAAAATTGATAATGCAAAGAAGGTACTAGAGAACATTTTCTCTTTATACACCAAATTGTGCAATCCCACACTCTTTACATAGGAAATCAGGAGCCAAATAATGAGTTTAGAGAGTCATATGCAGTCATTTGGTATAACTCTACCAAGGTCTCCAACCTAGAGTGAGAAACATTTCAAGAATCTCCTAAAATCCTAGAGTCAGTTAGCAGTGCTACATACAGATGAAATAACATTAAGGCTAAACTTATTAGCATCTAGTCTATCCTGACTCCACATATGGAGATATTGTACAAGGAACTAGCCTTTGTTGAAAAAATCATGAAGAAATATCTACATCTTTTTACTCATGAAGGCTTAGTACACCTTGCTCCCAAGTTGGCCATCCAAATCAAATTATTGGAGGTAGCTTGTGACAATTGAGATGCTGCTTTGAACATTATGCTAGAGGTCCAATTTTTTTTTTTGGAGAAACACACTATAAGTGTATAACCCTTTGACATAAGTGTCAAAAAGGGGGAGATATTGTAGGAGATAATATTTTTGGGGTAGCTACTATTTTTGAAAAAAGTGGAGTCAATGATAGAAACAAAGTAAACAGATCAGCTTATGTAAATCTACTCCGTAGGAGGAATGATTTTGGTTCAGATACAAAACAACACAATCAACTCAGGTGGAGTTATTGAATTTTGAGGTATGACTAATGAGTCATAAGTTTTTGCAAAACTTTGAAGTTTTAAAATTTTTATGTAATGGGATATTATTTGAGTTATGCTTGAAAGGCTAGAGTTATTCATACATGATCAAGTTTTTTTGTCACTCATGTCAAAGGTGGAGATTTTTAATCTAAGATTGGTTTTGAAATATGAGTGACAATACACTTAATTCATTTACTTAGTTCATGCCGAACAACTAATACATGCAAAGAATAAGTTGTTAGATAGCATATGTCGAGCAAAGGATATTTAGTATGTGCTGAGTAACTAGTAAGCATCGAATCACTCAAGTCTTGAGTAGATAGTATGTGCCAAATTATATAGATTTCAAGTGATCAATGGATGTCAAGTCATTTAGAGGCCGAGTTTCAACATTGAAGTTGTAGTTGATGCTGAGCATTAGGGACTTCAAGTGTCGAATTATACAGTTTTGACATAGTTGTTTGTAATGGCACAAACTTGTATGCAAACCATTTTTGGGCTGACTTAAGGATTATTTTATGATCTTAGATGATAAGGATAAATCTTAATTGTGAATCCCTTGTTAGGACTAAACCATAGATAGAAATAACAATTACATGCAAATATAACCAATAAAAAAAAATAATAGATCGCATAGAAAAGAACACAAGACACCAAGATTTAACATGGTTCACCCAATCATTGGGCTACGTCCACCAAAGAAAAAGTCCAATATTATTATGATCCAATGATTATAACTTGATTACAATCCATAATCCCTTACAACTCAATATTGTTGCAAGAGCCAATTTCACATCACAACTATCAAACAATCCCTAACCCTAAGCCCTTTTATACAAGTATTTTTACCACTTTAGGGTTATAATTAATAATTACATGTTGGCACAAAATCTTGATAAAATAGGGTCAAATTTTTTTTTCGGGACAATGCCCTAAGCCCCAAAGAATCTATGAAGTATGTATAGTACTTTCCTAATCAATCACCACAATCTAACAATCTTCGACTTGGGGACTGATCAAGCTCCACACTAACAAAAAATCTCCAACTTGGAGACTAATCTTGTAGCTATGCTGCTACTCCATGAGGCTCGCACTGGATCAAAACACCCTAGACTCTGTTGTTATTTTATTCATGTTTAATCTTAAAGACCAACTGCAGCTGAAGAGGAGTTCAAATTCTCCCTTGTTACTACCTTTGTAAACATATCCACTAGATTTTCATCTGTATGTATCTTATCTAGCTATAACTATCCATCCTCCAAAACTAACTGAATGAAATGGTACCACAACTATATGTGTTTGGTCTTTGAATGTAGAGCTGAATTCTTCGCAGGATGAATGGCACTTTGACTATCTATAAAAAAATAATTATCCCTCTAAGGGTGTCTTAATTCTTCCAAGAAGAATTGAAACCATATCATCTCCTTGGTTGCCTTTGTAGAAGCTACATACTCTACCTTTGTAGTGGATAAAGCATTAACCTTCTGTAACCTAGAAACCCAGCTCACAACTGCCCCACCAACAGTAAAGACATAACCTATAGTACTCCACCTGGTATCAATATCCCCTGCCAAATTTGAGTGAACATAGCCCTATAAATCAGCAGTAGACCCCCCAAAGTGTAAACACTTATTAGATGTTCCTCTCAAATATCTAAGAATCCATTTGATGGAATTCCAATGCTCAATTCCTGGATGACTCATATACTTGCTAACGACTCCCACTGCATGTGCAATATCTAGCCTAGTACATACAATAGCATACATCAAGCTTCTTATTGTATATGAGCAATGTTAGTATGCTAATAGAAACCAAATTTAAATAAAGCTTCTACAAACTAAACAAAATTCATAAACTTCAAGATAGACTAAGATGAGCTCTCAATTGAGAATATGAGCCATTAATGGACTCTCTCAATAGGAAGCTCTCTTGTTGAGTAGCTTTATCTAAATGGATAGGATGTATGCTCAATATGCTTCCAAAGGCTTCAATGGATGATTGTGGATTTTTGGTGTGGATAGATGGCTTTATGGATTTGGCTCTCAAAATAGCATTATAACTTTACTTCATGGATTGTGTTATTTTGCAAAGGGGAAGGATCCAATTTATAGGCAAGAGGCTTGAGGGATTGAGGGCTAAGATGCAAGGATGAGAAAAAGCTCATGGAGGGCTCAGATTGCATGAGAAGAGAGCACATGGATTGTGCTTCCTTATAGCCAATCAAGGAGTGACACATGTCACATGGTGAGAGGATGGAGGAAAGGGGAAGGATGAGTCAACAAAGGAGGCTCAAGGGATAAAATCTTCATAAAGACCCTCATAATGACTTGTAAGAGCAATAAAAGGGCTTGTAAGAGTCATTTATGACCTAGTGGACTTCATAAAGTTTTATGGTTGAGATATTTTGAGGGTGATGAGAGAAAATTTGACTTGGACTTGATTAGGAAGGTTTTAAGCTTGCTTAGGCTTGTGCAAATGATTAGAGGATGGATTAGGATGGTTTAGGATTAGCTTAGGGATAGGCAAGTGGATGGCATTTAATGAGGGTGGGTGAAGGAGGAGATATTTGTTAACTTTGGCTTGGGTTAGTAAGTTTTAACCCATGTTTAGGGAATGTGACAAGGTTAGGAGGGGATTAGGATTAGGTTTAAAGACATCTTCTAGAAGAGTCTAGATTTTGGATGAGGATAAAGACTTTCTAGAATAGTCTAGAATTTCTTAGGATGAGGATGAAGACTTTCTAGAAGAGTCTAGAACTTCTTAGGATGAGGATAAATTAGATTTTTAGAAAATAAATAAAGTTTTATTTATTTCAAGGGTTTGGGTTGAGGAGATATTTATTAAAATTTTTTTAATAAACATGAGGATTAATATTTAATTTTAATTAAATATTTTGAGTTGGGATTAGGGGTAGGAAATGATGGGATTAGCCTTTAATTAAAATTAAAGAAGGATTAGAAGATTTTGGAAGAGGTTATTGGTCATAAGGAAATTGGCCAAGTTTTGGGCAAAAAAATTTTTTTTTATTTATTTTAGGATTTTTGGTCAATTTATTAATTAAATAATTAATAAATAAGGAAATAATGTTTAAATAAGATTTAAACATTTTTGGGAGGGATTCCTTAATTAAATATTTTTAATTAAGATAAAGGGATTTAATGGCATAAAAATTAATTAATTAATTAAATAATTAATTAATTAATAAATGATGATGTCATTAGGACTTTTTCAGAAAATAAAAATACTTTATTTTCTAAAGGATTTTTAGGTGTCTACATTTTGCCCCTCTTTGATGTGATGCCGCAAGTGGCATGGCATCAAAGATAAGAAAATAAGATGCCCAAGGCTAGAGTAAAAGAGGAGAGAATGGACTATGAGATGCCCCCTCAAGAAGGTAGCGAGGAGAGAAAGCGAGGCTCGATGGTTTCTTGAAAAGTACAAGAATCTTGGATGAGCAAGGAAACTCAGATTGGCAAAGAGAAGGGGCTAAATTAGCTCAAACTCTTACTATGGGAGAATGATAAAGGAGAATCAGATGCACAAGAGGAAGCAAGCTTAAGATCTCAGGGAAGGTGGAGGATGAAGGAGCAGAGCGCTATAAAAGGAATCCAGGATGGGGAGATGGATGAGGGGATTAAAAAAAGCTGATGCAACAGGATTTCAAAGAGTCAGATTGGCGGAAGATGGGTTTCGGAGATCCCTAAGACTAGGATTTTGGATCTCAAAAGATGAGGCTTGGTGGATTGATTTGGATTGGTGGATCCCTAAGACTAGGATTGTGGATCCCTAAAGCTAAAGGTGAGGAGTGATTCAAAGAGATACTGATGCATAAGCTGGGGTAGGAGAGATGGATGCTGGATATGGATGGGGGATAATGGAGATGAAGGAAAACCATTGAAGCTTTTTGAGCTGGGGGATACTTCAAAGAGAAGTACCACCATGTAGTTGAGCACTAGATTTGCTATAGGACTGTTGGTTAATTGCCAAGGTTACCAAGAACATCAAGGCCTGTTCACCAACTATCCAGAGGATTGACAAACTAACTCAAAACAAACACGCAAGGATTGCCCCAACATCACACATGAATCCTAAAGGAAGCAGCATGGAAACGACATTGGAGAACCCACAAGCAGAAAAGAAAAACAAACGAAAGACCTGGTCAAGACCTTACGCTCTAATTGCCCCATTCGCAGCATACCATGATATGGAAGATCGTGGCAACCTTGAGGAGGGAACATGGAGATTTCTTGGAAAAGATACTTCAAGACCCAAAAGGGAAGATCCCAAATCAAAAGAAAGTGAAAATTCAAAAGAGAACCGTTTGCCAACGAGATGGGTAGGATGAGGTACTAACGGACCAAGATCAGACATGAGGAAAGTTATATCCTGCAATGACCTATCGGAGAGCACCTAAGCTGGTGGATTTGGATGAGTGATGTGTCTGGCAAGCTGAACTAAGAAAGATAACACTTTGGTGATAGGAAATCTAGCTAAAGGATGCATTGGAATATCTAACCAAAGTGTGCGATGTGTGCAAGATGTTGACCAAGGATGAACTAACACGAACGCTGGATAGATACAATGGTACTAAGCTAAAGAGGATGTACAAGCTGACAAACTAAGATATTTACAAGTGAGCTAATCAAGATATGGTACAAGTAAGCAAAAGCTCAGGATGATAGGATAGCGGGATGGTTCGATGTTGTGCAAGATGCGAAAGCTAAGGGTGGGGTGATAGCAAAAGATATGGATTTGGTAGGATGCATCCAATGATGATGAGAGATTTTGTGACCAAGGATATCTAGAGGAGCAGGATGAGATGGCTGGATAGGATGGAAGATAGCTAAGATTATGATGGATATAAAGAGATGACATTGGGTTTGCATGAGGATAGCCTAGAGCTAGATACCAATGACAAGGGAGGATGGACAAGACAAGATCTCCAAGGAATATAGTGCCCCCAATCAGAAGATAGCATGCAGAAGGAGGTCTTATGATGGATGTGATAGGATTGAAGCTAGGATGGAAAAAGCTGAAGGGGCTAGGGAGATGGATGATAGTTGAGATGATTGGCTGAAGCTGCATAAGATTAGTGGATGGTGTGAGATGGAAGCTGGAGGATGGAGGATAGGTGGATAGATTGGAAGATGGAGGTGGATGTCAAGAGATGACCAAAAGCATGAGGGTGATAGGCTAAGCTGGGGATGGCAGGATTACGCATGACGCTTGTTTGCCAAGTTTTCATCATGGTATTTGTCCAAGGCGCTTGAATTGCCAAGTTTTCACCAGTGGACGCTTTTTTTTTTCTTTTCGTTTTTTGACTTTTTGACTTTTGGACTTAGCTGGAATGATTTTGGCTTTCTTCAGCTATTTTGGCTTTTTTGGAATTTTTCACTGGCTGTTGGAATGTTCAATTTTGTTCCTAGTTGTTGGTACACCGGATGTGTGATTTATGCAATAGATTGGATTAGATGGGATTGATGGTAGGAGATGGAGGGATGAAAAGGTTGGAAAGGAGCATGATATGGGGATGCTTGCAAGAGCAACATTGGCACATGTTGGAACGGGTGTGAAAAGAGCATATGGGGGATAGATGGTAGATGTGGGTGTGATGGAGGATTTGTGGAAGCATTCTTGGGGATATAGGCACCCAAGATGGAGTTAGGAGATGGGGGACATGAGTCACTAGATGGGGGATTAGCAATGGTGGATGCCATTATGCATTGGGTTTCAACTTTTTTCTTGGGGATCCACATGGTTTTGGATTTTCTTTTCATAGGCTTTTGCATTGTTTTGCATTCTTTGATTGGATTTTTCCTTTTTGGAGTATGTCTTTTAGAATAGACATATGATTGCCTAGGATGTGGATTTTTAGCTTTATGCATTTTGAAGTTGGCATTTACATTGTTGTGGTAAGCTTTGGGAAGATGGTTAGGAGAAGCTTTGTGAGATGGAGAGGATATGAAAGAGCATGTAGGGGGATGATGATGGATGATGTGCCCTGATATGTGCCTTTGTTGATCTTGCATAGGAATGGATGGAATAGGATTTTTATGATGGCTAATAGGAGGATGGAGGATGGTAGATTTTGGGACATAGGGACCCAAAATGGATTTAGCGGATGAAGGGGGGATATGGTAGGTTGTTTTGGGTTGCAAAGATGGTGGAGGGGAGATGACATAAGATTTATTGAAGGAGTGATGGGAGGCTGGCATGGTGGGCTTGGAGATAGGCTTGGTTTGGGGGTGTGGTGTACCAACACCTTTAGATGGTGAGCCTTTGGATACATATCCAAGACCATGAAATCCTAGATTTTTTTGTGCAATCTCTAATTCCTTGCTCTTGTGGTCCTAAACCTTGACCTTGATAATGCCATCGATTGAGCATTTGAACAAGATGAGGAAAATTTTTGCTTGTAGAAAATGGTAGAAGTGATTTATTAGGTGTATTGCAATGGGGAGATACTGTTCTTAATTCTTCTGCTGAGAGAGGGCCACCGTGGATGAATGTAAGTGAACCAAGAGGGTAGATTATAGATGGTGGAATAGCTTGGATAGGTGGTAAGATGGAAGCATGGAGCGGGGGAGATGGAAGGATAGGATCTTGATGTAGCTGGTGGGATGACAAGATATCTTGTAGTGGAGGAGATATGGCTTGAGGTTTTGGAGATGGAGGAGATGGTGACTGCACTATGGATGGAAGACATGGTACGATGATATCTTCATTTATGCTTTGGGGGATGTCAACATGCTTTTGGGCAGGATCTTGATAGGATTGGTTTGGAGTGGATGGTGCGATAGGAGGTGAAGGGATGGATTCTTCAAAGGCAGTGGATGGATAGATGGGAGATTCAGTAGTGGAGATGGGTGAGTAGAAGATGGATGCATAAGGGTCATTACGAGAGATTTGGGAAATTCTTGGAGGCGATGTGGATAGGATTTGGAGGGATTTGATAGGTGGTGGGATTTTGATGCTTGCGGGAAGTGGAAGGATTTTAAGCAATTTGATGGATGGTATGGGGATGATAGCTATGGGAGATGGAGGTGATATTATAGATGGGGAAGCTTCATCACTGACTACTTCACATGGTTGGATTAGATGACATGGCTTATCGACTGTTGGAGGCAACTTTTCTTGTATTTCCTCTAGGAGATTCCTTGGAGACTCGTGTGTCGAAGGTGGAGGTGGATTGACAGGAATAGCTAGTGTGATGGGGGTGGAAGATTGGAAGCTTGGTTGATGGGGTGATGGAGGGGAAGCTGGAATATCGGATGGCATGACTAAGTTTGGAATAACTCTTGGATTTTGGGGGATGCTTAGGGGAATGCTTCTAAGGCTTTCAATATACCCGTCATAGTCAACAAGATTTTCATCATCATTGGAATAGGAGGTGGCGGGAGCAAGGACAATGCGACCAAACACATCATGATAGGATTGGTACTTCATGCTTTGATGATGAGTTTGATGGGGATGGGGTCTTGCGTATGGATGAACACGAAAGCTCATGGTTGGATTTGGGTAAAGCACAGATTTTGGATTGGCTGATGAAAGATTTCCTAGGGAGAGTCAAAGTTGCATGACAGACCTAAGGAGGATTGGCTGGAGATTTTTGGCTTTCTTGTGGGTGGAAGACTTCAAGGGTATGCTATCAAAAAGTGAGAGTTTTTCTTTCCTATGTGCAGGATTCGTGGTGATTGTGTCAACTTAAGGATAGACTAGTGATCCTATGGCATGACACGAGATTGACCACTTGTGGATCCCAACCTTGTAGCTCAAGGTGATGAGGGATACAAGTGACAAAGCTGGATTACCCTAGACAATGCTCTGTCAAAGGGATAACCTTGGTGAGATTGGTTGATTGGTAGGATTGATTGGATAGCAAAATCTAGCAAAGTGACAACAACTCTTTAAAGGCTTGGGTGATTTTGGATTGGGTTGCTAGCTGGCTGGGGGGATGATTTGGATGGACTTTGGATTTGGGATTTTTCTAAAGCAAGGAACTAGATAGATTTGGTTGTAGCGGGGGAGCTTAGATGATTTTCTAATAAGGCAGTGACTACGCTAAGTATGCCTTGAGCTGGGAGATTTCTACTTTTTTGGGATTTCGACCAAAATTGGCAAACATTCATTCAAAAGCTATGAACAAACAAGCAGACAAAAGTTTTGAGCAAGCACTTTAAACACACCAACATCTTAGGAAGATTTCTACAAGGATGAAATTTGGTTTAGCTAGGGAGTCCTCGATATACACAAGGTACGTGAGGCCCAAATCTGTAGATGAAACCAAAAAGATGTCACATAGCCGAGAGGAGCGGTAACCCACTTCTCCTCTTTCACTTCTCAAGGGTATAAAGTTCCTTGAGGCTTAGCCTGAGTGACAAAAATTTGATCCCAAGAGAGGTGTCTTTGGATTCACCTCCCAATTTTTATACTCCGCCGGAATGCTGGAGTTGAGGTCGTCCCAAGGGGTGATGAAATCCCCAAGCAGGCCTCCTAAAAAGTGTAAAACAAGACCACATACATGATCTTGGGCTTTAAAAGACACGCGTTTATTCCAATTGATGATTTAGATTTTGTAAGCTATGATTGAAGACACTTGTGATTATGGCATACAATGTTCATTCCAATTTGACAGCATCGTCAGCATAATGAAAGTCGAGAGATCGTCAACATAAGAAATGCGAGCATCATTGAAACTGCGTCCAAACCATGCAATGTTCATTGATTGTTAGGCATTCAAGATTGAGTGTGAGTTTGTTTTAAGCCCAAAACAAAGATGTGTGAAACTCGATTGCCAAGCGCACGCCCATAGGCCCTCCACGTCAAGATTTGTCCAATTTTTATGCCCAAATGAAGTGTGAGCAAGATTAATGTGCATTCAAGGAATTTTCTAACTTAGAAAAACCACTAAAGACCCAAGTGAGTGGAGTTTGATTTTTGTGGAGCACTTAACACCCTCTTAGGTAGACCCATCCCCATAGATGGCGTTGAGATTGCAACCAATGGTTAAATTGATGGGTGATTAAAGAGGGTGAGTCCAATGAAAAACTCACTCAAAGCATTTTTATTTGTTTTTATAACTTAAAAGATTACAAAAATGTAGATTCTTTTTATGCTCCAAAAGATGATTATTTGATCTATGGCATTCAAGATTGGATTTGTTGTTTTAATCATGCATTCATAAAAAAACAAACTTTGATTTTAATCCATGGCACTCAAGAGTGATTTTAGCAACATACATTCAAAGACAAGTGATTAAACATTCAAGTTTTTTTCCTTTGAGCATTCAAGATTGAGATTTTGTGTGTTGTTTTAAGAACTTTGAAGTGCTTTGTTTTAACCTTAGATCATTCAAGATTGTTTTTTGGACTCAAAAGTGAAAATGACTCTTTGGACTTTTCTTTTCATTCAAGATTTTGTGTTCTAGTTTGCATGTTTTAAGCCCAAAAATGATATTCCTAAATTGTTTTGATGCATGAAAATCCTAAGAAACATTCAAGATTTTGCAATAAGACATTTGTTTGGAACAAATAACAAAGCTTTGAGGACAATTTTTGGCAACCATTTAGGACTCTTAGTTTTCATGAGATTTTTTTAAAAGAACTTTAGTGTGCACTTAGTGTTGATTTTGAACCTTTTGAAATGGAAACTTGAAGTTCTTTTTAAATTCCCAAAAATGAAGTGTTCCTAATTTTGCATGAATGCATCTAAAACCTTGATGTTGCAAGGATGCAAATGATTAGATTGGTTTAGTTTCACTTGTTAAAATATTTTTTCTTTCTTGCAAATTTTTAATTTTTCAATGGATTAAAGTATGATTTGGGGGTTCATTTTAAGCACTAAAAAGAAGTGTGTATGATTTTGCTTCCTTAAAAAAAAATGGCCAAGATCTCCCACAAGAAGAAGAAGAAGAAGTAGATGGAATAAGAAGAATATAGACAAGAAGAGGAAGAAGAATTTCAAGTTCTTTGTCCACCTATAAGCTTGAAAAATCTGCAAACACTATGAGATAGATTATGAGTTCCTTTATCTTCTTCATGCTCATGTGGACCTACAAAACCAATTTATACAATCCTACCAATCACAAAAACAAGAAAAATTAGCCAAAATCAGCAAATGACATACAAAACTTGACTAAAAAATCTAATGAAGATGACCCATGCGGGGTCCCATCGGGTGTGCCAAAATGTATATGAGCAATGTTAGTATGCTAATAGAAATCAAATTTAAATAAAGCTTCTACAAACTAAACAAAATTCATAAACTTCAAGATAGACTAAGATGAGCTCTCAATTGAGAATATGAGCCATTAATGGACTCTCTCAATAGGAAGCTCTCTTGTTGAGTAGCTTTATCTAAATGGATAGGATGTATGCTCAATATGCTTCCAAAGGCTTCAATGGATGATTGTGGATTTTTGGTGTGGATAGATGGCTTTATGGATTTGGCTCTCAAAATAGCATTATAACTTTACTTCATGGATTGTGTTATTTTGCAAAGGGGAAAGATCCAATTTATAGGCAAGAGGCTTGAGGGATTGAGGGCTAAGATGCAAGGATGAGAAAAAGCTCATGGAGGGCTCAGATTGCATGAGAAGAGAGCACATGGATTGTGCTTCCTTATAGCCAATCAAGGAGTGACACATGTCACATGGTGAGAGGATGGAGGAAAGGGGAAGGATGAGTCAACAAAGGAGGCTCAAGGGATAAAATCTTCATAAAGACCCTCATAATGACTTGTAAGAGCAATAAAAGGGCTTGTAAGAGTCATTTATGACCTAGTGGACTTCATAAAGTTTTATGGTTGAGATATTTTGAGGGTGATGAGAGCAAATTCGACTTGGACTTGATTAGGAAGGTTTTAAGCTTGCTTAGGCTTGTGCAAATGATTAGAGGATGGATTAGGATGGTTTAGGATTAGCTTAGGGATAGGCAAGTGGATGGCATTTAATGAGGGTGGGTGAAGGAGGAGATATTTGTTAACTTTGGCTTGGGTTAGTAAGTTTTAACCCATGTTTAGGGAATGTGACAAGGTTAGGAGGGGATTAGGATTAGGTTTAAAGACATCTTCTAGAAGAGTCTAGATTTTGGATGAGGATAAAGACTTTCTAGAATAGTCTAGAATTTCCTAGGATGAGGATGAAGACTTTCTAGAAGAGTCTAGAACTTCTTAGGATGAGGATAAATTAGATTTTTAGGAAATAAATAAAGTTTTATTTATTTCAAGGGTTTGGGTTGAGGAGATATTTATTAAAACTTTTTTAATAAACATGAGGATTAATATTTAATTTTAATTAAATATTTTGAGTTGGGATTAGGGGTAGGAAATGATGGGATTAGCCCTTAATTAAAATTAAAGAAGGATTAGAAGATTTTGGAAGAGGTTATTGGTCATAAGGAAATTGGCCAAGTTTTGGGCAAAAAATTTTATTTTTTTTTATTTTAGGATTTTTGGTCAATTTATTAATTAAATAATTAATAAATAAGGAAATAATGTTTAAATAAGATTTAAACATTTTTGGGAGGGATTCCTTAATTAAATATTTTTAATTAAGATAAAGGGATTTAATGGCATAAAAATTAATTAATTAATTAAATAATCAATTAATTAATAAATGATGATGTCATTAGGACTTTTTCAAAAAATAAAAATACTTTATTTTCTAAAGGATTTTTAGGTGTCTACACTTATAGCTAAAGCATAGGGTACCTTGGACATCTTATCCTCCTCTTCTTGTGTCTTAGGACACATCTCCTTAGTTAACTTCAAATGACTAGGGAAAAGTGTGCTAACAACTTTAGCGTTCTTCATAGAGAAATGTTGCAACACCTTCTCAACATAATTTGCCTAAGATAGCGTCAATTTCTTGTTCTTCCTATCTCTGCAAATCTTCATACCAAGGATTTGTTTTTCTGCCCGCAAATCCTTCATAAAAAATGCATGTGCTAATTGGTATTTTATCCCCTTAATATGATCCATGTTAGACCCAACTACAAGCATATCATTAACATATAAACATAAAATAATGTAGCTATCATCATCCAACCTCTTAAAATAAACACAATGATATGATTGACACCTATTGTATCCATGCTCATGCATAAAAGTGTCAAATTTGGGATACCATTGCCGAGGTGCTTGCTTCAATCCATATAAAATTTTCTTCAATTTGCACACTAAGTTCTCCTTAATTTTGACTTCAAATCCCTGTGGCTAAGCCATATATATTTCTTCATCCAAATCACCATGAAGAAAGGCTATTTTAACATCAAGCTAATCTAAATGCAAATCTTTAGTAGCCACAAGACTTAAAATAGTATGGATAGAAGTCATCTTAACAACAGGAGAAAATATCTCATCAGAATCAATGCCCTTTTTCTATGCAAATCCTTTCACAACTAACCTAGCTTTAAATCTTTTGTTACCTCCATCCTCTTCTTTTAACCTGTAAACCAACTTATTCTATAAAGCCTTTTTATTTATAGGAAATTTGCATAAATCTCAAATCTTATTTTTTAGCAAAGAGTCCATTTCTTCTTTCATTGTAGACTCCCACTAAATCTTACTTTCCACCTGCATGGCTTCATCATAACATTCAGGTTCGCTAGCATTTGTTAATAAAATAGAATACAAAGAGGGAAAAAATATTTTTGGAGGTCTAATTTGCCTTGTTAACCATCTAACATTCACCAGTGTGTGTGGTATTTCTTGTTGTAGTTGTTACATATCATGAGGAATGGCTGGAACATCAGCTTTTGGAGTATCATCCAACACTACATAATCATCTTCTTTCTTCTTATGTTGCTGCAACAGATCTTTGTACAACACTTTCTCATTGAATATGACATCCCTGCTTCTTAAAACTTTATGATTTTCAAAATCCCAAAGCCTATAACCAAATTCATTAATGATATATCCAAAAAATACACATTGCTTTGACTTAGCTTCCATCTTGGTTCTATTTTTAGAATCTATGTGAGCAAATGCTTCACAGTCAAAGGTTTTGAGAAAAGAATAACTTGCCTTCTTACTAGTCCATGCTTCCTCTAGAATACCATAGCCCAAAGGAGTAGAGGGACCTCTATTAATCAAATATACAATAGTATTGAAAGTCTCCACCCACATGTATAAGGGTAACCCAACATGCAACCTCATGCTCCTTGCACACTCCATTATAGTTCTGTTCATGTGTTCAACCACTCCATTTTTCTATAGAGTCCTTGGAGCAATTTTTTGTTAACATATAATGTTTTTGACACTTGAGTGCCAACACACTTAATCATATTTCACATTGGATGCCGAGTACATCACACATGTCGAGTGAAGTTCAGATGCCGAGTGAAGTTTAGATGCCGAGTAAAGTTCAGATGCCAAGTGAAGTTCAGATGCTGAGTAAGTTCAAGTTCCAAGTAAGTTCAAGTGCCAAGCTGGTATAGGTGTCGAGTAGCACAGAGGTGCCGAGCACCAATAACTCAATAATGCCGAGTTGCTGCAGGAAATCGAAGATTCGCCAGATCTAAGCCGACAAGGTTGTTATCTAGAAATCTGTGAATTAAAAGGAAGATAAGAATGACGAGTTGGTGGCACAGAGCACCATGTAGAACATTTTTAAGATACAAATGGCAAAGTTTCAAGAAGAAAATAAAATATTGGGTAGATACATTGTATCCTATCTAATCAATTTTGAAACCCTAAAATTGAAGAGGGAGAATTGAGCGATAAAGGCATGCAACCAATCAGCAAAAGATAAGTATTGAGCAGAAAATGAAGATTGAATATGGATTGTAGATCCATACCTAACCCTAAATCTTCAAATGTCTTTATAAGGAAGACAAAAATTCATTGTAAAAAGAAAAAAAAAGGAGATAAGAGGTATGAGAAGATATACAAGAGTTTGCAAGGAATTCTATTTTCAGAAGTGAGGATTATCAGATCACAAAAGGATCCAAATCAGAAAAAGCAGAACAAGTGCCTACAATTAGCAATCAAGGATTGTAATCAGTCAGGTTTATTGTACCTAATACTTTCTAGCAATTGTATTAGAATAAAAATCCTATGGTGATAGGTTAGCTTAACAGCTATTTCAATAAATCCTTTAACTAGGTGATAAAATCCTTTAACAGTGTAACACTTCATGTTAAGTGTTTAAAAACCTCTAACCAGGTCACTATTGACACAGTGTAAAGCCTTTAACAGGGCAGGCCTTTAACAGGGAAAACCATCAGAAGTGGTTGAACAATATTGCTGCTGTAATTTTTGTGGGTATCATCCCCATCCTAGTTTTACCTTCTTATTCCTAGAGGGTTTCTGAGTTACCAAATTCCAGTGTTAAGTGTTATTGATGCATGTGTTTGGTTTCATGATCATTTGATATACTTACATGCATTCAATTTACTTCCAGTTAAAAATTTTATTGGGAAAAGATCTAAAGATGAAAGCCTTCAAACTTGGAAAGATCATTGAAAATCAGGTGATAGATGTGCAACTTGCTTTGCATAGCTTGGAAGAATTCAGAAACAAGTTGAGAAACCCATTAAAAAAGAGGAAGGATCTAGCCATAGCTGAAAATGATATACACTACAAGGAGATTGATACCACCAACATATTTTCTATTGGAGACACTAAAGAATTTGATGCAGCAATAGCAATATTGATGGAGAAATATAAAATTCAAGCATAAGAGATAAGAAATCTCAAGATGGAACATGAATCACAGGCTATAATGATATGTGAAATTACTGAACAAAAGAAAAGAGCAGTTGATGATAAGGTCATGATGGAAAATGACAAAAGGAATCTTGCAAATAGACTTGAAGAAAAATGTACTGAACTGACAAGGATCTCAAACATGCAGATGGATACACTTGCGCAAATGATGAACCTTCATCATGAACTTAATGTAAAGGATATTGAGATCTCTACCTTGAAGATGCAAAATGAACAAATGCAGAATGAATTGAACAGAGAAAAAGAGGTAGCAGAGAATCTCAACAAATCAAGTGAAGCAATCAAGTATTTTGAACAGTTGCTGAAATCTCCAAAATCTGCCCATGATACATCAGGACTAGGATACAACAGTACTGAAGTTGGAGAATCATCAAAGAGTGCTGAACAAAGAAGTGATAAAGGTAAGAATTCAAAACTCACTTGTCATTTCTGTAATAAGAAGGGACATACAGCTAATGTGTGTAGGAGTAGAAGATTTAATCAATCAAACATACCCAAAAGTTTCTGTCACAAGTGCAACATGCAAGGACATATGACACAAAATTGCAGATCTAATGTCACAAGGACTCAAAGATTTGATGGACATTGTTATAATTGCAAAAAGTATGGACATAGGGCATTTGAATGCAGATCAAAACCTATGTGGACATTAAATCAACTAGCAAAAATAGAAGGAAATAAAAGTCATTATCATTGGGATTACAACACCAAGTACAATTGTCACTATTGTCAAGAATATGGACATATACCACAAAACTGTATAAGAACACATTTCAAAGGAAACTACAAAAGATGGTTGAATCAAACTACATGTTTCAGTTATTTGAAAACTAGTCATATCAGCAGAAACTGTCCTACAAGATCAAAGGCACCCAAGACTGAAGATAACAAAGGAAAACAAATAATTGATGTTGAAAAGATAAGAGGGCAAATGAATAAGGCTTGGAAAAAGAAGGAAGGGTGCAACACATCAAGTGGAGGGATCACCTCACCCAATGGGTTAAGTGATCATACTTCATCAAACTAAGCACAAGAAGTACATAGGATTGATATACAAAGTTATATCATACATCAGTCCCAAGAAAAGGAAGTTAAGAAAAGTATAAATCCACATGAAACAAGATGTTAAGATAAAACTAAATGTTGATGCTGAACTGCCTTTGGATGCTGAGCTCCCAACAACAATCGAGCTGAAAATTGATGCCGAGTTGGATAACTCCAATAGAAGCCGAGTAAAATGGAAATAATGGAAGTCAAGTTAGGTCAAAATTTCTTTAGAAGCTGAGTTGGCAGTTGAGCATTTAATGTGATAAAATTGGGGTATATTATCGCGATTTTAATCAGTTTTGCGCATCGCGATCAAGAAGCAAAGGAGAAGAAAGAGAGCAGAGCGACTTCATAGCAAGAATCCAGTATTTCAAGCAAATTGCAAACTCATTCAACACGTTTTTCATCGATCTAAAGGTATTATTCGTTTGTGCCGAGCTACGCAATTTTATACCCATTTTTTGTATAAACCCTAGTTTGCAATAATGGCATCAAGTTCAAAGAAAACCCAAGAAAAAGATTCATTTGAAGTCCAGTTAGTTTCAAATGAAGTGAAGCAACCTAATTTTTGCCCTATTCCCGAAGTTGCCTACAAAAATGACCCAGCCGGAGCTCTCTCCCACATTCCCCCAAAAGTTGTTACGGTACAAGATGTTCACAGATGTTATAATTGCAAAATTGGTGCCGTAGGAGACTTAGAGATTCATAATGGATATGATAAACTGTGTGAAAATAAAGTACTAAAAAATGAGTTTTCAATAGTAGAAAGAAAAGGATTGACCAAAACCCTAGCATTTTCGACTGTTTTCAAAATAGAATGGGTACGGATAATTTTGAGCTGAATACATGATGGAGCTTTTTGGTTAGAGTTAGGGCCAGTAAAATTTACCAAGAAAACTGTTCATAGGGTTACTGGTATTCCAACCCTAGATCGGCCAAAGACCCTACGAAGTGACAAAAGGGAAATAATAGAGAAAAATACAGGTGCCAAATGGAATAATAGAGGAATGACTATCGACACAGTCATAGATCCCCTACTAAATTTTGCTGTGAGAATTATTTCACACAAATTCTATCAATCAAGCAGGTTGAATAGTGTACCTTGTATAGCAGTTGATGTTGCATACAAGATAATCAAAAGAGATCACACTTATGATCTAGCAGAGCTCATGTTTCAACAGATTAATGAAAATTTGGGAGCCATAAGGAAAAGCAAGGGAGCTCAATGCAAATTTGGATCAATTTTGATGTGTATGTTCTTCTATCTGATGAAAGAATTTCCTTCTATAGGGAAAGTAAAATGGAATCCAGATAAAGAAATTGTTGAACAAATTAATAGATACATTGAACAAATGGGTGAAAATTTTGATGCCTAAATGACAGGTTATTTTGAGGATTTCAAGAAATCCATGAAGCAAAGGTCAAGGATACCAGCTTCATTAGTAGAAAAGCATACAAATGACATATGTTTCTTAGTTGACATAGATTATACTTACATACAAGCAGTTATACCTAGAATAAGATGGCTTAGGCCACTAGGTTATGAACTTGATGTTGATCAAGCCTCTGCAGCAATAACAGCTCTACTTGCAGAAGAAGCTGATAAAAATGTAGCACATTTTGGCACTTATGATGTGGTAAGATCAAAAATAAACATGGAATTAAAAAATACTTCTACATTGAAGAAGAAAGATAAATTAGTCAAGAAGATCAAGAAGAAGTTTGGCAAAGAAATTGAGGCTGAGGCAGAAGAAGAAGAAGATGATAGTGAGGATGAAGATGAGCAAGAACAAGGGCCAATAGAACTAACCCAAGGTCTTGGAGAAGACAAGGAGGAAGGTGCAGAGGAAGAAGAAGCCAAGGAAGCACCAACTGAAGCCGAGCCAAAGAAGAGAAAGGCAACAGAACAGCCTTCAGCCAAGCCTAGAATGAAGAAAGCTGCCACTTCATCACCTCAAAAGCCAACAACACGAGCATCAACAAGAGCCTCTACTCAAAAGGCTAAAGAGGAAGTTGCCAAGAAGGAACAAGTCAAGGAATCTCAAGAAGAGCCGAGGAAAAGAAGAAAGTATGTGGCTCAACCTGACACTGATGACGAAGAGCAAACAGAAGAGGTAAGCAATTCATCAGTTGATACCCTATGTAAAAGGATTGCAAGTGGTGACTTGAATAATTTAAATAAAGTTGATTTTAGTAAATTTAATAAAGAAGAAAAAAATGAGATATAAGAAATAGTGTATGGAATGATGGCACAATTCAAGTACACCCCACTTGAACTAGATGGTCAATTGCCAAAGGAGCTGTCAAAAATTATAGAAGACAGATGGCATTTTTGCTTAAAAATGGAGAAGGAGATGAGGGAATCAACCCTAGCCAGTGTATTTTTGGATTTGACTAGAGAACAAATTAGCAAAGCAGTCAAAAGGCATAATAACAGGTTCACACCCAAATACAGGGCATTCTTTATACTTCAAAACAGAATGGAAGAGATTGTTCAAAGAACAATAAAATCATGGAAGAATTTGTATAAAAAGATTGAAGATTTTCTTGAGGAAGAATATAAGGAAGAAGCAGCCATACCAATAGAAGAGAGGAAAAAGAGGAAAGAAGAAGAAGAAAAGAGAAGAGAAGAAGAGAAGAGAGAAGAAGAAAAGATAGATGGAAAGGAGGAAAAGACACAAAAATAGGATACAATGGCAACAATTGAACAAGAGGAGCAACTAGATCAGAGTGTGCAAGACACACAATTGCCACCCCCTAGCCCTCCACAAGCATCCATTCCACCTGCAGATACAATAACAATTACTGATGTTCCTGATACTTCTAGTCAGAATGTCAATCCATTAACTGTAGAAGATCTAAAAAGAATTCTTGACCAGTCAACACAACAAGCAATATTATGTACAGAACCAGTATTGGTCAGTATAGATGAGTTACAGAAACTAGTAGAAAGTATAGTTAAAGATAATGTGAATACACAAGAACCACCTTCTATCACAACTACTAGTAGTCAATTTGAAATACCAATTAGTATAATTGATGCTGCAAGACAAAAGCAAAGTGCAGTTGTAGAACAAGGAAAGGAACAAACAGGACAGACCATTACATCTGATCCTACAACACAAATACAAGGTGGACTTCCACAAATAACAATAATTGATCATGGTAAATAGAAAGAGGAGGAAATAGTAAGAACCCCTAAAGAACAGGTGGCAATACAAACACTAATAAATTTGCCTACCTTGGGGACTCCTTCACACAAGCCATTACAAATTTCAGTACCATCATCCCGCACTACCAGAATTGCAAGGGTACTTCATTATGGAGACCCTGAATTAGATGAAGAGATAGTCATACCAAGTTATGACTCAAAATCAATAACCATTGATCAAATCAATGAAGTGCAGGATGCACTAAATAGAAGGAAAAGATAGGAAATACTCAGGAAAGAGTATAAAAATAAGAAAAAACTTTATGAGATCAAAGACATCTTTATGGATGCCTTCAGTTTGCAATCACCGGATGAGTCGAAGCATATCACAGAGCAACTAATAGATATTGTTCACCAGGTGACAAATGAAGACCTAGAAACCAGTGCAAAACTTATGGAATGGTCAGAAAAGAAATTTCAAGGGAAAGTGAACAAGAAAATATCAAGACAAATCACACTTTCACAAGTAGAATTGGCAAAGCTCATTGATAAGGTGAAGAAGGTACTTGAGAATATATTCTCACTGTATAAAAAGTTGTGTGATTTTTCATACTTCACACAAGAAACAAGCCAAAAGATACTGAGCTTGGAAAGAAATTTAAACATTTCAAGCATGCAACTACCAAGTGATCCAGCTCAAAGTGTGAAGCATTTTTCTCAATCGCTTCACACAAACAAAGAAATAGTTGTATTAACAGCAGATGAGGCCAATATCAAGGCCAAAGTAATACAACTCCAGTCCTCCATTACCCCACATTTAGAAATACTCCATAAAGAGAAAGTATATGCTGAAAATGTACTCAAGAAAGATCCAAATCTTTCTACATTAGATGGACTTGTTCATCTTGCTGCCAAGATTGCCATCCAGCATAAGTCACTAGAAATTACTTTGAATAATTGGGATACAGCTCTCAGAATGATTGTGGAGGTAAATAGCACATTCTTGGCCAAATATGGTCTTAACCCTTAAACATTCTTTGACATAAGTTTCAAAAAGGGGGAGATATAGATTGTAAAGGGAGAGTTATACAGATTAATAAGGGGAGAACAGATATAAAGGAGGAGCATTGATATACAAATAATATACAGATAAGGCACAATCAACTCAGGGGGAGTTACAAAATTTTTGAGGTATATATTGTAAGATTGTAAGACATAAATTTTGATCAAAGTTTTCAATATGTACATACGAATCAGATTAGTAAATGTACTTATAAGGTCAGTTAAGTGCTTTTGTCACTCATGTCAAAGGGGGAGATTGCTAACATCATAATATTTTTGACACTTGAGTGCCAACACACTTAATCATATTCCACATTGGATGTCGAGTGAAGTTCAAATGTCGAGTGAAGTTCAGATGTCGAGTAAAGTTCAGATGCTAAGTGAAGTTCAGATGCCGAGTGAAGTTTAGATGCCGAGTGAAATTTAGATGCCGAGTAAGTTCAAGTGCCAAGTCAGTTCAAGTGCCGAGCTAGTATAGGTTCTGAGTAGCATAGAGGTGCCGAGCACCAGTAACTCAATAATGTCGAGTTGCTACAGGAAATTGAAGATTCGCCAGATCTAAGCCAACAAGGTTGTTATGTAGAAATCTGTGAATTAAAAGGAAGATAAGAATGATGAGTTGGTGGCACAGAACACCATGTAGAACATTTTTAAGATACAACTGGCAAAGTTTCAAGAAGAAAACAAGATATGGGGTAGATACATTGTATCCTATCTAATCAATTTTGAAACCCTAAAATTGAAGAGGGAGAATTGAGCGGTAAAGGCATGCAACCAATCAGCAAAAGATAAGTATTGAGCAGAAAATGAAGATTGAATATGGATTGTAGATCCATACCTAACCCTAAATCTTCAAATGTCTTTATAAGAAAGACAAAACTTCATTGTAAAAAGAAAAAAAAGGAGATAAGAGGTATGAGAAGATATACAAGGGTTTGCAAGGAATTCTATTTTCAGAAGTGAGGATTATCAGATCACAAAAGGATCCAGATCAGAAAAAGTAGAACAAGTGCCTGCAATCAGCAATCAAAGATTGTAACCAGTCAGGTTTATTGTACCTAATACTTTCTAGCAATTGTATTAGAATAAAAATCCTATGGTGATAGGTTAGCTTAACAACTATTTTGATAAATCCTTTAACTAGGTGATAAAATCCTTTAACAGGGTAACACTTTATGTTAAGTGTTTAAAAGCCTCTAACCAGGTCACTATTGATACAGTGTAAAGCCTTTAACAGGGCAAACCATCAGAAGTGGTTGAACAATATTGCTGCAGTAATTTTTGTGGGTATCATCCCCACCCTAGTTTTACCTTCTTATTCCTGGAGGGTTTCTGAGTTACCAAATTTCAGTGTTAAGTGTTATTGATGCATGTGTTTGGTTTCATGATCATTTGATATACTTACATGCACGCAATTTACTTTCAGTTAAAAGTTTTATTGGCTAAAGTATGATACTTATGATTCACCCCCCCCCTCTCATAAGTACTCTTTCCATATTTGAATATTCTAAAATTTTCTATCTATGAATACCATTAGTGGAGCATTAATCTTCAAATTCATGACTGCAATACTCACCACCATTATCAGATCTAAGAAATTTTAATTTCTTACCAGTCTCATTTTCAACCAAGCATTTCCATTTCTTAAAAGTTTGAAATACATCAGATTTTTGTCTAAGGAAATAAATCCATACCTTTCTAGTTATGTCATCAATAAATGTAACATAATAATGAGAGCCACCAAGGAAAGATACTTGAGCTCGTCTCTATACATCTATATGCACAAGCTCTAATTTCTCCTTTTTATTTTCCTTCCCAGTCTTTACAAAACTCACTCTCTTTTGTTTTCCATACACACAACTTTCACATAAATCCATATTAACACATTTTAGACCTTGTAAAACTTTCTTTGAATGAAGTACTTTCATACCTTTCTCACTCATGTGTCCAAGTTTGTTGTGCCATAGTGCTGTATCAGAATCTACAACAACTATTTGTTCTCCTTGCTCAACTACACAAATTGTTCCTAAACATTCATTTTTCTCTGAAATAATTAAAGTAGAAGGAACAATATGAATTGTACAAAGATATAAGGTACCTACTTTCACACGTTTTGCTACTACAAGGGAACTTTTTGAAACCTTCCACTTTTTATCATTAAAAGTAACTACACAACCCTCATCATTGAGTTGCCCTACTGAAATTAAATTCCTACTCAACCTCGGAAAATGTCTTACCACATGTAGTAGCCAATGATTCCCCTTCTGCAACTTAATCTTAATTTTTCCCTTTCCAACAATCTGATAGGGTTCATTATCCCCCAACTAAACAAGCCCAAAATCCCCTTGGACATAATCAATGAAATAACCTCTGTGAGGTGTAGCATGAAATGAAGCACCATAATCTAAAACTCATGAATCATCAACACTTTCTAAAGATAGAAGCAAAGCATCCTCTTCAAATTTTTTACTTACCACATTTTCCTCCTTGTCTCCATCTGGTTTATCTCCTTCATTTTTTTTTTGATTCTAGCAATCATTCTTTTTATGACCTAGTTTCCCACAATACCAGTAGTCATTTGGTCCTCTTGATTGAGAATCCTCCCCTTTGACTTTTGATTTCCTACAATTTCTAGAATTAATTCCTCTCTCAATCGTTCTACCCCTGATTTGTGCATTCAAAGCACTTCCTGATCTAGATTCACTTGAGGATTTATTATGAGTTTCCTCACTCAAAATAACACTGATCCCATCATCATATTTTAGGGTACTAGATCCAAAAACAAAATTACTCACAACTATTACCAAGCCATTCCAACTTTCAGGCAAAGAACATAAAATCAAGAGAGCCCTAATTTCTTCTACAAAATTGATACCCATGGAAGATAACTGACTAGTAATAGTATTAAACTAATTTAATGATATGCAATAGATCCTCCTTTTTCTATTTTCATATTAGATAAATGCTTAATCAGAAATACCTTGTTTGAAGCAGAGGGCTTTTCATACAATGTCGCTAAGGTTTTCATCAACTCTTTTTTTATCTTTGCTTTTGTATTATTAAATACTACCAATGGTGCCAGGCATAATTGAATGCTTCCAAGTGCTTTTCTATCCAAAAGATCCCATTCATCATTTGACATAGCTCCCTAATTCTTGGCTTTTCCTTCTAACGGCTTCCATAAATCCTTCTGATAAAGATAATCTTCCATTTGCATCTTCCATAACTAGAAGTTTTGCCCATTAAACCTATCAACCCTTAGCTTACCCTCATCTGCCATTGCTCTCACTCAATTGTGAGACTTTCTTGTAGAGGATAACTGAAAAAAAAAACCTCTCTCTGATACCACTTGTTAGGATTAAACTATAGACAAAAATAACAATTACATGCAAATATAATCAATAACAAAAAATAATAGATCACACAGAAAAGAACACAAGACACAAATATTTAACATGGTTCACCCAATCCCTGGGCTACATCCACCAAACAACAAGTCCGATATTATTATGATTCAATGATTATAACCTAATTACAATCTGTAATCCCTTATAGCTCAATACCACTATAAGAACCAATTTCACATCACAACTATCAAACAATCCCTAACCCTAAGCCCTTTTATACAAGTGTTTTTACCATTTTAGGATTATAATTAATAATTACATGTTAGCCCAAAATCTCAATAAAATAGGGCCAATTTTATTTTTTCAGGGTAAGCCCCAAAGAATTTATGAAGTATGTACAATAATTTCCTGATTAGTCACCACAATCTAACATCCCTATGCATTACATGCATCCAATAATAAAAAGGGAAGGATTAAGCAAAAATATGGGTGAATAACAATCGTTGATTCATACCTAACCCTAAGTCACCTAGGTCTTCTTAAGATGGAAAAACCCTAAATTTTTTATGAATGTTTAACGAGAAAGGAGACAAGTTTTTATGCATAAATAGAGCATTCATGGTGGCTAAGGAGTTAAAATTTGAGTTACATTGTAGAATCAGTTAGAGGAGAACAAAGGAAAGGAATTAGAAGACAACAACAAAATTGGAGATTGTATATATAGATCTTAGTAGTCCTATGAAGACTAGAGGATTATATGGTGAAAGGTATTTTATGATTTTAGTTGATGACTTTTCTAGAATGATGTCGATTGCATTTCTTAAAGAAAATATTAGGCATTTGATAAATTCAAGATATTCAAGAATAGAGTTGAGAATGAATTTGGTATGAAGATTAAATGTTTAAGATCAAATAGAGGATGAGAATTTACTTCAAAAGAGTTTAATATATTTTGTGAAGCTAATGGAATCAAAAGATAGTTATCAGATCTAAGAACCCCTGAATAGAATGGTATAGCAGAGAGAAGAAATAGGTTAGTAACAGAAGCAACAAGAGCTATGTTAGCTAAGAATAATCTATCCAAGATGTTTTGGAGAGAATTTATGAATATAGAAGTCTACACTATGAATAAAATGCAAGTTAGGAAAGACACAAACAAGACCCCTTATGAACTATGGTTTTGTTACTTACCTACAGGTAAGTATTTCATAATTTTTGGGTAGTAAGTGTTATATAAAAAGAGATGATGATATTAGTAAGTTTGATGCTAGAAGTGATGAAGGTATTTTTCTTGATTATTCATTGAAAAGCAAGGCTTACAGATGTTATAATCTAAGAACTAAGACTATTATGGAAAGTGCAAATGTGAGGATTGATGAGAAATTTAGGATACAAGAAAGAGTAGTTGATTACAATTCAAATGATGATGTTGTTACTAAACCAAGGAATGATGAAGTATTTCTTGAGACTAACAATAATTTGTAGAATGAAGGAGAGACAAGGAAGGAACAAAGCTCAAAACTTGTAGCAAAACCAAGAGTTGAGATAGTAACTCCTACTTTGGGTAAGAATATGACAAAGAATCATCCACCCAAATATATCATTGAAAGCAGAGATAAAGGTGTGATGACAAGAAGCAGAGTCAGTGATGAATTATGATGAATATCTCAAGTTGAACCTAAGAATGTAGATGAAGCATGTAAAGATGATCATTGGAAGCAAACTATGAAAGAGGAATTGAATCAGATAGTAAAGAATGGTACATGGGAATTGGTTCTTAGACCAGTAGATAGGAATGTGACAACAACTAAATGGGTATTCAGAAACAAGATGAATGAACAAGGAAAAGTTGTAAGGAATAAGGCAAGATTGGTATGTAAAGGTTACTCACAATAAGAAGAATAGACTATGATGAAACCTATGCTCTTGTGGCAAGAATAGAAGCAATAAGGTTATTCTTAGCCTATGCAACACATAAGAAATTCAAAGTGTATCAGATGGATGTCAAGTTAGCATTTCTAAATGGAGAACTTGAAGAAGAAGTGTACGTAGAGCAACCTAAAGTTTGTCCTTTGATAGATGATAAGGACATAGTATGAAAACTAAAGAAAGCATTGTATGGCTTGAAGCAAGCACCTAGAACCTAGTATGCAAGGTTGGACAAGCATTTGACATAGCTTGGATATAGAAAAGGTATGATAGATAGTAATCTATATTTGAAAGAAATTGATGATGGATTAATCATTTTGGTAATATTTGTTGATGCTATCATATTTGAAGGAAATGATGATGAAAGTGACAAGTTTTCAGAAGAAATGAAGAAGGAATTTGAAATTAGTATGATAGGAGAAATGAAATATTTTCTAGGATTATAGATTGTATAGGATAAAGAAGGAATCTTTATTTCTTAGACCAAGTATTTGGAAGATTTATTAAAAAGGTTTGGTTTGGAAGTATATAAACCCATTGGAACACCTATGGTAACTAGACACAAGTTATCTACAAAGGATGAGACACCTACTATTGAGCAGAAGAAGTATAGATCTATAATCAGAGGATTACAATATCTAACTCACACAAGGCTAGATATAGCAAATACAATTGGAATTGTTGCAAGATTTCAAGCTGATCCTAAAGAAGCACATTATGCGGCAGTCAAAAGGATATTTAGATACCTGAAAGGAACACTAGAGTTTGGATTGTGGTATGACAGATCTAATGATTTCATTCTAAGTACTTATACTGATATTGATTAGGCAGGCAGTATGGATGACAGAAAGAACACTAATGGTGGAGCCTTCTTTCTTGGAGGAAGATTAGTTTCTTAGCTAAGCAAGAAGAAAGATTGTACCTCACAAAGTACAATAGAAGCAAAATATGTTGTAGCAACAAAAAATTGCAATTAAGTTGTTTGGATGAAGCATATGCTAAAGGATATAAGGATAGAAATTAGTGAACCCGTTGTCATGCATTTGACAACACAAGTACAATACTAAGCACATTTTTATCAAGTAACACATGTTGAGAGAGAAATTTGCAAAAAAGAAAATTAGATTAGAGTATGTGAGCACTAAATAGAAGATTGTAGATATTTTCACTAAAACTCTTTCCAAAGAGACTTTTGAGTATTTGTGAGGTATGCTAGGGGTTATGCCCCTTCCTACATTAGAGTAGAAGATGCAAGAGTGCATTAGTCTAGTGCAATAGAGCACATTGTTTGTCTAGACTGAATCCTAATGCTTCCTATATGGGGAGTATCTGTGATGGATAGAGTCATCTAGTACTCTTGTTGGATGTTGTTTTGAACAATGTCTTTGGACACTTGAGCTAAGTAAGAATCAATTGTTACAAAGATTGTTGGTTGTAGATTCTTTTGACATTGATGTCAATAGGGGAGAAGTACTAGATGAAAAACATCACGGGGTTGAAGAAAAAACACCATGGGGAAGAAGCACTACATGAAAATTATTTGGAGACATGAAAAAAAAAATAGACACCACATGAAGGTATATCAATGGGGGAGAATGATTGATGAAGAGGATTTGAAAAGAAAGGTTAACAATTTTTTGTAATTGGTATTCTTCGAAGTAGATGTTTTTCATCTATGTTTCCATCAATGCCAAAGGGGGAGATTAGTGGAAGCATGAATGCTGATGATATTCCTATGGGGGAGTATTGTAGATATGTTACATTCATGACTCTATTTGTCATTGATGTCAACATAGCAGTCTTCTATGGTATCTAACATAAGAACAATGGAAAGATCAAGTTAGTATGGATGGTTAGCTGTGTATTCTCACTATCTAAGGTTATGGGAGATAATTCTAAGTATCTATTATATGTAGTTAATGTCAGATGAAGAAATGTTAAGTTTGGAAGAAGTTATGCAAGTTTTGGTGATGTTTGTTCTGAGATAGAGTTTACAGAGGCATGCTCTCTTAAACTTGTTATATTTCTTAGCAGGATTGTTATTCTAAGAATCAAGGTTGAGGATGTGAAGAAGACCTATTAATGATGATATAGTTAAGCTCACTCATCATGATATTACATGTACAAAAATGATGCAGGAGTATCCTGGGTTGCCTTGTTATCCTACTCATTTTTGTTCATTCTACAAGTTGGTGCCTAGCAATTTCTTCATGTGCTTAGCAAATCCTTCATGTGCCTAGAAATTTCTTCATGTGCATAGCAATTCCTTCATGTGCCTAGAAAACCCTTCATGTGCCTAGAAATTCCTTCATGTTCCTAGAAAATCTTTCATGTGCCTAGCAATTCCTTCATGTGCCTAGCAAATCCTTCATGTGTCTAGCAATTCCTTCATGTGCCTAGCAATTCCTTTATGTGCCTAGTTACTGTAGCAATTTCTTCATGTGCCTAGCAATTCCTTCATGTGTTGAGTTACTGTAGCAATTCTTTCATGTGCTAAGCAACTCCTTCATGTGCCGAGTTACTGTAGCAATTCCTTCATGTGCCAAGTTACCTAGTGTATGATGAGTGACTCTTCATGTGCCGACTTACCCAATGAATGTCGACTATCAGCATTTGGACGTGATTTCTACGAGCTGACTTATGGGATTTATTTTGATCATGACATTTGTGTTAAGATATTTTCTTGGGATGCATCCAGACCATTGTTGGGAATGTTCTAGAATAATCTATAAGCCATTTTGGTAAGTATATATAGAGTGTTTAGGCTTAGAGTTAGGCAAGTTTTTGGAAGAGGATTAGAGAGCAGAACTAAAAGTGCGAATTTTCTATTGGATCTTTGAATGTGAATGTATTTGTATTTGGTTGTAACCTAGAAGGCCTTACAGCTAGGAATGTATGAAGATATTTTGATAAATCAATAAAAGTATTTCACTTTTTTTTCCTCCTTTGGTTGATGTTCCTTGTGTTTTCTTTTGTTGTGTTAACTCTTATAGGGTGGTTTGGATAGCTGGGTGAGTCTTTGGCCCTAGTTATTCATCATTTTCCTATGTCAGTTTGTATTAGAGCTTGAGGTTCATCCTTCTAGAGATTGGATCATGTAGAACCCTAATTTAGATTTGGTTGTAGGGTGGTAGATCTACGGATTTGACCTATAACTTGTAGAGGGTTACAATCTTGCAGGAACCTAATTTGTAAGGATGGTTCGTGGTAGAAGAAATGCCGATGATATTATATTAATTAGATTTTTTGGAGATAGTCCAGAGGAGAGGAGCACATCTTGATGATGTAAGTGATGATGAAGTAGCAGCACCAAACCATAATCCAGAACCTGAACAAGATCAAGATAAGGAAAGATTGTTGCGAGTGTTGTCTAGGGAAAATTCAAAGCCTACTATAGAAGTTGTTCATTATGATGGAAAATTAGATACCAATGCTATGTTGGATTGGATCTCTGATATGAAAAAGTTCTTTGAGTATGAAAACACTCCTGATAATAGAAAGGTGAAGATTGTAGTCACTAGGTTGAAAGCTCATGCATCACTATGGTGGGAGCACTTGCAAACTGATAGACAAAAGAGAGGAAAGGAGAAAATCAGAACTTGGCCAAAGATGGTGAACAAGTTAAAGAAAAAATTCCTCCTTGCTGATTAAAATTTAGCTTGTTGAGAAATATGCAAAATTTGAAACAAAAGGACATGACTATGAAAGAATATATTGAGGAATTCTATAGATTGGAAATCAGATTTGGACATGTGGATGATGATGTTGAGAAAATTGCAAGATACATTAATGAATTGAGATTTGGAATACAAGATAAAATAAGTTATGTGAAGTTGGAAAGTGTGGAAGAAGCATAAAAATATGCCTTGAAAGCTGAGGAGATCTTAACAAAGAAGCATAAACAAAGACAAAGAGGTAGAGGTGGTAGATTCTAGAGAGGCAAAGGTAGAGCTTATGATGAAGGTGGCAGATTTGAAAATTTTGTACATGATAAAGCCAAATATGAATGGAATAATGATGACAAAGGCAAGAATGAATGGAAAAGTGCTAATTCTTACCAAGGAGGAACTAATTCTTACTAAGGGAGAGGTAATTATTAGTCTAGAGGTGGATTTCATGGTAATTGTTTTAGATGTGGTAAAGAGGGACATAAATCTTTTGAATGTGGATCCTCTGAAAGTGGGCAAGGTAACATAAATGTTGTGATTCAAGGAGATGATGAGGGTTCACTAAGTGGACCAGAGGCTGGAGAAAATTTGATGGTGAGAAGAACTTTATGTAATAAGGGAAGTGATGAGGAACCTATTTTAAGGGGAATTCTTTTGAAGACAAGATGTAAGATGGCTAGAAAATGCTACAAAGTGATCATTGATAGTGGAAGTTCTACAAATTTGGCATCAAAAGAGTTGGTTACCAAGTTGCAGTTGTAGAGGCTAAAACATCCCAAACCTTATCATGTTTCATGGATCAAATATAAGCATAAGATATTGGTAAGTGAACAATGCCTTGTGAAGTTCAAAATTGGACATTACTTTGATGAAGTTTTGTGTGATATTATGCCCATGAATTGTTGTCATATTTTTTTGGGTAGACCTTGGCAATATGATAGATATCTTGTACATGATAGAAGATTGAATCAATATACTCTTTGGGTGAATGGGAAGAAACAAACATTGTTTCCTTTGATTGAAAGTCTAGATGGGGTCAATTGTACTACAATAAAAGTTTGCATGGTTAATAGAAAGAAATTTGAAAAGGAAGTAAAGAAGAATCAAGTTTTTTTTGCTATAGTTCCTAGAGGACCAAGTGTTGGTAGTAATGACTGAGCAACAGAAGCTAGTAATGATCGAGTGAGAACATACATTGATAGCCTAGTACCAGTAGAAATTATAGAATTACTAAATGAGTATAAAGACATTATTGTTGATGATATTCCTAATGGTTTACCTCTAGTAAAAAGTATAAGTCATTGTATGGATTTTATTCTTAGAGCTAGTTTTCCAAAAAAAAAGCACCATTTAGATTCACACATAGAGAGAATGAAGAACTTAACATACAAGTGCATGAGTTGTTTCAGAAAGGTTTCATCAGAGAAAGCTTGAGTCCATGTGTTGTACCTGTTGTATTAGCACCTAAAAAGAATAGAGAATGGAGAATTTGTATTGATTTTAGAGCTATTAATAAGATCATAGTGAAATATAGGTTTCCTATGCTGAGGATGGATGACATAATGGATTGTTTGAGTGGAGAAAAGTATTTTACCCAAATTGATTTGAATAGTGGCTATCATTAGATCGGAATCAGAGAAGGTGATGAATGAAAAATTGCTTTCAAGACAAAAGATGGTTTGTATGAATGGTTGGTTATGTCTTTTGGTTTGACTAAAGCACCTAGTACTTTCATGAGGTTGATGAATGAAGTTCTAAAAAGATTCTTGGGTAAATTTTTTATTATTTATTTGGATGATATTCTAATATTCAGCAAGACTAAGGAAGAACATCTTGAGCATATTAAACAAGTATTGCAGAGGTTCAAAGAGAAAAACTTACTGATTAATCTAAAAAAATGTTCTTTCATGTAAGAGGAGATTGTGTATTTAGGATTTGTGATTTCAGCTAATGGATTAAAGATGGATCTTGAGAAGGTTAAAGCAATTTTGGAGTGGCCTACACCTAAGAATGTGGGCGAGGTAAGATCATTTCATGGTTTGGCTAGTTTTTATAAAAAGTTTATAAAGAATTTCAATGCTATTTGTAATGCTATGACTAAGACAATGAGGGGAGATAAAAAAGAATTCAAGAGGACACATGGAGTTGATAAGAGTTTTGAGACTTTGAAACAAAAGGTTGTTGAATTACCATTATTGGCTTTACCTAATTTCAACAAAGTATTTCAAGTTGAATGTGATGTAAGTGGTAATGCAATAAGAGCTATATTAAGTCAAGAAGGTAAACCTATTGCTTTCTTTAGTGAAAAGTTGAATGATGCTAAAAGGAAATATTCTATGTATGATCAAGAATTTTATGCTATTGTCCAAGCATTGAATAAGTGGAGACATTATTTGATTCTTAAAGAGTTTGTACTGTATACTAATCATAAAGCTTTACAATACTTGGGAAGTCAACATAAATTGAATCAAAGACATATGAAAGTACTTACAGAGTTTTACATTTTTTATCAAGCATAAGAGTGGAGTTACTAACAGAGTTGCTAATGCATTGAGTAGAAGATGCTCTTTGTTGACTGAATTGAAGGTTGAAGTTCTTGGTTTTGATGAAATGAAAGAGTTGTATGATGCTAATCCTAATTTTTTTGAGGTGTGGAGAGAGTGCAGAGCACCAAATATGATAGATCACATAAGTAAGTATGATGGATATTTCATTCAAGAAGGTATGTTGTTCAAAGGTATTCAGTTGTGTATTCCTAAAAGTTTTATGAGGTTGAATCTGATTAAAGAAAAGCATAGCAGTGGATTAGTTGTGTTGGATACAATTGTTCAATTGTGTGTTGTCTTTTATGTCACACAAATGTCATATCAGTCATTAGATAGAGTCTACCAAGCTCAGAAGGTTAGTAAGGCAAAGGACAGTGTTTACTGAGCTCAGAAGGTCAGCAAGGCAAAGGACAGTGTCTACTGAGCTTAGAAGGTCAACAAGGCAAAGGATAGAGTCTACCGAGCTCAAAAGGTCAGCAAGGCAAAAGGATAGAATCTACTGAGCCCAGGAGGTTAGTGAAAAAAACTTGCAGTATCTATCGAGTAAATAGTTCTTACTAAGCTAACTTGGTCATAAAAAAAAATGTGGTAGAAACAGTTCTTACCGAGCTCACTCGGTCATCAAAAGAAATGTGGAAAAAGCAGTTCTTACCGAGCTCTCATGAAGGAATTCAGTTCTTATCGAGTAAACTTGATAGCCAAATGATTTTATAGATATTGCAATGTTAACTGAGTCAAGAAGGTTAACTTAGGAAATTTCTGTAAGCAGTATTTACCGAGCAGGGTCGGCTAGTAAAGCATTTCATTGTTTTATGAAATAACATTTATTTGTTTAGAGTAATATTTGTAGCCAACTGATGTATGGTTTATTGGTTAATGTAACATGTAAATGGGCTGACTTGACAATCTAAATGGTATAATTAAGAGGTCAAGTTACAAATTCTAAGTGTGAGTGGAAGTATGTGTGGAACTAATGTGATATGAAGACTGATTATTGTGGAAGTGAATTTGAAGGATGATCAAAGATCATTGAGGAGCAGCAAAGCTATACTTGATCAAAGAGGATTTAATAATGCTGAATAGAGACCTGTAGTCAGCAAATTCAGTTGCATCTTGTTCAGGTCAATTCATTGTTGCTTTCTAACCATTGTAGCAGTGATTTCAAATCTCTTAATAGAGTTGGTTTAACAACCATTTTGTAAATCCTCTAACAAGGTGATAGTTCAATTGAATTGTTCTAAAGACCTCTAGCAAGGCCACTCCTAATAGGGTGATTAAATCCTCTAACAGGGTCACACCTAATAGTGTGTATTGTAACCTTTAATAGGGTTGGCTCCTAATAGGGCTCACTTCAGAAGAGTGAAAAATTGGTGACTAGTTACTTGGTGGTTTTTCCCATATTGGGTTTCCATGTTAAATCTGGTGTCTCTTGTGTTTATCTTGTTTTCAATTGCATGCATGTTTTTTTGAAGATAAGTAATAGTTTAATTTACCGAGCTATAGCATTTTTTTGTTATGTTTATCGAGTATCAATAATAACTAGATCTTTAAGACATCTACGAGATCTGTGGATTAATTTTTGTGAGTAACTGATTCCCCCCCCCCCCCCCCCCCCCCCGCCTCTTAGTTACTCTACCTTTAATTCCAACAAGTTGGACATTTTGGAATTGATAAGACATTGAGTTTTCTGAAAGAGAAGTATTATTGGCTACAAATGTATAAGGATGTTTAGAAATTTGTAAAGAGTTGTTGAGTTTTTCAAATTGCAAAAGGGGTGTGTCAAAATACTGATTTGTATACACCTATTATTGTTCCTAAGAAACCTTGGACTACCATCAGTATGGATTTTGTTCTTGGATTGCCTAAGATAGTGAAAGGGTATGATTCCATATTTGTTGTAGTGGACATATTTTCTAAAATGGTTCATTTCATACCATGTAAGAAAACATTAAATGTTGAGCATGTTGTTGAACTTTTCTTTAAAGAGATTGTGAGATTGCATGGATTACCAAGAAGTATTATTTCTAATAGAGATAGTAAGTTTGTTGGTTATTTTTGGAAGACTTTGAGGAAGAAGATGGGTACTGAGCTGAATTTTAGTTTTACATTCCATCCATAGACAGATGGACAGATAGAGGTTGTGAATAGAAGCTTGGGTAATTTGCTAAGATGTTTAGTTGGGAATAAGCCAAGTAATTGGAGATGGTATTGGCACAAGCTAAATTTGCACATAACAATTTTGTGAATAGGAGTACAGGGAAGACACCTTTTGAGATTATTACTAGAATACATCCTAGAGGTATATCAAATTTGAGAGATATTGTTGGTGAAGAAAAGAGAAGAATTGCAAGAGAAAAATTTGCTGATTTTATGGAGTCTTTGCATATGGAAGTGAAGTTGAGGTTGGAACAAAGTAATCAAAAGTATAAGGAGAATGCTAATCAATCTAGAAGACACCATGATTTTTAAGTTGGTGATGAGGTGATGGTTTATCTGAAGAAAGGAAGATTCTCAATTGGAACATATAGTAAGCTGAACATGAAGAAATTTGGACCTTGTAAGATCTTGAAGAAGTTTGATAGTGGTTATGCATATGAAGTTGAGTTACCTGATGACATGGATATATCTCCTATATTTAATATTGCTTATTTGTATAAGTATCAGGAGTTAGAGGGTGAAGTTATTGTATTAGATGATTATCCTAAGAAGTAGATTGCAGAAGTTGAACAAATATTTCATTAAAGAGTTGGCAAGAGCCCAAGAGGAAACTATTACTATGAATATTTGGTGAAGTGGAAGAACAGAACTATTGAAGATGCTTCATGGATTTCTCAATTTGAGTTGGATTCAACTCAATTTGTGACATCTTAATGATTCATAAGAATCATTTCTTTCAACCCCAATTGTTTGATGCAGGAGCATCCTGGGTTACCTTGTTATCTTACTCATTTTTTTTCTTTCTACAAGTTGGTGCCTAGAAATTCCTTCATGTGCCTAGCAAATCCTTCATGTGCCTAAAAATTCCTTCATGTGCCTAGTAATTCCTTTATGTGCCTAAAAAATCTTTCATGTGCCTAGCAATTCTTTCATGTGCCTAGAAAATCCTTCATGTTCCTAGCAATTCCTTCATGTGCCTAGCAAATCCTTCATGCACCTAGAAATTCTTTCATGTCCCTAGCAATTCCTTCATGTGCCTAGAAATTTCTTCATGTACCAAGTTATTGTAGCAATTCCTTCATGTGCCTAGCAATTCCTTCATGTTCCTAGCAACTCTTTCATGTGCTGAGTTACTATAGAAATTCCTTCATGTGTCGAGTTACCCAATGTATGCTGAGTGACTCTTCATGTGCTGAGTTACCCAGCGAATGCTGAGTGTCAGCATTTGGATGTGATTTATGTGAGCCAACTTGTAGGATTTATTTCAATTGCGATATTTATGTTAAGATCTTTTCTTAGGATGTGTCCATACGATTGTTGGATAAGCCTTCCTCTTATGTAATGTTCTAGAATAATCTATAAGCTATTTTGGCAAGTATGTATAGAGTGTTTAGGCTTAGATTTAGGCAACTTTTTGGAAGAGGATTAGAGAGCAGAAGTAAAAGTGCAAATTTGTTGTTGGATCTTTGAATGTGAATGTATTTGTATTTGGCCGTAACCCAAAAGGCCTTATAGTTGGGCATGTATGAAGATATTTTGATGAATCAATAAAAGTATTTCACTCTTTTTCCTCCTTTTCTTGTTGTTCTTTGTGTTTTCTTCTGTTGTGTTAACTCTTGTAGGGTGGTTAACTTCATTGCTGAGGTTTTATTGTGTGATCTAAAGTTGGATACTTGGATCTGAGGTTCATGACTTGGTCTACAAGGTCTAACAGTGATTGGTTCAATTGATAGAATAGAGGAAAGAGGAACTTAATAGTAAATTACTTGTTTGGGTAGTGAGCTCTTCTTGTAATTAAAATTGCTTGTTTGGGTAGTGGGCTCTTCTTGCATACATTGTACCACAACTCCTAATAGGGTTGGCACAACTCCTAACAGGGTTAGAATATCCTAATAGGGACTCATATGTACTAAATGTTGTAATAGACTCCTAATAGGGTCCATTCTCTAACAATGAATATTTATATTAGCACATCATCTTGTGGGCATCATTCTTACTAGGGTTTCCCTAGTTGACATATCTTGTGTAATTGTCTATGTGCATCTTGTTATGATTGATGTTTACTTTGGTTGAATTTATAAGATTGTTTAAGGTTGATAAATGTTTTAATTTTTGGATAACTGATTCACCCCCCGCCCCCCTCTCAGTTATCTTGGTGGACTATTATTTCTAACAAGGCTATTTTAAATCCTTTAACAGGGTGCTTACTTCATTATAAGTTAAAGTCCTTTTACCAAGCACACTTCTAATAGGGTGTTGAAATCCTTTAATAGGGTAAGATCTAACAAACTTGTAAACCTTTGACAAGGTAGACCTTTCACATTGTAGATCATGTGTCATGATCAAAATATTGTAGCCTTCATTGGATAGACTTTATTACTATAGTAGTGAAGATTTGTGGGTGTCATCCCTACCCTAGTTTTACCTTATCCTTGGAGGGTTTCTGGGTAACCAAATATCTTGTAACATACATGTGTTGAATGTCTTACTTTCATGCTATTGATGTATATGCTTAATTTGGTATTTTAGTTTATATGCATAGATTATGAGATGGACGTTTGGCGAATGTTTTTGAGGTTGAAAGTTTTAAGTGTTGATTCACTCCCTCTTGGAGTTAACTTTCCTATTGTATTTAAAACAAATACAATTTTAAAATTATAAGATTATCATGTGGGCATTGATTTTATAATACATTGATGTTAAAATTGTTACTTCCACTAGTTGTTAAACAATTTTGAAGGTCTGCAAAGCCGAGGAGTTGACCATGGCTTGTAGATTCATATAGGTCCATGCACATGTGTTTCTCAATAATATCATTCAAGTACTTCTAAAATGCATTTATTAACACTATTTTTTTGGAAAATCACAATCTTACAACTTAATATCATATGGTTTGTTAACACATAAAATTATTGACTTACCCATTATTTTGCTTTGATATATGTTGAATTGGTAGGTTACCTTGTAAGAGAGAATGGTATTTTAAATGGAAGACACAAACAACATACATGTAAAGTCTACTAGACTTTATTAAGGTCATGAAACCAATTAAATGTGTTAAACTTTGCATTTCTTAACTTTATTTTTATGCATTGAACTGTATATTGCTCAAATAGAAATTATCATTTTCACATAGTTTTCATTTTTAGTAAGTTACAAACTTGGGGAATGCATTTAGTAAAATTCTACATTACCATCATTTAATATGTATGCATACATTTGATTTTTACTATGCGTTTTTGGACTTTATATTTTTATGCATAGTTATATATTGCTCTTTGTTTTATTCATCAATTTCACATATTTTTCAGTTTTAATAAGTTGCACATTTTGGGATTTCATTTAATAACTTTAACATTAGATTGGAGATTATCAAAATGAAAATCTGAATGTAAAATAGAGTATATGTAAGCATACAATAGTAAATCATGGTGTACATGTAACCTATTCTTAATGAATACCCAACTATTAACATTTCATTTATATAATGTTCTAATCATTTTCCAATGAATAAGGTCCTATGTATCCATATTGTTGTTAAAAATAGTGCCAATATATGTACGTACATATGTATGTATGTATGTATGTATGTATGCATACATATGAGTGCATATGTAAGTATGTGTATATATGTATGTATTTATCTATGTATTTATGTATATACATATGTATGTATGTGTGCTTATATTTATCAGTGCAATGCTAGTCTTGAACACATATGCACATATGTATGCATGTATACATACATATGAATACACATGTATGTATGTATACATACATGTGTGTGTGTACATATTTATGTATGTGTGGTTACATTTCTTAGTGCAATGGTAGTCTCAAATAAATATGTGAACATAGTATGATCTTCCAATACAATCCTTCCATTTGTTAGCCCTATTTTTAATAGGCTATAATTTTTTTTTAACATAGAATTAGAATGATTAAATTGTGGACAAGAAGGGTTTTATTTTACTTCACTTTGTCATATTTTACCCTAAAAAAAAAAACCCTAACTAACCCTTTATTTCAAATTATGTCCAAATGTTCTAAGTCCTAATTGTTGTGTCGACTTTAGCCTTTTCACAACTTGACATACACCTCTAGGGTTTTGTCAAAGACAGTTGCAAAGTAGTGATGTATCTCTTAATTACAAGGTCTCATATCTTTCATATGCACTTAGATTTTATGTTGTGATATTATAATTCATAAGAAAGTGCAACTTCTCTATGGTTAGGGAAATACGATCATGAAGGCTTTCGATAGTGAGATCAAACAATTTTTCTTCAGAGCATCACATCATAGTAGTTAGTTGAAGTAACATCAAAGGGTTGTGATAAAACAAGAATACTATTTGGTTAAGGGATCCTAACATCTTTGTCGTTAAGAGAAAAAAGTGTTAAATATTTGTGAGGAGGAAATAAGGATTATGGATTAGATTGAGTGCTACATTGAGATGGTTAAGGATAACATTTAAGTTAAAGTTGTGATGTTACAAATATGGTTAAAGAGTGACTTTGTTGGATAAATAATGGATTTTTCTTTCTTCCACATGGCTATGAAAGATCAAAGGATTGTTGTAGATCAATGGTGAAGGTTAATGCACGATGAATCATGTGGGCCACCCTTTTGGCTACCATGTGTGTTCATAACATTAAGGAAGTAGTTAAAGTAAATGGTTGCAAGGGTGTGACTAGTCCATAAAATTTTTAATCGCAATAGCTCCAAGCTAGCATGATGTGATATGTTAATGAATGTGATGTCAAGATAAAGGTTTAAAAGGTTGAGTGCAAGATCATAGGCCTTCTAAAGAATAATCGATTGATAATTGTGAAGCTACAAAAAAGGGTATTTTGAAGGAAAACATAACATTGTCAGGAAAGTTTCATGGTCAAGGATAAAGATTACAAGGTTTTCATAAGCTTTGAGAAGGGTCAAGTGTGAAATTGTGGGTCTCATGTGACATGAGTTGTTAAGATTTGTGATGTCACAATGGAGGTTAGTATATTATTAAGCACTAAATCATGGTAGTCGAGAATAACATTTTGAACCTGATAGAAAAGTTGCAATGAGCATGTTAATAAAGGGCTAAGAAAATAGTTAAGCATGCCATCACATATATCAGTTGAAAAGTTATAACACATCTACAAAGAATAGCTAGGCGGGATCTAGCCAATGATTTAACATTATTGTTGGTAGCAAAAATTTGGTTTCTAGTTGTACAAACATTGCCAAATCTTTGGTGACATAAATTTGATAATTTTGCAAGGAATTCATGCATACAAAGTTTAATGTTAGAAATGCTAGCTCTAACTTTTAAAGCACTATTGAGTGGTTCATAAAGATCATCATTATAGAAAATTTTTAGAGCTAAGAAAATTGTAGAGAAGATAATTTTGATGAGAATTGTAGAATTAAGACTTTAACTTAGAGATGGTAGAAGAAGCTACACTAAAGGATGAGGTAGAAGTAGAGGAAGTTTCATTATCTTCAATCCAGGCTAAATAAAGAAGATGAGCCCTTATGTTGAAAAATGGTTAGAATTTTTAATTGTTTCATCAAATGTAAAATTAGCCAATGCACATGAATTAAGGGACCGATACTCATTCTACAAAGATTCTACAGTACCATATACAAATGAAATTGAATTATTCTATTTTTCCTACAATAACAGGGTAAAACACCCTCCTACCTCGAACCCATGGGAGAGGAATTTGGGAAAATTAATCATACAGGAAGTGTTTGTTGATGTGGACCTAGTTAAAGCTATGATAAAGGCTTATAATCCTACTACCCATTCATTCCACGAAAGGGATAAGAGCATATTGCGCCGATTGGGTACAGATACATTTATTGAAGCATTCAGACTCCAAGAACCAATGGGTCTTGAGATTGATTTAGAAAAGTTGGAAAATACCTTTGAGTCATAAAAGACATTCATCACTAGCAGGGTTATGAAATTACATATTCCAAGGAGTGATAAAGAGATGGAGGAAGTTCCCAAGAAAGTTGGCAAGCTCATGCCAATGAAGTTTACCACATACTTTCAATATACAATTTTTGGTGTGAACAAGGTGCTAGGTATTGATGGGACAATGAATGCTTTTGGTGTATCTTATGTGATGGCCATAAATATACAAGTATGATACACCAAAGTGGGGTATAACTATGTGAAACACATAATTTTTGTGATCCGTAATGAAATCATGGCTGCACCAGAGGGAGATTTGAGAAATTTCAAGTTCCATCATTACTCATTACTGATGCATTTTATATTATATACAAACATTAGTCACATCAACCCAGACTTCATTGAGTAGATCAAGGAGATGGGAGAATCACTCCCTATATAGCTATGGACTAGGGTATGGAATAAATTCTACCCTTATTCTAATTTTGTTGCATTTATAGTGATTTTGTTTTTCCTATCATGAACATCTTAGTGTCTAATATAGAAAGAGTCCCAAGAGTGGTGAGAAAATTTCTTAGGCCCACCCTATGTTTTGATGAAGTTAAATGAAAGAATAATTGGGGGGACATATTTTCTCACATCCCCCCATATTCTACCTAGACTTGTGCCTGAAAGGCTGGGGATCATGGAATTCTTTTGGCAATTCATTTTAATGGGTATGGATTAGGCCAAGCTAGGAGAATGAAAACTTTTTTATGTAGGAGTTTCAAGGTGGGAGACTTCATGATTGGGAAAGAAGCCATAGATGAAATTGATGCATTCCACAGACACTATAAGTTGCCATCCTTAGTTTCTAGAACCTATGATCCTGAAGTTGTATTCAAGACAACACTAATAAATATGAGAGGTTATAATTTTCCATTAAGAAAATAGTTGTGGGAAGAAGATGTAATAAGAAATTTTTTGTTTGAATATGTTTGTAAAGATAGAAATTAGAAATGGATGGTTATAATGAGAGTTTAATCTAAGATGAAGAGAGTTGAGTCTTCTTTTCAAGGTTTTTATCATGAGGATAAATATTTAAACAAATTCAATACGTGTATCACAAATTATCAACATACTATGTCACAAATGCCTGATGAAGTACACAAACAAGAAGAAGAGATGGTGAACCATGTTTCCCTTGAGCCAAATGTATTGCTCGAAGAGGAAGAAGATAAATAAGAGGAGGGGTCATCAGAAACATCAACATGGACTCAAGGAGGAAATATAAAAATTTGATTGAGATACCTCTAGAGGCTAGGGAAAAGGCCTTATATATCTTTCTTGGAAAGATTCAATATTTTGCTGAATTGAGGCAGAACATTTTGATAAGTCGAGTCACAGAGAGTAAAGAAGCTCCTAGTGAGATATATATGGCTGCAAAAATGTTAGATGATAGGGTTATTTAAGCCCAAAATTTTTACATCATGATGATTTTTTTAAAGTGATGAATTAAAAAAAAATATTTAAATTGAACAAAAATCAATTAACCTTGACATTATAGCCTTGTGAGTCAGATGAGAAGATGGTGGAGCTTGTAGATAAGTTGCAAGCCTAAAAACGTTGGAGATGAGACACTCACTATAGAAGAGGCCAATGAGTTGGTCATGAGGAGTGGGATGTTGTTGCTACCTAGTTGGGATCTAAGTTCTTCTTTCATGCTTGAATAGATTAGAAAATAAGAATAATCAATATCTTTTGAGGCATTTGGACTTGGAGGTTTGCAGAGAGGGTCTAGGTACAACATGGATGCAAAAAATATGGTAGTTTGGAGCATCACCCTAGAGTAAAATAAGCCAAAGTTGATGGAAGTGAGAGACACACCTCAGGTGAGTGCTATTTTCTGGAGTGTACAGTCAGTCTCTAGTAGAGAGGTTTTAGGATTGTCAAGTGTAGTGTCAACACTAAGCAAGGACAAGATGGATCATATTGAAGATTAGTTAGCTTAGACCTTTAGGGACTGTGTTGCTATTATTAAGGAATATGAGGAAGAATTAAAAAGGAATTATGTAAGGGAACAAAAAACCCAAGAATTGGAAAAGGAAATAAAGACTGTAAAGAGTGCTTGCAAGCCATTAACAAAGGTATGTGATAAAGAAGTGTGAATAGAAGGAGAAGGATCAATCCTTGTTGTGATAGAAGATCGGTCTATGAGCATGGACATTGATACAAAGGATTTAGACAAAGATATTGAAGTGAATGAAATGAAAGGCATCTTGCATCATGGTGTTGATTACGAGGCATTCTAGATGTATCTCAGAGGCCTTTATATACAGGCACTCCTAGTGTACTTTGACATTGCACATTGCATTAATTATGGCATCGTCATTCTGATCATACTCTCTCTCTCTTTGGTCTACTATGTGCTTGTGTTTGAGTTCTTAGTTCCTGGGTGAATTTTTCCCTTAGGCAAATTCTTACATGGTATCAGAGCAACTTGGAGACTTTCACATAGCCATTCGAGACCACACTTGCTTCATCACCTTAGCTCGAATCTGGAGTGCTAAAGAAATTAGGAGTGTTTAGAGCCAAATTTGACCTCACCATTGCATTCAAAATGCTGAACCAGTGAAAATCAACTATAAACTCAGCTACCTTGACCCAAATTCGACCGTGAGGCAAATTTTTTTGCAAATCAAAATCTGGAGGCCCCGATTTGTAGATCGGGTATGGTCTTTTGTAGATCTCATTGATTATTTTCAGATTTGTAATTTTTTCTTTCTCTACATTTTTTTCGTCAAATTTTTGCAACACAGCAGAGAAATTTTTTTAGTAGACCCAGGTAGTGACACCTCGGATCTACCATTTTTGGAGGTTTTTTTGTTGTCGTTGGAGGATTTTTTATTAAATCTGCATATATTCTCTACGGTTGAACTCACACATTTGCAGCGGCAAAAATTGATGTCATTCCTCCCCACCCTCCGGCTGGCATTTAAGACCCAATGAGCTCTTTATTTTTACGTGACCGGGTTCATATTTTAAAAAGCGCACAACACTTAATCGTACGCGATGTGGGACTAAAGTTCCAAGGAAAACTCGGTGTTGTAGATCATCTCCGGCATCACGAGTTTTCCCGCCATTGTTTGGAACATTTCGACGTCATCTTTGAAACAGCGACTATCGCACAAAATCTCTAGCACAGTCATTCTCTGATGGTTCCAAACCAAAGCCTGGAAGCTTTTATATTTTTTGCGCTCACAACATTTCAAAATTTTGGCGATGAGTTTCATCAGATCTAGCTCTCTGCGCGATTTCCCAGTGAGGGTTTCCTATTTGCCGATGATTGCCTTTGTTTCCTGACACTGTTAAAAGATCTCCAGCATGGCATACATTTTTTGGCTATCACTGTAAATTTTGGCAACGTAAAAGCTTCTCGCCACCTGCGAGGGAGGTTTCTGGTGAGTTCCCTAAACACACACACTTCTTGCCCACGCAGCGACATGTGGTCACGTTCGTAGACTGCCACGAGGACCTCCGTACAGACCAATATACAATCGCCACATGTCTAGCATTGAGATTCATACTTGCCAACTTAGAATCATGTCAGCCACCACCTATCCTTTTGTCATGTTGAATTCTATACCAGACACATGTTTTGACCATACCGTACGGACTAACAGCTCACCTTGCCACATCACCACAAGGCACCTTTTTTGCTGATGTCATCTTTTCCTGAGGTTAAAATTGACGATCGTTTGACCATCATTCCCATGAATTTTACAACTACAGTGATGGTCATTTTACCATTAAATTTAGACTCGCAGTTTTCCTTCCAGACCCCTCTCTAGATTGGTTTTCAGTTTGGCAACCTGGCTTTGCGAACCCATAACTCGGACATCTGGACTCCGATTCAGGTGCAATTTATTTTGAAATCAGATAGAATTTCCTAAATTTTCCAGTGGTGGTGTTGTTTTCTGGTTTTGGTGCACAAAGTTTGCAAAAATTGCATTTTTTGCAACTGTACTTGCATAATCTTGCATTTTGCAACTTCAGAAGCTCCGTATGGGCACATCTAGTCACTTTTTCAAGTTTCATTTTTTTGAAAGTGCGTATTTTTTTGTCTACTTTCCAGATTTGAATTCAGATTCTAGGTTGTGTGGACCAATTTCTCACTTTTAGAATTAGGCCTTCTTTGGCATTGTAAAGCTTTCATTCTTTTTCAAAATTGTTGTAAAACTAAGCTACAATGCTTAAGTGATAGAGTTTAGCCTCATAAGGTAGTTTTAAAAGCAAAATCAAAAAGTCCACTTTGTTCATTTTGACAAGTGGCCCATTGTAAATGCACTACTTATAAAGTGCCAACATCATCTCTTTTGGGGGGGTCTTTGATTGAGTGAAAAAGGGGGGTGTGTACTATGTTTTTTGTGTCTCTCTATTGTGCTCTTTTCATTTTTGCATCATGGGTTTTAAATGTCCTCCTCTAACTTCATGCAACTATTCTAGATGGAAAGATATTGCATGTAGTAGATTAATGGAAAAAGGATATAGTCTTTATGTTGATAGTACAATTACCAAACCTGCTGATGCTAAAGAACTCATTGATTGGAAAAATCAAGACCAACAGGCTTTAGGAGTTATTAGGAATTGTGTACATGGGGATCTTCTCTTTCACATTAAAAATTGTTTAGAATCTAAAGAAGCTTGGGATAAACTTGAACAGTTGTATGGTAAAGTGGATGAAGAAAAGGGATTTCAGATTGAGGATGATCTACTTCTCTTGGATCCTAAGAATTATGACACAATTCAAGATTACATCATTAAAGTCAATGAGTATAGGGCACTTCTTAAAGATTGTGGAAATCCCATGAAGGATGATAGTTTGATTCATCACATCCTGAAGAGGCTACCTTCTAAGTATGCTAACTTTGTTTCTAGTTTTAATACTCAGAGGTTGACCATGGGATCTGCTTACCAGAAGCCTTCCTTTGATGGATTTGCAGACATGTTGATTGTTGAACAATCTCACTTGGTGGATTTTGGACTTCTCAAGTCATCAAAGACCAAAGCCTTGGTGGCTAGTGATGATCACAAATCAAGTCAAGGAGGGAAAAGTAACAAGAAGAAGAAGCAGTGGAAGTAGAAAACACAATTTGAGACACAACAATCCTCCTCTCAACAAGGTGGTTCTTCTTCAAAAAATAAAGGAAGTAATGAACAGAAGGACACACTCTTTTATGCATATTGCAAAAAGCCAAATCATGACGAGCAACATTGCAAGACAAAAAGAATCGATGAGTTAGAAAACCTACTCAAGAAGAATAAGATTCAAGTGCCAAGTACTTCTAGGGATTCTACTCCTACCTCTTCGAAGGGTAAAGGTCAAGCACTTATGGAAAACACAAGTTCTTCAGAATGGATACTTAACTCAGGTGTCGCTTACCATATGGGTTCTTCAAAGGAAGACTTTTCTTCATTGAAGCAGTCAAAGGTACCATACATCTTTGTTGGAGATGAGACTAAGATGGAAGTTGAAGGGAAAGGACATGTAGAAATGGAAGATGGGGAATTCAAAGATGTTCTCTACGTTCCAAATCTAAGCTCTAATCTCCTATCAGTTTACCAAATCACTCACCTTGGAGATGGTCATAAAGTTGAGTTGCTTCTAGATTCTGTGATGGTGTGAAGTCTCAGAGATGATTCATTGGTAGCAGTGGGGAAAGTCAATGATGACAAGAGGTTATATTCCTTCTCCCACTTTGTGCCTAAGAGTCCTTCCCAAGCCTTGTTAACTCACTCTACTTCAAACATCAACCTATGGCATGAGTGGTTTGGTCACCTTGACTTCCGCTCTCTTTAGCAACTTTGCTCAAAACACATGATAAAAGGTCTACCTAATATCAACTTTTCTAAGGGAGAGTGTTCATCTTGTTCAGTGGATATGAATCTCAAGGAGAAGTATGATAAAGGGAAGTCTTCTCAAGCTCTAGTTATTCTTCAGCTAGTTCACATGGTATTAGTAGGACCCTTTGCAGTGACTTCAGTTAGCCAAGGCTGCTACATACTCACATTTGTTGATGACTTTTTGAGATTCATTTGGGTCTTTTTCCTTCATCATAAGAATGAAGTGGTTCATAAGCTTCAAGACTTCAAGACTCATGTTGAAAACAAGTCAAGGAAAGCCATCAAAGTACTAAGGGTGGACAATGAGAACATATATGTTGACAGAAGACTTAAGAAATTTTGCAAAATTGAGGGGATTGATCTTCAAAATTCACCAACATTTAGTCTGCACAAGACAGATGTTGCAGCTATAAGGATTAGGACTCTCAAGACCATGGCAAGTTGCATGATTAAGGCCAAGTCTCTCGATCCTACACTAGAAGTTGAAGCCATTAGCAGTGCTAATCACATACTTAACAGGTCTCATCATCTAGCCTTAGATGGCAAGAATCCTTTTGAGAAATGGTGCAGCAGAAAACCAGTTGTGAGTCACTTTAGAGTCTTCGGTTGTCCAGCATGGGAAAACCTTTCTTCTAGGAATTGCAAGGCATTGACAACTATGCCTTGTACCTTCATTGGCTATGAAGACAATGTGAAGGCTTACAGACTAATGGATCTAGAGACACATGAGATCTTTGTAGAGAAGCATGTTCACTTTGAGGAAAGTTCTCCTGGCTTGTCCTCTACTCCTCTCCGCACTTCATATATAGTGGAAACTGATAGTGACACTAGTGATAGTGCTTCAAGAAGTCCAGACACGTGGGGTTTTATCGACAGTTACAGTGAGAGGTCACATAAATCTAGTCCACATGCTTATATTGCCATAGTGAAAGGTCCAACACAACATTGTACATCTCATCTTCCAGCTCCAGCTTCACTTGACTTGGAAGACAGACTTGAGGACTTACATCTTCTCATTGATGAAGGTGATCCTTCTACAGTTGTTTCGAGGGCTCACTTTGACCCTCATGTCCATTATCTACATGATCAATCTTCATAGATTGGTGTGATTGTGGATCCTTATGAACAACAATTAGTGGAGGTCTCTTTGTCAGTTGAGGAGATAGATGGTTCAGTGGAACAGGTTCAACGGACATCCTTGACAAATATGCATTCATTTTTTTCAACATAGTTGGAAGGGGTGAACTTCAGCATCAGTACAGGGATACTTGAGCAAGTTTCAAGGCCACCATACATCTTCAAGAGTGTACCTTTGCCATTGTTTCTTCCTAAGGGGAGGAACACCATTTTGCATTCTTGGATCAGCTTCTTCATTGGAGCAGTTTCCACTTGTTGGCATTCTTCTTTTTTTTTGGGGGGGGGGGGAGCTTATTCAATCTCTCTTCCTTCTCTCATTCTCTTATGTATATACTGGATGTATGTCATAATGGGGGGGTCTTGATTACTCCATCCATCGATGCATCCATATTTATCTCTCTTTTTGGGGGAGGGTTTTTCCCATGAGGTTTTCCCTCTTTCCTTGCTTTATGAGAGATTGCATCTTCATTATGTACATGGGTACCTAACATGGCCTAGTAGCTGGGACCCATTATGCATCTTCATCCTAGTTTGTAAGCTTAAGGGCATTCCCCTAAGTTGCACTTAAAGGGGGGTGTTGGTGTAAATAAGTATTTACTTATTACACTTACTTAAGTTTACTTAGGTTTATGCATTAGTTTATTATTTTTCATTATTTTATTATTTTTATTTATGAGACACTTAGGAGTTTGTGCACCTTTTTGAGTTGTCATGTAGACAACACAGGAGTATGCAACTCTATTTTAGTACATGGTGTCTACAACACTATTTTGCGTGTCACACCCTTGTAGGCTTACCCTCACATCACCACACTTACTTCCGTGCTTAATGGAGGATAACCCATATCTGGTGGACATGTGCTTGGTTGTATGACACATCATGGTGTTGATTACGAGGCATTCTAGATGTATCTTAGAGGCCTTTATATATAGGCACTCCTAGTGTACTTTGACATTGCACATTGCATTAATTATGACATAGTCATTCTAATCATACTCTCTCTCTCTTTAGTCTACTGTGTGCTTGTGTTTGAGTTCTTAGTTCCTGGGTGAATTTTGCCCTTAGGAAAATTCTTAAACTTATGTAAACCATTTTGCCTGACTTCTACACATAAGTTAATGATTGTAGAGATTGCTAAGGAGTTGTATACACATTTTTTAGAGGTCATCGATCCCTACAAAGGTAGTATAACCAATCCAAAAATTAGGACTAAGTGGTAAAAGGGAGGAATTTGGATTGTTGATTATGATCTAGAACCTTCTCTAGATTTTTATTTAAGAAGAGTCCAAACCCTAACTCAATAAGAGTGTACAAGAAGGATCATGAGAGAGAGGGAAGAGACAAGTGTATGAATGAATGAAGGCTATGTTTGATGATTACAAGTAGAGATTAGACATAGCAACCTAGTAGTGAAGGACATAACATAGCATATCATATCAAAATATCATATCAAAATTGAAAACATAAGATCCATAATCTAGAAATAGAATGCTAACCAAAGGATCATGTACTAATACACTCTAGCAAGTGAATCAGGGTAAATCTCATTAACAAAGTGGTCTTAATAGGCCTATTCAAATCTCCTAACAAAGTTCTTTCTTAGTTGTAAGTTTAAATACTTTAATCAAGGTAGTTTGAACAAGGAAGACCCCTTAGAGGGTAGATCACCATAAGTGATCAAATCTTGTAGCCTTAATAGACACACTTTATTGCTGCAATAGTGAAGATTTGTTGATGTCATCCTCACCCTATTTTTACCTTCACCTTGGAGGGTTTCTACATAACCAAATATTTTGTGTTATGTGTTTACATTTATTTTAATGTTTATGCATGTGATGGATAGATAGATCTATATTTGTTAATGGTTATATGATTCATGATGTTGATATGATATGGGTTAATGGTGAAGGCATTTGATTTGTTTCAAAGAGTTAAAAAAATTAATGATCATGATTCACCCCTCGCCCCCCTCTCAATATCTTACTTTCCTAATAAGACTTCCAACAACTAGTATCAAAGCTTTGTTCTCTTAGAAGAAGTCTAACATCTTGAGAGTTGAGATCTTTGAGATGGATGCTTATAAGTTGGGAAAGATCATTGATAATTAGAAGCTTGGCATCTAGATCACATTGCATCAACTTGAAGTAGCAAGAGAGGATTTGAAGAAATCCTTAAAGAGAATAAAGGACTTGGGCTATCCAATAGAATGATACTCTATATGAAGAAGACATTGAAGGACTATTTAACAATGTAAAATCTAGTGTAAGTGATGCACCAATAGAATACCTATTGGAAATGAAAAACACATTGAATGAAGAAGTAAGAGCATTAAAGAGAGAGCTTGAAATCCATCCGGTAAGATTGTGTGAAGTGACTGAGTAGAAAAAGAAATATGAAGAGGATAAATATTATATATCTACAAGACTTGATGACAAGAACAATGAAGTGAAAAGTTTTACTCAAAATCAGTTTGATATAGCCAATAGATTGCTCCTTAAAACTCATGAGTTCAATAGAAAAGATGTGGAGATTACTAATCTAAAATATGAGAATGAGCATCTAAAGAATGAACTGAAACTTGAAAAGGAATTCATTGAAAGGTTGAACAAACCAAAAGAAGTTGTAAGATATTATGAAGAGCTGATGAGATCACAAAGAAGATCACCTAATGACACATTTGGTCTAGGATATGCTGAGTACTTATCTAAGGAAGGAGAATCATCAAAGAGTGGAGGGAAAAGAAATGCAAAGACAAAGAACAAACCTACATGTTATCATTGTGGCATGTTGGGACACACAACAAATATCTATAGAAGAAAGATTGCTAAGCAAAACCCTAAACCAAAATTCAATAGATACTATTTTAACTATAGGAAGCAAGGACACCAAAAACATGAATGTAGATCAAAGGCAAGCAATACACTTGTTACACCTAGATTTGAAGGTCATTGCTACAATTGTCTAAAATTTGGACATGGAGTGCAAGAATGGAGATCCAAGTCAAAGTCTAACTAGACATCTAAGAAGCAAGGACATGTACCTAAGAAAGGTAATTAATATAATTGGGATTACAACACATGGCATAACTATCATTATTGTGGTGAGTATGGTCATAGTGCAATAAATTGCATAAAGACACATTTCAGACGAAAATTCAAGAGTTAGATGAATATAATCTTAGTTTGCTATAGTTGTCACAAGATTGGACATGTGAGCAAGAAGTACTGGACCTGAGCACCAGAACCTAGCAATGAACAATTTAAAGGGAAAGGGAAAGTTTTTGTAGAACAAGCAAGGAATGAGATAAATAAAACCTAGAGAAAGAAGGAAGCAAAAAGAAATAGTGGAACTAGGGAAGCTAAGGTCACCCAATTTAATGGATTAGGTGACCACACTACTTCTCACTAAGAAAATAAGGTATGCAAGGAATTGTACATTTAAATTCTACATTATATACTAGTTCCTGATGCAAGAAATCTTAAAAATCTATATTTGGATAAATCAAGATACATTAGGAAAAATTTGAGGTAAGAATTGAGCAAAGAGATCATATGCATAATAGATGTCATGTATCAATATTAGTGTCTACAGTGACTAAGAATTGCAATGTGAACTGGGATCCTAGATAGATCAAGTTAATATGTTGACCAAGCAAAACATAGTAATGATAACGGTGATCGAGTGATGGTATTGACCAAGCAATGGAAGGAAGATATTGTGTTAACCAAGTTTATGTTGAGGTTGAGACAAATGTATTGCTCCCATCATAGTACAAAGCATTTATTGAAGACCTAATTCAAATTTTTGAAGCTATATATCAAAATTTTAAGATTGTTTTAACTTGTCATGTAACCAAAGAACCTATAGAGTGATTGAAAGAGCAATTTGTGTGAAAGTTTGTGTGATTTTACAGTGTGTCATCCACAAATTGCAAAGAAAAGAAAGTAAAGTGTCTGAACTAAGTGTATTTATTTTGTGAAGTTGTTGAATTATTTTTGAAACCCTAGTTGAAAATGGCATCATTTACATCCAGTAGTGGAAAGGAAGTTTTGAAAGACAATAATGCATAGATTGTGAGGAACAATCAATGCCCCCCACCAAAATTTGGGGCATACCCAAAAGTTGTGATGACTAGAGATGCATTGGGTGCATTATCATTCATTCCTCCTAGAGTTATCATGGTGCATGATTTTTGCTCATTCCATATGTGAATGACAGGGGACATTGGAGATTTTGAACTCGGAAGTGCCTGTGAAAAATTATGTGAAAATGGAGTACTGAAAGTGGAGAATAAAATTATTGTCATGAAAAGGCTTACTCGTGCCCTAGGTTTTCCTTGTTATAAAATAAAGTCCACTTCATTAGGATATAGTGTAAAATATGTTCTAAACTAGGCATGACCTAATCATCAATATGCAATCTGTACGACCTTGTTCTTTATCTGCTACTCTGTCAGTCTTTATAGAAACAATACTATGTTAATATCAATGACAAAAATAGTTATGAATACAACATATCAATCATTTTATCTATCTATCAAATTCATAGGATAATTCCCCAAATGAATACCATCAGAAGTCATGCTAACAATCTCCCCCTTTGGCATTGATGGAAACATAGATGAAAAACATCTAAGTTCAAAGAATACTAAATCAAAATCTCTTGTTGTTGCTTCTCTCTTATTTTCAAATCCTTTTCATGAATCAAATTTGAAACTCATATGAACATTGTTTTGTCTATGCTTTCTCATTCTTAGGATCAAGATCAGATGTTCAAACTCTAACTCATAGGAACAACTCTTCATTCTTATCTAATTTACGTAGATGGAAATCAATTGTTCACAATTTCTCCACTATTAATATCAATCAATCTATCTAGGAATAGTTATCCCTCATATGTACATGTTTCATGTACACAATATCTCCCCCATTATGTTAGAGAGCTTATTCTTCATCTACAACACCTCTCCCCCATGCATAGGATGTTTTTTGATGTAATCTCTCCCCCCATTAAAATTAATGACAAAGGCTTTATTATGTCAATCATTTGCTCCATGTCTTCAACTAGCTCAAGTGTCTAAAGACATTGTTCTATAGCAACTACCAAGAGTCCTTGATGACTTTTCTCATCATAGATACTCCCCATACAGGAAGCAAAAACATTTAATCTAGATAAACAATAGTTCTTTGTACCACTAGACTAATGCACTTTTTGCATCATCCACTCAGAAGTAGGTAGGGGCATAACCCCAAGCATACCTCACAAATACTCAAATGTATCCTTAGGAAAAGGATTTATAAAGATATATACAATATGCTCTTTTGTATTCACATACTCTAATTTGGTCTCTTTCTTTGCAACTACCTCTCTCAAAACATGATACTTAATGGTTATATGCTTAGTCTTAGAATGCACCACAGGATTCTTAGACATACTTATTGTACTTGTGTTATTATAGTGTATGATAACAGGTTCTAAAAATTCTATCCCACTGTTCTTCAACATCTACTTCATCAACATGATTAGATTACAATAGTTTATTGCTACTACATGATTAGTATAAGCACATAAAGTAAAATCACTTGATTTGTCATACCATAAACCAAAATTAGGTGTACCCTTCAAATATCTAAATATTCTCTTTACTACTACATAATGTGCTTCTTTAGGACCTGCATGAAATCTTGGTACTATCCTAGCTACATTTTCTATATCTGGTCTGGTGTGAGTTAGATATTGCAAACCTCTAATGATAGATCTATACTTCTTCTGCTCAACTGTAGGTGTCTCATCTTTGCTAGATAACTTGTGAGCAATTATCATAGGTGTACAAACATGCTTAAAACTTTCCAAGACAAATATTTTAAATAATTAACTTGTGATAGGAAAATATAGTCACTATTCTATACAATCTATAGACCTAAGAAAAATTTCATCTCACCAATCATACTCATCTCAAATTCATTCTTCATCTCATCGACAAATTTGTCACTTGCTTCATCATTTTCTCTGAAGATTATGTCATCCAAAAATATCACAATGATCAACAATCCATTCTCAATTTCTTTCAAATACAAATTTCTATCTATTGTATCTTTAGAAAATTCCAACTTTGCTAAATATTTGTCCAATCTTGCATACTAGGCTCTAGGTGCTTTAGACCATACAATGCTTTCTTCAAGCTAAATATCATGTCTTTTTCTTCTATCAAAGAAAATCCTTCAAGTTGCTCAATGTAGACTTCTTCTTCAAGTTCTCCATTCATAAATGTTGACTTTACATCGATTTGATATACTTTGAACTTCTTACCTACTGCATAAACCAAAAAAATTATTACTCCTTCAAGTATAGCAACATGGGAAAATTTTGCTTCATAATCTATGCCTTCTTGTTGTAAATATCCTTTGCATACTAATCTTGTTTTATTTCTTGCAACCTCACCTTGTTCATTCATATTGTTTCTAAAAACCCATTTATTTCCTATAACATTCTTCTCTTTAGGTCTAGGAACCAATTCCCATGTTTCTTTCTTCACAATCTGGTCTAGTTCTTCCTTCATTGCTTCAATCCAATGATCATCCTTGCATGCCTCATCTACACTTCTTGGTTCAACTTAAGAAATCAAACACAATTCTTCATGTACTTTTTTTCTTGTCATAAACAATTTTCCTTTTCTTCCAATGATCTAATTAGTAGGGTGATTCTTTGCTAGATTTATTTTAGGTGTAGGCATTGTTGTTTCAACTCTTTCTTCTTGTCAAGGTTCAAATATTGCTTCTTCTCTCTATTTTAAAACTTGAACATCACTCTGAAAATCATTATTAGTCTCAAAGAAATATTCAACATTTTCTTGATTAGTCTTTGGATTAGCCTCTTCATCAAAATTATAATCATCAATAAAAGTTGTTTCTTCCAATACTTCCTCTTTATCAACCAATTAAAGCTCATTATCACTATCATTCAAGAATATTTCCATACTTGTTTTAAATTTTTCATCGTCATCAAAAGGGAAATTTTTTCTAGTTCCCTTAGAAAATGGAACTTGATGGATGTGGGCTTTGTCTTTGAGTGCACCACTAAAATATTAGATATGTTGATTGCACAAGTGTTACCACATTTGATAGCTACTAGTTCCTCCATTTTCTCTTTAATTATTTAGTTTTTTGTTTGATCCAAATAACTTGAGAGCAATTCATTACTACAACAACATATCCTACCTCAGTTGTAGACTATGATATGAAGTTATGCTTCTTGTTGGTTTGTGCAACTAGTCTTCCTCCAAGAAAGAATACACCACTAGTTGTTCTATTTCTTGCATCTATGGTCCTTGTTTAGTCAACATCAGTGAAGACATTGATCTCAAATTAATTTACCTTTTTGAGGATACCATAGGCCATACTCTTCAATACACTTTAGATACCTAAAGATCCTCTTTGTAGCTATCATGTGTGATTCTAGAGTAGAGTCCCCAAATTATATCATTAATGTGTTACTTAGTAGTGCATAAAGCCACTCTTCACCAATACAACCTAGGTTTCCATAATGGTTCCCAAAACCCACACTACCTAGACTAGATCAAATTAAAAGTCTTGAACACCTCTTCAAGGCCTAACAAGACACAAAATCAAGACCAAATGTTTCAGGGATGGAATATGGTCTTCTTCAACACTAAATTACAAATCTCAAATATTTGCTTTAGGAAATCAATCTACACACCTAAACCTCCATTAGGGCTATAAGGAGAACTATTGGATTTATGAAGGAAACCTTCTTAGAAATCCACCATAGAAATCCTTAATCACCTTTAGACACTTCAATCCATTAATCAACAACCCTCATCAAGTTAGGACCTTGACCAATATACAATTCTCTCCTAGGCTTAATAAGGCTAATTAGGTCACTTTTACAAAGAAACTAAAAGTAATTCAATTAATATTCCAATCAAACCTATTAGAACACTTCAAAAAAATGCCAAAACATCTAAATACAAGAACTTAGATTTCTATTCCACCCATGGGCCAAGTTGTGCCTCAAAAACCCAAATATGTATAGTCACATATAGATGCCTATCTAGGGGCTTAGTATTTATTCCCCAAATCTTATGCTTGCTAGTGTGAGACCCAAAAATTATTATAGCACATCCCCCCCCCTTTCTTTCCACCAAGGCTTAGATTTTTCCCATGGTGGAATCTTTGGGAAAGAGAGAATTTCTCTCAAAACCTAGTTAGGGCCTTCCTGCGACCAACAAGCACACAAAATTGGATTTCTCTTAACCAATCTAACTTGCAGACTTCAAACCAATTGAAAATACTTTGTATTACATTCATTCAAATTTTTCAATCCTTTAGAGGTTAACATGAATCCATACAAATGAAGTTTCAGACAGTTTTTGTAGGAAAATAATAGATTTTATTGATTTTAGTGCCAAAGATACATTAGATTCTTCTCTTTTGTGTTGAGAAAGGTTTCTCAGAATTATTTATCACATTCCCAATTAGTTCCAACTGATAAAGGTGGTTGTGAATGTTGGGATTGAAATCTTGCATTTTTGCACAAAAGTTGCATTATGCAACATTGACAACTATTTGAAATAGTTGTCAAATGGTATCAAACTCTTCTAAACTTTAATCCTAGACTCCACCTAGGAACCTAGAAAGGATATGATCATAATATAATCATTATTCAACCTTCTAAACTAATTTTCTCTATTTTTAACTTAGAAATTTCCCATAAATGACTAAGGTAGACAGCTAGGTTTATAATACACCTAATGTCTCCTTGCCTTACAACTTGGACGTTATTTCTAACATTGGATTCTGGATCCAACTATCACCCTAACCCTTTGTCTTTTATCCTCCATATTTGCTTGCAATTGATGGAATTGAAGGTGCTCCTACACCAAATTGTTTTGGGTTGGAAGAAAATATGGCTATTGTTCCAACCACTTGTTCTATGTCTAGTCTGTTGTGCATGACATATTACAATTTTCCAATCATGGATCAAGAAAGTGTTTCATTCACTTCATGTATTTTATGCTCCTTTGATATATTTTTATTGGTCAACATTAGAGTCTGTAATGACTTTGTTTCCTTTATACTGAACATCTTCAATATTTCCTCCACATATTTTGTTAGCACCAGTTCCGCTAATACTACTTCTCTTTGTTATTTTATGTTGAGATTCTTCTTCTTGAGCTAGTACAACTTCTTGTACGCATTCCACCTCTATTGGTACTCTCTCCACTGTATTACCTAGTGGGATGTACTCAAACTACTTTTAATCTTACAATTCTTTGTTGTTGTCTTCCTCATTTTTTTCTGAGAACTCACCCACCTTTACATTGGTAGATTCCACAAAAAAAATTGTTTTAAGGTTTAGACATTGGTATGCCCTTCTCTTGGTAGATTATCCTAGAAAGATACCCTAGTCACTGTTAGCTTTAAACTTTCCTTGGTATTCATCTCTCTTTCTTCTAATTACCTTAAAGTAATTGATTGATGTTGTGTATCTGAACCATATTTCATATGGAGTCTTCTTTGTCTCCTTCTTCACTTGTACCCTCTTCAAGGTATATACAATACTACTTGCAACCTCTGTCCAATAAATTTGTGTGACATTGTTTTGGATCATCAATATTCTAGCATAGTCTATGATAGTTTTGTCTCTTCTCTCTACAATACTATTCTACTAAGGTGTCATGGGAGATGGCATTTTTCTTCCGATTCCATGTTCCTCAAATTAACTTTAAATTCTTATGAGTGAACTCACCTCCTTGGTATGATATCAAGCACTTCAATTCTCTATTGGTCTCCCTTTCCACATTTTCTTCATAGACTTTGAACATGTAGAAGGTCTCTAACTTTTCTTTCAAGTAGAGAGTTCACACCATTCTAGAAAAATCATCAATAAAAAACATAAAGTATCTGTGATAAGAAACCCTCTTTTTCCTAATGGTACCACACAAGTTAGTATAAACTAGATCTAGCACATGTTTAGAAGTAAGTGACTTGTTAGAGAAACTTGAACTTTCCAACTTTCCTAGTTGACAATCTTTACACATAACATTGTTAGGTTTAGTAATTAGGGGTAAATCCCTTACATAGTTCTTCCTTCCTATGTTGAAAATGCTTTCAAAATTAACATGGCATAGCCTTCTATGCCACAACCAACTATTGTCACTTTTAGCTACCATACAAGTATTACGAGAAATATTGAGGTATAAAAGATTACCTTTGCTTTGTTCTCCTTTAGTTAGCAATTTTCTTGTCTTGTCAAATATTCTACAAGACCCTTTTTTAACTTGAAATTATAACCTTTGTCCATCATTTGGGCCATGCTCAAGAGGCTCTATTTTAATCCTTCTATTATATATACATCTTTACAAGTAGTGGATTCATTTAGGGCTACATTACCCTTACCTATCATTGTGCATGGTGAGTTGTTTCCTAAATTCACCATCCATCCATCATAGGCCATAACCTCATAGAACTTACTCCTATTACCATACATATGGTGCAAGAAACCACTATCTATTATCTAGTTCTTGTGGATACCGGTACTGGTTATTAGGGCTCTCTCCACCCATTCCTCTATAATAGAAATATAAGACACTTCATCCTCATCCTCATCACCACCATTGGTTGACTCTTCATGATTAGTCACACCTTTAGTAATGTAACATTATTTCTTCTCCTTTTCTTTTGAATTTAACTACTTCTTGTTGGTTCCCCTCAAGTTTTTGTTCTCCTTCCTTACAGAAATTGGACATTTGGTAGCATAATATCCTACCTTTTTTCACTTAAAATATTTGAAAGTAATCTTACCTTTTTACTTCCCATTACCTTTGACCATTATTTTTATAAACATAGCCTCTATATCTTCTTATTTGGCTTCTTCAACATATAGGCTCTCTAGTTCTGTCCTATATCTAGATGTGTGTGCCTTTCCTCTTTCTCTTTGTGTTGCAACTAGTATGTGTTAGAAATAATAGTCCACCAAGATAACTGGCGTTGGGGGGGGGGGGGGAATCAGTTGTCCAATCAAGATATTTATCAACCTTAATTAATCTTAACCATGTAACCAAAGTAAACAAAAACCATAACAAGATGCACATACACGATTACACCAGATTTGTTAATGGGAAACCCTTGATAAGAGGGAAAACACTGGTGGAAATAATACCCACAAAGATACACACACACACACACACACACACACACACATTCCTTATTAGATAATGGACCCTATCAGGAGTCTATAAACACATTCAATACATAAGATTCCATGTTAGGAGACTTTGAACCCTTGTTAGAAGATTCCAACCCTGTTAAGATTTGTGCCAACCCTGTTAGGAGTTGTAGAAGGCAGAAGGACCCACTATCAAAACAACTTCTGGGGTAAGACCACTGAACTTAACTAGCCAGCTGATCTCTCAACTATTCTTTGCAGAATAATTGTTTGTATTGTTCTTTATCCTCTTTCCTCTATCCTGTCAACTAGACCAATCATTGTTAGACCTTGTAGACCAAGTCGCAAACCTCGGATCCAAATACTAAACCTCGAATCTCAAAATAAAACCTCGATAATGAAGTTTTCTCCAACTTTACTATGCTCTACTTATCTTCACATATCAACCTAATTACTCAATGTTTATATCTTTTCTCCTCTTTTTCACTCTTCATACTTCATCTAATCATTTATGTATAATAAAGGAAAATGGCCTTCCTTTATACTAAGTCCATAAAAAAATTCCCTTGAGTTGACTATTATACTTTCTCAATTGATTATTATAGGACCTCATTAAGAACATGCTTTACTTAGCGATAACATTAATATGTTTCCTTGTAACTTGAATAACTTTTTGTATGTGTAATATTATGATGAGCAAGATTAGCCATGCCATCTCCAATATGTATTCTACATGCTTTTAACCTTGCTTCTCAGAATAACAAATTTTGTAAGAGATATAACAAGTTTGCAAAAATATGCTTTTGTAAACTCTATCTCTGCACAGTCTTCACCAAAATCTGCATAACTTCTTCTAGACTTAATATATTTTGCACTTGAGGTTAGCTGAATATATAGACATTTATTAGTATCTCCCTTAAACCTCACTAGTGAAAATACTCAATGATATGTCTGTACCAACTTGATCTTTACCATTGTTCTTCTGTTAGATACCATAGAAAACTACTATGTTGATAGCAATGATGAACACAGTCATGAATGTAACATATCATCATAATAATGATCTAATCATGTTTCTATAGTACTCCCCCATAGGAATATCATCAACATTCATGCTTCTAATAATCTCCCCCTTTGGCATTGATGGAAACATAGATGAAAAAATATCTAGTTCCAATCCAAGAATACCAACTATTAATGATTGTTATCCTTTCTTTTCAAATCCATTTTGTCAATCATACTAGCTTTTGTGTTCACACACTTCTCCCCCATTGATATACCTCAATGTGATCTATATCACTTTTTTTTTTCATGCTATGATCTCTCCCCCATTGACATCAATGAGAAAGGTTATAGCAACCATCTATCATTTCATCATGTCAATCTCTGCAACAACTATCTCTGACCTACTCAAGTTTCTTAAGACACTATTCAAAACAACATCTATCAAGAGTCCTAGATGAATCTCTCCATCACAGATACTCCCCCATATAGAAAGCATCAACATTTAGTCCAAACAAACAGTAGTTCTCTATATTACTGGACTGATTCTCTCTTGCATCATCTACTCTAATGTAGATAGGGGCATAACCCCTAGCATACCTCGCAAATACTCAAAATTATCTTTGGGAAGAGACTTAGTAATAATATCTACAATTTTCTCTTTAGTGCTTATATACTCCAATATGATTTCCTTTTTGCAAATTTTTTTCTCAACGTGTTATATTTGATAGAAATGTGCTTAGTCTTAGAATGCAACACTAGATTCTTAGACATATTCAGTGTGCTTGTGTTATCACAATGTATGACAACAGGTTCACTAAATTCTATCCTTTTATCCTCTAGCATCTACTTCATTCAAATAAATTAATTATAATTATTTTCTATTGCAACATATTTTTCCTTTGATGTACTCTATGAGATACAATCATTCTTCTTGCTTAACCAAGAAACCAATCTTCTTCCAAGAAAAAATGCTCCACCACTGGTCCTCTTTCTATCATCCATACTACTTGCCAAATCAACATTAGTATGACTATATAAAGTGAAATAATTAGATCTGTCATACCATAATCTGAGCACTGGTGTTCCCTTTATATATCTAAATATCCTTTTAACTGCTACATAATGTGTTTCTCTGGGATCAACTTGAAATCTTGCAACAATTCCAATTGCATTTTCTATATCTAGCCCTGTGTGAGTCAAATATTGCAATCCTACAATCATAGATCTACACTTCTTCTACTCAACTATAAGTGTCTCATCCTTTATAGATAACTTGTGTCCAATTATCATAGGTGTTCCAACTAGTTTACATGTTTTCAAGCCAAACCTTTTCAATAGATCTTTCAAATACTTAGTCTGAGAAATAAACATTCCTTCTTTATCCTGCACAATCTGCAATCCTAGGAAGTATTTGATTTTCCCTATCATGCTCATTTCAAATTCCTTCTTCATTTCTTCTACAAACTTGTCACTTTCACTATCATCTCCTCCAAATATGATATCATCAACAAATATTACCAAAATCATCAATTCATCATATTAGCATCTTGAAATGCACAAATCTAGTTTTGTAGCCTCATTTTCTTAGAATGTACATAACCTTCAAAAATATTTTTCCAAAGCTTTCCAAATCTTATGTAAAGTGTCAATAATTTTTACCTCGTTGTACTCTACTTCAGGAAATGTAGACAATAGTGCTTCTCTAGCTCTCATGTTGCACATGAAAAGTTATCTCTCATCCTTGGTACAAGTTTTCAGCTCACTTTTAGCAATAATTATCTTTTTCTAATTTTGTCAAGATCCAATATCCTAGACCCATATATAATAGATGTACCTTCATCTTTTCCTTCCAACTATCATAATTTGATCCATCAAACTTTGGACTATCATTTCTAAATATGCTAGCCATGGATCTCCCAAAGTTGTTAAACTTTATCTTCAATGACTTGCTACTCTAATACCAATCGTTAGAAATAATAGTCCATCAAGATAACTAAGAGGTGGGGGTGGGGGTGAATCAATTATCCAATTAAAACATTTATCAACCTTAATTAATCTTAACCATGTAACCAAAGTAAACAACAACCATAACAAGATGCACATACACAATTACACTAGATTTGTTAACTAGGGAAACCCTTGGTCAGAGGGAAAACCCCGATGGGAATGATGCCCACAAAGATATAATGATATATATTCCTTGTTAGAGGATGGACCCTATTAGGAGTCTATAAACACATTCAATACATAAGAGTGCCTCTTAGGATACTTAAAATCCTTGTTAAAAGATTCGAACTCTGTTAGGAGCTATTCCAACCCTGTTAGGAGTTGTAGAAGGCAGGAGGATCCAATGTCCAAATAGCTTCTCGAGCAAGACCACTAAACTTCACTATCCAAATAGTGTGATAGAGGCTTTAAATTTAGTTTCAACCTTGGGTGGTTCACTATTTTCAAAATCACTAAGCTCAAATAGAGTGAGCTTTCCTATTAAGGTATCAAATCATACTTACATCTTTTCTATTGTTCTCAGCTCTTAAATGGATGACACCCTTATGACATATTTGGGTATCAGGGTTTGTAATACCTTTCTTACACACTCTTCTTCTTGTATTACTCCTTTGCATGCTCTGATGACTAGCATGGCATCCTTTACCTTCTTGCCATAGGTTTCAATATCTTTGCCTTCTTGCATCCTCATGTCATCAAACTTTCCTATCAAGATTTCATCTTTGGCCCTCGTGACATACTTGTCACTACCATAGACAACTTTCATCTTCTCCCACATCTCGTATGATGTCTCCAATTCCTCATCTTTTTACTCAAAGTAGGACATGGTGCTCATTAAAGAATTCATTGTGTCTATGTGTATCTCCTTCTTCTTTAATTGGTATGGTCTAAGTTGACCTACTAGTTCAACATATTTGACCTCTATATGGGTCCAGTAGAAATCTCCAAGAGTTTTTAAATGCAAACAAATCTTCCTACACCATAAACTATAGTTTTCTCTAGAAAACTTTGATGCGTCTCTTTTGAACATCATGTTCTTTTCCTTGATTTGTTAAACTACATCTCTTGAGGACCTAGGCTCTAATACCAATTGTTGGTCCTACCACAAGTCAACCTCCTAAGAGGGAGGATGTATTTGTATGCTTACCAGTTTCAACTTTTTACTCTATGTTAGACTTCATACTTATCTACAGGTTTGTGTTGGCTATAACATAACTAGTCAGGACTAAGAAAAAACAAAGAAGATGAAAATAGCAACACATAGAAAAGTATTTATCTTGTAAAAATATAACTAGGCTAAAAACCATGGTTTTTAAGTCAATCCTCACAAATATTGCACACTTATGGAGTGTGCCTAATCATAAGCTTATCCTTGTTAGAAGATTACTAAGATATTGATAAGTAGGAGATAATTTCCATAGTAAGATATTGTTATGTGCCACCCAGTTAAGGGATTTTGATTAGACCTATTAACTTCTTACTTTGTTAGGAGCAACATGGTTAAAGAACTTTAGAACACAAGTTATTGTGTCACCCTAGTAAGGGATTTGAACAAAAAACCTATTAGGGTCCATCCTCAATGAGATCTATTGTTTCAAAGTTTAGTGAACAAAAAGAAATGATATAACAAGTATCCACTACACCTAGCTTGAAATAGATCCTCTTCATCTCTCTTAACCCATTTGGAACTATACTATGCCTTTCCTTGGCTTTACAACTTTAGACCTCCATCACTTGTGTGTTTGGCTCTCCTTTCTCTTGTACACGATAACCTTATTTTTTTTGGGCTTACTAGCTTCTCTTTAGCATGATGACTCTTTGAAGGTGACCTCTCTTTTGTCACTCTCCTTCACACCTTAAGATTCCACTTAGCTTGGCTCTTCTAGCTCTTTGCCTAATTACTTGGCAATCTAACCTTACCTCTTCCAACCCGCATGTCTCCTTTTATACTTTCTTCCATCTTCACTTGGAAGCCCTAATCTGCAACTTCAATTTTTTAATTATTTCCTCTACTACTAGCTTGGCTCTTAGTGTTAGTAGTACACCTCTCTTGTCAAATATAACATGTCCATACAAGAGTCGGAGGTGGCATGTGTCCTTGATGACTTTTGACTATTCCTTAATATATTCCCCCATCACCATCAAATGAAATTTTGAGTGCACTCCTACCCTCTACATGACTAGGCAATTGCTAGTATGTTTCTCCATGCTCACCTTGCTAACTTGGCTAAACCATCAAACTAGTTTATCTACTTTTTCTTCCACTTGGCATCCCTCTACTCACTTAACATTCTTCATCTAAGTAGATCACCTCTATCATTATCTATGTTGGGTCTGCACCTCTTCTCTTCTCTAGTCAACCTTGTGAGTTAGAGCCCCACATCAATGTTCTTTTTTGGTCATTCCATTCTACTGATCTTGATTCCTTCATGTGTGTTGACATAAATGAAAAAACTATCAATAATAAGTCTACTATCTTGTCTACTAGTCAATTATGCTAACAATATGCATACAATGGATCCAAATTAAAATATGAATATAGGTAGTGGTACCTCAAGGAATGCATACAATCAATTGCAACTTGAATAAATCATATAGTACATATCAACTTTACATTGCATATAACTAGTATCAACTTAATAATTCAAACAGTCAATCTCAACTTAACAATGCACACTATAAATGTTAATTGAACAATGCATACATTGATGGCAACCTAATAATATAAGCAGTTACTTGAATGAGGCAATGTAGTCAAATAGAGGTATGTAAATGAGTGTATTTAGGGTGTCCAACAAATGAATTACAAATTAAGAAAAGTTAAAGGTAAGTTAAGTATTTCAAAGGTGGTTGGTACAAAGCATGAGTGGATGTTGATTTTTATGAATTGCAATATGTGGAAGACAATGATGAACATAAAGAAATCCTCATATTTCAAAAAAGAGTAGAATAAACTATGGATATTCAAGATAGTAGAACACCAAGTGATGATTAAATCAACAATGTACAATATTTATTTATCATTTCCTCTAATTATTTCTTTCTATCATATTATATGAGATAATTTGAAGGTGGAAAGAATGAAACATACAACTATGAGTACATGAAAATCTTTAGAAATGACATAGGAGTATCATTAGAAACACTAAGTGATTGGTAAATAATAGTGAAATATTTGTACTTCATGATTTCTATCTCAAATGTAGGAGAAGAACAAGGTTGAGTAAATTTCTAGAGCAAGATGGGGCAAGAAGTGTTGGTGCGAGCTCTACGAGTGACTTATACACAAAGAAAATAAAATGGTTTATGGTTTCTTCACCTTAGTAATTGGGTCAATTGCATGTGGTCATATGGCATTTGGTGAGCATGTAAATATGTCAAGGTGAACATGTTTGGGTTGGTTACGATTAAGTTGGTGCTCTGATGCGTGTAATAAGATGGTGTTATGATTAACACTTTGGGATAATTTGTTTTAAATAAAATTACCCCTTCACCACCCATTCTATGTAGTGGGTGGGTTCACATTATAAAGTGAACATTCATTGACACAAAATTAATTACTAATTGGATATACTCTATTTATTTATTGAGCACTTTATTTCAATGAATACCTTATCAAACTATAATACCAATTGAATGAATTACTTTTGTAATGTATTTTTCTAGACCATTACAAATTCAACTAAGAAAAATGGTTTGATTGATGTGTAATGTATTCATTGAAAAAATTATACAAATGAATAGGGAATGCCTTGGGTATTCATTGAGAAAATGAAAAATGAAAGAGAACAATGTGAAATCACAGAGTACGGTGATCAAAAGTTAACTAAATTGACACATACATGAATCCATTGATGACATAAGATTTTTTTATACACTATATAGAGTTAGTTTTGTAATGTACTCATTGACAACAATGTGAGTACATCAGATAACTATTCGTGCACTTTGGAGAGTTAGTTAATTACATATCATCAGTAAACACATCACCTAAGTAATTGGACATAATGCACAATTAGTTTTGTAATTTACTAATTGACAACATTATATAAATGTATAGGGAATAGCTAAGTATTAATTGAGAACATTACAAAAGTAAGACAACATTGTAAAATTTGAGAGTGCAATGAAAAAAATACAATAATATTAACATCTACATTGCATTTTATAATACATCATAAAATAAATTGTTTAAAATGCACAGGTAGTTTTTTAATGTACTTATTGAGATTAAAATAAAAATAAAAAATTGATAGAGTGGCCTATGAGATTAGGAAGATTGCATGAATACAGAATAAGTTTCAATATAAAGGAATCAAATAACTTAAGTAGAATGACAGATACATTTCATAACTAAAAAAAGGAATTTGTGGGTATTCATTGGGATCAATTACAAGATGAAGAAAGAAAATATGAATTCTTGGTGTACAACAAATACAACTTTATAGAATGACCACCACATTTCATCAGTGAGTACATCACATAACTAATTGTGCATTATGTAGACTTGATTTAGTAATGTACTCATTGATAACTTAGAAATTTAATAAACACCCCCCCCCAACAACAACAACCACAAAAAAGAAGAAGACCATGTTGGCAATATTAATTTTGCAATGTAGTAACTTAGAACATTAGAAGACAAAAGTAAGGCGTATAGTCTTGAACATACATTATGCATCAACATAAAGCATTCAATAAGGAAAAAAATTTGAAATACTTGCAATAAAATTGGCAAACAAACATGCATTAAAAATTATGTTAGTGTACTTGTACCATACAATAATGACAAATGTCAACATATTGAGAATAACTAAGCGGGGGTGAATCATTTATCCTCAAGTCTAGATGTACTAATTCAACTTTCACTAACTTCAAACAACTTTAAAAAACTCATAAAACCACTCGGTCCATATAGCATCTCATCAACGATTTAACATATTCATTTACAATTTAGCTCTATGTTCAGTATATGTCGACTAACAGTAGATAAACAATAGTAAATAACATACATCACACATATAACATTCACACATGTTTAACACTAGGATTTATCATGGAAACCCAATTTGGGAAAAACCACTAGAAGTAACATGCTACCATATTTCATTCTTCTTGGTTAAGAGCCAACCCTATTAAAGGTTAAAAAGTACATTATTAGGCGTGACCTTGTTATATTATTTAATCATCACCCTATTAGGAGTGATTTGGTTAGAGGACTTTGGATCATTCCACTAAAATGTCACCTTGATTAAAGGATTCTCATTGCTACAATCATTAGAAAGTAACATCACATTTGATTTTTAAAGATACAACTACACTTTGAAAATTTAGATCTCTGTTTGACTCATTCGTTGGTTCATTGACTAGACTTCATTAACATCCCCATCTATGATCTGCTTGGAAACACTTCAAGCAATCACACTTCACCAATCTTGTCACTTTTCCTCTACTACTCTATTCTTCACAAGTTCTCCACAAAATTATCACCCAACCTTAGAAAATATCTCTTATGCCTTCTTAAATAGGTAGCTTTGATATTTTATCACTTAAACATCATCGTAGATCTTAGGATTTGATTAGATTTAATGAATGCATCCAACATTTTTTCCTTCTACTCCTTTCATGATACTTCTAGAAACTTCTCCTTAAATCCTTTCCTTTAATCACATAACAAACTCTATTCATGCATTAAATATGCCAACTCGCCAATCATTATCATCCACAAATTTTGACTAATTTGAAAATTCAACTATGTCAACCTCAAATGTGATTCTTTCACAAACTATTATTTGTTGATACTCAGTCACCATTATGTTCTTTTTCTCAATCAACATTGTGAAGCTCGATCTCTACTATTTTTTCTTTCTTGGATTTCACTAGCTTGCTCTGTCTTCACTATGTTCAATCACTACAACATTTCCCTTCTTCAACTTGCATGGTCATAACTATCACTCAGCTAATACTGTTTACTTGACTATCTCTTAAGTTCCTTAATCATCTACTTCATTAACCTTTATTGATCTTGTGAAATTGTTACTCAATTTAGCTTAGTATTTTACTCAATTGCTTATCTTATCTTTTATACATCAACTCAACTATCTTCTTCACTTCATACAATGATTAAACAATACATCATCTTGTCAAAGACTAACTGATCAAATGCCCATTGTAATTCCAATATAATTGCTCCTCTTTACTTAAGAACTTCACTAGTTCATCTAGATATATTTCTTTTCATATCCTCTTCATCAATCAAAAGATATGGCACTCTACACTATTAGTAAATTTCTCTACAATAGGTTTGACATCAATTACAACACAACAATTGTTCCAATTGTATTTTCCAACAATAAATAGATGACAATGAAAATAAAAAGGAATATAGTTTTCAATATATGTTAAGCATCACCATAAATTATTCATTAAGAATAGACATTAAGAAATCAAAGCAACAAAATTTGAAAAACAATTGTGCAATAGATGCTGCAAAATTGAAAAAAATAATACTTGTATTGAACTTTATGAAATCATACATTAAGAAAATGATAACATAGAATAAGCAAGATGAAACAAAGAGAAAAGTAGCATGAATTGAAATCACTAAAATAGGGGAAACAACATGCATTGAACAATATGTTACCAACTTGAATAGCTGTAGAAGAATTTGCAAACCCTAGGATAAAATTTGGGAGCATTCAAACGAGGAATTTTAAAACAAATTAACATGACATTGTATTGTTCTTCCAATAATTTTGTTGTCAAAGGAATGGCTTGTTGATATGAATTTTGAATTTTAATGGGAAGTGATTGGTCATTTCATACAATATATTGTATTTAATTTTTTCTTATTGTGACGACTTTCTGATTTTAAATTATTATTTGTTCTTTCTTTTTTCTACTTCAATCTATTTAAAATAATTAATTGTTGTGCTTCCATATGTTTAATTAAATTAAATTGGTAAGCCTTATACCATTAGTTGTACATGAAAGTACCCAAAGAAGTCGGCTTAAATTCTAGAAGTTGTCACATATTTTTTGGTCCATGTACAATGGGAATGTCAAAAAGTGGTTATGCACCAAAAGTTGAGCATGTTTGTAGTCACAAAATTTGTAATGCACCAATAATTATGCATGCATGCACATGAATGCACTGAAAATTGTACATTAATATATTCACTTTGTATTCTTGAACCAATCATGTCAATATGCAAATATGTGCATCAATTTATTTTTAATTAATACACATGTCACTTTTTTTGTGCAATGAGATGTTTAGCATAAACATGTTTGTACCAATAACAGTGCATGTAAAGTGATTATTTATTAGTGTAAAAGTGAATGGCTATTGTTTTTCATGGTAATTTTTGTTGGCATGTTTGTATTGTAGGTGTTGCCCTCTTTTATGAGCAATAATTATGGGGATCTATAACAGTACCCATATCAATCATTGGAACCTTCCATGGCTACTGGCTCTCTTCTGCTAGGAAATTTTACCACAAGGATTGATATTTTTGGTGACCAAAAATTGGGGGTGAACATAACGAGTATCAGGCGAGTGTTATAAATAACACTTTTTGATCACTTCATACTCCACTACCTCTATAGAGAGATTTGTAAATGTCCAAAAATTGAAACCTTAGCTTTAAGATCTTGTGTCACCTACATAGGTATACCAAAGAAAATGGCATAATTCAATTTACAATTTAGGAGATCTAGGTGTGTGAAGTTAGCTTGGTCAGCTACTAGGTCTCTTCCCGTAGTGGCTATAGCTAATTTTTCTTATTCAATTAAATTACTAAAAAATGTGAAAAGTTTTAGATTTATTAGTCTCAATCAATGTTTTTACTTATCCTATATTTATTAATTCATCTTCAATCATTAATTTTAATTTTTGATTTGTCATTGGTAATTTTCCTTGGGGTATAACTATTATTTTTAAACTCAAAAATAACAAAAGTAAAGAGCATGGATAACTATGAAGTTCAATTTGTTTATTCGTAACATTTCCTCCTATAGTATTTGGAAAAACCCCTTGTGTAAGATTTGTAGTTATGAAAACACAAGAAAACCCACTTCCTTGTGGCACCTTGCAAAGACAATACATATACTCAATTTGTAACTTCGCTCTTGCATCCAAATTTACTAGAGCATTTCACCATGGGTTGTGTTAGATGTCATACCCAATGTTAAAGCCCCTATCAATCCATCAATGAAAATATTGTTGACATTGAAGAAATTACTAATTACATAACAATACACAAGAATAATGTGGATCAAAATGGGCTTAGCAATGTGCACCAAGGTGCAAGCCCTTGGCTTCAACCACACTATTTATGCCGAAATACCCTAAAAATGTGCATCCCTCTGTAATAATGGTGTCACCTCAATAAAATCCACCAAGCTATTGATAACATTGCAATAAAGGATATCTTTAAGCAATAAATCTCTAAAGACTACAATTCATTTGATGTGTTGGTCAACAAAGGTAATAGAGTACCTCAAAATTAACCCTAGCAATATAAGTGAGTTATCATCATGAAATTGTGGCTAATTTGGATCCCCTATTTACATGCATGAGTTTGGCAACTTATCTTGGTCCCTTAGGATTTGGGTAGAGTTCTAGATCACTAACCAGATCACCATGGCCATGAATTTGTATGGATTGAGTGAATGTTTGGTGTTTGTGAGTAAGGTAGGTTTGGATTTGAGCAAGTATTTAATGATGATTGATGGTGGTGTAGCGAGATCAAAGGTAATTGAATTGTTGGGAGAAAGGATGATTGATTAGGACTTTACATTAGAGAGCTTTGTTGATTATATGGTGAAGGATTTTCGAGTGGCTTTTTAGGAAGGGGAGAGAAGAGATGTGGCTTGGCCTTAACTTACTAGGCTTTTCACCTTTCACTATGGCATGGTCTCACTTGCTAGAATTTTTTTCCTTAACTCAATTACATAAACATTACCTTCTAAATAATCAATGATATTTGCACTTATTATAAATAATCAAATATGTCATACCATATGCCAAAGTCTAATGTTCCCTTCAAATATCTAAATATCCTTTTCACTACTATTAAATGTCTCTTTTCAAATTGCATAGAATCTTGTAACTATTCCATATACATTTACTACATCTAGTTTTCTATGTGTCAAGTATTACAATCCTCCAATCATAGATATGTATCTAGTTTGTATAACACTAAGAGACTCACCCTTGATTGATAATATTCATCTAGTTACCATAGGTATTCCAATAGGTTTACAATTTTTAAAACCAAATCTTACCAACAAATCCTTAAGATACTTTGTCCGACATAAAGATGTCATCTTTACTCTATGTTGTTTACAATCCCAAAAAGTATTTCATTTCTCTAGTCACAAACATCTCAAATTCATTCTTTATTTCATCATAAAAAAATTTACTTGCTTCATCGTTGCCTCCAAAAATAATGTCATCAACATATACTTCATTTATTAATAAACCATTTGAATTTTTCCTTAAGTATGTGTTACTGTCTACATTTCCTTTATTGAAGCCAAAACTTATTAAATTCATGTTGAACTTTTCATAACAATCTCTAGGTGCTTTATTTAACCCATACAATGATTTCTTCAATTTGAATACCATGTCTATGTCTTCAGCAAGTGGAAGACTGTCAAGTTGTGAAGTATATACATCTTCCTCAAGTTCGGTATTCAATAAATTTGACTTCATGTCCATCTAATATACCTCAAATTTCTTGTTAGATGAATAATCCAAAAAAATTCTTGCTACTAAGCTTGCAACAAGAGAAAAAGTTTCTTCAAAGTCTATACCTTCTTGTTGTGAGTATCCTTCACACACTAAACTTGATTTTTTTCTTACAACTTCACCTTGTTCATTCATCATGTTCTTGAATACCCATTTTGTACCAATAAAATTCTTGTCTTTAGGTTTAAGGACAAATTCTCATTTCTTATTCTTTTATATCTAATCAAGTTCTTCTTTCATATCATTTACCCAAAACATCTTTGCATGCCTTGTCAATAGTCTTAGGTTCAACTATTGAAACAAAACAAAATTCTTCTTTTACTTTGTTTCTTGTCATTAATCCTTTGTCTTTAGGATATTTTTTTGCAACTTAATTATTGGTATCTCTAAGTCTTGTTGTCTATTGGTGTCAAATACTTAGTCATATATAAGGCAGAGTCAGTCATTCATCACTGTGATCGAGCTACTCTATATAGGGCGAGTCATGTAAATACTTGTATATAATCTTATATATGTCAAGCTCTAATTGAGTCAAGCAAGTCTTTAGTTTCTGAGTACTTCTATACATGCTAAGTATAGTGAATTTCAAGAAGGTAGAGCACATTGATGTTGAGTTATATAGAAGGAGCTGAGTATAGTTAAGGATGAGCAACAGAATGAAGAAAAATTACAACAGAGAATCAAAGAGATTATGTGTCAAGTAACATAGAGTGAACATAAATTTCTAGAATGATACAAAATTTGAGGTAAACCATTTTGAATTGACATGAACATGACATTTAATTATTGTAGAGTTTTTTACAGAGGTTCTTATATGTTCTAGTGTGGATCATCGATCCCTGTGAGGAAAGAAAAACCAATCAAATGAAGTGGGAAAAAGGGAAGCATCTAGAAGACTTCACATTTATCTTTAACTAGGCATATCAAAACCCTAGGAAGAGTGAGTTATCACATAAGAGATTGCAAAGTGTGTGAAGGAGTTAAGTTTTGGATGATGCATGCATAAAGTTGTGACAAATAGAGTTTAACAACCTAATGAAGTAGTGAAGGACAAAGAAAAGATATACCAAATTGGATATCATATTAGAAATTGGAAGGAGAGAATCCATAATCAACAATTATAAGTGCAGACCAAAGAATCAGGTAATTTTTTTTTTTAACAGATTGAATCGAGGAAAATCTCTTAACAAAGTGGTTTTAACAGAACTTTGTAAATGTCCTAACAGAGTCCTTACTTCATTGTAAGTGTAAAATCTTTTAATCAAGGTAAGATCTAATAGTTTTAAAATATTTTAATGGGGTGGACCCCTTATAGGGTAGATCATTAGAAGTGATCAAAATTGTAAACCTAATAGGTTAACTTTGTTACTATAGTAGTGAAGATTTGTGGGTGTCATCCCCACCCCACTTTTACCTTCACCTTGGAGGGTTTCTGGGTTACCAAATCTTTTGTGTTATGTGTTTACATTTCATGGATGTGATGCATAGTTAGATCTACTTATTACAACATTGGATTTTTCAAGTTATGTTATGCATAAACTATATATGAGATGGTCAATATGGTGAATACAGTAAAGTTTTTTAGAAGGATAAAAAAATTTAAAAACTTGATTCACCACCCCCCCCCCCCTCGGCATCTTAGTTTTCCAATTAACTTCCAATAATTGGTATCAAAGAATTTGGTTCTCTTGAAAGAAGTCTAACAACTTGTGAGTTCAAATCTTGGATATGCAGGATTACAAATTGGGAAAGGTTATTGACAATCAAGTGATTGACATCCAACTCATACTACAACAACTTGAAGTAGCAAGAGAGGGATTGAGAAAATCCCTAAGAAAGAGAAAGGATATGGTCATTTAACACAATGACACACACTATAAAGAAGTTAATACACAAGGATTGTTTGACACTAGAAATTTGAATAAAACTAATGCAACCATTGTAGATATACTAGAGAAAAATAGTACCCTGAATGAAGAAGTCAGAGGATTAAAAAGAGAACATGAAATCTAGTAAGTAAGGCTATGTGAAGTGACTAACAAAAGAGAATAAAGTTGAAGATTACAAAGTTGTGGCTAAGGATGATAAAAGACAAATGGCTATCAGAGTTGAAGAAAGGTCATATGATGTGCAAAAGCTTATAAACACTCAACTAGACATAATGAATCAATCAATGCTTGCAAATAAGTAATTGAATATGAAAGACATGGAGATATAAAATATGAGATCATAGAGTGACCTACTGAGGAATGAGTTAAGATCAAAGAAATAATTTGTTGAAAGGATGAATAAGCCTAGTGAAGCACTAAGGTACTTTGAAGAATTGATGAGATCACGTAGGTCATCTAGCATCGTCTCTAGACTAGGGCATACAAAGAAACATTCAACTATTGAAGAAAAAAAATCATCCAAGAGTGGAGAGCTAAGGAATGAAAAATCACAAGATAGATCTGCATGTTATAACTGTGGTAAAGTTGGACACATTATAAATATTTGTAAAAGCAAGAATGCTATGCAAAATCCTAAACCTAAGTTTACTAGTAATTGTTTTTACTGCAAGAATAAAGGACATCAAATATATGAGTGTAGATCAAGAATGAATAATACATCTGTTGCACCTACATTTGAGGTATATTGCTACAATTTTCAAAAGTTTGGACTTGGAGCATATGAATGCAGATTGCAGGCAAAATCCTACAAGACAAATAGAAGGCAAAACAATGCACTTAAGAAAGTTTGTTCAAATTATCACAAGATTGGTTGGACATATGATTAAAAATTTCAAGACCCAAGAACTAGTACCAAATAATGAACACAAAAAGGGTAAAGGCAAAGTGGATGTTGAAAAAACAAAGGAGATGAATTAAAATTGGAAGAAAAAGTTGGAGGAAGAAAATAGTGGAACAAATAAAGTTAAGGTCACCCAATCCAATGGAGAAGGTCATTACACCACCTCAAACTAATCAAGAAAGGTACGTAAGGAACTATATACTTCATGTTTTATCTTACATAAGTTCCTAACATAAAATGTGCAAAATTTCATATCTACATGGGGAAAAAAAGAAGAAGCATTAAAACATATCTATGGAAAGAATAGTGCAAAAGAATAATTTATATGATGAGTGTTTAACATCACTAAAATTGTCTATATTGATTGAGCATTGCAATATGGACCAAGTACCCCAATGTCAAACTAATGCATATGCTGAGTTAGATGGCACCGATCGAGATGTGTAGTAAACGAGTTCAATAGTCTAATATTGACCAAGACAGCTGGATTCCACATAAAAGAGGACATCACATTAATACCCTAACTTGAATGAATGAAGGTATATATCAAGAATTTGAATACATTAAACACACCTTGCATTCATATTTTGAGAGTACACAATGATTTTAGAAATTTGCAAAGTGATTTTAAGGCAATTGGAAGCAAACTAACAATGGAAGAGTGATTGAGTATTATTTTTATATTGTGCCAACTTATTCAAAAAGAAAAGTCTCAAAATCCTAACATGAGAAAATGGAATCTTCATCATTTGTAGTGAAGAGTTAAGAGGTAAGAAAAATTTAGTTGGTGATGAGTGACGCTTGTCCTCCACCGAAGTTTCATGCTATTTTAAATATTTCTATGAAAGGAAATTTAACAAATGTGTTATCATCGATATCACCTAAGATTACTATGATACATGATGTATGGAGCTTCTATATATGTAAAATTGGTGAAGTTGGAGATTATGAGATCTGTGTGGCATATGAGAAATTGTGTGATGAAGGTATGCTAAAGGATGAGTTTAAAATTATTGAGAGGAAAGTGTTAACTCATGCCTTAGATTTTCTGAGAAACTTTAAGATTGAATGGATTAAATTTGTACTAAGAAGAATCAATTACATGTAGTTATGGTTAGAAAATGGACCTATCAAGATTTTAAAGAAAGTGATTCATAATTTTACCATATATCCTAAGACAGATTAGAAGAAGACAATGTGTTGCCTAAGCCGAGAAGAAATTGATACTAATACAAAATTTTAGTGGAATGGATAAGGAATGTCTATTTCAACCATCACAAATCCAATGATTGAGTTTGTAGTGAGAGTCATCTCTCACAAAATATATCAGTCAAGTAGACAGAATAGTGTGCCTTGTTTGGTAGTTGACCGAGCATGGAATATTGTGATGAAGGATCATGAATATGATCTTGTCAAGTTGCAAAGATCACAATTGGTAGAAAACCTTGCATCCATCCAAAAGGAAAATAAATCAATGTGTAAGTTTGGATCATTAATTATGTGTATTTTCTTTTATGTTCGAAACTATTTTCCAACTATTGGAAGCATTGTTTGGGAATAAGTAAAACCCTTTACAAGATAGATTAGTGAGTACATAATGTAGTTGGAAGAATATTTTGAAAATATTATGGATGAATATTTTGAGGAATTCAAATAGAAGTTGAGGAAAAGACCAAGGATCTCATCATCATTGCAATGATGTATATTTTCTAGTAGACACGGATAATACATTTGTGTAGGCAGTTAAGCCTAGGAAAGCATGGCTTAAACCTTTTGGCTATGAAGTTGAAAGTGATAATGTGAGTGCAAGCATTGTTGCACTACTCAATGAGGAAATTGATGAAAAAGTCAATCCCTTTGGTAAATATGAGGAAGCAAAGGCTAGAATAATAGATGATATCAATATTTCTTCCACTGGCAAGAAGAGAAAGAAAATGATTGAAGACCTAGAAGAGAAGCTAGGTACACAAGTTAAAGGAAAAGAACCTTTGATGTTAACACAAGGCCTTGAAGAGGATAAAGAATATGACAACATATAGAGGAAGAGGAAGAAAGTGTTGATAAAAAGGGAAAAGCCCTAGCACTTTTTACCCCACCAGAAAAGAAGGCAAAATTAGTTGACCAAAAGGCAAGGAAGGTTGTGAAGAAGACAAGAACAATGCCCCTCTCTCCTCCTACACCATCAAGACTGAGAACCAAGGAAGTGACAACAAGTAGTGTTGAGCCAAAAATAAAGAAAGGAGTAGTAAAAATTACCGAGCTAAGCAAAGGTCGAGTGGCACCATTATTGAGAAAATGAAAATGCCAGCCACCCAAGAACAACCAAAGAGAAGAAGGCCAGTAAAACAGAAAGAGGTTGAAGAGGAAGATGCAAAGAGGATCAAGTCTGATGAACCTGGTCAGCACCAAGAAATTGTACATACTAAGCCTAAAATCATTGATGATGTATGTGACAATATCAAAAACTATGCAAGTCTATCAGGATTTAGGTATGTGAAGTATGATACATTGAATATTGATGATAGATCCAAGGTAGAAGAGGCCATGATAGACATAATGGCTAACAATAAATTTTCTCCTATAGAAATGGAGAATAAGGTTCCAAATTATTTTTATAGTAGACTAGATAGAAAGTGGCAACTGACAAGAGAAGTAGAGAAGAAAATTAGAGAAGGCACATTGGCCAAGATTATGCCTAAACTAACCAATAAAGATAAGATAACATTTTTGGAGAAGTATAGAATATTCATGATATTACAGAATAAAGTTGATGTTTTTGTACAAAAAAATGAGTTGTTATGGAAATGCATTTTTGGATAGAAAGCTGAGGAAAAGGAGGCAGTAGACACTATCACAATTGAAGACAATCCCAGTGGCAAAAAGGATTCGAGAATGTCAAGCCCATAGGGAAGTATATCACCTATTCATACACCTGGCATTCCTATCATCCAATAAGTAAAGGACTATCCTAAATTAGGAGAACCACAAGTCTTGGTAGTTGATTTTAATCAACAAATAAAGAAGATTGAGTAGTAATTGCAATATGCCTCTCAAACCAAAATAATGGTAATTGATGTTGAGGAGCCAGAACAATAGGAACTAGTAAAGGAAACACATGTAGAGATATCTATTATAGGTTGGGAAGAACTACATGTCAGGACCTCAAAATGAGGAAAATAAGGAGTCTAAACAATAAGGAGAAGATAAAGAACAAAATAATGTAGATTCTCAAGCATTATTGAGTGCTATTAGTGTTGTCCCTGGCACTAAATTTCAAGCAAGACCGAGTGATGAGACCCCCTCACAGACTCTAACTCAAGTTGTGTCAAGCAAAAACACTCTGAGGAAAGGAAAAGAAAAGATGAAAAAAAAAAGTTCTCTAGGTACAATTGTGACATTGGATGAAGTAATTGAAATGCCAAATGGGATCTAAACAATCTCACTTTTGAGAAAACTTTTATCTTGCAAGATATTCTCACAAGAAAGAAGAAGCAAGAAGAAATGAAAAGGGAGCAACAATAGAAACAAGCATTGCATGATATCAAAGACATACTTATTGATACCTTTGATATAGAGAACATTGATGAATACATTCCTGTAATATCTCAGTTAGTACAAATAGTTGAAAATTTTAATATTGAGGATATCAAAGCTAATGAAAACCTAACAACCTAGTATTTAATCAATGTTGATATTTCACTTGGAGGTTATGCAAAGGGAGGTAGCTAAAAAAAAGTATTTAATTCAAAGAGATCATAATCTCTCAATTGCTAACAACTTTATTTATTTAGCTGCAAATTTGGAGATCAAGATTCATGTTTTAGAATCAACAAGAACCACATGGGATCATGCACTTTTGATGATCAATCAAATTAATAAACCCTTCATTGAAAAATATAGTTTAATTCCACCCTATCAATAAACACCCAACAACAAACATAAGTGTCAAAAACAATGGGGAGTGATTAATTTAGATTATTTCTATATAAAAGAAGGAAATGATCAAGAGAAAATGATACAGAGAGTTAGTGCTTAGTTAGGTAGAAGATAGACAATGTATGATAAAACATCACACTACTTTGAGTCATGTAAAGTATTATATATTGTATGTTGTAAATTTTTTGAAGTTCTATAAGAATCGAGTCATAGGCTAAGGGAAAGTGTTATTATTTTGTACTCAATAGTTACAATCATGACAAAGTGTTTTTGCCACTAATGTCAAAGGGGGATATTGTTGCTATCTTTAAGTCATGTTGTCTATTACTATCAAACACTTAGTCATATATAAGGTAGAGACAACTGGTCATCACTACAACTGAGCTACTCTATATAGGACAAGTCATGTAAAGACTTGTATATAATCTTGTATATGTTAAGCTCTATAGGAGTCGAGCAAGTCTTTGGTTGCCAAGTACTTCTATACAAGCTGAGTATAGTGACTGTCGAGAAGAAAAAGCACATTGATGTTGAGTTATATAGAAGGAGTCAAGTGTAGTTAAGGTTGAGCAATAGAATAAAAATTAGTTACAACTGAGCATCAAAGACATTATGTGACGAGTAACACATAGTGAACATAATTTTCTAGAATGATATAAAATTTGAGGTAAAGTATTTTGAGCCAACATGAACACCACATTTCATGATTATAGAGTCTACATTTCCTTTTTTGAAGCAAAAACTTATTAAATGCATTTTGAAATTTTCATAACATTCTCTAGGTGCTTTATTTAACCCATACATTGATTTCTTCAATTTGCATACCATGCCTTTGTCTTCAGTAAGTGGAAGACTATCAAGTTGTGAAGTATATACATCTTCCTCAAGTTTGCTATTCAATAAATTTGACTTCATGTCCATCTGATATACCTCAAAGTTCTTGTTAGATGAATACGCCGAAAAAATTCTTGCTACTAAGCTTGCAACAAGAGAAAAAGCTTCTTCAAAGTCTATACCTTCTTGTTGTGAGTATCCTTTGCACACTAACCTTGATTTGTTTCTTACAACTTTACCTTGTTCATTCATCATATTCCTAAATACCCATTTTGTACCAATAAAATTCTTGTCTTTATGTCTAAGGACAAATTCTCATTTCTTATTCTTTTATATTTGATCAAGTTCTTCTTTCATAGAATTTACCCAAAACATCTTTGCATGCCTCATCAATAGTCTTAGGTTCAACTTGTGAAACAAAACAAAATCCTTCTCTTACTTTGTTTCTTGTCATTAATCCTTTGTTTGTACTACCAATGATTTTTTTTTCAGCATAATTTTTTGTAACGTACATGTTAGTATCTGTAAGACTTGTTGTCTATTAATCTCAAACACTTAGTCATATATAAGATAGAGACAACCAGTCATCACTATGATTGAGCTACTCTATATAGGATGAGTCATGTAAAGACTTGTATATAATATTGTATATGTCGAGCTATATAGGAGTTGAGCAAGTCTTTGGTTGCCAAGTTCTTCTATACAAGCTAAGTATAGTGAATGTCAAGAAGGAAAAGCACATTGATTTTGAGTTATATAGAAGGAGTTGAGTACAGTTAAGAATGAGCAATGAAATGAAGAACAATTACAATTGAGAATCAAAGACAACATGTGTCAAGTAACATAGAGTGAACATAAATGTTTGGAATGATACAAAATTTGAGGTAAATTGTTATGAACACCACATTTAATGATTATAGAGTTTTTTATAGAGGTTGTTACGTGTTCTAATGTGGATCATCGATCCCTATGAGGAAAGAAAAACCAATCAAATGTAGTGGCAAAAAGGGAAGCATCTAGAAGACTTCACATATGCCTTTAAATAGGCATATCCAAACCCAACTTTTATAGAGTAGAGTGAGTTATCATAGAAGAGATTGTGAAGTGTGCAAAGGAGTTAAATTTTAGATGATGCATGTGTGAAGTTGTGAAGAATAGAGTTTAGAAACCTAATGAAGTAGTGAAGGACAAAGAAAAGATATATCAGATTGGAGATCAGATTAGAGATTGGAAGGAGGAGATCCATAATCAACAATTGTAAGTGTTTACCAAAGGATTAGGTAATAAGTTAGTTTTAACAGATTGAATAAGGGAAAATCTCTTAACAGAGTGGTTTTAACAGACCTTTGTAAATATCCTAACAGAGTCCTTACTTCATTATAAGTGTAAAATCCTTTAATTAAGGTTAGACCTAACTATCTTAAAAGATTTTAATAGGGTAGACCCCTCACAAGGTAGATCATTAGAAGTGATCAAAATTGTAACCCTAACAGGTTGACTTTATTACTATAGTAGTGAAGATTTGTGGGTGTCATCCCCACCCCAATTTTACCTTCACCTTGGAGGGTTTCTAGGTTACCAAATCTTTTGTGTTGTGTTTACATTTCATGGATGTGATGCATAGTTAGAACTGCTTATTACAACATTTAATTTTCCAAGTTATGTTATGAATAAACTAGATATCAAGTGGTCAATATGGTGAATACAATAAAGTTCTTTTGAAGGAGAAAATATTTATAGATCCTGATTCACCCCTCCTCTCAATATCTTAGTTTCCAAATTAACATCCAACATTACTTTGGTGTTATTTTCTCTTCTTCAAGTTCTTCATTAGTTTATACCTATATATAATTATCCAATTCAAATAATTGTTCATGTTTTTCATTTTGATTAATCATGGTCTCTTACATGTACTAGACTAATTATCATCTAAATCATAACCAAGTATCCTTTCTTGCACCTAAAATATTTTATTAACTCTTACATTTGCACTTTCAATTATTGTTCAAGTAATCTTTGATTATAACATCTATATACTTTTCTCTTAGTATAATAACCAAGAAATATACCTTCATCACTTCTACATCAAATATCCCTATATCATCTTCTCTCTTGATGTAAAATTTGATTAAAATTATGTAATCAAATGTAAAATGTTACAAAAATCTTCTCTTACTTTGTTTCTTGTCATTAATCCTTTGTTTCCACTACCAATGATCTATTCTTCAGGATGATTACTTGTAACTTACTTTGATGTTATTTTACGTTCTCCAAGTTCTTCGTCAGTTTAAACCTGTATATTTTTATCCAATTCAAATAATTTTTCATGTTTTGCATTTTTTATTAATCATAGGTCTCTTACTTGTACTAGCCTAATTATCATCTAAATCATAACCAAGTATCCTTTCTTGCACCTAAAATATATCATCAACTCTTACATTTTTACTTTCAATTATTATTCTTTATCTTTGATTATAACATCTATATACTTTTCTCTTAGGATAATAATAAGGAATTATACCTTCATCACTTCTACATCAAATCTCCCTATATCATTTTCTCTCTTGATGTAAAATTTGATTACAATTATGTAATCAAATTTCAAATGTCACAAAATTCTTCTCTTTGTTTCCTATCATTAATCCTCTATTTTCACTACTAATGATATGTTCTTGAAGATGATTCCTTGCAACTTTCTTTGGTGTTATTTTCTCTTCTCCAAGTTCTTCGTTAGTTTATACATGTATATAATTATCCAATTCAAATAATTGTTCATGTTTTGTATTTTGACTAAGCACAGGTCTCTTACTTGTACTAGCCTAATTATCCTCTAAATCATAACCAAGTATCCTTTCTTGCACCTAAAAACTTTCATCAACTCTTACATTTGCACTACCTTCATCACTTCTACATTAAATCTTCCTATATCATCTTCTCTCTTGATGTAGCATTTTATTAAAATTATTCTTAAGTATTTCATAATGGTTATATGACCAAATCATACCTCATAAGGAATCTTATATGCTCCTTGTCTGATTTGAACTTTGTTCATAGTGTATACTATTGTGATAATTGCTTCTCTCCAATAAAGATGTTCTATGTTACACTCTAGCATCATCTCTCTAGCAACTTCACTCACCTTTATATTCCTCTTTTCAGCTATACCATTCTAATGTGGAGTTTTAAGAGTTGACACCTAATTTTTAATTCTATTGTCTTCACAAAAGATATTAAACTGATTTGATGTGAATTCTCCTCCTCTATAAAATCTCTAACATTTGATTCTCAAACTAGATTCATTTTCAACTTTAGCCTTTAATATCTCAAACTTGTCACAAGATTTTGATTTCTCTCTTAAGAATACAATCCACATCATTCTTGTATAATCATCAATGAAAATAATGAAATATCATTCATTAATTTGTTTGAACAATCTACAATTTCTCTAAGGTAGTAAATTTATTGCCAGGAAATTAACTCTTTTTTTGTTTAGCCATCACACATTCCTTAAATGTCATGTCAAAGGGTTTCACATTCTTATATAGATCTCTTACAACACTAGTATTACTTACCTTCACAATATTATCAAAGTTTGTATGAAAAAATATTCTATGTCATAACTAATTGTAATCTACTTTAGCAACCAAGCAACTTATCTCAGTAGGATTCAACTAAAAAATATTACCTGTGGTTCTTGTACTTGTACTAATCAATTTTCTATGGTTATCCTTGATTGAACACATCTTCTTAGTAAATTGCAGATGATATCCCTTATCAAAAAGTTGTCCAACATTCAAAAAGTTATGTTTTAATCCATCAATAAAGTATACATCTTTAGTGTTAGTTTTACCATCAAGTGTAATAGATCCCTTTCCCTTAATAGGACATGGAGCATTATTTCCAACTCTGACTACACAACCATCACAATAGTTCAACTCAAAAAAAAATTTGTCACTTGTCATGTGATGTAAGCATCCACTATGTATATCCAATCAAATTTTTTCTTAATCTTTTATACAAGATTTTTTCTTCTCTAACAAGACTCTCTTCCTTAATAGCAATGAAACCTATCTCATCTTCTTCATCAATTTCTAAGAAAATTGTTTCCTTGATTTCTATTTCACCATCACTAGCATAGAAACAATCTTTTGGAATATTTGACTTGTAATGCTTCTTGGGCTTAAATTTTTGTTCTCTCTTTGGACATTGGTAAAAAAAAAGACCAATTTTTTTGGAATGCCAATAAGAAAAATCTATCTTACTTTTAGGTTCTCTATTCACAGTCATTAAAGCAAGCTCATCAATTTTCCTTTGTTCTTCTTGCATTTCTTCCCAATCTCTAGCATAATCACCTTTAATGCTTGCACTTTTATTTAGTACCCTTTTATCATTGTGCACATTGGATCTTAAAGAAGATTCAATTCTAGGCACATTATCTTTTAGTCTACTAGAATCAAATGCTTGTAATTTTTCAATCAAAGTCTCTCTATTAAAGTCATACATAAGTGGAATAACTTATTCTATTGCAATCACCTTAGTATCATAAGCAAAATTTAAAGATCTAAGGATATTGTAGCATACCTCAACTTTTCATATCGTTCCTCTAGAACCTTTTATACCTATAACAATCTCAGTAATCCTTTGAACATATGACCTAACATATTCATTGTCTTGCATTCTTGCACTTTCAAGCATAGATTTCCAATTATGTAACCTAGACTTCTTTGTGTATGAATCACCTTCATAGAGTCTTTCTAATTTATCCCAAATTCTAAAAACAAAATAAAGGCTCTTACGCTTCTCTTTCATACCTATTACATATAATTTAGAGCTTATTTTCTACATCGGTACATTAGGGTAGATATTTTTCTTCATTTACTATAATTTTAGTCTTTATAATCAACTATTAGTCAATCCTCTTGATAAAAAATGAGTTCTCATTTTATCCTTCCCACTATCATAGTTGTATCCATCAAATTTCAGACTTTCCTTCTTAAATGTCATGGATTTCCTCAAGCTACTGATCTTCCTTATCAAAGAAGACTTGATGCTCTGATTCCAATTATTAGAAAGTAAAGTCCACCCACACAATAGAGAGTAGGAGGGGGTGTGAGTATGTTGTGAGAAAATTAAATTTGTATCCAACTTATTAAATCCAACTTCAATAACCAAAAAAATGAAGCATAACAAGAGATAAACCATACATAGTGACACAATGATTTTTTGATTAGGGAAACCCTTCATTAGAGGAAAAACTTGAGTGGGGATGGCACTGGCAAGATTGTTTACTAATATAAATGTTCCTTGTGAAAGGATGTGACCCTGTTAGGAGACCTTGAACCCTTGTTAGAAGGTTCAAACCTTGTTAAAGGCTTGTAGGATTACAACTGAACTCATTGTCCAAAATGCTTCAATCAATAATGAAGAGTATATCTTTAGGATAACATATCTAATAAGATGAATTGGCCAATATCGCAACCCAATTGCCAATATAGTTCCTTTGAAGCTCAAGATCATCAACCAACTATATCTTTGTTATGCTATGATCAAACTTGCATCCTTTTTTTCCATAATAACAATACAACCACACACATAATGCATCTAGGGAAAACATCTTTCCTTTATACCCTATCCAAATAATTAATTAGGTTAGTATGTTATGGATTTCCCAATATACGATTGATTACATCGGACTACATTAAGTCATACATGCTTTCTTAAGTATCAACATAAATATTACAATAATGTTCTCAACATGCTACAATACAATTCATACTTTATCCAATAATGATCAATACATTTTACTAGCACAATTAACCACCACTAAAACATATTGCATGTTTTACTTTCGTGGCCTCTCCATAATAATCTCCAAGCTAAGATATCATGAGCATAGTATCACAAACATGTCTTAAACCATGGTCCAAGCTTACTAACATTAGCTTCCACCTCACTAATAAGATACAACCAATTTACCAACAACTATCTCTAATCGAATTTTTTGTATACTGGTTTACTACTAGTCTTCACCCAATGATTTGTATCTCATCCAATACTCAATAGGAATGTAAGAGAACATAGATGTATCATCCACACTCATTCATGAATAAAATCCTATATTATGTGCCAACTTCATCGACCTCATAATCCTTTGCAATGTGAAGAATCCATGTCTTTCATTTAAACAAACATATATGTTGACATCAATGAAAAAACTTTTCATGAGTACAACACATCGCCAACATATACAAGTATCAACTAGACATGTATTCCTAACAATTATAACCCTAGATTTAAAGCATTGAAAGAGTATCAAGATATTGCTTAATGTATTGTGAATCTAAGATGGATTGTAAGAGCCTAAAATAATAAATGATAGCTACTTTCATCCATGTTTGATAGATAGCTTTAAAGTCATCCACAAAATATAAGAAACCACATTGATAAAAGGAAATTGGGAATAATCAAGTATGTCCCCTCTATTAATTAAGTAGAAAATATAAAGGCAGGATATTAAAAAAAAAAATTGCATCTATTTCTAAGTATTCTTCTCAGTAGTGAATAGAATACAATTAGAACAAAAGTTTTAGATTCATTTGAACCCTATTTTTTACAATGTGCCCACATGATTATATGGGAAGGGCCCTATGTTTTTGGAATGTGGAAGAATAATTATTGTGGTTACTATAGTTGTCTTAAAATGTTGATCTTCTAATTTTTACTCTTCTTCCATTCATATGGCATGGGTGCCTTTTGTGCCTTTTGAATTCCTTTCTATCTTGAGGGAACAAGTTCTCAACTCAACTCGTAGTGATTCATCATTTTTCACAACATATAGGTGAATACAAACTTGGATCAAAATTTTCTCAAGATTCATTGCTAGCTGAAAAAATAATTTGTTTACTTTAAGGATGTATACCTTTCATCTTGCTCAATATTCACAATGGCATACCTTGTTAGATCAGTCTCTAAGAGATCTAAAATGGATCCCTTAGAACATTCCTTTGGAACATTGTATTAAGAGGTGGATGACAATTTTGATCCTAAATTCTTCTTTGACGACGTCCAAAAATGTACTTTCCTAAAACATAGAAAAATAAAAAAACAATATTTTGATGTTTCTCAATTCTATTCAAAATTCCCCAAATCATCTTCAAAATGCTCTGGATAAAAGTTGTGGAAGATAACATATACATAAGGCATATCCTTCATCTAAAGACATTTTTACATTTTCAAATAGATTTCCTAATAGTAGAATACACTGATCAAAGTTTATGCTCTCATTAACCATTTTATGTGCCAAATAAATAGCCACAAAAAATGCAACAACTTCACAATTGGAAATACTAATTTTATATGTAATTGTTGTTTTATTAGGATCGATTGTAGATGTAGTTGCATTGCCATATTGGTATATACTTTTCAAATGCATCAATCTCCTCTTATATGTATTACAAATGACACATGGAGAGACATGTCTCCTCATGAGACATGTCTATCCATTATAATTAATAAAATAATAAATAAATCTAATATCTCATATTATATATATATATATATATATATATATATATATATATATATATATATATATATATATATATATATATATATATATATATATATATATATATATATATATATATATATATATATATATATATAAGATATATATACACACACACATACACACGCACGCACGCACTCATGCGCGCGCGCGCGCACACACACACACACATATATAAACAGTTATAATGGTCTCATAGGTTTAACCGACTAAAGCTACCAAACATTAACACTCCCTCTTAGCTAGGGAGGATAAACAAGAATTTGGATAGCATATTACCTCAATGTAAAAAATAGTTTTTGGAATGTCAACTCATTTGACTTCCCAATTTATTGAATGCTAATTCATTTGACATTTGAAAGTCAAATAGTTTGACTTTGAATATCAACTCATTTGATGTTAGAATGCCAACTCTTTTGACATTTGTGAATGTCAACTCATTTATTCACTAGTTGCTTTTGAGTAATGGCCTCCTGAATGTCAAGTTGCAAGATATTCACTAAGTACTATAAGTAATGGCCTCTTGAATATCAATTTTCATACCATTCACCATGTACTCAAAGTGTTTATAAGGTATGTGCACTCACATTCTCATAATGTGTACCATATAAACATCCACCATGCAAAGTACAATCTATCATGATCTGCATAGACATCGTAAGATATCCATCATAATAGATTAAAGTATTGAAAGATCATGACCTTTCAATAACTTCTACAAATACAAGTGATAATCATTTGAAATTTTAGAGGAAAATTTAGGAATCACAATCCTCTTGACTGCTAAAATTGATTATTGGAGAATTCATCTTCAACATGGTCTACTCCCTCTTAACCAATATATCGGAGATCACCAAAGGTTGTCCCTCTTGATCATATCTTCTATCTACTCACTCTCTTCCAAGGTTGTCTCTAATAAAATGTCACTCCCTCTTTTTCCCTACAAGAACATTCTCGAAGGAAAAGATCAAGGCAAATAGCTCTTATAGTATGCATTGAAAACATAAACAAAATAGAGACTAATATAATACTCAATATAAGATTTTTCCAATAAAATGTAGATAATTATAAACTAGTGTCATTCCCTCTTATATTGAAAATAATCCTTATTATTTCCTAATATAGTTAGATATCTAGTTTATATATAAATATTGAACATATAAATATATATATTCCATATGTATATATCTTAATATTTTCAACATAATATTATCACACACACACACACACACACACACATAACTACTTTCAAATAATAATTTTTCATACCTCATTTATTCCCCTCGTGTCTCAGTTGGCACAAAGTTTTTATAAGGTATGATGTGTTGCAATTATGAGTGGGCCCTTTGATGGTTGATTACCCGCCTTAAATATCAGTCCCTTGTTATCACCTTGTGTGTTGTTTTGTGTAACTTACTTAACCTTTTGAAGCTAATTATCCATCCTACTGCCACATGGTGATGTGGTCTACGAATTGCCTTTGACTATGAATTTACACCTTTATGTGTGCCATGTAGAGGTGAGTGGGCTTGGTCACCTTTATATTTAAGCTGTTAGGCTTATATGTGGGAGCTTTGCTCCCAAATTTTATAATTTTTCGCTAACAAATTGTCAGCCCCCTACTGTAAAAATATATTTCCAGTTATTTTGAACTATTTTCGGTTATTTTGATTTCTTTTCATTTTTCTTTTTCTTTTTAAAATTGGCAAGTTTCTAATTGTGGTGACCACTTTATAAGATTCTAATTTAATCTTAGAATTTGCATGTTTCTAATTGTGATGACTAGTTTTTAATTCTCTTTAGGACTTTGTCTATAAAATAAAAATCTATGAGTAGAATTCACTGAAGGTATTTTTCTTAAACAACTTGAAGAACCATTATTTTTCACTTTTATCCTTGAAATACATTTGTTGAGGTAGTGAATCTTTTGCTTTTTTTTGCATTTTCATTTGTGTTTGTATTTCTCTCTGCAAAGATTTCTTGATATGTATGTCTCCTTTCTTTTGTCATTTTCAGCATTAAAATATCTCTATATAATCAAATTTTTGCCATGAAATTATTTATGTGTGCGAAAGCTTGATAAAAAATGTGGGTCAAGTGAAGGATTTGTAGTGAAGTGGTGGTTGAAGAAAAGGAGAGGGAATCAAGTATAGTAAGAGTAATGCATTCAACATTGTAATCAATTTTAAAATATTTAAAGAAAATTAGGTTAGTGTGTATGAAATATGTAAAGGATAAAATTGTACTGGTAATCATAATCAAATGGTGACTTGGGGTTGAAATAGAATGGTGATTTTGCCTTTGCAATTTTCCAATATAAACTATACTCTTCTTTAAAATTTGTTGCTTTTCTGTGAAAAAGTTGTTGGGAATCTCATGGAAAATGCTTGCAATATCAAGAAAATAGGAATGCCAAACTTTCATTTTAAGTTCGTCAATCTTGAATATTTTTAATGTAATTTTTTTACATTTGATTTAAGTTAAATTGGAATAAAATTGTGAAATTTGTGAGCACATTTTCTAGACAAATCTTTATTATTTACTTTTAGCATAGTCTAGAATAATTTTATCTCAGATTGGTGAAAAATATTGTAAACGTTATCTATTTTGAGCTTGAAAATGTTTAAATTAATTTTCAAGAAAAAATAACAAAAAGATTTGATAGAGAGAACTAGTACAAACAAATAAAAATACCAAAAAAAAAATCTCAAGAAAGATGTACATATGAAGAAAAATCTCAAGGAAGATGTACATGTAAAGAAATACTAGCAGTTGCATGTGTTTGTACATACAACGATAAGCCGATATGAAAAAGTAGATAATTTATAATATGTAGAAAGAATCAATAAAACAATATATGTCCAATCAAATCTTATATATTAAGTTTAATTTTTTAATTCTCTAAAATGTGTAAAGTTTTGAGTGTTGCAAAATGTGCCATATAACATCAATAAATAAAATAATAAAATTTTAATTGCTAAAAATAGAAATGTGATTATACATACATACATACATATACATACATACATATATATATCTATATGTACACACACACACACACACACACACACACACACACATATATGTATATATATATATATATATATATATATACATATATATATATATACATATATATATATATATATATATATGTATATATATATATGTATATATGTATGTATATATACATACATATATATATATATACATACACATATATATATATGTATGTATATATACATACATATATACATATATATATATATACATATATATATATATATATATATATATATATATATATATATATATATATATATATATATACATATACATAAATATACATATATATACATATACATCTACACACACACACACACACACACACACATAAAAGATTAGAGGCTATAATTTTGATGTTAGTGAATAAATTATCCTCCATAACATTTATTATTTATTCTTCTTTTATGTACATCATGTGCTAAGCATATTAATTGAAAATTCAATAAAAGATTATATAATAATAATAAATTAATTTTTTAGACATTTACTGTTACATACAACATATTAATCACAATTTACAAAAATAAACATGAAAGCAAAATAATAATAAAAATGGACTAAACTTTTCTTAAAAAATCATCAAACTTTATTATCATATTTAAATAAATAAAATTATTAAAGTAAAATATAAAAAATTGAATCTTAATTTCAAATATAAAATGATAAGTTTTATAATTATTTTTAGTGTTTAAAAAGAAATCCTATTAAAATATTAAGTCATTAATGTCTAATTAAAAAAAATGTTTTTTTTCAGCTATACATTCTAAAAATTAGTAACAATGAATTAGAAACGTATCAACTGTGAGTAGTTAAAATTATAAAATATCTTAATAATTAGTAAGTTTATTAAATTTTTATTATACTTATTATTATGAAATACAAATCTTAACATACAATCAAAAAAACTATAATCAATAAGAGAAATAATAAATTACCATAATGAAATTGTTAAAGAGGTATTAGGTACTTAAAACTTGTTTGTGGATGACCTCCATAAAAAAAATTTTAAATGTCAAAAATTTAAAATACTTTTCAAATTATAGTTTTCTACAATATTTCAGAAATATTCATCTCTCATTCATAGTTCAAAAATTGCATAATTTTTTTATTTTAAATTGTAGCTAATTTTTCTAATAATGTAATATTCTATTCAATCACAATCTGCAAAAATAAACATGAAAGCAATTTTTGTTTAAAAAAGAGATGGATTAAGATTTTCTAAAAAAAAACTAAACTTCATTTGTATATTTAAATAAATAAAATAACTAAAGTAAAATATAAAGAATTGAATGTTAATGTCATTTATAAATGACAAATTTTCATGAGAGTTTGTAATTATTTTTTAGTGTTTAAAAAGAATTGTTATAAAAATATTAAGTCATTAATGTCCAATTTAAAAATTATGAATATTTTTCAATTACACTTTTAAAAATTAGTAACAATTAATTAGAAAATGTATCAACAATAGTAGTTATAGTTATATAAAATCTTTAATAATTAGTAAGTTTCTTATATTACATTATACTTATTACTAACAGTTGCACATTTATATACATCATACAATTAATCGGTAAGAGTAATGTGTCTTGTACAATGAAGACTATATTTCCCAAAAAATATGGTATTAAATTTGTCATAAATAGCCTAAAAGATAATCCCAAATAACAAATGTAACATCTAATATCAATCTGAATGGACTTTTTTTTCATAAAAGAAATACAAGATTCATGTTCAAATTAATTTTTCTAATTTTTAATTATACTTTTGAATATTTTTTAATCAAATAACATTCAAATCACCTACCATTTTTTTAGCACCTAGTTTAATCTCATCAAATATAATTGACCGAATTCTTCATATCAAAAGTTGAGAGCACAAATGTAACATCATGACATGTAACATTGTCTTGGTTTAGAATAAAAACTTTAGAAAAATATCACAACTTATTGTTTATTCACAATATCTAGTAACATACTAAAAACACTAAGTCAATCAATTGACATCAATGCCAATCTAAGAATTAATTCATCTATCATCAAATTTGTACCAATCTTCATCAATGTAATCACTTAGCATCACTACACCGGTTAAACATAATATAAAGTAGCTACTATGAATGTTATTTTATTAAATTTAAATTATAAATATTGTCTTTCTTTTGAACAAATTAGATAGTGTTCAAATCTCATAATAGACAAAAGAAAATCTTAGTAATATCAAAAATATCACATTTTTATAAAAACATTATATTGAGTTACTCAAAATCTATCAATATGATACCATATAATTTTAAAAATATGTTCAAATAATTCAATGATATAATGAAACAAAATAGTAACTAATAAGTAATGATATAAATAGATACAAAATACATATGAATTTTAATATAATTTTAAAATATTTTTGAATTCAAATGACAAGTAGATATTTAGAGAAAAATAGAAATATTAGTTAATCTTAATTATATTTAAGAATAAAATTTAGTTATATAATATTTTTTAATCTATCATTTATATCACATTCTATAATTTATTATTAAGAACTATAAATTAAGAAGAATAAAATTTGATTGAAAATATTAAAATACAAATAAAGCATAAACTTTTCATGAATCACAAATTCATAAATATATTTTTATGTAATTACAATATTTTAAATTTAAATATCTACAATAGAACATTTTTATAATGTAAATTCTCAAAATTTCATTCTTAACAAAAATTAGAAACTTGTTTCTAGAATTAAAACTGAAAGTGCTAAAATTTTAAAACAAAATAAAAGAAACTTTCATTATTATTTAGTAAAGCTTTATTATTAAGAGATTTTAAAAAATAAGATTTAAGTGTATTAATATTTAATTTTTTAAATATTAAAAAATAAAATAATTATAATTCATTTATTAAATTGAAAATAATAATAAATTATTAAAAACAATTATATTTAATATATATAATTTTTTTATTTTTAAAAATTAAGTAGTCTAAAATAATTTACTAATTTTTTTTAGCTAACTCTCTTTTAGATAAATAGCTTATTTAATTTTTAAAATTAAAAAGTATGCATCTTATTTTTATAAAGTTCAATTTTTTAAAACATGCTATACAACTATAGTTTAGTTGGGCAATTAAAAGTTTAGGCTATGCTTTTAATTTATTATTATACTTCTAACAAAGGTTTGAAAACAAAATTAAAAATTGAAATTAATTTATAAAAAGAAAAAATACAATTTTTAATGATGTTTACCATAACAAAATATAAATAACAAAGAAATTAACACATTGTTGTATTATTGTGGATAAGTAAGAGAAAATAACAAAATAGTTTAATTCTTAAATATGAATCAACCACAACAAAACAAAAATATAATGAGAGATCTAATGTTTAAAAAAAATAAAAATAAAAAACTCTTCGATGATATTATTTGTAAATATATAATTCCATAAGAGATCTAAACCTCAACCTTAATGTACTCATCAATTTCATAATAGAATGATTAAAATGTTAGAGAGCAACAATGCACATTTTGAGGAAAAAACTCATCCTGATAAAATGATTATAAGTCTTTTGTACATATAATCTCAAATCCATTTTTATATAGTTGACTGTCAAATTTTTATCATTATAAGTCTTTTCTACATATAATCTCAAATCTATTTTTGTATAGTTGACTATCAAATTATTTGTAAATTTATAGATATATTTACACAAAACTAATTTTAAAATAGATCTCTTTGTTCTCAAACAAAATTGTACAATTAAAATAAATGAATCTATCAAGAAAATCAATGGATCTCTCTATTCATCTACAAATAAAAAATAAACATTTTCACTATGAATAATTTTAAAATTTGTCTTCAAAGGAAAACAAATTTGAAAAATGAAGTTTGTAAGACAAGAGGGTGAAATGATAATGGGAAGAAATCACAAAAAATAATGTTTTCAAAGGCAATAGTTGATGGGGACACGACCCAAGCATAGAATGGACACAACAAGAAAAGGGAAATTGTATTAATTGTGAAAATAAGCTAGTACATTCAGTACAGAGAAAATAGACTCCAAAACATGCCCTAAGGGCTTACAATAGCACAAAACTGGAGATAATTCCTCTTTTTGGTACCTCCTCTCAAATTCCACTCCGAACTGCCTTTTACAATGCCAAAAATGTTCTTAAATAGACCTCAGAGGGTTAAGGACTAGGATTACATTCTAGAAAGTGCTAGTAGGCATCCACTGACCTAGTAGAAGGTTCCAAAAGCTGCGTTAGAAGTTGGTACAAATCTAGAAGAATCCAAAAATGGTAACCGAACTTCCAGGAGGCATAACTTTCGAACCGTAGCTCCGATTGACGAACCGTTTACATTTTCGAAAAGCTCTCGAAGCACTTTATAGCCCTATGGACCAGCTTCGCTTGTCCCCCATTTTTTGGCCTTTTTTGAGGTCATTTAATGCCCCTAACTGACTTTGAAGCATTCTTAGGAGGTCTCCAAAAACTAAAAAACTGCGATAACTTTCAAACCGTGGGACCTTTTGACCTAATTCTTTTTCTGGAATGCTCTAAATTGCAACTACATTCATCTGGCCAATTTACACCTCCTAGTTCACCAAAATGATGCCTCAATTACATACTCCTATTTTTTTGACATTTACACGTATCCCAAGATGTTAAAATACTCTATCCCAGAACACTGATAGAGGAATTGTGAGAGTTGGAACCTTTATTTGACCCAAATGGGTATCTAGAAATGAAAACATATGAAACAGAAACTAAGTCTAAGTACAATTTTTTTTGGGTGACACAGGATTGCCCTTATACCTCTGGATGCTCCTGCATCAGACACCCAGGGTAGATTGAAAAGTGACCCTGTCACTTTATGAATGGTAGAGGAAATCCCAAATGGGAAACCTCAGCTGTTGAAATCCAAGTTGAGTCCTCTATCGATCGTCCTTTCCACTTGACCAAATATTCTTCATACTGCCTATTTCTAGTACTCCTACCCACATGATGATCTAGAATGTCTTCTATCTCCTCCTTCTTAGAAGCAGGAATTGGACATGGCTCTAACATCAGTTCCTCGTCTGCACCATCATCATGATACTCTATTAAGTCTGTAATGTTGAAAATAGGAGAAATTTGAATACCATCTGGCAACTCCACCTCATATGCATTTCCTGAGTCATGTTTCTTCAGAATTTTGCAGGGACCAAATTTCTTCATTTTCAGCTTGTTGTAAGTACCGGCTAGAAATATTTCTTTTCGTAAGTGTACCATGACTAGATCCCCTACTTGAAATTCCTTATGTCTTCTCCTTTGATCAGCCCCAGCTTTATACTCTTGATTCATCTTGGTAATGTGTGCTTGAACCTCCTCATGTAGACACTTGATATGTTCAGCAAATTCTTCAGCTTTAGCACTTGTCCTCTCCCCTTGCTCTATCTTCCTTAATTCTGGCGCAGTCCTTGGGCTACTTCCATATACAATTTGGAATGGTGATCTACCAGTACTCCTATTTACAAAGTTATTGTAAGAAAACTCGGCCTGTAGTAGAATCAAATCCCACCCCTTAGGCTTATCCCCAACTAAACATCTCAGTAAGTTGCCCAGACTTCTGTTTACCACTTCCGTTTGGCTGTTAGTCTATGGGTGATGTGTGGAACTGAATTTCAAGTTTGTTCTCAACTTTTTCCACAATGTTCTCCAGAAATACCCTACAAATTTAGTGTCTCTATCAAAAACTATACTATTTGGAAGACCATGTAGTCTTACAACCTCTCTGAAAAACAAGTCTGCAATATGGACAGCATCATGAGTTTTGTGGCATGGAATGAAAATTTCCATTTTGGAGAACCTATCGACCACCAAAAATATTGAGTCATTACCCCTTTGTGTCCTCGGCAATCCAAGAACAAAATTCATACTTATGTCCTCCCATGGCTTTGATGGAACAAGAAATGGCTGATATAGTCCAGTATTGTGGCTAAATCCCTTGGCAACTTGACAAACCTGGCACCTCTGTACAAACTTCTTCACATCTTGTGAAATTTGAGGCCAAAAATAATGTTCTCTAAGAATAGAAATGGTCTTATCTCAACCAAAATGTCCTGCCATCCCTCCACTGTGTTTCTCCTTAATCAAATTTTCCCTCATGGAACTCCTTGGAATGCACAATTGGCCACCCTTGAATAACATACCATCCTAAATCAAATAGTCTAACCACTTAGTTCTATCTACAACAACAGGCTCTTTACAAGCTTTCCACGCTTCAGCAAAATCAAGATCATCAGGGTACAGATTCTTGAGTTCATCAAACCCAACTACTTCAACCTGCATTAACGTTAGCAACAATTGTCTCCTACTTAGTGCATCTGCAACCCTATTAGATTTTCCACTTCTATGCTTCAACACAAATGTATAGCTCTACAAGAACTCTACCCACTTCATATGCCTCTGATTCAATTTACCTTGGCTATTTAGGTATTGTAATGCCTAGTGATCAGTATACAAAACAAATTCCTCTGGCAATAAATAATGCCTCCATTTCTTTAAGGCCTGAACTATTGCACAGAACTCTTGATCATAAACATAATACTTCTTCTTTGCATCATTCAATTTTTCACTAAAATATGCAATAGGCTTACCTTCTTGGCTCAATACAACCCCAATAGCTCTGCCACTAGCATCACAATCCACCTGGAACACCTTTCTAAAATCTGGAAGTGCCAACACAGGTTGTTCTATCACCTTCTTCTTCAGCAATTCAAAACTTCTCGCAACTGCTGCAGTCCATTTGAACTCTTTTCTATCCCCTCTTATTGTGTCAGTTAGGGGTGCACATATGCCACTGAAATTCTTAATAAACTTCCTCTATAAACTAACCAAACCATGAAATTATCTTACCTCAGTAGCAGACCTTGGAGTAGGCCATTCCAAGATGGCTTTTACCTTCTCTGGATCCATTTCGAGACCTTCAGGTGATATAACAAACCCCGAATAGACTAACTCCCTTTTTGCAAACATACACTTCTTCAAATTAATTAACAATTTCTCTTCCCTTAACCTTTCAAGGACACTACGAATATGCAATAAATGTTCTTTGAAAGTCTTGCTGAAAATTAAAATATCATCCAAATAGACAATAACAAATTTTCCCAAGAACTTCTTAAGTACCTCATTCATAAGCTGCATGAAGGTGCTTGGGGCGTTCGTCAATCCAAAGGGCATGACTAACCACTCATAAAGACCCTCCTTGGTCTTGAAGGTTATTTTCCACTCATCTCCTTCTCGAATCCGTATCTGGTGATAACCACTCTTGAGATCTATCTTTGTGAAGTACTGATCTCCACTCAAGCAGTCCATAAGATCATCCATTCTTGGCAAAAGAAATCGATATTTGATGGTTATCCTATTTATAGCTCTAGAGTCTGTACACATCCTCCACTCTCCATCCTTCTTTGGTGCTAGTACTGCAGGTACTACACATGGACTCACGCTCTCCCGAATCAAGCCCTTCCTCAATAGCTCCTGGACCTGTCTATTTAGCTCCTAGAATTAGATCTATCTGATGACTAATTTTCCTTACTAGTGGCAATCCTTCTGGAACATTATCAGAGATAATATCTCCAAACTCTCCTAGTAAATCTGAAACTTCAAGTGGTATTTCACTACTACCTTCTTTATCTTTCCTAGGAATCAAAGCATAGCACATACACTGATGTTTCATTCCATCTAAAAACTTTCTTCCATCAACAAGACAAATCCTAGCACTACTACATACCTTTTCACCTTCCTTTTTCATGGGCTTCAGTTTGTGGCGAACTCCATCCTTTGTTAGAGAGTATGTATTTGCATGACCATCATGTACTGCATGTATATCAAACTACCATGGTCTACCCAACAATAGATGGAAAACATCCATTGGAATAACATCACAGAGAACTTCATCATGGTAACTCCCAATTTTGAATTTCACTAGACATTGTTCACTTACCAGGACCTTATGATCATCTTTCACCCAAGCAATCTGATAGGGCTGGGGATGTTTCTCCCTCTTGAGCTTTGGCTTGGAGACCATCTCCTATGATACCAAGTTATCAGTGCTACCACCATCAATGATCACATCACAACATTTATCCTCACACTTGCATCTGGTACGAAACAAACTCCTCCTTTGTCCTGGTTCAATCTCACCACTTATTAGGACCCTTTCATTTACCAAGGTCTCTCCTCTTTCTGCATCCTTTGAATGTGATGATTGTGCATCCTCATCCACATGAGCAACCCTAGCTTGACCCTCAGCTCTCCTATCTATCCTTCCTTGTCATTGAGGGCATTCAAAGGCACGATGACCTTCTTCATTGCAATGGAAACAGGTACCACGGAAGCCTCCTCTTCCTTGTCCACGTCCTCTACCTCTTCCTCTCTGATTTCCAAAGTCTTGATCATGGGAGCGGTTGAAACCCTCATTCCTCTGGTTCCTGCTAGTACCCACATCTTCATTTTTCTTTTGGGTTTCATTTCGGCCTCCAGATGACCTTCCCCTTCCTCCTTGACCATGCCCTCTTTGTCTCCCTTCAAACCTTTTATTTAGCTTCTCTTTGACTCGTAGGGTAAACTGGTATGCCTCTTCAATGCTGGTCATTCTTACCAAATTTAATTCCTCCTGGATGCTAGGTCGCAACCCACTAATATAACGAGCAACCTTCTCCTTATTTGCTTTTGCATGCCGTGCTCTAATCAAAAGTTGATAAAACTCCTCTGTATATTCTTGGACTAATCTTCCTGGTTGTTTTAGCCCATGCATATTCTTAAACAAATCAAGCTCGTAGTCCACAAGAATGAACTACTTCTTCAATTTGTCCACCATGCGATCCCACCTTATGATCTTCTCCTTTCCTCTTCTATTTCTTTCCAATTGAACCTCTTGCCACCAGATTTTGGCATGGCCTTTCAGTTTGGCCTTTGCAAACTTAACCCTATCTGGGTCCCTGATATCCTCACACTCAAAGTATTCTTCCAGTTCATTGATCCAGTCGATCAACTCATCTGGTTTCAGATTTCCTGAAAATACACCCACATCAATTGTAGGTCTTTTCCCAAACTTAGTAATGGCCCTAAAAAGCCTTTCCTCTGCCTGATTCAAAACTTCCCCATCAAATTCCCCTTCTGGTCCAATTTTTTCTTCTTCATTGTCATCCTCACTGTCGTCACCTGCGGCAACATTTGTTCCTCTACGGAGCTCCTCCTGCAATGCTTGTACCTGCCTTTGGAGGGCTCTAACCTCCTCGAGATTAATAGCTCTGAACCTTCCACCACACTCTCTTCGTAGAGGCATCTTATTAACTCAAACCCACAACCACACAGTCCTGGTGCAAACTGCCTCACAGTCGGCACTCTGTCTACACACTCAGGAAAACCAGCTCTGATACCACTTGATGGGGACACAACCCAAGCACAGAATGGATAGAACAGGAAACAAAAAATTGTATTAATTGTGAAAATAAGCTAGTACATTCAATACAGAGAAAATAGACTCCAAAACATGCCCTAAGGGCTTACAATAGCACAAAACTTGAGATAATTTCTCCTTTTGGTACCTCCTCTCAAATTCCACTCCGAACTGCCTTTTACAATGCTAAAAATGTCCTTAAATAGAACCCAGAGGGTTAAGGACTAGGAGTACATTCTAGAAAGTGCTAGTAGGCATCCACCGACCTAGTAGAAGGCTCTAGAAACCGCGTTAGAAGTTGGTTCAAATCTAGAAGAATCCAAAAATGGTAACTGAACTTCCAGGAGGCATGACTTTCGAACCGTAGCTCCGATTGACGAACCGTTTACATTTCTAAAAAGCTCTTGAAGTGCTCTATAGCCCTATGGACCAGCTTTGCTCATCCCCCATTGTTTGGCCCTTTTTGAGGTCATTTAATGCCCCTAACTTGACTTTGAAGCATTCTTAGGAGGTCTCCAAAAATCAAAAAACTGCGATAACTTTCAAACCGTGGGGCCTTTTGACTTGATTCTTTTTCTGGAATGCTCTAAATTACAATTACATTCATCTAACCAATTTACACCTCCTAGTTCACCAAAATGATGGCTCAAATACATACTCTTATTTTTTTAGCATTTACACGTATCCCAAGGTGTTCAAATACTCTATCCCAGAATACTTATAGTGGAACTGTGAGAGTTGAAACCTTTATTTGACCTAAATGGGTATCTAGAAATGAAAACACATGAAATAGAAACTAATTCTAAGTACTTTTTTTTTTGGGTGACACAGGATTGCCCTTATACCTCTGGATGCTCCTGCATCAATAGTACAATTTATATGCAAGTTTAAAGAAAGTTCACATGCAAATCAAAAGACCATAAATTTAGGAATGCAAATCAGTAATAGTCATAATGAAGTAACTTATAATAGTACTTTCTTTTTTTTCTTTCTTTTTTTAAATCAGAATCAAAATAATTTTTTAGATTGGCCTGACAATTTTCCAGTGGGGCTAACAATTTTTTAGCCGAAAATATAAAATCCAGGAGCAAAGCTCCCACATATAAGCCTATCAGCTTAATTATATTTATGTAGAAGGCTTCTTTACCAAAACAAAGCATTGTGAATAATTCATGAGAACAAAGAAATCTTTTAAAAAAATGATGCAGGAGCATCTAGAGGTATAAGGGCAATCCTGTGTCACCCAAAAAAATGTACTTAGACTTAGTTTCTGTTTCATGTGTTTTCATTTTTGGATACCCATTTGGGTCAAATAAAGGTTCCAACTCTCACAGTTCCACTATCAGTGTGTTTGAAAATTCCGAAAAAAATAGGAGCATGCAATTTGGCCATCATTTTGGTGACCTAGAAGGTGTGAATTGGCCAGATGAATGTAATTGTGATTTAGAGCATTCCAAAAAAAGAATCAGGTCAAAAGGCCCCACAGTTTGAAATTTATTACAGTTTTTCGGGTTTTGGAGACCTCCTAAGAATGCTTCAAAGTTAGGTTAGGGGCATTAAATGACTTCGAAAAGGGCCAAAAAATAGGGGATGAGCAAAGCTTGTCCGTAAGGCTATAGATCACTTCGAGAGCTTTTCAAAAATGTAAACGATTTGTCAATCGGAGCTACGGTTCAAAAGTTATACCTCTCGGAAGTTCGATTACCATTTTTGGATTCTTCTAGATTTGCACCGACTTCTAATGCAGCTTCTGGAACCTTCTATTTGGTCGGTGGATGCCTACTAGCACTTTCTAGAATGTACTCCTAGTCCTTAACCCTCCAGAGTCTATTTAAGGAGATTTTTGGCATTGTAAAAGGCAGTTCAGAGTGGAGTTTGAGAGGAGGTACTAAAAGGAGAAATTATCTCTAGATTTATGCTATTGTAATCCCTTAGGGCATGTTTTGAAGTTTATTTTCTTTTTACTATTTGTACTAGCTTATTTTCTCAGTTAATATAATTCCCCCCCCCCCCCCCCCTCTTTTCTATTGTGTACATTCTGTTCTTGGGGCTGTATTATTTTGTTTCTTGGGTTGTGTCCCCATCAGAAAATAAGAATGAAAATAAGTTTCCTTCTATTTTGTTGCAAAAAGAGATTCTAATGTTTCACAAAATTGATTCTCTATGGAATGTTTCTATGTTTTAATAGGGCAAAGATTGTATTTTATCTATTGCATGTCTACATGCAATGGACCCTTGTTACTTTTCACTAAAATGAAGAAGAGTAAGAAATCTATATAAACTTCTGTAAAGTTTAATTTAACTAATTTAATAAATATAAATTAATGTAGATTTTTTTTTAAAATTATATCAATAGTTTACAAAATGAAATGTTAAATTGTAGAATTAAATACATGTATTTAGTTCTATGATTAAAATATTATTAGTTTTTGTGACAATTTTAAATATTAATTATATATGTATTATAAATATAATATTTCAAAATTTATTCTGAATGTATATCTCATTTGACATCAAATTTTTAAAGATTGTGAAAGGAAGCTTTTGATCACAAAATGAATTTGTGGGTCTTCTATGAAGACTAAAATGTCTATTCTTTGATCAAAACTTCATTATTATTATTTTCACTTTTCTTTAGTATCATACATACCACTCTTAGGGATATCACTCCTATCGGCTTATTGTTGTATGTACAAAAACAGAGACAACTGCTAGTTATCTCTTATCTGTTATTCTTATCTCTATCTTGATAACTCAATGGCTCTAGATGTTGCCAATGTCTATGCCGGCATCAAATCAACATTTTACTATTTTTAAAAATTAAATTAAAAATTATTTTAAAACTGTATCTTAAATTAAAATTGTCGTTTTGATGTTGGCATAGACATGGCCCTAGATGTTACCTAACTTATCTTTTCCTCTATCGATTCTCATTTACTATAGTGTGTGTATTCCTTTGTGTTTCCAATACTTAATATCCTTATTGAATATTATCACTTCATGAATTTTCTGCATTCACCGCTTACCATTCAAGGTGCTGATAAGTAGGAGTTAATTTCCACAGAAAGTCAAATTGTGATATTGCTATCAGGATTTAATTGTGTGATTTTGAGTCAAACTCATTGACACATGTTTCATGAGTAGTGATCCAACATGAATCCATCTCTCATAAGAATAAATGGAACACTTAGCACTCATTGGATCTAGGTGATGCTCACAGGGGTGAAGCACCGAGACTTCCTGGGAGGTCACCCATCCCAGTATTTGGATCTCTTGATAATCTTTTGAGATTTTCTTTAGACTTCTTCAATTCCTCTATATCTTTTGATTGATATTTTGCTTGAGAAAATCTTCAATATTTTTATAGTCATCTAGTTTTTTAAGATTTTTCATGTTCTCCTTGGATTCCTTCAATTCCTAGCTTACTTCCTTGTGTCTTGTTTTAAATTCTTGATCTTCTCCCTCAGCTTTCATATACAAAAGTTTGATTCCTGATGTTTTCTTTCAATTCCTCATCCTATGATTTAGCGCTTTCAAAGTCATCCATCATGATCTTTCAATCTCTATCATAGTAGTATTCTTGTTCCATCTATTCAAACATCCATGATCTCACTCAAGCAGTTAAGATCTATATGTAATGGTCAAATCTTTGATACAAAATGTTGAATAGGCCAAATAATTGAGAGTGGGGTGAATCAATTTTTCCAAAATAATTTTCACAAACCTTTTTGAATCAATACAAAGATAAATCAGTCAAATAATTAAAACTTATAAAAAATAGTAAACATCATAACACAAGATATAATGTGGAAAACCAAGATGGTATCAACCGCAGAGAAACTAATTCTCATGAATATAAACACCAATTAAGTTGGCATTGGTTAGGATGAGACTAAATAGGGCAATTTTTACAAAGCATCGCAGCCAATTTTCTCATCTCACTTCTAATTAGGCTAACTACTTCGAAGTAAAAAAGCTCATTTTCAATTCTAAAAAAATTACACAAAGGTCTTATAGAAAATTTGTGAATTGGTATCCTTGCATATGCATGAAATAGTTCTAGTCAAAACTACTATAATAACCAATAGCAATAGATCTAGTTAGAGATCTACCATCGCTTCAACAACTCGCTGCAAAACCAAATACTCCTTCCTCTTGCAAGTTTTTTCTCTTTATTGGATACTTGGTTTTGTAGGGCTCCACTCTCCTATCTTTTTAATATTCATGTCCAACATTCTCTTTAGCTATGAATTTTCCCTTGATTTCTGGGTTGCGTGTTCTTAAGTATTGTTGAGTGTTAATTCAGTTGTTATTGTTAGTGTAATTACTTAATTCTAATTATACTTTACTTGAGATTACATAAGACAATGCATTACATGTTGTAGTTTGCATTGTAGACACCTAGGAGTTTGCATCTTATTTTAGCAAATGATAAAGAGAAATTTCACTTTAGATGGTAATAGTTGTTATTTGATTCCACTTGTTGTGTAAGATCTAGGTAAAAGTACAAAGTTGTGTCACCTTTTAGGTTGACTTATCAAAACTACTGAATTTGAGCATTTCTATCTAAAAATCATTTTTTTTCAAACATATGATTTAAATAAATTCATTCTAGATAAGTTATATATGTTCTCACACGTTTCCAATTGGAAATATCTATTAAAATGCATGTTTTATACTAGTTTGTACCCAAATACTAAAAAAATAAAATTATTTCAAAAAACTGATTTTTCAATAAATCTTACTCTACTTAATGATAGTTTTTTAATAACATATAAATGTCATTTTATAGAGCTCAAAGTCAAAAATATTCTCAAATAGAGTTTATAGTGTTTTGATTAGATGTAGTATATTGTAATTAAAAAATATTGCAACTACGTATTTTAACACTCAAGAAGATGTTGATTTTGGAAAAGAAAAAAATAGTAAATCATATCAAATTGTTTTTAAAAGCATATGATGTTCTAGAGGAGAGAATCTTATTCTCGGATCTATAGATTTTCTTTGGTTAAAATATATTTGTTTTAAAAAATGTGGTAGGAGATGAAAACTATCGATTTCAGGTGAGTTGAAATTTGAATTGTTATAAAAAGTGAAAATATAGGTCAAAATCCAATTTTTATTTTTGATTGATCTAGCTATATATGTAATCTATAACATAGTTTGATATCAAAGGGAAAAAGGTTTATTTTCATATAGTTTTGTGGTGGGAACTAGATCCCTAATTTTAGCATTTTTCATGAACTAAAAAATCATCCTTAAAAATTAGGAAAATATATCAATTCTTTTTCCAAATAATAATTTTAAAGTTCATACATTTCTATACATTTCATTAGTTTAATTCATTGTCAAATTCTAAATAATAATACCAGTTTTATATCATTGAAGTTGAACAGTTATACTTTTGTTAGCCTCTTTTTTTATAAAAGGGTGACACAGGTTTGTGCTTTTACCCATAATCCATCTTTAGCAATCTTATTACAATACCATTCTCACATTTTTTAACATATTTTATTGTACAATGGAGGATGATCCACCTTTGATGGACATGTGATGTCACCCTATGTGGTTGATAGGTCACCACTTATATATCTCCTAGTTATCTTGCATTGCCTAGATATCCAAGCACATCTACATTGTACACAATCTATTATTCGTTGTTGACCATTGTTGAATCCAATCAATTAATTCATTATATTTCATTGTCTCCTTGCTTGTGCTATTCAATGAGCTTCTACATCTTGGCATCTTCTTGCATTGTTGAAAGAAAATTCTTACATGGTATCAAAGATTGAGGCAAATTCTTACATGGTATTAAGGAAAGAGGAAAATTCTTATATGGTGTCAGATTCATAGGAGCATTCATTGTATATAACCTTTGGAGATTTATCTTTCTTGATGTGTTATACAACTTTATTTAACTCCAAGGTATCAATAGCTTGTGAGAGAATCTAGAGAAAGATTTGACCTCACCATTGCATATGTGTGGTCGTTCTGGCTAAATTTTTACTATAACTTTACCTTTATTGAACAAAAGTTGAATTTGAAGAAAAAAAACATTTACAAACCAAGCTCACATGACTTAATTTGCAGCGTGATATGATATTGGAGGAAAAAATATTTACCTATTCTATGCACTCCCCAACGCCCCTCATCAAACATCCATCGTGCACATTTTCCTACTTTGTGATCCTTCACGTTCTCTAACAATAGTCTCTATTACAATAGTGTGGCAACCAACAATTTGTCATGGTCACTATCTTCTCCATAGTCACCATAGTGGCCTACTCACTGTAAAATCCTCTAAAACCTTTGCAGTATTGCCCAATTTCTAAGATCTCCATTGGTCATACATGATTCTTTGGCATCAAGAGTAATGTGGGTTTCAACATGAGTTAACTCCCCATGATCTTAATGTGGGAAGCATTCTCCAAATCATAACATGGTAACCAAGCTCACTTGAGATTGTTATGACTCCAAACTCAGACCAAACAACATTTCTACTCATTCAACTACAATTTTTCTCTTCTCAATCAACATGTTCATGGTCATCCAACCTAAGTCTATGAAACTTCTACCAATTTGGATCCATGTGGCCTGCCATCTCAGTAGGACTCCTCCAAAATATAAGCCCCTATGCCATGTAGGATGACACAGATCTCAGTGACATGCAAGCCTCCCCGTGTTAGTTTGGTTAGCTTGGATGGTTGTTTGTCCAATTGTAATTATTTGGAAAATAATAGTTTCTCTAACTAATTAGTTAGAGTAGGGACAATTATTTGTTAAATAATTGACTACTTTTAGAAGAAACTAGAAACCAACTTGGTTAGGGTTGTTAGGTTGTTATAATCTCAACCATCGATCAAGAATCATTCTCAACCATTGGTTTTCCAATAGAAGTAGTATATAAGGGGTCAGGGGGCATTTGGAGAATAAGTTGGAGAAGCATTTGCAGTGTCAGAAAATGAATTTTCACTGATAGAAAATAATAGTACAGTTTTAACAAGAGCACGATGATAGCATTGAGGATAGCAATGGGGAATATCAGCAGGAGAAATTGGGAGGTTGTCAGAGTTTTGCCAGTAAGAGGCAAGGAATTTTGTATCTCTTGATTTGTTGAAGTTAATGTAATTCATCATTTGTAGAATTGGTTTTCCCTTAGGGATTTTTCTAGGGATGATTTGTCCAAAAATATTGTGTCATTGTGTTGCTTTTTTTTTAATTTTATTTTATTGGTAAAGTTGTAGTTGTGTTATTTTTTGATATTAACTAAGAATTAGTTAAATAATTGTTTAAGATAGGGGATTAATAATTAGTGACTACAATAGTAATTTTCACACCCTAGTAACATGTATGTCAACAAAGAACCAAAACAACCTCTTTGACACTTTAGCATCATATGCCAAGTCACATAGGATGCAATCAAAGAACAATTAGGCACATGTTGGTAGCTAAGGTGACTACCCTTTTTTTGTCACACATAGAAAGTTATTATCTTAGATTTGATGGTTGTTTGGCCATTATCTCCACTATTTTTTTTAAAAATTTTGATAGTCTTATGTACATCAAATTTAGCCCCTAGAGTTTAAAATAATGGTCATATAAAATTTGAAGACTATTTGTCCATCATCTTTGGGTGATTTTCTTTTGTTGCAATGGTTTTTTGACCATAAAATTTAATTGATTCTTTTCCTGGATTTGAGAATTTGACCCCTCACCATGAACTCCCTTTTTAGTGCAATTTTCTTTTATTTTGGGTAGAATATCTTGAATTTTTTAGTTTCTAGTTTTGGTGAGGGGGTTCTTTGAATTAGTGTGGTGTAATGGTTGAAGTGTATTAGATGTTATCATTGGAAACAATATACATCACATTGTGATATCTCTTACAAAGAGTAATAATGAGTCATGGGAAAAATGAGTCATCACATATTATAGATTGCTTAACATCTTGTGTCATCTTTATGGACTCATTCCTAAGCCAAACTCTATGTTGAAAAAATTAGTTTGGTGTGATAAGAAAGATAGAATTTAAGGATTGATTGTTAGTAGCATCAATGTGTCAATAATGGCATCAGATCCAAACTTGATGGGTATACATGCCCGTGCACATTTTGGAGCATTGTTTGGGAGCATTTTGGAGATCCACATGTCGCTATATTCCTAGTTGATCTAGTTGCATATTTCCTCAAGCCACTTGATGATGCAAAAAATATTCCATTTTATTTGTATTAAAATAATATATGAGATTTTTTTCATTTCGAAAATGTTATAGTGTTGGAAGATCAAACATGCAAGAAAGAGTATTTGAAGTTTGTATGGGACAATCTTTCACATTCTTCTAACTTGTGGTTCTAAATATAACTTTTATGGTGTATGGATTTTGAGATATTGTGTTTGCAATTCCTTTGCATTATAGTTGATGTGGTTGGTAAGTGAAGTTTGTTGACAGTATGGTTGTCTATCAGGATTTGTCCAAAGAGTACTTTGCAATGCTCAATAGTGATGATTCTAATATTGCAGTTTTGAGGATATGCTCAAAATGCTTGTGCAATCTCCCAAATTAAATTTTAGTTAATGTTTTGTTGTGCTAGGAAGGTTATGATGTTTTATTTCTCACAATGTAGTATAGCTCTTTGGCTAACTTGATTTTCTTTTCTGGATCATATTCTTTTGATCTAAAGTGTATTTGAAGTTGTGTTAAAATGTTTTGGATCTTATTGTGGCATATGAAGATCGATATTGAATTATATCCAATTGAATTATGATTTTTGGGCAATAGGAAATGCATTGCATAGTTCATCTAGACATTATGATTGTTCTCAACTTTGAAAAATGTATTCTTGTGTGTCAATTAATTCAGAACTACTTAACAAAATGTGTTATGATATTTTTAGAGCTACTTAGAAGAATGTATTATGATGTTTTATGTCCTCTTTAACTCCTATAGTGGACCAAACTTGCCACGATTATGTTTTGGAAGTCAACTTAAGTGGACTTATGTTTGTTCTATTTTATCCAACCTAATTAAGGGTTTTATTGAAGTAATTGATATATATTTTAGATCATTTCAATGTGTTGCAGAATGGACGTGTGTAAAATGAGTTATATGGATATGTTCAACCTAAGGGAAAATTTGAATTTTTGTAATGGGCCTTCATGATCATTCAAATCATATGTCAAGATTCAGACAACAAATGTATGTAGTGTTTGTCATGAAGTTGGTCACTTTAGATGGTGAATAGTGTAAAAATGGATCTATAACAATGCATAGGATATTCACCACAATTCATTTATTTGTTTGGAGTTGATATGAAATAAGTAATAGAAAATAATTAAGATTTGACAGGATAAGATACATACCTCAAAATAGAACCAATATGAAAATACCTATTTTCTGATGTCGATGCATAGTTTTTGAAAAATTTGCGACCTAGTCTGAACTAGAAATGTTGAACTAGAGAAAACCCACAAATGTTTTGTCTATTTGAAGGGAGGTTGTATTAGGATTAACCTTAGACAAAAATAATAATTACATGCCAATATAACCAATACCAAAAAATAGTAGATTACATAAAAGAGATCACAAGACACCAAGATTTAACATGGTTCACCCAATCCTTGGGCTACATCCATAAACAACAAGACCAATATTATTATTGTCCAATGATTACAACCTAATTACAATCTATAATCCCTTACAGCTCAATACTGCTACAAGAACTGATTTTCGCATCACACATTATGAAAATCCCTAATCCTAAACCTTTTTATACAAGTTTTTTGCCACATACAAAATTAGGGCTAGAATAATAGAAAATAGTAGCCAATGCCTTTTACAATATAAGGGCATTTTTGGCTTCAGGGGCGCTACCCCGACAAACCCCCATGGGGGCATTTCCCCTTGACCCCACTCTGTATTGCAATAGGGAGCACACCTAGGGCTCTATCCCAAGACCCCACAGGGGCACTGCCCCTTGACCCCTATAGAAATAATATGGGGAGAAAACTATGTTGAATAAAACTCTGAGTCTAATTAGGCTCCACATTACAACAATCTCCCACTTGGAGATTGATCAAACTTCAAAACCATAACCTCCAACTGGGAGACTGATCATAGCACTACTAAACCTGTAGCTCCCACTAGAATATATCAAACTACCATGAACTCTGATGTTCTTTAATTCTATTATGTCAAGAAGACCAATCGAAGATGAAGAGGAATTCAACTTCTCCCTTGTCACTACCTTTGTAAACATATATGCTAGATTATCATCTATATGTATCTTGTCCAGCTTTAACTGTCCATCATCCAAAACTAACTGAATGAAATGGTAGCACAACTGAACGTGTTTTGTCTTTGAATGCAGAGCTGAATTCTTTGCAAGATGAATGGTACTCTGACTATCTATAAACAAATAATTATCCTTTTGAGGGTGTCCCAATTCTTCCAAGAAGAACTAAAGCCATATCATCTCCTTGGTTGCCTTAGTAGTAGCAACATACTCTGCCTCTATAGTGGATAAAGCATTAACCTTTTGTAACCTAGAAACTCAACTCATGACCATCCCACCAATAGTAAATACATAACCTATAGTACTCTACCTGATATCAATATCCCCTACTAAATCTAAGTCAACATAGCCCTATAAATTAGTAGTAGATCCCCAAAAGTGTAAACACTTACTAAGTGTTCCTCTCAAATATCTGAGAATCCATTTAACTGCATTCCAAAGCTCAATTCCTGGATGACTCATATACCTGCTAACAACTCCCACTACATGTGCAATATCAAGCCTAGTGCATACCATAACATACATCAAGCTCCGTATAGTTGTGGCATAAGGTACTATGGACATCTTATCCTCCTCTTCTTGTGTCTTTGGACACATCTCCTTAGTCAACTTCAAATCACTAGGTAAAGGTGTGCTGACAGCTTTAGCATTCTCCATAGAGAAATATTGCAACACCTTCTCAATATAATCAACCTAAGATAATGTCAATTTCTTATTCTTCCTATCTCTGCCCATCTTCACACTAGGGATTTGTTTTACTACCCCCAAATCCTTCATAGAAAATGCATGTGCTAACTGGTGTTTCAACCCCTTAATATGATCCATGTTAGACCCAGCTACATGAATATCATCAACATATAAGCATAAAATAATGTATCTATCATCATCTAGCCTATTAAAAACAATTATCTGACTGGCACCTACTATATCCATGCTCATGCATAAACCTGTCAAATTTTAGATACCATTTCAAAGGAGCTTGGTTCAAGCCATATAAACTTTTCTTCAATCTACACACTAAGTTCTCTTTACCTTTGACCTCAAATCCCTATGGTTGTTCCATATATATCTCTTCATCCAAATCATCATGAAGGAAGGTTGTTTTAACATCAAGCTTCTCCAAATGCAAATCTTAAGTAGCCATAATACTTAAAACAGTGCAAATAGAAGTCATTTTAACAACAGGAGAGAATATCTCATCAAAATCAATGTCTTTTTGTTATGCAAATCCTTTTACAACTAACCTAGTTTTAAATATTTTCTTACCTCCATCCTCTTCTTTCAACCTATAAACCCATTAATTCTGTAAAGCCCTTTTACTTGCAGGAAACTTGTATAAATCTCATATCCTATTTTCAATTAAAGAGTTTATTTCTTCTTTCATTGTAGACTTTCATTGAATATTTGTATCCACATGCACAGCTTCATCATAACATTCAGGTTCACCAACATCAATAAGTAAAATAAAATATAAAGAGGGGGAAAATCTTTCTAGAGGTCTACTTATCCTTATTGATCATCTAACATTCAATAGGGTGTGTGGTATCTGTTGTTGCAGTTGTTGCACATCATGAGGAATTTATGGGACATTATCTTTTGAAGTAACAGCCAGCACTACATAATCATTTTTTTTTTCTCATGTTGCTGCAACAGATCTTTGTACAACACTTTCTCATTGAATATGACATCCCTTCTTCTTACAATTTTATGATTTTCAAAATACCAAAACCTATAACCAAATTCATCAATGCAATATCCAACAAATACATATTTCTTTGACTTAGCTTCCAGCTTGGTTCTATTTTCAAAATCTATATGAGAAAATGCTTCACAACTAAAGGTTTTTGTTAAAAGAATAACTCACCTTCTTACTAGTCCATGCTTCCTCTAGAATACCACAACCCAAAGGAGTAGAGGGGCCACTATTAATAAAATATACATCAGTATTGATAGTCTTTGTCCACATGTTTAAGGGCAACCTAGCATGCAACCTCATGGTCCTTGCACACTCCATTATAGTCTTGTTCATGCGTTCAACCACTTTATTTTCCTGTGGAGTCGTCGGAACAATTTTTTGTCTATGAATAACATTAGTGGAGCAATAATATTCAAATTCATGACTGCAATACTCACCACCATTATCAGATCTGAGAAATTTTAATTTCTTTCCAATCTCATTTTCAATCAAGCATTTCCATTTCTTAAAAGTTTGAAATACATCATATTTTTGTCTAAGGAAATAAACCCATATTTTTCTAGTTGCATCATCAGTAAATGTAACATAATAATGAGACCCACCAAGGGAAGATACCTAAGCTAGTCCTCATACATCTATATACACAAGCTCTAATTTCTCACTTTTTATTTTCAACTTTCACAAAAATTCATATTGACACAGTTCAAACTTGATAAAACTTTCTTTGAATGAAGTACTTTCATATCTTTCTCACTCATGTGCCCAAGTCTGCTGTGCCACAACGTTGTATCAAAATCTATAGCAACTATTTGTTCTCCCTACTCAACTGTAACAACTGTTCCTAAATATTTATTTTTCTTTGAAACAATCAGAGTAGAATGAATAATATGACTTGTACAAAGATATAAGGTGCCTACTTTCACACCTTTTGCTACTATAAGGGAACCTTTTGAAACCTTCCACTTTTTATCATTAAAAGTAACTACGCAACCCTCATCACCGAGTTGCCTTGCTGAAATTAAATTCCTTCTTAGCCTTAGAACATGTCTTACCTCATGTAGTAGCCAATGATTCTCATTCTACAACTTAATCTTAACCTTTCCCTTTCCAACAATCTGATAGGGTTCATTATCCCTCAAATAAACAAGCCCAAAATCCCCTTGGACATAATCAATGAAATAACCTCTATGAGTCGTAGCATGAAATGAAGCACCAGAATCTAAAACCCCTGAATCATCAACAGTTTCTAAAGATAGAAGCAAAGCATCCTCTTCAAATTTTTTACTTACTACATTTGCCTCCTTATTCCCTTCTGGTTTATCTCCTTCATTGTTCTTTCGAGTCCAACAATCTTTCTTCTTATGCCCCGATTTCCCACAGTACCAAAATCTCTCAGTCCTCTAGGTTGAGACCTCTTCCCCTTTGGGTTTCCTCTTGATTTCTCACGACTTCCATAACTATTTCCTCTCTCACTCATTCTGGCTCTATTTTGTGCATTCAAAGCACTTCCTAATGTAGATCCACTTGAGGTTTACCTACAAGTTTTCTCACTCAAAATAACACTAATCACATCATCATATTTTAGGGTATTAGATCTAGAAACATAATTACTCACAACCATTACCAAGTCATTCCAGCTTTTAGGAAAAGAACACAAAATCAAGAGCGCCCTAATTTCTTCATCAAAATGAATAACCATAGAAGATAACTAACTATTAACAGTATTAAACTCATTTAAACGATTTTCAATAGATCCACCTTCTACCATTTTCATATTAAATAAACACTTTATGAGAAATAAGTTGTTTGAGGCAAAGGGCTTTTCATACAATTTCACTAGGGTTTCCATCAACTTTTCTATCATCTTTGCTTTTGTAATATTAAATTCCACTGATCGTGCCAAGCATAACGTTTTGTCTAAAAGATCCCAATCTTCATTTGTCATAGATCCCTGATTCTTGGTTTTTTCTTGCCAACGACTTCCATAAATCTTGTTGATAAAGATAGTCCTCCATTTGCATTTTTTATAACTGAAATTTTTGCCCATTAAACTTGTCAACCCTTAGCTTACCCTCATCTGCCATCACTCCCACTCAACCATGAGACCTTCCTACAGAGGATCACTAAAAAATGAATGATTACAGTCTTGCTAAAACTAAAACAAAAAAAATGATGACCATCTGGCTCTAATACCACTTGTTAGGATTAACCTCAGATAGAAATAATAGTTACATGCAAATATAACCAATACCATAAAATAGTAGATTGCATAAAAAAGAACACAAGACACCAAGATTTAATGTGGTTCACCTAATCCTTGGGCTACATCCACCAACAGCAAGTCCAATATTATTATTATCTAATGATTACAACCTGATTACAATCTGTAATCCCTTATAGCTCAATATTGCTGCAAGAACCAATTTTTGCACTACACATTATGAAAATCTCTATCCCTAAGCCTTTTTATACAAGTTTTTTTTTCGTTTACAAAATTAGGTCTAGAATAATAGAAAAATAGTAGCCAACACCTTTACAATATAATGACATTTTTGGCTTTTGGGGTGTTGCCCCCAAAAAACCCCCGTGGTGGTGATGCCCCTTGACCCCACCCTATACTATGACATGGAGCACACCTGGGGCACTACCCCAGGACCCCGCAAGGGCACTACCCCCAAACCCCCATAGAAAGAATATGGGGAGAAAACCATGCCAAATAAACCTCCAAGAGTGATTAGGCTCCACATCACAAGAAGTCGACCTTGACCCTGTTGGTAGGGTACAATTGTGCCTTGAAAAGTTGACCTTGACCTTTTGTGCTCCAATAAAAATTTTGTTTGTGGATCTTGAAAGTTTATCAAAAAGGGTATCCAAATCTGCACTCTGATCTTCAAAACAACACCTGCATATATCTCAAAATAGGGTTTTGGGGTGGCTATATAGGGTTTTGCCTTAGTAAAACCCCATTTTGGTGATTTCCACCTCCACGAATAGTCAGATATAATAGAATCTCTGTGTGTGTTAAATGTGTAATGCCAAAATCTAATCTATTAGATCGAAACCCTAGCATGAATATATATGTATATGTATGAGAAACTAACACATAGACTTGAATAAGATAAGAAAGAATACCAAGCCTACCAAACTCATAATCCATAATTTCTACCCCATGATTGTATCTTTGAATGCTTGAATATCGATAATGGTGGACCAAGAAAGATTGAATCTCTCTTGCTCCAAATAGATTTCCACAAGGGTATAAAAATGTTTGATATTCTCAATAGCTTGATCTTCTATATCATTCTCTTGAAATCTTGCATCTTCATAACTTTGTCTCTTGATTGTAGCTAATCTCGTTCGTATTGTCTCTTCTCTAGTTCCAATCTCTAGTTTCGTGTTCATGTTCTAGTTGTAGAAAGATTCAAATGTGAGTCTTTATATAGAGGCTTCAAGGTGAGGCTCCTAGAGTAATATGAGGACCCATAATTCAAATTTTACCTTGAATTATGGTCTAATCAACATAACCAACAATTTGGAATTAACTCCTTCTATATTTGAATCCAAAATCCTGACACTAATTTCAAAGCCCTCCGAGACCAAAAATGAAAAAGGGGATCAAACTCCTAGAGAGGTCAAGGATGACCTCAACCCTGACCTAGGTTGGGGTTGACCTCAACCTTGCCCTAGGTCAAGGTTGACCTGGTTGACTTTTCCCAAATCATCATTAGGCAGAGCAGAAAAAGAGGAATTCTAAGGATGCCCAAAAACCTAGAAATGATGTCAAAATAGGATTAAATGCCCAGAATAGACACCAAGTCCTATAATGAATATGATAAAGGCTATGAGGACCTATTTTTAAGTCCTACCTAGAAAATAGAGTCATAAAGGAGGGAAATTAAGGAGAATCTTCGAGATCCTAACCCTAATTTCACCTAAAATGAAGGAATCAAGTGCCAAATGCATCCTAAATGAAAATATATCATGATAAATTTACTAAAAGAAGGTGCAGAACCTATCAAGATGAAAGTGTTCCATTTTAAGATAATACAGATGGTAATTCAAGGATGAATTTTTTCTTGGAGATTTGTTGTAAGAAATATGTTGAAGGCTTGTTTACTGTGCTTCCACCTAGAAGATAGGACATCCTCCCATGGAAACTTTGAATATTTCCCTAAGACCTACAAGTACTTCATATCTTGCCACAAGATAATACATCTCAATTCATGACACAAGGCTGGCAGACAAAGGAAGCCAAACAGGGATGAAATCCAATCACCTAACGCTTGCCAAGAGTGCACATGAAATCAAACATATAGTTGTAGCAAAAAGACCATAGAATTCATAGATTTACTAATTGATTGCATAGCTTGCATGATAAAATATATGTAACAACATCCAAAATACCTCACTATGAGGTGTTTCGGGTTATAGCTAATGAATTATACCATCAAAATCCAAAACTCTTCATCTAGGTGCTTCTATTATCTTATCCCCTTCATTTATCTATCATGTTACTTTCCTACATCTAATCCATGTTCTTATATAGCCAACTAGACCACAAGTTAGCTAGTTAGGAATTTAATTACAATATAGGTCCTACCTCAAAAGAGTAAACCATAACCCAAGTAAAGGGCATCAAATGTACATACACACTTAAGGATAGGTCCAAACATGAGCAAGGAATCGACTCCCAACTGCACAAGATGCCATGTCATCAAAGGAAACCGTAAAAAAAGAAATAGCATGCCACACCAGATGAAATCAAAGGAAATAAAGACTAGAGAAAATAACAAAGAACTTGAGGCAGAAGGCATAAAAGCTTGTGCTCTCTTAGGATAATGATCTAAAAATGGGTCCTCACTAGTACATTTTAACTCATTTTTTGATGAAAATTAGTCAAATTTTTGACTCATGTTGGTCAAACTTTTGACAAACTATTTTGTCACTTTTTTTTCATCAAAACTTCATAAAATTCTTGTCAGTGTCAGAATTTTGATGATGCATTTGGTCAAAAATGGCCTCCCTTGTTAATGAGACCATTGGTCAAAATTTTGACCAAGTTTTGTCAAAATTTTAACCAATGCAAACACTCATCACCATGACTTATAGCAATATCTCCTCCTTTTCAATATAAGAGTTTGCTATATTCTATAGTGATATTTCCTCCTTTTCTATCACCAAAAACACTCATTTCTATGCCTTATAGTGATATCTCCTCCTTTTTGATAGAAGAGTTTGCTATATTCTATAGTGATATCTCCTCCTTTTGAATCACCAAAAACACTCATCACCATGACTTATAGCGACATCTCCTCCTTTTCGATAGAAGAGTTCTCTATATTCTATAGCGATATCTCCTCCTTTTCGATCACCAAAAACACTCATCACAATGACTTATAGTGATACAACTTCTCTATCACTCATTGTTGTAATGATTTTTTTTTTTTGTTTGCCAATGATCCCTATACGTTATAGTGGTAAGTCTGTTTTATTGCTCATTTCTATATTTTTTTTTTACTTTCTTTGCATAGTGATAAAAGGGATCGCTATATGTCATAGCAATATACTTTCCTCATCACTCATTGTTATGTCAAGATTAGGCCTTCTCCATATACTGATAGAAGAGTTTGCTATATTCTATAGTGATATCTCCTTTTTTATCACCGAAAACACTCATCGCCATGACTTGTAGTGATACAACATCTCTATCGCTCATCACTATAATGATTATATTTGTTTTCTATTTGTCGATGATCTCTATATGATATAGTGATAAGCCTCCTTTATCATTCATTGCTATATTGTTTTTGCAATTTCTTTGCATAGTGACATACTTTCCTCATCGCTCATCACTATGTCAAGATTAGGCCTTCTCCATATAGCAATAGAAGAGTTCACTATATTCTATAGCAATATAGTACCCAAAATATCTTTTGACCATACTACAATCTCTATAGTGTATCCTAACTAATGAAGCCTAATTGTTGTAACTATAGCGGTATATGAAACATCTAACAAAGAAATAACATTTCTATCAATTGAGGTTTCTGACATGCCTATGAAAATAAATCTCATTAATGGTTAAATGAAATGTTGAATGGTGGATTCCAATGCTTATTCAATGGTTCAAGTGAGGCAAGGCATTGAATAAATATTCTGAGAAGTCAAGGCAGGGTTTGGATGAAACTGTTAAGCATACAAATGTATCGGATTACATAATGAAAATATGGATGAAACTGTTATGTGTTCTCAATATTATGACTCATTAAAAATATCAAAATATGGATGAAACTATAATTCAGTTTTGATAATACTCATAATGACCAAAAACACTCATCAAGATACTAACCCTAACCTAACTAGTTGATAACAATATCAAAAACTATTAGATCACTTGCAACCATCCCACCTGTAACCAGTCAAAAGTGAGTTAGCATCTATGCTATGGAATATTTTTGTATGTTGCATCAAATATCTAATATATAAGGTGATATGTAAACTTTTGTGTTTGGAATTGATTGTGTATTTTTTTTACCATCAATGTTTTGGATCACGCTACATGATCCATCCTTAGGATGAGGCGATGCATTGAAAAGTGAAATATATAGACCAAGCCCAACCAAAGTGAAATAAAAAGAAAAAGAGGATTGGTCTACATATTTCACTTTTCCATTCATTCTTTCTCTTATCCTGATGATGGATTGCAGTGTTATCCAAAAAATTGATGCTAAAAAAAATAAACAATCAAATCCAAAAACAAAAATTTACATTTCAAATGGATAGCGGACATATAATAATATTAATATAAGATGATGGGAAATATTTTAGGACGAATTATTTTTAATAAAAAAAACAAGGTTATGCATCTTCTACCACTTTGCCCCAAGCAATTTTGGTTTTTAATAGTTGCAACTAGCAACCTTCAAAGCTTCCTTTGTAACTAGGGAAGGAAGGTTATGGCTATTGCATGGAATGTCACTTAGTATAGCTCGAGCTACTTCAACTAGGGCATGGGAATCTCCAAATTCTTTCCTCAATGCCTTAGATGAACAAGATGATGCAGAGTCTGGAATCTCTGCTTAGGCAACATCATACATGTTATTGATTGAATATTTAAAGGTTTTATAAAACAAATTTTATAAGTATTTTATGAATCACTATTCCAACCACATGTCAGCATGATTGTTCCTCATGTTTAATTTTCTATGAATAGATTTTATTTAATAAAAGATAATAATGCATTATCAGATGAAGCTTCTTAAAAAACAATAAATTAAAACAAGATCGAGTGCAATAAAATCTTAGTAAATAAATGAATGTCAAAAAGAGGAGTCCTTATCATAATTGCCTCAAACATCTACTAGACACTATATTTGTCTTGCACCTAAAAAAAAAGTGGTGTACAACTATAAAAGTATCTTCTAGAAAGCATGCTTCAAATAGGATTAAAATTATAATTTTTTGTTTTTTAATTAGGTCTGGGGAGTTTTCCAAAGGATTCCCACAGTTTTACAATGTTGTCAGTACACAACAAACAATCAATAACAAAAAATAGATCAACAAAGATATCAAGATTATACCTAAACATAAAAACAATTAAACATTTGTTGTTAAAATACAATACTATTATGAACATTAAGATATTAAAAGACATTTAGTGATATATATCATTATTTCATGTGAAATTTTTGAATTTAGTAAAACAACATGCCATATACTGAACTTCAATCTCTAAACCAATTTAATGCCAAATATTTTCTATTACCTTGTCTTTTCCTTTCACTTCCTTTCCTGTGGTGTTGATCAATCTTAGGTGGCAACCCATACAATCTGTTTCTTCTATGAAAGCAGTTGGTTCCTCCATAAAGAGTGTCTTGGAGTGCATTTGATCCCTTACCAATAGTCTACATACACCCAACATCTCCATTGTTACATCTATAATCATGTAATAACTCGGCCAAAAATGCTATAGAGCACTTGAATAATCAGTTAAAAAAAGATATTTAATTATTTCTTACTTCAATGCGGGCTTCTTGAATGGATTTTTTGTAGTGATGATAACATCCACAACAGCAAGCTTGGAAATAGATTCTCCACTATATCTACAAGATAAAAACATAACAAAACACCCAAGTTTTTGTAGTGTTTCAAAGAGGAATAAACATATAATACCTTCACTCATGGAGAAATAAACATATAAGACCTCCACTTTTTATGATAATAAAACAAATGTGTAAATGAACAACATTTATTTCTACCTCTCTACAAGCCTCTCTAGGTATGTATTATACCCAACAAACTTCAATGCCATGTTGTGATAAAGCATCCACATGAAAGCAAACCAAAGCTCACATGCAAAAGCTATCATCCAAAAATTCTAAGAAAATGTTTTGGCTCTTAAAGTCACGAGGAAAGGGAAGGAGACAATCAATGATCTCATAATTCACATAGAACAATGAGGAAGATGAAAAACATTTGAAGAATGGAATTGAAGTTTAGAGACAAATCAAGATAATTCCATGAGGGATGGAAGGATGAATCAATCCTCCCTTGTGCTCAAATTATGCCCCATGAAGAAGAGGACCAAGGAAGAAAATGGAGATACTTTGAGAGATCAAAAGATTAAAACATGTCTTCAATTCATTGTAAAAATAAGTCGATCTTGTTGTAGGAGGAATAAAATTATTAAACAAAATGTTTTTACTGGCTTAAATGGGTCAAATCAGCCTTCATAGGGACACACATCATCAAGATATTCATTACATATATTAGGGACACATGAATTCATTTTAACATTTAAAAAAAGATGTTTTAACTCAGTTAATTAGCAATGACTTCTCTTGTTAGCAGTGATTTCTCTTCATCTAAGGTGATTTTTTCCTCCCAAAATTGCAGTGAACTCATCCTAAAAGAGCAATAATCTATCATAAGGTGAAGTCAAATATCTAAAGGGTTGGGGGGAGGGGGAATTTTTTAGGAAGGGCCAATTTAGACAGCAACAAACAGGTCTCTTACAAAAAATGGAGATAAGGAGGGCAAGAAAATAAAAATTTGGGTACATTATATTGTAGAATTCATTGGTTTTTTTCAATTTATCAAAGTTTCATTTCAAAATTTGCAAGAGGTAAATACGAGATCACTAGAATAGGTTTCATTTTGAGTTCTAGTTTTTGTTTGGAAACTACTTAGACTATCTTAATGAAGGAAAGCTAGGAAGTTATAGATAGAATTCTAATCCACTTAAGCATTTGAAAAGAGAGTAGTAGACCTATGGTCAAGGCAATGTTTTGGATGCTATAGATATAAATATAAATGTAGATTTTGAAAAGGCTGAAATGGAGCAATTGGTAGGGATAGGGTTGCAGTGTTCCCATCTAGATCTAGTTGCCAGACCCAAAATTAAGCAAGTGGTAAAGTTGTTGAAGCTAGAAGATTGAGTTCCTAATCTTCCTCTAGAGATTCATACCTATACCATAGAGTATCATCCCATCATTCTAGACCTACAATGAATGAAATTGATTAATTAATGTAGGTGTATTAGTTTGAGCTCTGTTGCAATAACAAGTAAATGGGTTAAATTGGCATACTCTTTTCTTTATTACTGTTACAAGTATTTCATTAACCAGTAGAACATAACATGCATTTTTCTTACATGACAATATCACATCATGTATAATATCATTTTGATTCGTCGCCAGCTCAACATGTTGAACACTTCGAACATGCTCCACTCGTTCACCATGATGTTCAACATGCTCTAAAATATTCAAAAAAAGGTTACACATCAAATTACAATTGAAGATGTTAAATTCTATTCATAATTTCATAATTAATTTCCAATAGAAGATAAATATCTCCACCACTATGATGCACATTATGGCCTTCATCACACGCAGGTTATGTGATAGGATTTGAAGGCTGCAGTGAAAAGTTATACAGTCAATTTATGTTAGAAATTAACACCCAAAAAGAAATTTATCAACTATTCAATTTGATTTATTTTTCATTTGACCAATTTACCTATGTCTCATCTAGTGCACCAGATTCTTGGCTTTGGCTTTCAAATTCTTGGTGTAGGCATGTAGCCACAACTTTATAGCCTTCCTTCAAGGCAATTTTTTTATCTTCATCTATGGGCTCTACATTGAATTTCGTGCCTTGTATTTTTGGTTTAATATCATCAATTTTGCATGTATGATTTGATTAAACAAAATTGTTTACAATATTATATAAAAAAATATTATATGAAATTCCATTGCTGCTTCTTCGATGCAGGAGCATCCAGAGGTATAAGGGCAATCCTGTGTCACCCAAAAAAAAAGTGTACTTAGACTTAGTTTCTGTTTCACGTGTTTTCATTTCTGGATACCCATTTGGGTCAAATAAAGGTTCCAATTCTCACAGTTCCACTATCACTGTTCTGGGATAGAGTATTTGTAAATGCTAAAGAAATAGGAGTATGCAATTGAGCCATCATTTTGGTGAACTAGGAGGTGCAAATTGGCTAGATGAATGTAATTGCAATTTAGAGCATTCCAGAAAGAGAATCAGGTCAAAAGGCCCCATGGTTTGAAAGTTATCGTAGTTTTTCAATTTTTGGAGACCTCCTAAGAATGCTTCAAAGTCAGGTTAGGGACATTAAATGAATTCAAAAAGGGCCAAAAAATGGGGGACAAGCGTAGCTGTCCATAGGGCTATAAAGTGCTTCGAGATCTTTCCAAAAATGTAAACAGTTCGTCAATCAAAGCTACAGTTCGAAAGTTATGCCTCCCGAAAGTTTGGTTACCATTTTTGGATTCTTCTAGATTTGCACCAACTTCTAACATGGCTTCTGGAGCCTTCTACTAGGTCGATGGATGCCTACTAGCACTTTCTAGAATGTACTCCTAGTCCTTAACCCTCTGAGGTCTATTTAAGGACATTTTTGGCATTGTAAAAGGCAGTTCAGAGTGGAGTTTGAGAGGAGGTACCAAAAGGAGAAATTATCTCCAGTTTTGTGCTATTGTAAGCCCTTAGGGAATGTTTTGAAGTCTATCATCTCTGTACTGAATGTAATAGCTTATTTTCACAATTAATACAATTTCTCTTTTCCCGTTGTGTCCATTTTGTACTTGGGTTGTGTCCCCATCAAGTGGTATCAGAGCTGGTTTTTCTGAGTGTGTAGACAAAGCACCAACTATGAGGCAGTTTGCATCAAGACTGTGTGGTTGTGGGTTTGAGTTAAGAAGATGCCTCCACGAAGATAGCATGGTGGAAGGGCTAGAGCTGTTAATCCTGAGGAGGTTAGAGCCCTCTAAAGGCAGGTACAAGCATTGCAGGAGGAGCTTCGTAGAGGAACAAATGTTATCGCAGCTGACGACAGTGAGGATGACAATGAAGAAAAAGAAATTGGACCAGAAGGGGAATTTGATGGGGAAGTTTTGAATCAGGTAGAGGAAAGGCTTTTTAGGGACATTACTAAGTTTGGGAAAAGACCTAAAATTGATGTGGGTAGATTTTCAAGAAATTTGAAACCAAATGAGTTGATCGACTGGATCAATGAACTGGAAGAATACTTTGAGTATGAGGATATCAGGGACCTAGATAGGGTTAAGTTTGCAAAGGCCAAACTGAAAGGCCATGCCAAAATATGGTGGCAAGAGGTTCAATTGGAAAGAAATAGAAGAGGAAAGGATAAGATCACAAGGTGGGATCGCATGGTGGACAAATTGAAGAAGCAGTTCATTCCTGTGGACTACGAGCTTGATTTTTTTAAGAAGATGCATGGGCTAAAGCAAGCAGGAAGATCAGTCCAAGAATATACAGAGGAGTTTTATCGACTATTGATTAGAGCAGGGCATGCAGAAGCAAATAAAGAGAAGGTTGCTCATTATATCAGTGGGTTGTGACCTAGCATCCAGGAGGAATTAAGTCTGGTAAGAATGACCAGCATTAAAGAGGCATACTAGTTTGCCCTACGAGTCAAAGAGTAGCTGAATAAAAAGTTTGAAGGGAGACAAAGAGGGCGTGGTCAAAGAGGAAGGGGAAGCAGTAGGTCATTTGGAGGTCAAAATGAAACCCAAAAGAAAAATGAAGATGTGGGTACTAGCAGGAACCAAAGGAATGAGGGTTTCAACGGCTCCCGTGATTAAGACTTTGGAAATCAGAGAGGAAGATGTAGAGGATGTTGACAAGGAAGAGGAGGCTTCCATGGTACCTATTTCCATTGCAATGAAGAAGGCCATCATGCCTTTGAATTCCCTCAACAACAAGGAAGGACAGATAGGAGAGCTGAGGGTCAAGCTAGGGTTGCTCATGTGGATGAGGATGCACAGTCATCACATTCAGAGGATGCAGAAAGAGGAGAGACCTTGGTAAATGAAAGGGTCCTACTAAGTGGTGAGATTGAACCAGGACAAAGGAGGATTTTCTTTCGTACTAGATGCAAGTGTGAGGATAAATGTTGTGATGTGATCATTGATGGTGGTAGCACTGATAACTTGGTATCAGAGGAGATGGTCTCTAAGCTGAATCTCAAGAGGGAGAAACATCCCTAGCCCTATCAAATTTCTTCGGTGAAAGATGATCATAAGGTCCTGGTAAGTGAACAATGTCTAGTGAAATTCAAAATTGGGAGTTACCATGATGAAGTTCTCTATGATGTTATTCCAATGGATGTTTTCCATCTATTGTTGGGTAGACCATGGCAGTTTGATAGACATGCAGTACATGATGGTCATGCAAACACATACTCTCTAACAAAGGATGGAATTCGCCACAAACTGAAGCCCATGAAAAAGGAAGGTGAAAAGGTATGTAGCAGTGCTAGGATTTGTCTTGTTGATGGAAGAAAGTTTTTAGATGGAATGAAACATCAGCGTATGTGTTATGCTTTGATTCCTAGGAAAGATAAAGAAGGTAGTAGTGAAATACCACTTGAAGTTTCAGATTTACTAGGAGAGTTTGGAGATATTATCTCTGATAATGTTCCAGAAGGATTGCCACCAGTAAGGCAAATAAGTCATCAGATAGATCTGATTCCAGGAGCTAGTTTTCCTAACAAGGCTGCTCATAGGATCACTCCTACTAAAATAGAGGAGCTAAATAGATAGGTCCAAGAGCTATTGAGGACGGACTTGATTCGGGAGAGCCTGAGTCCATGTGCAGTGCCTACAGTACTAGCACCAAAGAAGGATGGAGAGTGGAGGATGTGTACAGACTCTCGAGCTATAAATAGGATAACCATCAAATATCGGTTTCCTTTGCCAAGAATGGATGATCTTATGGACTGCTTGAGTGGAGCTCAGTACTTCACAAAGATAGATCTCAAGAGTGGTTATCACCAGATACGGATTCGAGAAGGAGATGAGTGGAAAACAACCTTCAAGACCAAGGAGGGTCTTTATGAGTGATTAGTCATGCCCTTTGGATTGACGAACGCCCCAAGCACCTTCATGCGGCTTATGAATGAGGTACTTAAGAAGTTCTTGGGAAAATTTGTTATTGTCTATTTGGATGATATTTTAATTTTCAGCAAGACTTTCGAAGAACATTTATTGCATATTCCTAGTGTCCTTGAAAGGTTAAGGGAAGAGAAACTATTAATTAATTTGAAGAAGTGTATATTTGCAAAAAGGGAGTTAGTCTATTTGGGGTTTGTTATATCACCTGAAGGTCTCAAAATGGATCCAGAGAAGGTAAAAGCCATCTTGGAATGGCCTACTCCAAGGTCTACTACTGAAGTAAGATCATTTCATAGTCTGGTTAGTTTTTACAGGAAGTTTATTAAAAATTTCAGTGGCATATGTGCACCCCTAACTGACACAATAAGAGGGGATAGAAAAGAGTTCAAATGGACTACAGTAGCTGCGAGAAGTTTTGAATTGCTGAAGAAGAAGGTGATAGAACAACCTGTTTTGGCACTTCCAAATTTTAGAAAGGTGTTCTAGGTGGATTGTGATGCTAGTGGCAGTTCTATTGGGGTTGTATTGAGCCAAGAAGGTAAGCCTATTGCATATTTTAGTAAAAAATTGAACGATGCAAAGAAGAAGTATTATGTTTATGATCAAGAGTTCTATGCAATAGTTCAGGCCTTAAAGAAATGGAGGCATTATTTATTGTCAAAGGAATTTTTTTTGTATACTGATCACCAGGCATTACAATACCTAAATAGCCAAGGTAAATTGAATCAGAGGCATATGAAGTGGGTAGAGTTCTTGCAGAGCTATACATTTGTGTTGAAGCATAGAAGTGGAAAATCTAACAGGGTTGCAGATGCACTAAGTAGGAGACAGTTGTTGCTAACAGTAATGCAGGTTGAAGTAGTTGGGTTTGATGAACTCAAGAATCTATACCCTGATAATCCTGATTTTGCTGAAGCGTGGAAAGCTTGTAAAGAGCCTTTTGTTGTAGATAGAACTAAGTGGTTAGACTATCTGACTCAGGATGGTATGTTATTCAAGGGCAGCCAATTGTGCATTCCAAGGAGTTCCATGAGAGAAAATATCATTAAGGAGAAACATAGTGGAGGGATGGCAGGACATTTTGGTCGAGATAAGACCATTGCCATTCTTAGAGAACATTATTTTTGGCCTTAGATTTCACAAGATGTGAAGAAGTTTGTATAGAGTTGCCAGGTTTGTCAAGTTGCCAAGGGATTTAGCCACAATACTAGACTATATCAGCCATTGCCTGTTCCATCAAAGCCATGGGAGGACATAAGCATGGATTTTTTTCTTGGATTTTCGAGGACCCAAAGGGGTAATGACTCAGTATTTGTGGTGGTTGATAGGTTCTCCAAAATGGCACATTTCATTCCATGCCACAAAACTCATGATGTTGTCCATATTGCAGACTTGTTTTTCAGAGAGGTGGTAAGACTACATGGTCTTCCAAGGAGTATAGTTTCTGATAGAGACACTAAATTTGTGGGGTATTTCTGGAGAACATTGTGGAAAAAGTTGAGAACAGACTTGAAATTCAGTTCCACACATCACCCACAGACTAACGGCCAAACAGAAGTGGTAAACAGAAGTCTAGGCAACTTGCTGAGATGTTTAGTTGGGGATAAGCCCAAGGGGTGGGATTTGATTCTACCACAGGCCGAGTTTTCTTACAATAACTCTGTAAATAGGAGTACTGGTAGATCACCATTCCAAATTGTATATGGAAGTAGCCCAAGGATTGCGCCAGAATTGAGGAAGATAGAGCAAGGGGAGAGGACAAGTGCTGAAGCTGAAGAATTTGCTGAACATATCAAGCGTCTACATGAGGAGGTTCAAGCACACATTACCAAGATGAATCAAGAGTATAAAGCTAGGGCTGATCAAAGGAGAAGACATAAGGAATTCTAAGTAGGGGATCTAGTCATGGTACACTTACGAAAAGAAAAATTTCTAGCTGGTACTTACAACAAGCTGAAAATGAAGAAATTTGGTCCCTGCAAAATTTTGAAGAAACATGACTCAAGAAATGTATATGAGTGGAGTTGCCAAATGGTATTCACATTTCTCCTATTTTCAACATTGCAGACATAAGAGAGTATCATGATAATGGTGCAGATGAGGAACTGATGTTAGAGCCATGTCTAATTCCTGCTTCTAAGAAGGAGGAGATAGAAGACATTCTAGATCATTGTGTGGGTAGGAGTACCAGAAATAGGCAGTATGAAGAGTATTTGGTCAAGTGGAAAGGACGGCCGATAGAGGACTCAACTTGGATTTTAGTAGCTGAGGTTTTCCATTTGGGATTTCCTCTACCATTCATAAAGTGACAGGGTCACTTTTCAATCTACCCTGGGTGTCTAATGCAGGAGCATCCAAAGGTATAAGGGCAATCATGTGTCACCAAAAAAAAAAATGTACTTAGACTTAGTTTCTGTTTCATGTGTTTTCATTTCTGGATACCCATTTGGGTCAAATAAAGGTTCCAACTCTCACAGCTTCACTATCAGTGTTCTAGGATAGAGTATTTGAACACCTTGGGATACGTGTAAATGCCAAAAAAATAGGAGTATGTAATTGAGCCATCATTTTGGTGAACTAGGAGGTGTAAATTGGCCAGATGAATGTAATTGAAATTTAGAGCATTCCAGAAAAAGAATTAGGTCAAAAGGCCCTACGATTTCAAAGTAATCGCAGTTTTTCAATTTTTGGAGACCTCCTAAGAATGCTTCAAAGTCAGGTTAGGGGCATTAAATGACCTTAATAAGGATCAAAAAATGGGGGACAAGAAAAGCTGGTCCATAGGGCTATAGAGCGCTTTGAGAGCTTTCCAGAAATGTAAACGGTTCATCAATCGGAGCTATAGTTCGAAAGTTATGCCTCCCAAAAGTTCAGTTACCATTTTTGGATTCTTCGAGATTTGCACCAACTTCTAACGTGGCTTCTAGAGCCTTCTACGAGGTCAGTGGATGCCTACTAGCACTTTCTAGAATGTACTCCTAGTCCTTAACCCTCCGGGGTCTATTTAAGGACATTTTTGGCATTGTAAAAGGCAGTTCGGAGTGGAGTTTGAGAGGAGGTACTAAAAGGAGAAATTATCTCCAGTTTTGTGCTATTGTAAGCCCTTAGGGCATGTTTTGAAGTCTATCATCTATGTACTGAATGTACTAGCTTATTTTCACAGTTAATACAATTTTCCTTTTCCCGTTGTGTCCATTCTGTGCTTGGGTTGTGTCCCCACCATTCTTACAAGTCGAGAGTGAAGATTCATATAGCCACTAGAGCCAAGTTTGTGTTGGCCCACCTTTTTTAGTCTAGCTTCTGTAGCTTTTGATGTCTCTTGTAATCTATGAAAATTTTGAAACATGTTAGATTATATAAATAAAATGATCACTAATTAGGGCATGATTACATTCTACTGAATACTATCATGACATGCCTTATTTTTCCCTCTTGTGGTTCAATTCCTTTACCATGTAGCCTTTTCTCTTTTGCATCTTCTATTATTTCATTGCACTCCACCGGTGGAATCATAGGAGGACGCTCATACTTTTGGTTATCCTTTAGACCCCTTCTATACTAGTCCCTCACAATCTTTATATGTTTGGATGCTCTTTTAAGAAGTAGGAAAATGTCAAAATGATTTTTCTAAAGAGGTCCTCAAAAGATGTAATGAGCTGATTTTTTAATTCAAAGCCTTGTTCATTCTACCTTTTTTGAAAAAATAAAATTGTTAGATCAATAAATTTAATATATTATGATAAATGGAAGAAAATAAAAATATTATAGCAATGATATGAAACTACGTACCTTTTATGTATGGTGGGTCCAAATAGCTTCAATGTCATTTCAAAAAGAGTATCATAGAAAATATCATTTCCTACAAAAAAATCATGGGATTATCAATCCAAAATGAGTTATGTATAAGTAAAATACAATTAAACTGTAAATAATAACAATTTTAAAGCACCTGGAAGCTTTGGTAATTTTAATGAAAACATGCTTTTCTTGTTTAGCAACAATGTCCCTGCAAATGAACCAATACTAGTCACATAGGCTATTCCAGGAAATAGTTCAACTTCACTAGTAGTGATCTCTATTGTTCTATCAACTGTAGGTGTATCTATTAGTGCACAAAATAGGTCCATGAGTATAAAATCCACCCGACAAAAAAAATAATGCATAATTTGCACATAACAAAATATAGCAAGACAAGGTTTTACTAGTTGTACTTGGTACAATCGAAGATGTGTGCAAGCTCCTTGTTGCCAACAATGCAGTCAACAATATCGGAGCGGTGACCAAAGGAGGTGTCTTCACTTCATCATGAGCTAAAGAATACATTGTTAGCAAAGACATTTGCAATGGATGAAGATCAAATGGAATACTAGTTATAAGCATCCCAAAGGTTAAATGAATGGTTAAAAGTTTAAGGATTATTTATATGAAGGTTGTGTGCTACAACCCTCACCATATTGACCACGTGGTCTCACAAGTGTCACAAAATCCTATAAGAATAACACATAATATTTTAGATCATGATCCATAAGATACTATAAAATGTAAACATCTATTGAACTTTTATTATTTCTTAAGATTAATTACTGCTTACCTGCAAAGAATTGACTCTAAGTATCAATTCATCTTTTAGTGCCTCTGTCTCCTCAATTTTGTTTCGGTTGAGGACAAGGTTAAGAATTTTATTACTATATTTTTTTATAATCTTACTGGCCATGAAGACGAATGGGATCAGTGCTACACATGACATCATCTAAAAATGATGCATGAATTTCATATCATAGTTGATTTTCTCTCATTTGCTCCTTTCCCTATCAGTAAATATCAAGTTGTGACATCAATATCAGTAAAATTTCATCAAAATAACTCCAAAGCCATATAGAAAAGAACATAATAATATGACCTTTTTCCATATATTTTGTACAATTACATTGATTAAGGTTTACCTTTGTTGAAAGTGAGTGAGGTACATCCTTGTCTATGCCTTGTGGTGTATCCATGTCGCCCTACGAAAAAGATTAGTAATTTTTAGCATTTAATAGTAAAATGAATTAATAGACTTACCAAAAAAAACTATTAATAAGATAGTAGATTGTATATTGGAGTCAAAATTAGTTGGAGGCAATTGGTTTAAATGTTATACTTACTAGTCCCATGATGAGGGATTTTTTTGTATCTACATGAAATATCAATTAGCAAGCATGTCAAGATTATCACCTTATGTATTGCTCAAATGATCATCATAATCACCCATCAATTATAACCATTACAAGAGGTATTGATTAGGAAGATTGAACATCAAAGGAAAAAAAAATTCACACCAGTCAAGTGTTCCCATGTTGATGTCAAACAATATAAATGCAGCCATAGTTGTGTGTGTGTACATATGTATGTAGTTCCCTATCAGCAAATAGATAGTCACATTATCAAAATTTAGCATGATATTTTTTTTATCACCACCTATGGAAGATTAATCAAATAATGACAAGTGAAGTAAACAAACTAATTAGTAGTGATTAACCATTAAATGCCCATTTCTAAAATAGAAAGGTCTGTTATCCCAACCTATGGGTACAAGTATCCAATAACAATGAGATATATTATAAGAATCAATCCCATTCTCAAAGACATCATCAAATATTTCTTATCATCTATTTATCCTTATTGGATTGCTCAAGGGAATACTTGCCTTTCAAAAATAAGTTTGCAAAAATTGAAGGAAAGTAATCATGAAGAGCCCACTATCTTATATATTTCCAAAGACAAGGTAGACATAGCAATATTATTATTGTAAGCAATATTGATGACAATTGCATATGTATAAGGTACAGATCATAATTAGCAATAGCATCGCTATAAGTGATGTTGGAGACAAGTACAGAGAAGAAACAACTATATCAATGATATAAGTGATATTGAGATATTTGTGTACTTATAAGATAGGCCAGGAACAACAAGATACATCTTTGCTATAAGCGATAAAAGTAGACTTCAATAGATTAGTGCCATATCAGAGTTGGCTATCAACACATTGAGAAGACTTGTAGTATATCTTATATTGATATATTAGAAACAAATAGCAGCAACTGGAAGGAGACTTCACATAATTCATATTGTTATAATAGAAGTGCAAATCTAATATATAGTAGAGATCATCTTGGCATAAATCTCACCAATATATTTGAAACAATTGTGATTCTCTATTTTATCGATAAGTAATATATCTTATAGCATCATATTATAAGCAGTATCAATTGTAAATCACAATCTTTCATTCTTACATTAATTGGTCTCAATTACCACCATTACAAGTCTTGTAAACGACTTTTAGAGTCTTCTTGGAAGGAAGTTTCTTGCCAATTTTTGTGAGTTAATTGTCCCTAATTCCTAAGAATTAATAAGGGGATATTACAAGATTGATAACATTATTTTAGACCAATCCACATCCACATTTATATCATTCCATCCAAACTTGGAAAATAAATAAATATTGAGAAGGTGGGAGTCTCTAACATTGAGACCTCCCTGATCCTTTGGGGAACCAAAAGTTTCCCAATTAATACATGAAAGACACATTTTTCTCCTAAACACTTACCCAAGAAAATTGTCTCTTAATAACATCAAGCTTTTTGGCCAAAGCAATTGACATATGGAGTAGAGACATAATATATTCATCGGAAGAAAGAGTGAAAGTGTTACTAGCTTTTGGGAAGCAAGTCATTTGCATCCTAATGAAAGCCTGCTAGAAATGAAGCTAAAATTTCTCATTAAACTAGATGAGCATGATAGACTTGGAATGTATAGTGAGCTGTTGGATGCGAGAAGAGCTATTGTAGCAGAAGAATCAATAAAACCAGGGAAACATAGCAGATTGTGGAAGCCATAAGAGGTTGAAATAGTTTTAATTAAAGAAAACTTGAGGTTTTTGAGTTCTCTTTACTTCATTCTTACTACCAATACTTTTATAATCCTTACACTAAATCTATGAAGTGACAGTCATTTTCCTTATGAATTGTACATAACATTGTTATAGACAGAATATTTGAGATGTGCTTCTAGTTTATATATTTATTTGGTATTTCCACTGTATTTCATTTGTATGTTGCATAGCACAGTAGTTGTTTCTATTTCCCATAGAATAATTCAAATTCAATACTAGCACTTGCTGATAAAATGTATCGATTGCAACTTGATCAGGGAATGTAAAGGGTGAGATGTCTTATTTACCTTCAGCAAGATGTAAGACTTTAAACTCTTAGTTTTCAAGGAATGTGTCAATTGCAATGCTTTGGCTTAATGCAACTCATGTAGAGGGATATTATAGGAAAATGCCTACAAATTTGAAGTGGCTAAGATGGGAAAATTGCCCTCTAAAATGCTTGTCATGTGAATGGAATATGAAACATCTAGTAGTACTTGATCTAAGATTTAGCAAAGGCATTGAGGCATTGTGGTCAGAAGTAGCCAATATGGAGGTGATTTCCATATTTCCATCATTTTAGGAAGTAAAAGAGATTAAAGACACAATTACAAAATATTTAGTGTTATTAAAAAAAAGCTACGAAGACCTGCTTGATAAGTTCCAAATGATATGTCTTCCTATCTGTAGGGTCCAAAAAACCTCAAAGTACTTAAGTTGAATTACTGCATAAATCTTTAGGTCCTTCCAAATTTAGCATAAAATAGTAGATGTGCAAATTCAAAGTATCTCAGAAAAGGGAAATCTGAAGATTCTTTGGACTTTGAGGAGGTAGGAAAATTCGAAGAAAATAGCAGATTTACAAATTCAAAGTATCTTGGATGAAATAGGCAAGAGGCAAAAAGAGATGAGAAACCCTATCCCTGAACTTAGAAGAAGAAACTTAACTTCACCAAATAACAGGTGGTGGTTTTTTTTTGGCTCATTTCCACCACATAGCATGCTTAGGTCAAAGAGTTGTATGAGAAAATTTAAATAAGCTTTTTGTAACAAGCTAAATTGGAGAGGAACTTTTTGGCAAAGTAAAACACTTTAGAATTATAAAAATTACACAACGGAATAAGAATAGTAATTCCATAGATAAAATTTCAATGAAATATACTAGGAAATAAACATGTTTTATTCAGTAACAAACTTTAATCCTCAAACACCAATGATCTGAACCCACAAAGATAAGTTTACTAAAAAGAAAGAGAATCAAATAGAGATGCTACATCTACACATAGAAAATGACTTAAACATCCAAAATGGATGAATGAAATAAATCAAATATATAGTATCTATAAATTATAATAATTTTTATTTACTATTTTAAATACTAATACAAAAAATATAGGGTTGTGATCAAATCTTAAAACATACAATTTTTCCAATATTAAACCAGTTCTCTAAGACTAATTGCAACTCTACAACAATTTTATACTACAAGACAATTTGGAAGAATTCTTCTTACTTGAAATCCAACCTCATATATTTCCTACTCATCAGTTAGCATGCAACTACATCCAAAATCAAACCAAAATTGATACATCATTAAACACTAGTTCTAACTATCTATAAACCCAAAACATTCTAGCCATGTATGAGGTACAGTTAAAGGAGTGTTATATGGTGGCATCCTCACTTACAGAGAATACTAAATTGAAATTCATAGTAGCATAATTATAGGTACTATAGCATACCAACATTATAGATTATATTGGCAACAAAATTTTGATCTTACCAAATCATATTACAATGCCCCAGAGACCCTCATCAAATTTGCACCAGACAAAACAATATGGTTTGAGGTAAAGTTTAAGTAGAAATGACACCAAAGGCACTACTATTCACTTGAGGGCTTGGCTCTAGTTCGAAGTCTTGCAAGTTATAACCTCCTTTTGCATTCACTTGCTTTCTACCATTACTAAAAAAAATGAGCTTGATTTCTTTGTGATTAGAGGGCATGGGTATTATAACCTCCTTTTATATTCACTTGCATTCGAAATCATGCAACTTATAACCTGCATTCGAATGGCATGGGGTCGATGTCTTACTAGAGAAATGAGCTCAATCCCTCCTCCCACGCCCGTGAGTGATTAGGTCACAGTGAAAATCAAACCTCTCACGCACTTTTCTCTCTTTTTTGTTTACAATCCATGTTGGTTGAAATTTCAACCAAACAAACTCATGTTGTTCAAATTTTTGACCAACTTGGGATCTTAAACCAAAAAAAAAGTTAAAATCAAATGGAAAATGACATGAGGTCAAAAATTAATAACAATCTACTAGTGCCTCAACATGATGTCAACTACACTCAACTTGAAACCAAAAGAAGCAAGAACTACTTCACAGACAATAGACTGGTACAAAAAAACAAAGCAATATTTGTGGTTGATGCAAGATTTCTTGCTGAGCCAAGATGATCCTACATCAAACACCTAGGGTAAGTAAAGAACTGATGTTCACATCACGAAACTCTGATATTTTGACCTAAATCATAAAGATCCAACTCAACTTGTGTTATCCATGAAAATCCTTCAACTAGTTTATCTTTCCACTAAACTAGGTATTCCATGTAGTTTTTTCCTCTAGTACTCTTACTTACTCTGCTATCCAAAACTTTCTCAATGATATCAATCTTCCTCTTGGTATAATCTACGTTATCTTTTAATTCCTCATTTGGCTCAAAGTACGAAAAGATGTCTACAATATTGAATATGGGGTGAAATATCCATATCTTCTGGTAATTCAACTTCAAAATAATTTCCACTGTCAAACTTGCTTAGGATCTTCCAAAGACCAAACCTCTTCATCTTCAAGGGAACCAAAACCTCATCTCCAACCTCAAAAGATTTATGCCTTCTCCCTTTATCTAATTTCTGCTTATACTCAAGATTACTATTTTCTAGATTCTTCTTTACTTACTCATGTAAAGTCTTCATAAAATCCACACATTCCTCTACTTCAGCACTTCTCTTTATCTCAATATTCAGATCTCTCAATTCATCATTTCCTCTAGGATTCAATCCATTAACAATTTCAAAAGGTTTTTCTTCTTGGTACTTTTATTCACAAAATTGTTATATGCAAAATCTGCTTGTGCTAAAATCAAATCCCAATTAGTAGACTTATCTCCAACCAAAAATCTCAGCAAGTTACCCAAACTCCTATTCAAAACTTCAGTTTATCCATCTATTTGCAGATGAAATGTAGAACTAAATTTCAGCTTTGTATTCAATTTCTTCCAAAGTGTTCTCTAGAAATAACCAGTAAACTTAGTATCTCTATCTAACACAATAGTCTTAGGCAATCCATGCAACCTCACTAGGTCTTTAAAGAATAATTCAACCACATGCACTACATCATATGTCTTTTTATTAGGTACGAAATGAGCCATTTTTGAACATCTATCAACTACTACTAGAATAGAATCATTACCTCTCTGTGTTCTAGGTAAGACTAGAAAAAAGTCCATACTAATATCTTCCCAAGGCTTATTTTGTACAGGCAATGGTGAATACAATCCCAAATTCTAACTAGTTTATTTTATTGTTTGACAAATTCTGCAACTTCTAACCATCTTCTACATATCCTTGTAAATTTGAGACTAATAATACCTATCAGAAAATAAATTTACTATTTTTTGTCAACCCCAAAGTGTCCAATAGGTCCTCCCTATATTTATCTTGCATGATGTTATCTCTCATAGATCCTCTAGGTATGCACAATTGAATTCCTTTAAACAGCATGGTTTCCTAAATGAAATAATCAATCCACTTATCTTGCTCTTTTATCAATTGATTCTTACAAGCCTTCCAAGGTTCTGTGAAATTGGGATCAGTTTCATACAAGTGTTTCAAATCATCAGACCCAAGTACCTCAACTCTCATTTATGTCTGAAAATTTCTTCTTCGGCTCAAAGCATCAACAACTTTGTTTGACTGTCCACTCTTATGTTTCAACACAAAAGAAAAGCTCTACAAATACTCAACCCACTTCATGTGTCTCTAATTTAGCTTATTTTGACTTCCCAAATATTGTGAAGCTTTATGATCAGTGTACAACACAACATATTTAGGCATCAAGTAATGCCTCCATTTCTTCAAGGCTTGAACAATAACATAGAATTCTTGATCATAAACTGAATATTTCATTCAACTTCTCACTAAAGAAAGTTATAGGTCTTCCTTCTTGACTCAAAATAGCTCCAGTTGCACTTCCACTAACATCACAGTTAACTAGAAAAACTGAATTAAAATCAAGCAAAGGAAGCACAACTAATCCTGCAATCTTTGGATTCAATGTTTCAAAACTCCTATGCGCTTCATGTTTCCACTTGAAATCTTCTTTATCACTTCTCATAGTCTCAGTCATGGCATTATAAACTAAACTAAAACTTCTGATGAACTTCCTATAGAAACTCGTCAATCCATGAAATGATCTATCTTCCCCGACATTATTAGGTGTAGGCTAGTCAATAATAACATTTACCTTTTGGGGATCCATGTTCAAACCATTAGATGAAATCACAAAACCAAGGTACACAATTTCCTCTTCCAAGAATGAACACTTCTTCAAATTTATCAACATTTTTTCTTTCTTCAATCTCTACAATACTTGTCTAATAAGTGTCAGGTGTTCTTCCTTAGCCTTACTCAATATCAAAATGTCATCAAGATATACAAGCATTAAGCTGTCCAAGAATTTCTTCAGAACTTCATTCATTAGCCTCATGATGGTATACTAGGTACATTAGTTAAACCAAAAGGCATAACCAACCACTCATACAAACCCTCATTAGTCTTAAAAGAAGTTTTCCATTCATCTCCTTCTCTAATTTTGATTTGATGATAGCCACTTTTTAAATCAATCTTGGTAAAATATTTTCCTCCACTCAAACAATTCATTATGTCATCCATTCTAGCCAAAGGAAAACTATACTTCAGAGTTGTCTTGTTTATAGCTCTAGAATCAGAGAACATTCTTCATTTCATTCTTTTTAGGTGCCAAAATAGCAGGTATAGCATAAGAACCTCAAACTTTCTCTAATCAAACCATTATTAAGCAATACTTGCACTTGTCTATTCAATTTGACATTTTTAGTATGTGTCAACCTATGTGGTGCTTTATTAGGAAAACTAGTTGCAGGTATTAGATCCTTACAATGACTAATACTTCCCATGGGAGGTAAATCATCAAGTACATTATTAGAAATAATATCTTGAGATTCAACCAACAAAGATTCAATCTTAGGTGCATGCTCAAGTTCATCTTGTTTCTCAGTCTTCCTAGGAAACAAGGCAAAACAAACATTTCGCTCCTTCACATCTTTAGCAAACTGTTTTCCTTCAACCAAACATACTCTTACAGTGGTACAATGATTCTCATTGGCTTTCTCTACCAAAGGCAACAATACATGTTTCTTTTCATTAACCCAAATAGTATATTGATTCAATCTACCATCATGCAAAGCTTGTCTATCATATTGTTAAGGTCTACCCAATAGAGTATGACAACAATCCATAGGAATAATATCACACACGACTTGATCATAATAATTTCTAATCTCGAATTTAACAAGGCATTGTTCACTTACTAGTAATTTAAGCTCCTTCTCGATCAACCAACATGATAAGGCTTAGGTTGTCTCAATCTTTGCAACTGCAATTTGTTAACCAACTCCTCTGATGTCAAGTTATATGAACTTCCATTGTCAATGATTACTTTGCCATATTTTTGAACAACCTTATATCTAGTCTTGAATAAACTCTTTCTCAAAACAAGTTATTCATCATCTTCCTCGTTCCACAAAATTCTTCTCAACATCAAGTTCTCATCATGCTCAAGTTCATTAGGTGATTGAAGCAGGAGCATCTTGGGTGTAAGGGAAATCTTGCATCACCCAAAAATATTTTATTTTTTGTCTTTTTTATTTTAATAAGGACTAGTAGATAGGGTGGTTATTATTTATGGGAACAATTGTTATTTTTAGAAAGTTTGTCATATGAGCTCAGAATGTTCTCATTTTCTATAGGAAGGTTCAATTTAGAGATTTAAGCCTACCATAAAAATCTCATAGCTCCAATTTAAGTATTGGAGAAGTTATTGCAAATTTTTGATGGAAAAATTTGCAGAAAAATCTTCAGGCTCATCGTTGGAGGCCTTAGAGTGCCCAGATGAGGTTCGAAAAACTCATTGGAAGGGTGCTAGCACAATTTTGAGCCTTGTAGATTAGAAGCTGACATATCCAAAAAGTGGTAATAATAGCCAATTAGAGCAACGATTCATCAGTTATGGCCTTCTGAAGTTGGGCTACCTGAAATTTTTAAAATAATTGTTAAAGATGTATTTGGCCGACTCTATATGTTTTGTTAGGGTCTGTCGGCACTAGGTATTAAGTTTGAACATCTAAAACCTTCCCGAGCGGTATAAAACTGCCTATTTAAGAAAGACCTAATCATTGTCTAGGACAACTCTGGGTGGTAGTTCATAGTTTGTCTTGTAAATTATTGTATTGAAGGTGCCCATGTGGGTTAGCATATTGTACTTATGAATACTGTAATTCTGCATTTGCGATGCAAATAAGAAGTCCACATTTTGTTCTTGCATTTGTTGTTGTTTCATTGTTTTTGTTATGAGTTTATAGTATTAAGGATAGCACCCTACATCAAGTGGTATTAGAGTTAGAGTTCTTGAGTGTGTGTACAGATCATCAACTGTAAGTCAGTTCACACCAAGATCCTGGACGTGTAGACAAATCGTCGATTGTGAGGCAATTTGCACTAAGACTTCAGCAAAAGTGTGAAAAATGCCTCCACAAAGAGAGCGTGGCAGAAGAGCTATAGGTGTTACACTTGAGGGTTTTAGAGCCCTCCAAAGATAGATGCAAGCATTGGAAGAACAAACGCGCAGAGGAATAAGTCTTCTTGTAAGAGATGAAAGAAAGGATAAGGACAAAGTAGAAGAAAATGTCGGAGCAGAGGCAGTTCTAAACCTAGAGGAAGACAGGCTTTTTAAGGCCATCTCCAAGATTGGAAAAAGACCTAAGTTTGAAGTTCCCACATTTTCGGAAAATATTAATCCAGAGGAGTTGATCAATTGGAGGAGTGCTTTGAATATGAAGATATTGAAGATCTTGATAGGGTCAAGTTTGCAAAGGCAAAACTGAAGGGACATGCAAAGATCTGGTGGCAAGAGATTCAGTTGGAGTGAAATAGAAAGGGAAAGGAAAAAATTACTAGATGGGAAAAGATGATAACTAAATTGAAGTGACAATTCATTCCTATGGATTGTGAGCTTGATTTGTTCAAGAAAATGTAAGGGTTGAAGCAAGCGGGAAAATCTATTCAAGAGTATACTGAAGAGTTACACCGAATTCTCATTAGAACCGGCCATGCAAAAGTTGATAAGAAAAAAGTTGTATGTTATCTTAATGGGCTAAGGCCAAGCATTCAAGACGAGTTGAGTCTGGTTTGAATGAGCAGTATTGAGGAGGCATACCAGTTTTCCCTAAGAGTTGAGGAGAAACTGAGCAAGAAGTTTGACAATAAGAACAATGGAAGAGGTCACGGTGGAAGGTCTAGTGGATGATCTTACGGTGGTCGTAATGATGATCAAAAAAACAAGGATAAGGCTAGAAGTAGCAGTCAGAACCAGAGGGGAAAATTTTTCAATCAGTTCCATGATCAGAACAATAGAGATTAGAGAGGAAGAGGCAAAGGACAAGGATCTAGAAGAGGAGGCTTCCATGGGAAATGTTTTCACTGCGAAAAAGAAGGGCATAGAGCATTTGAATGTACCTAGTGCCAAGGAAGGACAGATCGAAAAATAGAAGACCAAGTCAGAGTTGCACATGTTGATGAAGATACTAGATCCTCACATTCTGAAGATGCTGAAATAGAAGAAGTCCTAGTTAACTGAAGAGTCTTGCTGAGTGGTGAGAATGAACCAGAGTAAAGGAGCTCGTTTCATACAAGGTGCAGATGTGAAGATAAGTGTTGTGATGTGATCATTGATGGTGGAAGTACTAACAATCTGGTATCAGAAATGATGGTCACCAAATTGAAGGTGAAGAGGCAGAAACACCCGCATCCATACCGTATTGCTTGGGTGCAAGATGACCACAAGGTCGTGGTCAATGAGCAGTGTTCAGTGAAGTTCAAGATTCGAAGCTACTAGGATGAGGTACTATGCGACATCATACCTATGGACATATTTCATATGTTGTTGGGTAGGTCGTGGCAGTTTGATAGGCATGTTGTACACGATGGGTGAGCAAATACCTACACTCTAACTAAAGATGGAGTGAAACATAAGTTGAATTCATTGAAGGAGAAAGAAGAAAAGGTATGTAGTGCTACGAGAATATGTTTTGTTGATGGAAAAGAGTTTCTTAAAGGTATGAAGCATGATCATGAGCATATGTGTTTTGCTATAATTCTTAAAGATAGTAAAGAAGAAGTAGAGGAGGTACCTACAAAAGTTGTAGATATGTTGGGAGATTTTTATGATATTGTATCAAATAATGTACCTGATGGATTGCACCCAATGAGGAAAATTAGTCACCAGATGGATTTGGTTCTAGGAGCCAGTTTGCCAAACAAGGCAACGCACATAATGACACTGGGAGAAAGTGAAGAGTTGAACAAGCAAGATCATGAGTTATTTCAAAAGGGGTTGATTTGAGAGAGTTTGAGCCCATGTGTTGTACCAGCAGTATTAGCACCAAAAGAGAATGGAGGATGGAGGATGTGCATAGATTCTCGCACTATCAACAAGATCACAATAAAGTAAAGATTTATATTGCCAAGGATGGATGATATTATGAACTATTTGAGTGGAGCTAAGTATTTCACAAAGATAGATCTAAAGAGTGGGTACCATCAGATTTGTAGTAGAGAAGGTGATGAGTGGAAGACTGTTTTCAAGACAAGGGAAGGACTATATGATTGGTTAGTCATGTCTTTTGGGCTAACCAATGCACTGAGCACTTTCATGAGGCTCATGAATGAGGTACTGAAGGAGTTTCTAAGAAGTTTGTCATTGTTTACCTAAATGATATATTGATCTTTAGTAAGACATTGGAGGAGCATTTGATTCATCTTTGCAAGGTGTTTGATAAGTTGAGGGAAGAAAAGTTGTTGATAAACCTGAAGAAGTGCAATTTTGTAAAGGAGGAGTTGGTGTACCTAGGATTTGTAGTCTCAGCAGAAGGTCTGAAAATGGACCCACAGAAAGTGAAGGCTATCCTCATATGGCCTACTCCAAGGAGTGTGACATAGGTAAGATATTTTCATGGACTGGCTACATTTTACAGAAAGTTCATAAGAGGTTTTAGCAATATTTGCCGACCCTTGACTGAAACAATGAGAGGAGATATGAAAGAGTTTAAGTGGACTATAGGAGTAGATAAGAGTTTTAATTTGTCGAAATAGAAAGTTACTGAGTAGCCTATTTTAGTACTTCCTGATTTTAACAAGGTGTTTCAAGTAGACTGTGATGCTAGTGGTGTTGTTATGGGAGTTGTTTTGAGCCAAGAAGATAGATGTGTTGCTTATTTCAGTGACAAGTTGAATGATGTAAAAAGAAAATATTCTATTTATGATCAGGAATTTTATGCTATAGTTCAAGCATTGAAGAAGTGGAGACACTATCTTCTTCCTAAGGAGTTTGTTTTGTATATTGATCATCAAGCTTTGCAATATTTGAATAGTCAAAGAAAATTGAACCAAAGGCATTTAAAGTGAGTTGAGTTTTTACAGAGTTATACATTTGTTTTTGAAACACAGGAGTGGGAAGTCTAACAAAGTTGCAGATGCTCTTAGTAGAAGACAACTTTTGCTGACAGAAATGCAAATAGAAGTGGGTGGGTTCAAGGAACTTAGTACTTTGTATCTAGATGATCCTGATTTTGGTGAAGCGTGGAAGGCTTGTATAGACCCTGTAACACTTGACAGGACAAAGTGGTTGGATTTTATGATCTAGGATAGTATGTTGTTCAAAGGAAGCCAGTTGTGCATTCCCAGAAGTTCAATGAGAGAGAATCTCATCAAGGAGAAGCATACTAGAGGATTGGCTAGACATTTTGGTAGATATAAAACCATAGCTTTGGTTGCTAAAAATTATTATTGGCCACAGTTGCGGCAAGATGTGACGAAGTTTTTACAAAGTTGCAAATTATGTCAGATGGCGAAAGGAGTGAAGCAGGAGTTGTATCAGCCATAACCTATACCAGAGAAGCCGTGGGAGGATGTCAACATGGATTTTGTTCTTGGATTATCGAGGACACAGCGCGGGCATGATTCTATTTTTGTTGTCGTTGACAAGTTTTCAAGGATGGAACATTTTATTCCTTACAAGAAGACTAGTGATGTTGTTCATGTAACAAAAAGAAGTGGTCAGATTACATGGTCTACCAAAGAGTATAGTTTTAGATAGAGATACCAAATTTCTTCAATATTTTTTGCGTACATTGTGAAAGAAGTTGAAGACATATTTGAAGTTTAGCTCATCACATCATCCACAGACTGATGAACAAATAGAAGTTGTGAATTGCAGTGTAGGAAACTTGTTGAGATGCTTGGTTGGAGATAAACCAAAACGATGGGAAATGATTTTACCACATGCAGAATTTGCATATAATAATTTTGTCAATAGGAGTACTGGTAAATCACCTTTCCAGATTGTATATGGGAGTAGTCTCAGAAATGCTTGTGAATTGAGGCAATTGGATAAAGGACAGATAAGTAGTGCAGAAGTAGAAGATTTTGTTGAACATTTGAAGAACATCCACAAGGAGGAGAGGAAGCATATCATAAAGATGAATACAAAGTATAAGACTAAGGCAAATGTGAAAAGAAGATATAAGGAGTTCAGATTAGAGATGAAGTCATGGTTCATTTGAGAAAATAGCGTTTTCTAGTGGGTACATATAATAAGCTAAAGATGAAGAAGTTTGGACCATGCAAGATAGTGAAAAGGCATGATTCTGGAAATGCGTATGAAGTAGAGTTGCCTGCTGAATTGAATATTTCACTAGTATTTAATATTTCAAATTTGACAAAGTATTATCAAGAAGGTGATGGCGATGAAGTTGCAGAAGCATAGTGGAGCATTCCAGCAGCTAGTTCGGCTACATACAAGATTGAGGAGATACTGGACACTCATATTGGAAAAAGTACTAGAAACAGAACTTATGAGGAATATTTGATCAAATGGAAAGGGAGGCCAATTAAGGATTCATCATGGCTAGCAAAGGAGGTTAATCGTCTTGGTTTTCCTCTGAACACCTGAGATGTGATGGGGTCACTTCTCAAATTACTCTGGGTGTCTGATGCAGGAGCATCCTAGGTGTAAGGGCAATCTTGCATCACCCAAAAATATTTTATTTTCAGTCTTTTCTATTTAAATAAGGACTAGTAGACAAGGTGGTTACTATTTATGGGAACTTGCTATTTTTAGTAAGTTTGTCATATGAGCTTAGAATGTTCTCATTTTCTACAAGAAGGTTCATTTTAGAAATTTAAGCCTACCATAAAAATCTCATTGCTCTAGCTTAAGTATTGGAGAAGTTAGTACGAATTTTCAGTGAAAAAATTTGCAGAAAGATCTTCAAGCTCACCATTAGAGGCCTTAGAGTGCCCGGATGAGGTCCAAAAACTTGAAGGAAGGGTGCTAGTGCAATTTTGAGCCTATAGATTAGGAGCTCACGTTTTTGAAAAGTGGTTATAATAGTCAATCGGAGCAACGGTTCGTGAGTTATGGCCTTCCGAAGTTGGCTACCTGAAATTTCTAAAATAATTCTCAAAAATGTATTTGGCCGACTCTATCTGCTTAGTTAAGGTTTGTTGGCCCCAAGTATTAAGTTTGGGCATCTAAAACCTTCCCAAGCGGCATAAATCTGTCTATTTAAAAAAGGCTCAAACATTGTCTAGGACAACTCTGGGTGATAGTTCACAGCTTGTCTTGCAAATTATTATACTGAAGGTGTGCTCATGTGGGTTAGCATATTGTACTTATGAATTTTTGTAATTTCGAATTTGCGGCACAAATACAAAGCCCATATTTTGTTCTCACATTTGTTGTTGTTTCATTGTTTCTGTTCTGAGTTTATGGTATTAAGGGGAGTACCTTGCATCAGTGATTTGACAACTTCTTCACAAGCCAAAGTATTTATGCTACTACCTCCAATCTTCTTTCCAGAATCAGTACATTCAAAGGCCATATGCCCTTCTCCACACTTGAAACAAGTGTCCTTAAAAAAGATCTTTCTTCTCTCTTTCCACCACTACTATTCCTAGAGTAACCAGTATAGCTGCCTCTGGTGTAATTACCTCTTAAAAACAAGTTCTTTCCATGTGGTCTTCCCTTTATCTTGCATTGCATTTTGAGGTCTACTACGTTCTCTATAGATTTTGCCTCTGCTTGTTTGAAATATGCCACCTCTTCCTCTCTTTGATCATGTTTCTTTGCCAACCATTCTTTAACCTTAAAGCATATTGATATGTTTATTCCACACTATCCATCTTAACATAGTTGATCTCATCTAGAATTGATGTCCTCAATCCATTTAGGTATCTAGCCAGTTTCTCAACTTCGTCATCTACAAGTCTAGATCTAATGTCCAACTTGTAGAATTCTTCAATGTTTTCTTTCGCAGTCATGTCTTTTTGTCTTAATTTTTGCATTCTTCTCAACAGATTAACTTGGTAATTTGTAAGGAGGAACAATGTCTTCCTCTTGCCAATCATTTTTGCCCATGTCTTGATCTTTTCTTTTCCTCTTTTCTGCCTTTCAATCTACAAAATGATCCCATCAAAGTGAAGCATGACCCTTCAATTTGGTGATTGTTATCTTAACCTTCTTATTCTGAGGAGTACTTTCATACTCAAAGAATTTATCCATCTCAGAGATCTAATCCAATATTAGCATTAGTCTCGAGTCTTTCATTATAGAAAGCAACTTCAACAATAGGTCTGGAGTTTGCCCTAGAAAAAACTCTTAGGAGTCTTTCTTCATCTTTTTTTACCTCAAGTTCAGGATTAAGATTAGGTATTGCTTCTTCATCATCACTAACATCCTCCAGATGTACACCTCTTCTCTAGGTTGTCTCAACAACTTCAAGTCTAGCCAATCTGCCTCAACATATTCATTATAACATTGTGTGTGTTTCCTCTACCTCAAACCATCTTGACAACAGTTCGTACAAGATCGTAACCTTATGCAAGTTATAAGTTAGAATCCATATCTACCACCCTAAAACCAATTCAAATAAGGTTATCCATGATCTCAAACTCACAAGGAAACAAAATCTTGCTCTGATACCACCTAACAAGGCTGGTAGGAAAAGGAAGCCAAACATGGATGAAATCCAATCACCTAATAGCTTGCCAATAGTACACACAAAAGTAAACATAGAGTTGCAACAAACAAATAGTAGAATTCATAGATTTGTTGATTGATTACATAGCTCACATGATAAAATATATGTAACAACATCCAACATGCCCGATTGTGAGACCTTTCGGATTACATAAGAGTCCAAAACTCACCATTTAGGTGCTTCTACTATCTTATCTCATTCCTCTATCTATCATGCTACTTTAATCCAATTTCTTATAAAAGCCAACTAAACTACAAGTCAACCACACCACATGCATTTAATTACAATATAGGTCATGCCTCAAAAGAGTAATCTATAACCCAAGCAATGGGCATCAATTGTTCATGTGCACTTAAGGATAGGTTCAAACATGAGCAAGGGGTCGGCTCCCAACCGCGCAAGATGCCACATCACCAAAAGAAATTGTGCAAAAAGAAATAACATGTCACGCAAAATGAAATCACATGAAACAAAGACCGGAGAAAACAACACAGAACTCGAGACACGGCTCATAAAAGCTTATGCGCTCTTAGAATAAGGATCTAAAATAGGTCCTCAACATGATGTCAATTATGCTCAACTCGAAACCAAAAGCAGCAACAACTTCTTCACGAATAGCAGACTAGTACAAAAAACAAAGCAATATTTTTGGTTGACCCAAGATGCTCCTACATCAATTTGTGAGTCCTTCATATCTTGCCATCAAATAGTGCATCTCAATCTACAAGTCCTTTGTATCTTGGCCTAACCTAAGGTTGTGTACCTTAGCTTGTATGTGAAATTACTAGTGAAACTTATCTTGCCATGAACCTAAAACAATCATTGTAATATTGTTTTCATATACTGTAAGCTAGATCTCACGCAATTTTTCGTATGTCTGTTGCTCTTATATGTACAATGTTTATTGCTTTATCTTTCTTTGGCATCGATTTGGTTAACGATAATTGATGTGGAATTGTGATTGAAAAAATTATAAGCGTTTCTTCAAAATTGGCGCCCACTTTTGGATGAACTCAATTAATAAAAAAATAGTTTCCTCTAAGTTAGACGACTTGCTTCAACTGTCATAACGTTTGGCATGAAGAAGCACATTGATGAAGGAAAGGCTATTGAGCATTAGTTTATTTATTAATTTATTCCATACCCTCCCAATAAGTGTTGAGAAAAGGAGTTTATAAGAAGCGAAAGCCGACATGTACATGAGCAAAATTCTGAGGTTAAATCGATCCGCTTTTGAAGGCAAATTCATGAAATTTATTGTGAAGACTCTAGCAGACTAGTGCAGACTTTTAGAAGAAACATATTAGATTTGCAAGCTTATCTTTGAAGATTATTTTTTATATCTGAGTGAAGATTTTTAGAGCATATTCTCAAAGAAATTTTTTGGGTGGACCAGATTTTGAAAGCCCTTCAAGTGATCTAGGGAAGATCCAATCAAGTTGGAAGATCGAACATGCAAGAAAGAGTATTTGAAGTTTGTATGGGAGAATGCTTCACATTCTTCTGACTTGTGGTTCTAAATATAGTGTTTATGTTGTATGGATGTTCTGTTGTTATGTTTGCAAGTCCTTTGCACTATAGTTAATGTGGTTCATAATTTTGTTGAAAGCATGGTTGTCTACCAGAATTTGTCCAAAAAATGCTTTGCATTGCTTTGTAGTAATGATTCTAATATTGTAATTCCGAGGACATGCTCAAAATGCTTGTGCAATGTCTCAAACCAATTTCTAGTTAATGTTTTGTTGTGCAAGGAAAGTTATGATGCTTTGTTTCTCACAATGTGGTGTAGCCCTTTCGCTAACTTGGTTTCCTTGTTTGGATCATATTATTTTGATAAATGCTTGTGCAACGTCTCAAAATCAATTTCTAGTTAATGTTTTGCTGTGCAAGGAAAGTTATGATGCTTTGTTTCTCACAATGTGGCGTAGCCCTTTGGCTAAATTGGTTTTCTTGTTTGGATCATATTCTTTTGATAAATGCTTGTTAAATGTCTCAAATCAGTTTCTAGTAAATGTTTTGTTGTGCAAGGAAAGTTATGATGCTTAGTTTCTCACAATGTGGCGTAGCCGTTTCGCTTGGTTGGTTTTCTTGTTTGGATCATATTCTTTTGATCTGAACATGTGATGGAAGTTGTGTATAAATGTTTTGGATCTTACTGTGGCATATGAAGATCCAAATTGAATTATATCCAACATAATTCTGTTTTGGGGCAGCAAGAAATGCATTGCATTGTTCATCTAGACGTTAAGGTTGTTCTAGACTTTGAAAGATGTACTCTTGTGTGTCAATTTATTCGGAGCCACTTGTTATGATGTTTTTAGAGCTACTTGGAAGAATGTGTTATGATGTTTTTATGTTCTCTTTATCTCCTAGAGTGGACCAAAATCACCACAATTGTGTTTTGGTAGTCAACTTGAGTGGACTTCTGTCTCTTCTATTTTAGCCAAACTAATTAAGGGTTTTAATAGAGCAGTTGATATATATTGGAGATTATTTCAATGTGTTCTAGGGTGGACGTGTGCTAAATGTGTTAAATGAATGTGTTCAGGACAAGGGCAAAAATGAGTTTTGTTGATGGGCCTTCATGTTCATTCTAGTTGTAATGTCAAGATTCAGACAGCAAATGTATGTAGTGTTTGTCATGAAGTTGGTCACTTTCGACAGTAATTCAATGATGAATTCTTGCTTGGAGATTTGTTGCAAGCAATATGTTGAAGGCTTGTTCACTTTCATTCCAGCTAGAAGATAGTGTGTCATCCCTTGGCAGCTTTGTATCTGGCCCTAAGACCTGCAAGTCTATCATAGCTTGTCACGAGACAATACATCTCAATTTGCAAGTCCTTTGTATCTTGCCATGAGATAGTACATCTGAGTCTACAAGTCCTTTGTATCTTGGTCTAACATAAGGTCATATGCCTTGGCCTGCAAGTGAAATCACTAGTGAAACTTATTTTGCCATGAGCCTAAAACAATCGCTGTTATATTGATTTCATATAGTGTAAGCCAGATCTCACAGTAGTTTTTCACATGTCTAATGCTTTCATTTGTAAAATGTTCATTGCTTTATCTTTTTTTGCCATTGATTTGGTTAAAGATAATTGATGTGGACTCGTGATTGAAAAAGTTAATAAGCATTTGTTCAAGATTGGTGCCCACTATTGGATAAGAGAATTCAGTAAATTAATTAAAAATTCCTCCAACTTAGACGACCTGTTTCAAAAGGTCCCAACTTTTGGATGAAAAGGCACATTAGTGGGGTATAAGGGAAAGGTTATTGAGAATTACTCTCTAAATTATATCATTGCATATCCTCTCCATTAAGTGCTGAGATAAGGAGTTTAGGAGTGAAAGTAGACAAATAAATGAGCAGATTTCTGAGGTTAAATTGATCTGCTTTTGAAGGCAAATTCATGAAATTTATTCTGAAGATTCTAGCAGACTAGTGCAGACTTTTGGGAAGAAACGTATTAGATTTGTGAGCAAAGATTTTTTTGATAACTGAGTGAAGACTTTTAGAGCATATTCTCAAAGCAAATCATGTGTGGACCAGATTTTGGAAGTCCTTCAAGTGATCTAGGGAAAATCCAATAACATCACAATTGCCTTACGTTTTGAAGGTTTGGAGCCTTCTGCTTTGCAAGATGAAGAGGTTGGAGTTTCTCACTAAAGGAGATTTGGGTCTTGTTGGGAGTACATGCTTAGTTGGGGGATTCTCTTGTGGTTTGGTGCCTATGAAGTTATAAGAAATTGTTTCTATAAGCAATATTTTGTCATGGATTTCTCCCACAAGGGTTCAAATATAAAATCATGTGTTTCTTGTGATCATTTTTATTAGATCTGAATTGTGTGGATGCTTCAATTAGCTTTGTGCTCACTAAAATTATAACCACCCTCTCAGTATAATAGTGTGTTTTCTTCAATGGCTTTGAGTTGTTTTTTCTATACAAGTACTAATTTAGTATAAGAGTGTTTTCTTCCTCCTTTACGGGTGTGGACATCATAACAATCTTGCAAAGTACTCCAACAGAACCAAGGTTACCAGGTAAAAATGCATACTAATTTAATTGACTGGATATGATTTGTAAAGCTCGTCCACAATGCAGAGTCGCCATAGCCTATGACCAAACTGAAAACCCATAGAAGGATGATTCTTATAAGCCACTTCAAAGTAATATAAGTTGGAGTCCCTTTGCAGCAAGTGGAGAGAATACTAGTTCCTCCTGGGCATAAACCACGAAACACAAAATTGGTTGAAGGGAAAAATAGAGATCAATAAACAAGAAAAGAGGATCAGCCTGCTAAAGAGGTTTTCATAGAATCTTTTAACAAATCAAATGTGGATAACAAGCAAAGCCCAAGGGAGCTCACACGTTTCATTAAGTCCTTGCAATTAGGACATATTAAGGACTTGAACAAATTGGGAACTTCAGGTGTAATTACATGTTAAGATATTGACAGATGTACAATTCATACCTATCTGATAATACATTGCATCTGGAAATATCAAATATTATAATGAAGATGTAACGAAAAGAATTATGTTGCAAATAATTTCTCATTTATGAACAGAGCAAGCTGGCCAGATATGTTTTGAGTTTACTACCAACTTTTTACAGATTGTTTGAATAGGGCTTCCAAGTGAGGGCGGAGAAGATTCATAAAGCCACCCTTCAGCCTATGGGATAAAAACTAATACAGAAGTCCTAGTCAACATACCCAAAATAATTCTTTTGATTTTGTCATCTAATTGGGAATAGTTATCAAATAAGAAAGCATTGACAGCACTGTCAGCACTTATGAGATCATAATCAAGCAGCCATAAAATGTTTTATTTTAATGTGCGTGCAAAAAACATGACAAAATCCACTAGCTTGTGAATTGATTGCTTTGTAATTAGTCACTATACTTTTCAAGCATCTCACACCAAGCATAGTGCCATATTAAAAAGCAATTAAAACTATCTACGCTTCAGGTCTTGATCTTATTTTCAGAAAAAATATCCATGTATATGTCCTAGCTTACCCATCAGTTTTAAGAGAATTGGAGAATCGTACGAAAAGCTTCCATAGGTCCAAAGCTATAGTTACAATGAGATGATCCTGCTATAATGAATAAAAGAAATGCTACATCATTTTATTCTACATGAAAATGCTAAATCCTAACATTGTATAGTGAATGCAAAGGAGCAACATACTGAATTATTACCTGAGTTTCACTATTGTAGAAATGCTTCTCCAGAAGAGTCGAAAGGTTTCAAAAGTACGAGTATGGTGAAAACCTTATCCTTTCCTCCACACGTCCAAATAATCTAAAAGGTTAAACCATTACTTAGGGCTAGACTACAAGTGAGCCAAAGGTTCACTTGCCAAGAGAAAGAGATGCATATTTTCTTTCACGTTTTCATCAAATTTCAAAAATAATGAAGAGACCATTCCTTCTTTGAGCTTCCATATAATGGTGAGGTTCAAGCAGCTTTCTATGGCTAGCCAATGAGTAAGACAGTTTGTCGCTTCTAAGGAGATTATCGATGGATGGTTTCTTTGAAAGTTAAATGAGGTTTTTATTTAAAGACATATAAGGAAAGCCAATGTTTTAGTTCAGTCTTCCCCTTTGCCTCCAAATAATTTAAAATTCCAAGCCTTTACAGCCCCAAGAACTTCCAATCTCTATATGCCAATAACCCTTTGTAGAAAGGTGGTAGTTGGCTTCTAACTGTTAATGATGTTTCTAATAAGTGCAATCAACAAGTATGATTCATATAAAACTGCATTAAGGAGCCATAATCTTTTATGAGAGATAGTTTATAGATTCAACAAGCCATATTACTGGTCAGAACAATATGGTGGCTAACACCAACAAGGGATGGAGATAAGTATTTACGGAGTATATTATAAGGAATAAAAAGATGGCACTTGAAAGAAAAAAAAAAGGTAAATGATGAGATCGTTAGAACATGAAAGTCCTTTGACTGTTGAGATATCCTTGAAGGGTGCTAGCCTCCTTCTATCTATCTTGTATCTACTCTCAGTTTTACAAAATAACTTTGTTTCAAGTAAATCGTGGGGAATTGGTGGAGTTTAATAAGTCTTTCTGCACACCACATTGTTTCTTCTATATCTGTCGTAACTCCCTTCCAAGCATTGGGGTTTTCTCTTTTCCGGCTTTCTAATCCTTCACAACATTTCTTTTCTGATGCTCTGTTGCTTGGACTGCAGGTGTTATCTCGCTCTGGTGGTATTTAAGCCCCCCATATGCCAGCAGAAACACATTACCCTTTTCACCCCTCGTGGTAGATTTCTGGTCTTAATACACCCATACCAGCATCCAAGTTTGGGGTGGCAGAGACTGACCTACTCTATGCTTTCTTGAATATCTCAAATTAATATAGTGTGTTAGTCTCATTGCTCTAACGCAAATAAATTTTGGTATTCTGTAGAATTAAGCAAACAAGTTCAACTTCTAGACTTAAGAAACCAAAGTTTATCCAGTATGTAGACATGTAACTACAGAAGACAATAAAATATTAATAAATTGCATATATGGAATGCACTGCAAGCAAATGAAATTGACAAATATATTATACATCGCCTTTGTACACCGAAATTCAGTACAGCATTTCGTGTTCAACAGGAGAAAGCTTTGATATAAGAGGAGTAACTAATCAATCAAGTTGAAAACCTTCAAAAGCTGCAAGGATAAAACAAATACACAAAAAATAAATTCCATCTATTGGATTGACCTATGGAGATTTTCATAGATCTATAAGTCAGCATATCGTACTGAGTGTCATGCTATAAACTTTCAAGCCTGAATAAAGTGTCCGTAGTTACGAGTGTTATAGTCCCTTAAGATAATTTAATTTATGATACTTGTTGCAATGAGCTTGTAAGCATTTTTGAAGATGCCCGTTTTTTCAACTGCTCCCTCCTCAAACCCCTTTGAATCCGAGACTTGATTGCTGTTTCCTGAACAAGATATACAAGTGGATCAAGCATTGCCCGCCTTCCAATTTAGTACAAAAAAAAAAAAAAAAACACTTGGGAAAGCATTAGTCATCATAAGGTTCATGCCGTTGAGAACTGGGTTGACAAAAATAGATTTTTGCAATTAGTTTAAACAAAGATATTTACACTCAGCTAAGATAACTTTAACCCGTCGCTGAATTTGTCACGCTCAGAATTATCATAAGTGGATCTAAAAACCATGTGTTAGTTAAAAATGGGCATGCAAAGAAAAGTTAGGACGTTGTTAATAAAATTGCTGAACAATATAAACTCACAACATAGTTCCATCATCTATGATATAAGACTAAGATACCGGTGCATCTAGGAAATTGACAGGTGTAGGTGCTGGTGCTTTTGGGTGTGCCGGTGCTTTTGGGTGCTGCACTGGTGCACCCAAGAAGCTATTATTTCAATTTACTAATAAATTATAAAACAAAACAAGATTAAAAAGCATTGCAGAGTCACTGTGGAAATTGCCAGGCTTGGAATTTTTCTTTGCACACAGGTGCGATTTGCAAAAATGCGCATTTCAGAATGAAAATGCAGAAAAAACAGGCATGCAAAGCTGTTGCAGGCTTCACAGGTGCAGACAATGACTTCGCACAGGCCCAAAAAACAGTGCCAAGGTCATTGTGGGCTGAAATCACAGACAGAGCCACAAAACAAACAATCCAACGAAGATGCAACCAAACCCTATGGATTGCAATTGCCACACAATATGCATTTTTTCTTTAAAAAATGGTGATGTAAATACAACCAAAAACTAAGATACCGGTGCATCTGGGAAATTGTATATTTGTCACTTTGTATTTGTGAAGATTGAAGTTGAACTATCAATGGTGAAGTATCATGTGCTATGGAATGGTTCATTTTTGTATATTTCTTACATTTCTTTACATATATAAATCAGTCTCTCTGTGTGTGTAGAACGCATCCAAATGCACCCAAAATCCCCAAAAAAAATTGTGCATCCATGCATCAGAATCCCACACCCGCATCAGCATTAGAACCAGAATCAGTAACTTAGATATACGATGAATGTAATATCTAACAGTAAAAGCACAAAACATTTATTGTGTGTTCTAAATTTAACATAGCTAATCAAAGGAGACTTTACAACATTCTTAAAAACAATGATTGTTTAATATGAAAGAAAGAAAATCCTCAACCATTGACATTTAAACAGTTTATTCCATCAATTGTAACTGTGTCTGCAAGAAATACATTTTCCCTTAAGAAACAAAAAAAAGTCCATAGGATGATGAAGAAGCCACTCCATCCCCAATAGGAAGGAAGAAGTCTGTCTCCAACTATGTCTCTGAAAACCTAGGAGTCTCCCAAGAATAAGCCACATTATGATCAAGGTCAAACTCAATAAAGAAACATGAAAAATCAAGTAAATGGGGAAACTCAAGAATGACAACCTCTGAAGTCAATGAAGATGGGATAACGGTTATGTTGGAATTGTCATCAAAGAGGAGAGAAATCCCCTCAAGTGTGTCTCCCAAATCTACAGTATGATACTCTATAAACAAATCTGAAACACCTGTCAAATACTCCTCCCACAAAGAAAAATCTAAAACACTATGATCAACCTGAAGTAGGTGGAGTAGGAAGCCCAACACTAGTCTCAAGAATACCAAAATTCAAGTTACCAAACTTTTCCTCACAAACATGATTAACCCTTGGTGAAAGGGTGTGCACATCAGTCAATGGAACATTATCGTCATCACAAGTAAAATAAGAAGAGGAATATAAACAGAATAAATGATCAAAAATCCTATAGCAATAATCTCTCTAGCCTTTGAGTCCCTAATGTGTGCATGATCAGGAAACAACTCAATTGAAATACCTTGTCCACTATGAGCAATTTCACAAACATAAAGGAGATTAGATGACAAGAAGGGTACAGAAAATAAATCATTAAAAGTTCCCTCTCCCATGTCAATAGAACCTTTCCCACAAACCTTCATGTATGCGTTCTTACCCATCAGCATATTAGGTGAATTTCAAGGTTTATAAGAAGAGAACTTATCCATAGAAGATGATATGATGAGATGCTACTGAATCAAGAATCCATCTCCCATGTCCAGGAATTGTACAGGCCAAGACACCTTTGACTTTCATTCATCAAACCCACCTGAAGCTCATGTGGTTCTTGACTGTGATGTTGAAGATGTTTTGTAGGAGACACTAATGAGGACAGCAAGATGTTGTTCTTCTCAACATGTGTGAGCTCATCAATCTTCTTGTCATAGCCACCTATGCACATCATGTCATTGTCTTTTACAATAAGAACATTTCAATACCTTTCGGGGAGCTAGTGTCTGTACCTTTTGGTGCTTATTGTTTGTGAGTAGTAGAGAAAGGTTAGCTTGGGTTTAAATTGCAAGTGTTTAACTTCTATTGGGGATGTTCATTTAGAATGCGTCTTGATAGGGTATTTGTTTGAGCATTGACAATGTGAAACCAATCTTGCATCCATACAATAAAGCACCCTTCTATGCCTAGTTGATATGGTGAAGCAAGGATTGGTTACAGGCTCACCCCATCATCAACACTGCCTTACATTCTTAGAGTTGGATACAATTCCTCAAACCCTTATCTCTTTGTATATTGTTTGGTTGAAAGTGAATGGAAGTTGTTAAAGTCAAGTTGACATCCACTGAATGAACAACGTAAGTCCCTTTGTGATAATCAACATATCACATCATAAAACTGAATGAAAGTCCACAATTAAGAATGAACCTTGAGTTTGTCTCATTGGATCACATAATTCATCTATGAGCAAAGATACTTTCATTCATTCATTCATTTTTATTCTTAATTTTACAAAACCAACAGACTAAGCATGACAAGATACTTTCTCTACATCTGCAATACAACTTGTTTTTGCATCAGACTTAATATTTCTTATTAAACACTGTTGTCACTGTCCTTCGGAACCTTCACCAATCCCTTGCAGCCTTTAAATAATGTTATTCTTTCTTTCTGTCAAGTGATTTTTGCAAGGCAGTACCAAGAGAGTCTCTTTGGACAATCCTAAGTAAATTTGGACTACCCCAGAGAGTTTCTTTTGTAAACTAAATAAGATGAATTAATTGAAATGTTCAATCTATGTGAATGCATTTTGTGTCCTCTTCCTAAGGCATATATCACTGAATAATCAGAACATTCCTTAGAGAGACTGCCGAGAATTACTTGTTTATCCTCTTTAGTGATACTCATAATATGTTAAATGTGGTCTAAGAGAAATGAGCTTTGTGAAGAAGTCTTGATTATTGCCAAATTTTAAAAGATTGACTCTTTAATTCATTTTCCAACTAAAACTTTCTCATCTTATTTAGTTTACCAAAGAGACTCTAGGGTAGTCCAAATTTACTTAGGATTGTCCAAAGAGACTCACTCTTTTGGTACTGCCTTGCAAACCACTCACTTGATGGAAAGAAAGATGGACATTATGTGATCAAATGAGAGAAACTCAAGGTTCATTCTTAATTGTGAACTTTCATTCAGTTTTATGATGTGATATGTTGATTATCACAAAGGAACTTACGTTGTTCATTCAATGGATATCAAATTGACTTTAACAACTTCCAATTACTTTCAACCAAACAACATACAAAGAGATAAGGGTTTTAGGAATTCTATCTAACTCTAAGAATGTAAGGCGGTGTTGATGACGGGGTGAGCCTCTAACCAATCCTTGATTCACCATATCAACTAGGAATAGAAGGGTGCTTTATTGTATGGATGCAAGATTGGTTTCACGTTGTCAAAGCTCATACAAATACCCTATAAAGACGTTATCTAAATGAACATCCCTAATAGAAGTTAAACACTTGCAATTTAAACCCAAGCTAACCTTTCTCTACTACTCACAATCAATAGGTACCAAAAGGTATAGACACTAGCTCCCCAATTCATCACCATATAATAATATGCTCCACTCATTTGCTCTACTTAGCATGAAATAAATCTTAAGTGAGGAATTGAAGAGCTCATGCAACACTTACAAACAATATTAAGTGATCTACCATGGAGACCAACAATGAATCATCAATTACTTTGATAGCATTATAGCAACAATTTCACCTAATCTCCTCTCCTACTCTTCTTTTACTTCTTCAATGAATCTAAAACCTAACCCTTACAAATGACCCTTGGACTTTTATAGTTGTTCATTTACATTTTAGGACCAAGATCAAGGGCTTGAAACTTCGGACTTGAAACTTGCGTTTGCAAGGGGTGGAATTTTGGAGGGCTAGAGGAATCCATTCCTCTAGGGCAAGTAGAATTCGCCATGCTGAGAGAAATATCTCTTGCAACTTGTTTTCCATACTTGGCCAATTCTTCAGCTCAAAGGTCATGAGGATTTATATAAAATATAACATTTAAGTTACATTTTAAAATATAATTTATAAAAATACTCACAAGATGTTTGAGATAGGTTTCAGCTTCATAGGAATTTAATAATGATTCTAGATATTGGGAGTTTTCAAAAAAATCCCAATTCTGCCCAAATTTCAGGATTCAACACATGCCTTCAGCAATCTTACCTCTCACAACCTAACCTGACTTTCAAAGGTCAAATGGAAGCTAGAACAAGGATTTTCAAAAGGTTCTAACTCATTTCACCACAAATCACTTGATCTTTAACTCTGTATCCTTGACTAGCTTAGCCCAACTTTTGTGCATATCCTTGACGGACATTACTTCTCAGTAGGCCATTGTGCAAACTTATCTCCTCAGCTTGGAGTTTTGGCAATTGCTACCAACTAAAACCACCTAAAAGCAACTAAGACCGCCACCCCTACTGCCAAAGCCAAAAAAAGGGGGTCCTCATTTGCAATGGGGTGATGGTGTGAAAACCTCACAACAACAATAGTTTGTTTACAAATCAGTTGATATATTTATCATTTGTAAATATTACAAGGTCAAAGATAAACCCCACCAAATAATAAATTTTAAAAGAACCATTAACATTTTTTAATGATTTTAGGGGATCAATTCATCCAATAGAGAGTGTAGCATATGCATATTATTTTATCGGTAAATCTACCAAAAGGGTCGTTCACTTTGGAGATACAGGTACAGGTTTGAGATATGCATAGATCTACATTTTGAAAGAGTTTAAAGGCATATTACCATATGGAAAGGGGTACAGCTATATTGCATTGAACTTTCAAGTATAGTTATCAAGGATGCAGAACAAGTTATTCATTTAAAAGAGCAGACTTTTCCTCCAAAAGCCCTTTGCAAAACACACAAACTTGATTTAAGATCCATCAACGTAGCACAAGTTAGTCATTTAAAATTGCTGACTTTTCCTCCAAAAGCCCTTTGCAAAACACACAAACTTGATTTAAGATCCATCAACGTAGCACAAGTTAGTCATTTAAAATTGCTGACTTTTCCTCCAAAAGCCCTTTGCAAAACACACCGACTTGATTTAAGATGTGTCAATGTAGCAGACAAAGGGCAAAACTATGCTGACTTACTGAACTCTCTCCTGTTTGGATAGAAATGTTGATTTACTCCAGACAAGAAAGAAAAGTTGTAAAAATGCCTACTTGCCCAAAAACAAATACAAATAAATAGAAAAGCAATGTTACCAACTAGTTCTATAATTTATGACAAAAAAAGTTGCATAACACCACTAATTATTGGAGTCAAAGTGATTAATTTTTTTATGATACTATGCCAAATAAAAATAACAGTTAATATTGGTCATACTAACCATCAAATAACAGCCCTCCTCAAACTTCTCTAAAAAGCCAGCAACCCATCTATCTGCATTTTCAACCCACTCACTATGATGCATTCCAGCTGTTTTGGCAACAGTGTGTAACTGCACAGCAATTTATTCAAATGCTAAACAACAGTAGCTTGAGAATATAACAGCTTGAAAACTCAACTGACTAGTAACATTTAAAATTCAATGATAAAAAAAATGAGCGCATGAGGAAGAATTTAACCACAAACTTCAAAATGAAATAAAATCAATTGAACATACCTTTTGCCCTACCCGTTCTTGGTGTTCCTTAACTTTTTGGCGTAATTTGGTTATGCCCATGTTGACCCTCAATTGCTTTTCCTGAACATTAACCAATGAATAAAGCAATTCCATCTTTTCAATAAGGGTATAAAGTATATTACCAGTGACCTCCATATTTATTATCTACTGAATAAGAGCCCATTCTTTGCAATAATCATGCCACTAATTCTTCCACTATTTTTGGAAGTAATAGTAGTGTATTCAAACTCTAGAGATTATATTAATAGACGCAAAATAAATATCAATGTTATCCAAATTTGTAACCCTAAATAGAACATGCAGTTGGGACTGATCAGTAGTCATTAACAAACAAATTACAGAGGCATCAAATTTATCCATTTGTCAGCATATATAATAGTGTTATATTACCATGACTATCATATAAATTTTATATGCATCTTCAAAAGAAAGCCTTCTTTTGCATTGCAAGACAAAAAATTATGCAAAAAAACATGGAGCAAAAAAATTATCCAAAGCATAAACAGGAAGAAGGGAAATAGATAAATTGGTGGCAAGAAAGTGAAAGTTTCCATAAACAGACCTTCCATTGCAAGTGCATTGGAATTTCAAAATTGGCTGGAAACTCTACTAGATGGACATTAAGAGTGCAATTCTTAATGGAGATCTGAAGTGTGTATAGCAACCGAAAAATGCTTTAAGTTAAAAACATTTAAGATATCTTGTATAAGTTTCTCGAGGCTCTTTATGTTTGAAACAGAATTCCTGCACCTGGCATATCAAAATTGATTTCCATCTCGCCATATAGTAGATATTGATTGAAATTTGGTCTTTTAGGTATATGTCAAGAGTTCAGATGATAATATAATGATTCATTATCTATGTCAATGGCTTAATCATCAGAGTAAACACAACCAGTAGGATTCAACAAGTGTCTACTCCTATGTAGGCTGGTTTGAAGTTAGCTGCCAACAGGTACACAATGGCAGTCACTCTTTAAAAAGTTCAGGGGCAACCTGATTTATCTTAGACAGTTATATTTCAATTTCATGATTTTAAACAAAGATGGATTATTGAAAAGAAGCAAAATGAATTCCGAAATATGGACGAGATGCAAGTAAATCTTAGCCAGGATATGCTTTTGCCCTGTGATAAAGAGTTGTTCCTGGGCTAGCCAGAATCAGAAAGCAAGAGTTCTTCCCTTGACTATTGTCGAGTATTAAGATGCTATCCTTGCAACTTGTGAAACCTTGCTAAGGTTCCTCGCTGATCCTTGAGATATTCAAAGGAAGCAACAATACAATTTACCATGCATAATTTAGTAATAGTTTTATTACATTCTAAAATAATTGTCAAAGCATGATAGATTTTGCAATATAGTGTGACTCAAGAGCAGACAGCTGACACATTAACAAAATCCAAAATCACTTGGACCACACATGTTTGACGATGTTAGAAGAAAGCCATGAATATATTTCATTTCCATATGAGAACTCACCGGGAATCTGTTCATTATTTTGTTCAAGATGGTTATGCCTTCACGAAATGGATACTCAGGTATTTGGTTTGCAAAGAGTATTCATAGACAAGAATAACAAAGTCATGGCCTATGGGAGAGAACTCCAATTGGGGGGAATCTCACGGCTTCTAAATCTTTGACAGGCTCCCTTGCTTCCACTATGTAATATCTCCTGCTAGGTTTAGGCCTGTTAAAAGTATTTAATAGTCTTATGGCCTAAACTCAATGGACTAAGTTGCATTGAATCAAATCTATGTTATTCCATTATTCACAGTAAGGAAAGTTATACATTCACCAAACATATTAAATAATCTTACTATTTATGATTTTTAATGTCCATATTATCCTTGACAACCAAGTTGCTTAGCTACCAGTCACAATAGGTTTCCCTCAAAGTTAACTGATCCAAGCCCTTATCCTATCTTAGGACTATGCCCACAAAGCACTCAGGGTTGCTGATCCCTACCCCTATCTTGGGAATCAACCTATTGGCTGGATTTAGACAGGCAAATATACACGAACATATGAACAATATATGATTAATGAACATGAACATATATGATTAATATCTCATGTATTGCAGCTATATATATATATATATATATATACGCATTTATAATCTTACTATTATATCTGATATTAACATTATAATATATATATACCGACCATATATATTAACCATTAATAGTATACTGTTATAATATTATCAGCAGAAAATAAATGACTGCTGCTAGCAATACATATGTTTCCATTTACCAATTCCATTAATATATTCTTCCATATTTGTATCCTTTGGGCTTCCATCTCTTTCTTGTAAATCGTATTAATGTAATTATAAGCTATTATCCCTATTGTGTGTGTGTGTGTGTGAAAATAACTGATCTCTTATGCATATGATTATATACAAAAATATATATAGAATTCTGAATAATATAGTTAATTCTGATTTCATTATTATTAATGCATGCGTGCACACACACACACACAATAAGCCATATCAGAATCGTGCAGGCCTAATAGGATTCAGATATGATATTCTGTGATTAGTATTTAACCCATAAAGGCTTACCAACTATAAACATAATTCTTTGATCTAAATCCAAATGCCTCATACCCAAAATTTATATTCCTCTCCGAACTCTTCCTCCGTTACATTATATATATTCTTATATTTTTCCTTCCCCCTCAACGAACCTCTTTGTTTTTCTTTTTATACAGATCACCCATCAATCAGTTGTAACCTTGGATACAAGGAGTCACTTCAGTCCTCAACCAATCACATTTCTTGGAACTTGCATTTTGGAGAGTTTGTATTATTAATTAAACAGTTTTATTAGAATTCCTATCAGTGTCTGACAACCCTCTCCATACATGGTTCTTTTTCAAATCTGATGATTTAATTCTCCATACTTTTCCAGCCACATAATTATCTTTCCTAATCAGTGGCTTTTATTGTTTATCTCCACAAGTGTGGCTTTCATAATTTTATCGATACTTCCATCGCTGTTAGTGATTGCAGTCTACATATCATATCACTTCAAAAACTTTGAATGATAGTCTCTAATTGTTATGGCTCATTTAAACATTCCTTCATAATAGTGACTTGCATTAATGGATTTCTGTGACTAACGTCTCATATATACTGTTTGCCTAAGTCAATACTATTACTTCTTTAATTTCCTGGATAGGGATATCACATTTTGTTATATGTATATTATTACTTAGACACTATTAATATTATTAACAGTATCATTTTAATTGTTATTTTTATCATCATTAATATTTATCAAATATTAATTTTTATTAATATTTCATTCTTTTATCGGTGAAAGGCAGAAGCCAAGATTAATTATTATGTGCTGAAATTAGTTATGATTTTATTATGATCCCAAGACCTCCAAAATAATTTTATTATGATCCAAATTGCTTTTCCTTCCTTTCCGATTCTTCTCTATCTTCCCTCTTTATACGATATTCTTCCTTGTCTAGTAGCTTCCATTCCTTGTCTGTAAAGCTTAAAAAAGTCTACATACACTTGTTCTTGACCAAGATTGTTGTTAGAATTAACTCTATTTAATAAATGGCATAAAGAGGAAGAGAAAAATGTTAATTATTGTGGATCTCTGATAGATAAAACAATTACAAAATAAATGCTTCCAGAGAATATCTTACTTGAATAATGCTGAATTTATTTACTTCTTCTTTGGCAGCGATCACAGTTTATCTTTCTTCTTCGAACTGTATACAGTAATAACTGAAGTGCAATGTAACTGATGCAATAATATTAACAGAGAGCAATGTTCTTACAATAGTTATTTATTAACTGCAGGTACTTTGAATGCCGTGGATTGATATCTTTCCCTGCGGCCAGAGTGCACATAAATAGGTGAACATAAGACATGACTCCGAAGAGTCATGTCTTTAAGGAGGCATGCCTCTTCAGAGGCATGTTCCTTTACAACAATGATAAACAACCTTGATTAATATATGTGCCCGATAGTAAAAATATAACCGGCATGATAATGAGATTATCTCTTGATATAATAAAGGAGCCCGATCACAATAAAGGCTGCCGATAGTCAATGAAACTTGATAACAGTATTTCAAGAGCTTGCCGATAATCCATATAATATTACAAGGACATAGGCATATATATATGTATATGTATATTAATACACACACACACACATATATGCTTAAATCCATGTAATTTATAGAATCGGCAGTAATATTCAGTATATCAAATAATCCATGTTTTGCTTCTTCTGCCGCTAAACATTAACAAAAAATAAATCCATGTAATCTTATTTATTTTTGTTCATTTAAAGAGAAAAAAATACATAACAAACGAAATTAATAAATCAATCTCTTATTGTTTTAAATAATTTCTTTTGTTAGAAGAAAATACTAAATTGGGCAATCTCCAACTCTAGATACAGATAATTCAGTTAATTGGTTTTCTTCATGTCCTAAAGAATTTTAACGAAGATTTGTAATTATTTACTTTAAATCTAAGAATTGGATTAAGGATTTGATGCTCTGATAATTCTTTAACAGATAGTCCTCACCACTGTATTCCTTTATTTGCTAATATATTTACTGATATGTCTCCTTCTCAATATAAATATTGAATGCTAATTTCTTCAAAATTTATCAATTATCTTATGACTCATTCGAGTTTGGAATTTAGTTTCCTCATTAAGAACACTACTTTCCTAAAGGCGTATAGAATAATCTAATTATTCGAATTGGCTGGTTTTATTAGAATCTCTTCCCCATCTGCTCCTTTATTAGCAAAATTATGTGCTTCTCTATTGCCTTTCCTATAAATATGTTTTATGATTGTTTCTTCAAATTTATCAACTATGGTTAGAGCATATTCAAGTTTAGAATTAAGAATCCAATTTGGAGTCTCGCTTTTTCTTAATGCAATTAGGATAATTTGCAACTCACCTTCGACAACTAATTTTTCAATACCTATCTCTCTAATTAGAGTTAAGCCTTTAATTAGAACCTCTAATTATGCTAAGTTATCACACATCACTCCTAAGCACTTAGTGTGTTTTGTTAAGCATGAACCGTTATCTGAACAAATAATACAACCTATCCCTGTTGGTCCTAGATTGCCCCTAGAAGCTCTATCAAGATTTAACTTTGACCATCCTGTAGGAGGTTGTTCTCATTTACATTCTTTCCTTGCAATCTTGTTGGATTTTGTGTAGGTCATTGGTGTAAAGTTTCTGCAAATTCTGATAATAATAATGTTGATAAAGTACTTTTCTTATGTAGCAACTAATCTTCAGATATTTTGGACTCCATATAATCAATCTAGGAAGGTTTGAATTAAATCTGTAAATTGTTATATATCTCTGCAAGAAATCTTGAACTCATCCAGATCTGCTAGTAGTTCTCTGTTGTTTAGTACACTATCTCAAAGATCGTCATCTCTCCTAATGTCTTTTATACAAGTGTTCATTATCTCAAAGATCATCACCTCTTAGATAATGAATACAAATGGTGAAACCCATAACAGTCAATAGCTTGACAATAATAATTTTAACACAAAATTATTTCATTAATAATTAAAGTATACAAATGAATTATAATTCAACCATAACAAGTCTTTTTCTGAAGTGAACTAAATCACTCGAGAGAGAGAGGTTTGGTAAAAATATATGTTGTCTGATCTGCAGTGCAAATGTATTCTAACTTGACAGTTTTCCTATCTACCATATCTCTTACATAATGGTAAGGAATTTCGATATGCTTGGATCTATCATGAAAAATTGGATTCACAGAAAGCTTGACGCAACTCTGATTATCACAATGAATGATAGTGGGATTCATGGGTTGATCAAATAATCCCACAAGTGACTTTCTAAGCCAAACTACTTCCCTAGAAGTCATTGCAGCTGCAATGTATTCAACTTCTATAGAACTTTGTGCTACTGATGATTGCTTTCTGCATATCCATGATATCATTGTTGAGCCTAAACTGGAACAACATCCTAAAGTGTTTTTCCTATCAGTAACACTTCTAGCCCAATCTAAGTTTGTGAATCCATGCAAGTCCAAGTCAACTTTCTTATAGTCAAGCCCAAGGTTAAGAGTGTCTTGTAAGTATCTCATAATGTGTTTGACTGCAACTAGGTAAATCTCCTTTGGCTCACACATAAACTGACTTAAGGCATTAATAGCATAGTAAATATCAAATCTTGTATTTACCAAGTACATGAGAGACCCAATCATCTGTCTGTAAAGAGTAGAATCTATGGAAGGTGATTCTGCAGCTGCTTCCTTAAATTTGTGTAGATTAGTCTCCATTGGTGAAGACATAGGTCTACAGTTCCACATTCCAAATCTCTTTAAGATGTCTAATGGATACTTTCCTTGATTAAGTATGATGCTGTCAGAGTTTTGCCATACTTCCAGTCCTAGGAAATAATGAAGAAGTCTTAAAATCTTTCATTTCAAATTCTCTGATTAGATCTTTCTTGCATTGATCTATAAGATGATCATCACCTGTTATTAGTAAATCATCAACATATAGTATCAAAATTATCATCTCATCTTTATCCTTTTTATAATAGAGATTTGGATCAACTACATTCTTAGAGAAATTAAACTGGTGAGATACTTATTGATTCTTTCATACCATGCCCTCGGAGCCTGTTTAAGCCCATAGAGAGTTATCTTGAGTCTACAAGCAAAGATTTTAGGATTACGAGTTTCAAATTCTTCAAGTTGCTCTAAATATACCTCTTCTATAGTCTTTCCATTCAAAAATGTTGTTTTCACATCCATCTGATGTACTTTCCATCCCTTCGATGCTGCAATAGCTAGGACTACTCTTACAGAGGTATCCCTGGCAACTAGAGCAAAGGTTTCTACATAATCAATTCCCTCCTGAGAGAATCCTTTGGCTACGAATCTGGCCTTATATTTTTCAATGCTACCGTCAGCAGCATACTTGATTTTAAATATCTACTTAGAAGAAACAACAGATTTTCCCTCAAGCCTTGGAACAATATCCCAAACATCATTCTTAATAATGGATCGATATTCTTCTATCATGGCATCATTCCAAGCTGTATGTTTGATAGCATCTGAAACATTTGTTGGTTCTGATTTAGATAACTCACTCATGTTTTCTACATAGCTAGAGAATCTTTTGGGTCTTTTGCTCTCTCTAAAGGTTCCAAATTGTGCAACGAAGTCTTGTGCTTCCTCTACAGTCTTAATAGCCCAAAGTGGTCTTTTCTTAGGATTTTGAGTTTCCTCAAGATTAATGTTTTACATCTCACCTTCAATTTCTTTAATGTTCTCCCTTTGAAACTCAGGATCATGATTTTCTTCAGAACTAAGTATATGTGAGGGATCTTCAGAACTTAGGGCTCTATTGAATGCAAGCTCTTCTTAAAAGATAACATCTCTACTAAGTTCAATGTTCTTCTAACCAAGTACGTAAATTCTATACGCTTTAGAGGTTTCACTATGCCCGACAAAAATGCCTTTCCTTCTGAAGGGTTCTATCTTAGTTCTCCTTTCTTTTGGAACATGTATGTATATAGGGCACCCAAATATCCTAAGATAACTTATATTTGGTTTAACCTGAGAAAAGACTTCTTCATGAGTTTTATCTCTAAGGTGGGAGTGAGGACTTCTGTTTTGAATATAGATAGCAATACATAAGGCTTCTACCCAAAGATAAGATCCTAACTTTTGATCAAGTAGCTAGCTCTTGCCCCTTCTACAATTGACCTATTCTTTCTTTCTGCTACCCCATTTTCTTGTGGATTATAAGGAACAGTACACTTCCTCTTGAAAGTTGCTTCTTTACAAAAATCTTTAAACAAATCTGAAGTATATTCCCCTCCATTATCAAATCTAAAAGTTTTAATTTTGTGTCCTGGTAGGTTTTCAATTAAGGATTTGAATTCCTTAAATCTCTTAAGGATTTTCTTCTGATTCTTCACATTTTAAAAAATAAATCCATGTTTTCTTAGAGAAATCATCTATAAAAAGTATATAGTACAAGAATCCTCTGAGAGAAGGAACATACATAAGTCCACATAAATCTAAGTGGACTAATTCTAAAACATTGTTAGATTTTCTAATGCTATTTTGAAATGGACTTTTGGTGTTCTTACCTAGTGCACATCCTTTGCATATGCTTGAATGATCTTTATTTAACTTAAGTAAACCAACAACCATCTTCTCCATAGTCAATAAGGCTTTGAAGTTTAGATGCCCTAACCTTCTATGCCACACTTCATTTATATCAGCAGCTTCATTGATTAAGGTTTGAATAGGTTCTATATTTAATTCATACAAGTATTCCTTTCTTTGACCAATCAACTTTGATTTCTTAAATGAAGAGTTCTTAGAGTAGGTCATTACTTTACCGTCCATGAATGCAACCTACTATCCATAATCTTCAAGTGTTGATTACAGTTCTCTTGATTCCTGGTACATAGAGTACTCTTTTGAGATGAAGAGAAATACCCAACTTCAGTTTCAAGGTGCAGTTCCCAATTCCTTTGACAGGATGAGTGGAATTATCACCTATGGTAACTTCCTCACTAGCTTCTTTTGATATTGAGTCTAGTACTTCTTTGTATCATGTAATGTGTCGAGATGATCCACTATCAATTACCCATGATTTGCTTGATACTTGATTTGATAGTGTTGAATACATTACATAGTTCTCAGAATCATAATTTTCCTCTTTCTTTGTAATGTTTGTACAATTTACCTGCTGCTCTGTATTCTCTGGGCAATTTGCTTTATAGTGTCCAAGTTTCTCACATTTAAAGCATTTGACTTTGGATAAATCTCTCTCAGGTTTATCATTTCTTTGATGAGACTTCTTCTTGAAGTGCTTCTTCTTACCTTTGTCTCTAGCACTTACTCCTTGTGAGAATATTTCCCACGAATCTAGTAATCCATTTGTTGTCATTAATGTTAGTTCTTTATCATCAATTATGTAAGTTCATCTCTTAGACTAGCCACCCTTAGGAAGTATCAATTCACAGATTCTCCCTTCCTTATTTTTATATGATTTAGTTGTCATTTTAGTGAAAGGATTATAGTTGCATTATTAACCTCATATGCATTTATCAATGCACTCATCATATTGAGTATTGTCTGATGTTTCATTAGCAACCCTCTAATATGATCTTCATGGCTTTCTTGTTTCCTTTGATCCAGTTAGTTTTATAAGGATCAGCATTGGGTTGCTTGGATTCCTAATCAATAAATTGTGTTCCATCATTTTCTTCAAGAGTCATCATAATTTTGAATTTCCATGCAATGAAGTGGTCTTTTCCATCAAACCTGTCTTCGGGTCTAATTGCATTGGCCATTGTAGGTAGAAGGATGTTGTTAGATATGTTTTAAATCTGATTATCAATTTGCAAGGCCAAGGTTCGACTACCAAAGCTCTGATACCATGTAAAGTTTCTACAAATTATGATAATAATAATGCTGACAAAGTACTTTCCTTATGTGGCAACTAGTCTTTAGATATTTTGGACTCAATATGATCGATCTAGGAAGGTTTGAATTGAATTTGTAAATCGTTGAGGGCAGATTGCTAGGAGTAGACTTGAGACTGTATTGTGTGTTTTCTATCCACAATCTAAACCACCCTTTATAATAGACCCAAGGGACTTGTCCTTTCACAAACAAGCCCCCTTGCCTAGGTTGGCCCTGTTTGCAAATGCAACCTTTTAATTCAAATCGGTGCCCAAGATCAAACTAATGGTTAGTAAAACTAACCACATTAGTTAGGTTACAAGATGCATTTAGTCATCTATTTAGAGATCGCTGATTTGACTAAAAGGGAGCAATTGCAAACAAAACAATTTTATAAGGAAGAAACATGCTTTTCAAATCTGTTCGATCAGAGAATTCAAAACATTATGTTATCACAATTACTTAGAGAATTAACAATTGGTGGATTAATTAGGAACCTTCTTCCTTATATGAGTTTCTGAGATTATTGTTAGCTACCTCAATAATACATACCTCCAATTTATTAAGAAAGGATATTAGATCCATCCTTTCAATACAAAAAAAAATTCTATTCCTTCCTTTCCATTTCCCATAGGAGTATGTTAGGGCATATTTTCATAAATTACTATAAACCTTAGAAAATCCATGTTTAGGCCCAACTTCTTAAAAAATTTAATTGATTGCTAGGGAATGTTGTTTGCCAATTTATTTTCTTGCATAACCAACACCAGCAATTCTTAGCAAAGGGACAATCATAAAGCAAGTGTTCAGATGATTTAAATTCTTTTTTGCAAAGTGGGCATCTTGATGGTCCCTCAAAACCCATCTTGGTAAACCTATTTGCTGTTAGAATTATTGTTTGAAGAGCAGCCCAAAGGAGAAACCTTCTTTCGGGAGACATGTTGGATCCCAACAAAGATTAAGGGGGATGTCAATCTTATCCCATTGTTGGAACTTTATTATCTTTTCATACCCTAGTTTGATTTTATAGTTTTTGTCCTTCGAAGCTCCCCATATAAGCCTATCTTTCCTATTTTTGTGTTATTTAAGAATTGTTTAAAAATGTGCTTTTCCTGTAATAAAAATGGAGTTTCATCTAGGGTTTTCCATTGCCATCCTTTGTACTAATTACCATTAATTTTAATTTTATAATCACTCACATTCGTACCCCACAGAGTGAAAAGATTTTTTTCGATGTTAGTTGGTAAATTGGCACTGTCTAGAGAGGGAAGCCCATTCCATGAATCTTCCCAAAATAAAGCATCAAGCCCTAAACCAATATCCCAAGTTAAGTTTTTAGCTATTAATGGTATGACAGTTCAACATAAAGTATTAATATTATTATTATCGATTTTATTTATCAATTATTTATTTGATAGTTCATTTTATTGTAGTTTAATACTATATTTACTCCCAGAAGGAGATATCACAAGTTTGACGATGTTAGAAATAAGCCTTATGTCATACCATAAGTGATTATCAAAAAAGTCCTAGAACCATGAATATATTTCATTTTAATATAAGAACTTACAAGAAATTTGTTCATTATTTTGTTCAAGATGGTTATGCCTTCATGAAATGGATACTCAAGTATTTGGTTTGCGAAGAGTATTCATAGAGTAGAATACCAAAGTCATAGCCTATGGGAAAGAACTCCTCCAATTGGGGCAATCTCAAGGCCTATAAAAACTCAACAAGCTCCCTTGCTTCCACTACTCTAGTAGGTTTACCTATTTTCACCATGGTGATGGTGTGTGTCATAGAGTACCTTCTCACAAGTAGACCACTCATCCAACCACATCTGTGATTTTCTTATTTCCCCTTACCTTCCACTTGCTAATCGTCACCCACCCACCCATTACTAGACATACAAATTCCACTTTGACGATGATTCCACCATTGATCATGATGCTTATTCTTCCTTCCATATGTAGAAGTTGCATTCCCTTCCTCTTCCCATTATCAGCTCCTTGTATGAGCTCTTACATCAAACCTTATGGGATACCACTTTGAACCCATGGTTTCTTCCAATGCAAGAAAAAAAAAATCTTGCATCCATACAATATGCACTCCTCCTTGGTCTCCACTACTAGCCTAAGATCTTTCCATGCACTCTTCTATAAAGAAAAACCACCACCTTAAACATTAAGTGTAAGGCACAAATATCCTATGCTAGACCTCTCTACGATGCACTTGACCAACCTATTCTCATCATCCACACTCGATTGTCATCCTCTATTGCTTTTCAAACTTGTACCATGAGTGTTATTTTGAAGTTGCATACCAACAAAGCATCATATTGCTATGTCTCTGAGTTGAGTTCATTTAATTCAGCATGAATTTTCTTGCCTTCTCTTTGTAAAAACTTTTTAGTATTCGACCTTCCGCACAGATGTATATTCATGTCTGATCGGCCTTCTCTTGATCACATCTGAACAGTAATATAATTATGTTTTTTGCTATAGGAGATATTGGCAGCCCAATGACCCAGATCAGCTCATCCACAGCTGCATATCTTGCAAGGGGGATCTGATAACAATGTAAAACCCTATTAACGGCTGTCTGCACCTAGGTGGACGCCTCTCCAAAAATAATTTTTAACTCAAGTAAAACCTGCTTGGGCAAGCAAACCACTGGCAATCTGATAAGAAGGTAAAGCCCTGTAAACTGTTCTCTGCACCTGGGAGGGGGCCTCTCCAGAAATAGTTTTTAAGAGAAGTTAAACTTAGTCAGGCAGCTAACCACTGGACAGATGACAAACACCACCACTAAAGCTAACTTGGGGGTCTATTGATAATAATTCTTATTGTGCAAACTTGGTTTACAATCTCATTCATCTTTCCAAACAAGCAACATCTACACCTATCTCTATTAATTATCTTTGAACTACACAAAATTCTTTTGTTAATGGCTAGAGGAAGACTAGCTTTGAAGAAACAGCATACCTAGAAGGTCTCGAACTAAGCTGTGATGGCATGAATGAAATAACTATTCAGACTTCTAAATTGTTATCAGGTGTCAAAGTTTTTTGATAGAAATGCATGCAAATTATCATGACAGCTTTATAGAAAATTTTCCCAACTTATGAATTCCAATAAATACAGCTTATGTAAAGCTTTTCTGACCTTTACATAGCTCACTCCAAGCTCCTTCCTTGTGTACCCACGAGCCAAGTTCCGCATCACATATTCATTGTAATCTTTTAGCATGCGCATTATGATGTCAGATGTTGAGATACCCTCAGTGCGCTTCGTTTCTTTAAATTTTCCAATTGATTTTATCTGACAAAGCAACATTTCATGTTTTCCTTTTAGATGGGTAAAACTAGCATGAATACAATGAACAAGAAAAATTAATAGATTTTAAACCAAAATCGCAATTATTACGAACATATTCATAAACATCCTTGCCAGCTCCACTTGTGTCAGCATATCTGCAGAATGTTAGCAAATAAACCATATCAAAAGCATGTCCTACGCACAATATGAGAAAAAGTGGAGCATAGGTTTTCTATCTTGCAAGGACTAGAAGGAAGAAATAAAGACAAAAAAAAAATTTCACAAAGAAGTTAGACAATTCAAACCCTAGCTCCAGTAATCCCAAATATTTAGAAAGCCCATACTTCAGTCAAATCAAACTAACCTCTAAAATAGACAGTTCATAAACAACAAAAATCAAATAGTCTATCCATTCAATGCAAAATCGTAAATGTAATAGAAAAATAATAGGATTTCTCATTATAAAATGAAATCTTACAGGATATAGCTTAAGATGTTCTTAAGTTGCATATACCAAATACCCAGGTTTCAACTTACCCAAAATAGCTGCGATTACTAGTTTGGGCATTAACTAAAAGTCATCAACCTTTGGAAAGGTCCAACTAACTTGTACACCAAGGACTATCAATCGAACCTTAGGAACCAATTTGTGCCTCCTAGGCTTGGAGGCGGAGGTAGATTCCAGCGCAGATGCTGGCTGGAAGACTCCCAGCTTCTGTGGGCCCAAATGGCAGGAAAGGTTTTTTTTTTTTCCCTTTTTTGCCGCTTAACACCTTTAAAGCACATGGGGAATTACAATTTTCAACCTAATTTTTGTTTCTAAACCCTAAAATGGGCTCACATTTTGTTTACAGCTAGACTTTTTTCTCATTTGCTCTCCATTTTGGCATTTTGAAGGCAAGGAGATTATTTTCGAAGAGGATCGCTCAGGGCAAGAGGTAGCTTCCACTAACTAGTTTTAAGCATTTAACATAAGCATTTAAGTTATAAGCATTTGATCCCATTCTTGAGTTTTTTATTTTAATATTTGGATGAATTTCTTAAAGTTTGTGAAGAAATTTTTCAAGTTTTTTTCATTTTCTTTTTTCCGAAAAAAATAAAGAAACAAGTATAGCTATCCATTTTAGTAGTTTTGTATCATTTTTTGACTTGTATGCTTAATGTTTGTAGTTCCTTTCTAATTTAAATTTATCTAGTTTCTTACATAGGCATATCAAGAAATTGGATTGTGCAAGAATGGCCACCACCGCTAGTCAAAGTTTAATGGAAGAGCAAGGAGCCAATAGTTTTAAAATTGATGTACGAACTCCTTTATGGAGACATACAATGTCATAGGTTTTCGGAGGTGGCTCATATTTTTGGAAGTGTAATTATTGTCAAAGTAACAAAGGCAAACCATTCAATAGGTCATATTCTCAAGTCACACTTCCTCTTATGGGCTCTGTTGGTAAATGATTTTCAATGTGCAAAGGCACAAATGGGAGGGGGTTCTCTAATACACGAATAGTTGTTGTGATGTGGACCCTAATCAGATCAAGAGGTTTATTCAGCACGGTTTCCCCCCAAATTATTTCTATGGGAGTTTGAGGGAGCACCCCTTGTGGAGTAAAAGGCGTCGGGTGTTATTTTTTCTATTGGATGACTTATTCTAGCCCTAATTTTGTAAGCGGCAAAAGCTTGTATAAAATGGCTTAAGGTTAGGGATTTCATAATGTCTGATGAGATTGTAGCTTCTTGTGGTGGTATTGAGTTGTAAGGGATTGCAAATTGTAATCACTAAATAACAATAATATTGAACTTCTTGTTGTTGGACATAGCCTAGGGATTGGGTGAACCACATTAAATCTTTGTATCTTGTGTTCTCTTAAATGCGATTTATTATTTTTTTGATATTGGTTATATTTGCATGTAATTGTTATTTCTAACTGTGGTTAATCTTAACAATAGCTTCATTTGTAAAAGAACAAGAAGCTACTAATAAATTGATAAAAAGATCAAATCAAAGTTTTTATCAACCTCCATCCTCAAATAAAACAATGCAATTACCCACAAAACCAAATTTATCCTCCAACACCCATTCTTGCAAGTACCTATACCGAGAGTGAAAGAGGAAGAAGTAGAAATTGTTGCCCCCAAAAAGGTCCATTGGACACTGTTTTTAAAATGGAGGCAAGGGAGCTTGTTAACCAAGTCATTGCATGTTGCTTCTATGCCAATGGTCTTCCTTCCAATATGGTGATCTTTGGTGAGATCACCATATTGGAAAGAAATGGTAGCAACCATAAATAAAGCACCGGCTGATTACACAAGTCCTAGGTATGAAAAGGTGTGTACTACTTTATTGCAAAAAGAGAAGGTTTGTGTAGAGAGAGTTATTCAACCAAATAGAGTTTCATTCTACTGTTTCGAGCTGGAAAGTTGCAAGAAACCAGCCATTGATTAATGTGAATGTAGTGTCACCCAACAGGGATATGTCTTTTAAGGTAGTTGATTGTGTAGGGTAAGTGAAAGATTGACAATTTCTTTCCAAAATTCTCATTGAGGCCATATAGATGGTGTGTAGTGAAAATGAAGTTCATGTGATTACATATAATGCAAAAATTTGCAGCGGTGCAAGTGCTTCGGTTGAGGGTCGATGTGACCATATTTTTTCGATACCATGCACCATACACTCCCTAAACTTGGTCATGCAACAAATTGGCACCCAAATAGATTGGATGAAGCAAATATACCAAGAGGGAGAGGAGATACAAATGTTTGTGACACACCACCACATGTCGCAATCCATATTCAAATCATTCTCCAATTTGGAGTTGTTTAAGGTAAAATGTATAAGTAAATTTCATTTATTTATTTAATTTGAATATATTTTGTCTGTTCAATCATCAAATTGTATATAACTTTGCTCAAGATTAATTGACATATTGTTATGATTAACTTACTTAGGCGGCTGAAACCCGATTTGCATCTTGTACTATTGTTATGAGATGACTTGTTGATGCAAGGAGCAGATGGAAGGCTTCGAATTCAAGGATGGCACAAAGGGTCAAGGCATTGATCTTGAATGACAATTGGTGGGCTCATGTACAATTTGTATTAGATTTCAGCCTTGTTTAAGAGATGTCTATGATGGCATGGATACAATGGTAAAGAAGGTATAACTTTCTATACAAACACATGAGGATGACCCCACAAATGTGAAGCATTATGCAATCAACTTGAATCAATTATTCGTCATTGTTGTGAAAAGATGACTACCCCATTACACCTCATTGCATATGCCCTATCTCCAAGGTACCATAGCGAGGAAGTACTTGGAATGCCAGATAAAGTAGCACCATATGCAGATGAAGAAGATGCTAGTGAGTGCTACAAAGCTTTTTCAAGACTCTTCCTAGATGATGACACTTACAAAAAAGATAGGATTGAATTTGGGTTATTTGCTTCGGAGGCAGAACTTAGTCCTCTTACAATAAACGAACAATATGACATGGGAGCTATCACATGGTGGTACCTCTATGGTCAACCATTTAAGCATCTACAACCTCTCACAATCAAAATCCTCTTAACAAGTTTTATTTGTTTTTTGTTTACCACAGGTATTCTACAATTCTTTAAATTGCTTTTCACTTTTATGTTTTACTTAAATAATTAATTTTGTAATTGTGAACATTGTCTAGGTTAAATGTTCTTCTACTGCTTAACAGAAATGGAAGTACATACTCTGTAAACATTGTCCAGGTTGCAAGTTCTTTTGCTGCTTAACGGAAATGGAGTACATACTCCTTTATCCACTCAATGAAGCGTGACTAGTTGGACTCTAAAAATAATAATTGACTTACATTCATACCAACTTGCATCTTTTGTCACGTAAGAAGGATCACTACAAGGAAGAGGCAACCAAGCCTAGGGATGTAGAACCTGAGTGTGCAAACTTAAATGCAACAATTCAAGATCTTACTACAATCATGGTTGATCATACTGATAACATCGTGACACATGGTGTATCTTAGCACAAGTGGAACCATTCTCAACTCAAATGATCTTAAACTTGCAATGATTTACTGATTTGCATTGAACATTATGAACATAAACGTGTATGATATCATTGATATGATTTATAATCTCATTGAATATCAGAACATGTATTGGTGAAGTTACAAGCTATCAAATGTTTTAATTTTGTATATTTCTTTCATGTCTTTGCATATGCGTAGTATAAATCTGTGTGAGCATCTGCATCCCCCAAAAAAAATTCATGCATTCGTGCACCCACTTCCCGCATCCAAATCGGTAACTAAGAGTCAAACCAATAATTCATTAAAATAGAGCAAAATATTTCTCAAATGCACTCATTACTCATAAACCTGCACTTCTTTCAGGGAGCTATCTAAAAGAGACTAATATTGGAATCAACAGAATATTCTTATTTTGTAAGTGTTTGAAATTGGGCCTTACTCTTTCATCTACTGGCATTTTTAGAGATGAGAATTCAAAAACCTAGTGCACTATCAACAGAATGACATGAGGAAAACACACAAATGATACAAGGCAAAGCCTTCTGATGGAGAACTCAAGCAACTTCTTCATAAACAACAGTCTAACCCAAAAAACAATAAAAGATTGTCCCACAGCCAAATAAATTGAGGGAAATATAGGCAGCAAGGAAAGCAATTGAAGTCACAAGAAAGAGATAACCTAGTTAGCATTATGGAATTGGTAGAAGAAGACATTGAGATGGAAGGTTGGCAAAAGAATTGAAAAGACAATATTTGATGAATCTCAGAAGAAAAGCCTCTAACTCATTCTCTGGAAAAGGTGAGATGTTCTGAGAGCTTACCCTTCTTGACTCTAGAGACGGTGAGTTTACAAACAAATGATAAAAACAAGGAACCAGCACTTAAAAAATAATCTCAAAGGACTTTAGCCAAAAAAATTACAGCTACTGCCTCTAAATCAAAACCCCATACTGCTAACTGTAACACCAAGAGAAGGAAACTGCGGGATCCAAAGCTGCAGAAAGAAAAAAAATCCATTTGGAATGGGCAGACCATGTAGTCGTCCAACATGTCAAATAGCTGGAGTAAATTTGTTATATACTAAAATGACCTTGAGAAATGTATCCAAAACATAAGCCACTTAAAGGGTTTAACTCACTCCTCAAAAACCTACTATTAGAAGTTCACAAGAATAAACAAGGACGCATAGCATCTAAGTTACTGCCCATGTATAATTAGGTTGTAATCAAAATGCTAAGTATTGTTAAAGCAAATGTCAAATTAAACGAGCAATTTGTCAACATAATATTATTTATGAGCCTATCGGTCAATAGACAATACTATGATGTAGAATTCCTAATAGAAATTCAAAGAAATCAAAGATTTGAAAATAGTTTTTGTCCTTAATTCATTGGTAATCTTCATACATTGAAATAAGAATTATATGTATAATTTGAAGTTTAAAATGCTGGAGAAAATGAATTTAACGAAATAATATAACTTTGAGAACATTCATTTGAATATGTTAAATAAAAAAAAAATTTGAACTTTATTACAGAATTACTAAAATACTATAGAACCAAAAATAATAATTTCAATGATAAATGTTCTAGAATGTAAGTTGTCATTAAATTACATAATCCAAATGTTGACCTTCATTCATTGGGCATTCATCTTTAAAAAATGATATAATTCATATAGCCCATAAATATTTAAAAATATCCCACTATCTATGCTACAAGAATTTGTGAGGACAAATTGTCTGTATCATTGGTGTTGCTTTCAACTATTGATGCAACTATGATTTGACAATTGTGCCGTCCACATAAGCCCACAATAATAGATAAAGTCGAAGTTCATAATAAATAAGAAGATATAAACTTTAGAAAACAATTTTTTTATGGACAAAAAGCCAAACTCATGACTGTAGCACACTTCCACCAATAAAATTAGAGATAAATGTTTCAGTTAAAATAAGAAATTGCAATATATATTAAAACTATAGAGTAAAAAAATTTTGAAATATTCACTATTGTGATTGGACAATTAAATAAGAAAGTTTCTTATCATGAATGCAATAGTATCTTGTGTACGGCAGCAACTAATAATCATATGGTAAATGTGAAAAGATATCAAAACCAGAAATTTATCAGTTTATGATGTAGTTATATAAAAAACAACCAATAACAGAGGGAAGACTTCATAATTTGGCCTTCAACTCACATAACTAGATGCAAATGGTACAAAGGCTTGTTGAAAATTTGGTTTAATTGATCTAGAAACATGTCAGTATATATCACTTATACAATGGAAACAAAACAAACCCAATTTATGCATTCATGTGACGCAAAATAGTTCTAATTATATCCCTTGAATACTAGCTATATAAACTAACCTTGCCAAAGATAACTAAAAATTGATTGAACGTTCTTTTTTTATGAATCCAACTAGGCTCATGTCATCCTTACTATGGTGAAATGGCATAAGTCAAATACTAATTTATTAGCATTAAATCAAATATTTTAGACTTCATGATGTCATCACCAAGACAACACAGCTATATGTCCTAATTGTATTACTAGTTGTAAGTTAAAATCCTCTAAGATTTTTTTTATAATGGTTCGAAATAAATTAGTTTTTCAGTTTTATAACCTTTAGCTGCTAACAAGCTCCTAGTTAGAACCTTTTTATTTTCTCATATTGTTGGTATAAGGTGACTCAACCTTATGATGCTTTATTGGTTTTTTATTTATGCATTTTGGGAAGATGCTAAATGAGACCAAATCTTCCACAAGGATAGACTTGGAGCAAAAAAAAAAAGCCTATATTTTGGGCTTTATTCTCTTTGTTTTGTTTTTTATGTAAGAGTTGTGTATAAGGGAAGTTTCTAGATAAGTTGTAAATACATTGAATATAGACACTTTAGAAATTGTTTCCTTTTGTATGAAAACTCTATAAATACAATGAGTTGTTGACGAATGAAAGAAAGAGAAAAGAAGATCTTTGCACAGGGTTATGCTCTCAGATTTACTCTAGGATGGAGCAAGATGTAAATCTTCATGTGAAAGCTGAAAATGTATTGTGACTCGCTGTTGGATAATACATAGCTCGATGTTTTGGAGGGTGGAGTTTTTACTTGAAAAGGTTTTCGCTACGTATATTTGTGTTTTCTATTTTGTCTCATTCATCTAGTTTCATGATTGTAGAACAATAATCTATATGTCATAATGCTGCTGAAATTTATTACATTTGCAAATTGCAATCACTTTCCTTTAAGGTTTTAATTGTGGGAAATCAACTATGTTTGTTTCCACTTTTATGGCATAGTAGTATGTACTTGTATTTGCTTATTAAAAGCTATTCAATAAATCATTAGATACAGTTTGTGCATACTGATCTCAAATGGCTTTCTAGGATGTTCTCATTTCCCTTCAATTGGTATCAAAGCTCAATTTTGTGAATTGCATGTTGTTTGCATGTGAGAATTCACAATGTTTCTGATTTTGGGTATTTTTTCTCTTAAGATTTCTTAGCTTGCAAACTTGCAGGAATTTATTTTGAAGAAATTGGCTAATAATTAATCCTCTGATGAGTGGAAGTCTTGTAGTTGATTTAATTTTTCAAGAGACAATGGACATTTCTTGAAGTATCGCGAAGACAGAGAAAATAGAGTTGGCCATCTTATAATGACATTGATTTGGAGCTCTCGGTTGACAACGGAATACTTCTCGATGCATGGGTATTGGAAGGTATCTCTTTCAGTCCCTGGAATGCATAGAGGTTATGGAATTGATCATTGGATGATCTAGAAGCTTCTAGATAGCCTCTCTCAGATGCATGTGCTACTAGTGGTTGTGGAGTTGGTCTATAAGTGGGTCTAAAGTTCTTGTACTGCTTTTTCCTCTTGGATGCTTCTACATGCATGGCTTGGATTCTTGTTTGTTGGATCTGAGGGGTTTATAGATTTTCCTTAAAAATCTACGGTGATGCTCATGAATGATAATCCATTATTCTGGGTTCAATTGTTTGGTGTTTTTTAGACTTTTGAGTCTTCCAGATGAGAAGTGGGTGCGGGTGTGCATGGGTGTTCTTGAACACAATGGTTTTGCAAGTTTTGCACGCTCAAAGAAAAACTTGTGGATTTTTGTGGATCTATTGAAGAGCAAGTTTGTAGACTTTGGTTCATTCAAAGTGTTATTGGATGAGATAGTTGTAGTTCTACATTCATGCATGCTTTGTGAATGGTGAGAGGTGTGCTTCTTTCTTTGCATGGAGATGTTCGTATGTGATCAGTTACTCAACATTTATGTTGTGATGCTTTTTGGATTCCTAGACTATGGTACTCGATGTGGACATAATTGGCAAATCAGATTTGTGCTTGATCTGGTGTTTGAGTCATGTTGTCTACATGATTGTTCTCTTTGATCTCATTTTTTACATGTCACTAATGTGATAGCGGATTTGCATGTTGCAATGATTTGATCTACAAGTAATGCAATCAGGTGGGTAGGCCACCCATTTAATTGCAGTGGGATAACTTGGATGTGGACTATCTATATCCAACAGATTTGATTCGGTGTTGGTGCATACTTGTTAGCTGACCTTGTTTGTGTTCACTTGTACATTGGTGTGGTTGAATTGGGAAAAGGATGAATGATAATTCAGTACTTGGATAGCCAATTATGGAGTTCTATAGCATGGTGATTTCCTTAGTTTGGAAATCTTGGCTTCACTCAGTGTGATGTGCAAGCTTGGATGATTTTCTAATTTGGGGAATGGTCTATCATATGCTTGGAGAGCTCGATATCCGGATTCAATGGGAGCTTTAGTAGTGGCTATATTTTTCATCACATGGTGATGGATGATCTTTGTTAATTATACAAATGTTGGAGGATGCCTTAGATCTTGTTGTTGCAAATGCGATGTGCAAGCTTGGATGATTTTCAGATTTGGGGAATGGTGTGTCATATGCTTGGAGAGATCAATATCACAATTCAGTGGGAGCTTTAACAATAGCTGTATTTTTCATCACATGGTGATGGATGATCTTTGTTAGTGTTAGAAATGTTGGAGGATGCCTTAGATCATGTTGTTGCAGAATGGTCTTCCACACTTGTTCGCTTACTAGTTGGAGGTGGTATCTTTGTGTGATCGGAGGTGTTGACATCTTTTGGATTCAAGGGGTCCTTGATAGAGATGTAGTTTATGCTTTCATTTGATATGTTATCATGGTGGCTTTTATGTCATGGTTTTGCTCTTGATTACCGGTTTAGAGTTGTGACATGTAGTTATTTGATATGATCACATGGAGCATGTCATCTTTTTGAGGAGATGGTTTAGATCATATTGTCATGTTTATGTTCCTAGTTCCATTGTTTGAGCTCTGACATTGATCTTGGTTTAGTTTTTTGGTATTGAGTACTTTGATCACATGATAGTGCTATGTTGCAGTAGTGGAGTTCGGCATGGAGTGATTGATTACAGGTGCTCATATATAATTGGAGAGTTGGGTGAGGCTAGAATTCTCTTGATATGAGAGACATGTTGAAATTTATACTCTTGATGAGATTTCAGCAAAAAGTCTGAGGAGCCTACACCTTGGTTGGATGTGAGTTCAATAGAGACCTATGAGGAGATAGTTCTCGGATAAGTCAAAGTGACTTGCATATCTTGGAGGAGAATTCTCATTCCCCTCTCTTGGTTTACTTGGTAGTTTATCACTTGAGAGGTATTGCCCAATGGTACTTCCAAGTTCTTTATGTTTTCTTTCATATTCATGGATCTTGAGCTGCAAAATGGAGTATTCATTATGAGAGATGGATAACATAGTTATCTCCTTATGGTGTATTTTCATTTATGATGATAGTAGGAGATTGTAGTGAGCTGATTTCCTAAAATGGGAAATGAATTTGTTTGATCTTCTTTAAAAGGCTTGCATCCATCTAGATTCATGGTATCATTCTATGTTTGATCTCTTGAGGTTGAATGGTTTTAGATGTTGTGATAGCTTTTCTCTTGAGGTTGTGAAGGAGATCATACTTGGTACAATTGACATTTAGAAGTGTTTGTGGAAGGACATGCTACATGCTTATGATTTGCAGGTTCCCTTTGTGGTCTTGGTTATCTTCTTGAATGTTTGGGCTCACATAACATTATTTTTCGAGATCTGTTGGAGCTATGGTGGTCACTTTTTGTGGTCATATGTTATCACTTGTACTTATTGTGTTTTGGTAATAACATGGTGGTTCCTTTATCTCTTTTCTTTGTTGGATGTAGAGAACAGGGGAGAGTTGTGGAGACTGAATGAGAGAGATGTTTCTTGCAACATTTTTGCTATAGGATTTGCATATCTTTGTGGATGGTTCTTGGAACTACATGGTTACACTTTCTTTGTGTTGTTATCAGTAGAGTTGGTATGCATTTGATTATTCAGATTTAACATTACCCATGGAATGGGAGTCCTTGTATGTGTTTGGTCTTCATTGACTATTTGCACATAGAGCTTGAGGTTGTAGTTTATGGGTTGGTTATGTTGCTGGCATGAGTTTGTTGATGTTGGATACCTTTGAGGTATGAGTGATTGGATGGGTTAGCATTTGTTGTGGATGTTATTTCCAATCTCGTGAGTGTATCATTTGAATTGGAGCAATCAATTTGGTTGTTGTTCTCGGTGATTTTTTATCTTGTTTTCTAGAGAATTAATTCGCAGACTTGTTGGGCTAAGAAATTTCTCATGAGTGCAGTGGAGTGGTAGTAGTATTATGTAGCCTTTTCAATCACTAAGATCTTATGCTTGTGTTGTTTAGACAGGTGATTAGTTGGAGCGCAAGAGCATGTGTTAAGATTTATGTGGTTTCATGGATGGTTGTAATGATATAGTTTCATCACTTTGAATTGTAAGATCTTTGTCAAGTGGGAGGTTGTTGGGATAAGGTGACTCAACCTTATGATGCTTTATTGGTTTTTTATTAATGTATTTTTGGAAGATGCTAAATGAGACCAAATCTTCCACAAGGATAGACTTGGAGCAAAAAACAGAAAGTTTCTTTTTTGGGCTTTATTATCTTTGCTTTGTTTTTCATGTAAGAGTTGTGCATAAAGTAAGTTTCTAAATAAATTGTAAATATATTGAATTTACACTCTTTAGAAATTGTTTCCTTTTGTATGAAAACTCTATAAATACAATCAGTTGTTGCAGAGATGAAAGAGAGAGGAGACGTTCTTTGTACAGGGTTATGCTGCCGGATTTTCTCTAGGATGAAGCAAGATGTAAATCTCCATGTGAAGGCTGAAAATGTATTATAACTTGTTGTTGAATAATACATTAGCTCAATGTTTTGGAGGGTGGGGTTTTTACCAAGAAAATTTTTCCCAATGTATATCTGTGTTTTCTATTTTGTATCATTCTTCTAGTGTCATGGTTGTAGAATAATAATTTGTATGTCGTAATGCTACTGAAATTTATTAAATTTGCAAATTGCAATCAATTTCCTTTAAGGTTTTAAATGTGGGAAATCAACTGTTTGTTTCCGCTTTTATGGCATAGTAGTATGTACTTGTATTTGCTTATTAGAAACTATTCAAGAAATCATTGGATACAATTTGTGCATACTAATCTTAGATGGCTTTCTAGGATGTTTTCATTTCTCTTCAATTACAACTACCATGAGTGGAATCACTAGAGCTACAACATCTATATTGAGAAGTTCTTTTAAGGTCCTCTCTAAATACACTATTGTCTTGTAGGGTAATTAAAGTAGAACAAACAAAGAGATAAACCTAAAATGAATACACATTCCATGTCATGTTTGAAAGAAAAGGCATTCATATCATGTTTGAGTGCTCACTTTTATTGAGTAACATGGATTGGTTTATGCAAATGTAATTACACTGCCATTGTTATTGGTATGTTCCAAATGCAAATCCCAATCTCTTATAAACATAAGAGTAGCTCTACGATTAATCATTATTAGTTAATATATATTAACAATATTAATCACAATATAACATATATTATATATAATATGTATGTATAATAATATATTATACATATATATAATATAATATATAATATATATATACATAATATATATAATATAATATATTTATAATATAATATATTTATAATATTATATATATATATATACTATATCAACATTTTATCTTATGATTAAATCAATCCGGCCGTAGCTATAATCTTAACACTCCCTCTTGGCTAGGGAGGATTTGTTATGGAACACATTATGGTCTCAAGCGTATGGAGATATATCATCTCAATGTGATATTCCTGGAATGACATATTTAAGGATATCAATATTAATCCATCAACACACACATATATATTAACATATATTACATATGGAATTGGCTTCAATTCACTATAAGGCTAAATTTCTCAACACTCCCTCTTTAGCAAAGAGAGAATTAAAGCAATTATAATACAAGATTTGAACCCCACCTTAAGTGTGGTCTATGATAGATTTAAGTTATGGTGTCCGGCAAGATCCAACTCAAAGAACCATAACAAATTGATTTTCATGGTGTTCGACAAAATCCGGCCCAAAGAACTATGATGAGTTGATTATCAAGGTGTCCGGCAAAATCCAGCCCAAAGAACCATGATAAATTGGTTATCAAGGTGTCTAGCAAAATCCGGCCCAAAGAACCATGATAACACTCGCTCCTAGACATCCAACACATTTAGGTGTTACAAGTTAATGTAGCGTATCTAGGAGATAGGTCAAAACATTGATAAGGTTGTCAGCTTCTTTTGGTTGATATGTTCGTTATCATGACTTCCAGCACTCTAGGACAACAACTTAATGAAGTCTATCATGATAACAAGTCTACAATTTAGAAGATCGTTATCTTACAATGGTTACCTTCTGTTTATATATGTCAATGAAAGATTGTCACCTTTCATTACATATCATATGTGAAATAGTAACCACCATGAACCCAGTCAGAGGGTGGTACAAAGGCTTTTACCTTAATTTTCTCTCACAGAGAAGAATGCATTACAAGGAGTTTCACTTAGAACTTCTCCTCATAGAGAAGATATCATTCACATAGGATTGCACCTCAAAAAATTCTCCCTCTGAACATCGATCCTAGGAAGTCAAGTCCTCTAGTTACTCCCTTAGAGCTCTCTTTGCCTAAGGATTCCTATCGAACTAGCTCTAAATCTAATATCAATCTTTCGACTTTATGGTGATAAGTTATTACTTCCTTATGATGTATACATGGGTAGGCCCATTTTAAAAACATGCAGTCACAACATGTATTTTTAGACTCCCTCTTAATCATCATCAAGAATATTCACTTTAAGAGCCTTACTTTATCCAGTCTAATCATCAGATGAATAATGAATTTTAGATCACAACTTCTTTCGAGCTACTATCATAAGATGAGTCTGCACAATATTTAGTAGCATGTATGAAGTACCAACCTTCTTTTCCTACAAGAACATCTCCAGACATAAAAGAAAAGATCAAGGAGATAGCTCTTATAGTACACATGGAAATACAATTAAGAGAGTGAATATAGTGAGTAGATAAATGCAATACTTAAGCTAATGAATACTTATCTGTGCATCCTTGATACAAGTTTCTTTTTCCTATATGAATCAAATAAAAGGATGGTACAAATTTGAAATTCTAGCGATGACCATTCTCTAATATCTTCAAGTGAGAATGGATCATTGACTATTATTCACCCCACAATGTAAAATTCTCACTCATGTTTAAGAGATCTCAAATCATAGCAATCCTTATGCTGGCTTTTACAAAGGTTCGCAACCTTAAAATTACACTAGTTGTGAGAAATAAGTTATAGCTCAAACTCCACATAAAATGAATCTCCTCAATGTACCTTCTTGATTTATCAATTCATAACATTTGTGATGGTGCCCATATTAAATTTTTGAGATCAAGAAACATAATAAATTAACATCAATCTCTAGAAAAGTAAGAAAAACACGGCTTCTCCATAATCTTCTTCACTCATATAGAATGTTAAATCTCATATGTGATGCTATATTGTAATGTACAAAAAGGGAGTATGACTTGTTTTGTAATGACCCCTATGAATGCCGGCAGTTTGCATATATAATATAAACTGTCAAACTTCATGTATAGACATCAATAAGATATCCAGTAATGACCCAATTATTTTGGCTGTTATGTATTGTAAATACAAGCAACTCCTTCTAATCAAATATTTTTCCTCAGTTCATATCCTCACCAACTTATATCATTTCCTTATATTGATAGTGTTTGTTAGGCGACTTCCTTGAATAGTCGAGAAAATTACTCTTACCTTGTCAAATATTTGTGTTTGAATTTTTTATCTATAATGTAATGAAGTTTACTCATTAAAAAAATTCATTATTTTATGTTTTATACATTTCTAAACTTGTCTTGGCTTTGTTTTGGCATTAGTCATGACCAATTTTTATGAGAGAACATTGGTTTATTTCCTTTGATTCTTAACTTTTGTCAATGCTCTTTACTTACCAATATATCTTGGCTGCCCATGACTTTATTTTCTTTCCTACTTAGTCAATGGTATTGATTCCTATATTCACTTTCATCAACATGACTAAGCCAATACATAGGTGGAAAGTGCAAATGTGCAATGGCTTTATAATAATTGATTCCTTCTTTCCAAAGTAACATGTAAAGGTTGTGAATGTCTTTCATTATATATCTATAATCCACTATATAGCCACGTACCAAGTATAGGATGTACAATGTATTGACGGGTTGTAACCAATCTCACCCTCTATGTCATAGGGGTAATAGTGTTGATACTCCCCTTCAATCAATCTGTATCTTTTTTCTTTCTTATGTCTCCCCTATTAGGTGCTATCCTCCTTTATCACTATCTTGTCCTTGTTGGTGGTATTAACAAATACTTCCTAGCAAGTTCCTCATGGATCCACATAGGATGATTGTGGCAAGGTGATTAACCATATTTCAAACATCCTTGATACATGTTATCCTCTACTAACACATAATTTCAAGTGGTATTTTGCCGACTTCATTGTGATTCCAATTTAACCACAACTTGTGGGATTGATCTTCTCCTTGATATTTATACACATAGTCTAATCTCTGCTACACCATTCAACCTTGAGTTGTGCTCTCTTTAGATCCAGGTCCATCAATCTGACAACTCATTGAGAGAATCATTCTCCTAAGCATAACAACTATTTTAAAGTCTTAAGCCTAACTCATCTAACCATTTATCATGATCTATTATCTCCAATATGAATCAACATTTGATCCTCACGCGAACTGCATATCTCATCTTATCCTCCAGTGCCCATCAAGCCTGAGTCAACTATAGCATTAGTGCAAGTCATATAGATATTGAAGCAGCATACCAAGAAATATCTTCTCAGAACAACAAAAAAATACTCTCATAAACACACGAGCATTGTTCCTATCATAAACAATACTCTCCATCAAAGATCCATCTCCCGAGCTTGATGCCACATTGGCATTAATTTTGGATGCCAGTAATATGAAGTAATTTCTATGCATAGCCTTTTAGTCTATATCCATGATTTTGATTCCTGATATGCATGAGAAACATGTAACTTCCTTTATCAGTCTATCTACCTTGTTGATATGACCGAGGGTGACTAATCCTTGTCTTACCGGGTCTCATAAAAGACCTCATATCTTCCTATTTGATCAATTTGGCATCCTCTTCCAACCTTGTACTTGCGTTGTAGGTGACGGATCCCTATGCATTTACAACGAATTCCTATCGTAGGTGTTTGATCACATCATAATATTATGATTCATGGACAAAGTATTCAGATTCTTTTCGATCTCACTCCTTGGTATATCCCGTATGTCTGGTTCGATTTTTTTTCTTCAATGTTGGCTCGTGCCTCTATTGATTCTCTATTTGTTGGAACTTTATGAAAAGGAAATATATGTATGTTCGTTGTTGTATGTTGTCACAACTTTAAAAAATTGGGCTACACGCTCCACATAGCAGACTAAAGAATGTGATGTATTCAACGATCTGTGCTGGTCTTCATTGTATTGTATTATGATTGCATGACAATTAAAACACATAAAATCACCTTGAAAGTCTTCAAACAATATGAATACAAAATGCTTTGAATGCTGTCGAACTCTGTAATTAGCAATCACAGAAGATAGTGTTTAATATGCTTGATTATATTTTCCATGCTTTAACGAATTGATTCATCCCTTTAAATCAATTTTAGTTTATCTCTCTATCTGGTGCCTTTTCCCAATGCCTATAATTATACAAGTCTACAAGATCTTCCTTTAAGCTGTAAAGCTTTCTTCAAAGGAACCAAGCTCTGATACCATGTTGAGTAACATGGATTGATTTCTACAAATGCAATTACACTGCATCGTTATTGTTATGTTCCAAATGCAAATCCTAGGCTCTTATAAATATAAGAGTAGGAGACCTATGATTAATCATTATTAGTTAATATATATTAACAATATAAATCACAATATAACATATGTATTATATATAATATTGTAATGATCCCATCTTTTGGCCTTCACGTTCTCCAAAGTCTAAGTGGAGGATAAGAAAAATTAAAGTCATTCAATTAAAATTAAAAGGTGACTTTGTATTAATAGCTTCTAGGGTATGTATTAATTATTTGAAAGACAAAAGCCTCTCGATTTAATTAATTATTGCCAGGGAGGAGTTTTTAAAGAATGCATTAATTATTGGAAGGAGGAAGCTTCTAGCTCTTGCAATTAATTAATGTTTTAGTTCCTTCCAGAAGGATGAAGAAAAGGATAAATAGGGCTGGAAGTCTCATTGCTGAGCATCGGATGATTATAACTTGCGTTTGATAAGAGTTTGGATGTGTGAATAACACTCTTTTTTGGCAATAGGGGACGTTCATTCTCTGTTGTAACATTCTAGACATCATTCCCTTAGGGTTTGGCCTTTGGAATACATCTCTTTGTACTTGATTGCAGCATTTTTAGAATTAATATAATTTCAGTAGTTGATTCAGCTTTTGGGCATTCTTGGGTGCCCATTACAGTGGTATCAGAGCTATAAGTCCTGCCATCCTGTGGAGATCATATAGATAGCCGGATAAAGGGAAAAGTGTTTGAAAAAATGTATATTAGTCTAGATCAAGATGTGATGTTCAGACAGTTATTGGGTACATTGGAGAATGGGCAACGTATGCAACAGGAGCAGAATAGGATGCTACAGGAGCAGAATAGGCGAATGGATATGATGTTGCAGCTTATGGCTAGACAGATGGGCATCAACATTGATGATTTGTATGTTGCTCCAGAGCAGAAGGTAGTCAATTTCCCAGGTGGGATCGAGACACGTATAGATCCAGCCAGCTATGATGTTGGTGATGTGGGCATTTTGGCAGAGTCAGTAGAGACATGCGTACAAAGTCAGGAGACCACATATGAAGCCTTGTCAGGGGATGATGACGTAGCAATAGTGGAATTAGGAGAATGCAAGGGAACAGTCATATCAACAACCACTTCTATGTCTGTTGAACCATCCAACGAGGAGTTTGGCAGTAAGCATGCGGTTGTAAATGTGTGTTCTGATGATAGTACACTTGTTATTGCTAATGAGGTGAGCAATATAGTGACAAAGTCATATTATACTATTGATCAACAAAGTGTTAATGTTCACTCTTGGGATAGTACTATGTTCAACATGGATACAACATTGTCTTATGACAATCTGATGTTTGAGGCTGATCATTCACCTGAGTGGAGTTGGGCTCAGTTTTCACCATCTACAAAGATTCAGTTTTGTGTTGCAGCAGTTGGGAGGAAGAGGTTTCATAGATCTTCTATGGAGCCGACTTCTGGTGACATCGAGACTTATACTTCATTAGCACAAGTTTTGGGAGCTAACTTGCAGGACATGTGGTTGGTCTTAATGATGTTCATTTGCAATTTGTTTAATATGGATATCACATATTACTTCAATTGGGATCCAGGTGGAGGTTGGAGTTCACTATGTTACTTAATTTCTTGAGGACAAGCAATTTCAAGGAGGGCGGATTTGTAATGTTCCCATCTTTTGGCCTTCGCGTTCTCCAAAGTCTAAGTGGAGGATAAGAAAAATTAAAGTCATTCAATTAAAACTAAAAGGTGACTTTGTATTAATAGCTTCTAGGGTATGTATTAATTATTTGAAGGACGAAAGCCTCTCGATTTAATTAATTATTGCCAGGGAGGAGTTTCTAGAGAATGCATTAATTATTGGAAGGAGGAAGCTTCTAGCTCTTGCAATTAATTAATGTTTTAGTTCCTTCCAAAAGGATGAAGAAAAGGATAAATAGGGCTGAAAGTCTCATTGCTGAGCATCGGATGATTATAACTTGCGTTTGATAAGAGTTTGGATGTGTGAATCACACTCTTTTTTGGCAATAGGGGACGTTCATTCTCTATTGTAACATTCTAGACGTCATTCGCTTAGGGTTTGGCCTTTGGAATACATCTCTTTGTACTTGATTGCAGCATTTTTAGAATTAATATAATTTCAGTAGTTGGTTCAGCTTTTGGGCATTCCTAGGTGCCCATTACAAATATATATGTATAATAATATATTATACATATATGTAATATATATAATATAATATTATATATTTATAATATTATATATATATATATATATGTAGTATTATAATATTTTATATATATATATATATATATATATATATGATATATTATATAAACATTGTATCTTATGATTAAATCAATCCGACTGTAGCTACAACTTTTGAGTGCATCAGGACAGTAAAACTAAAAGCCTAACTTGCTACCAATAAGCCCCAGTTGGATCACGTCATTGGCAGAAAAACATAGCACTCAACATATCTCACAAGTCATCTCGAAAACAATTGGCACAGCTTTAGTAGTTTAACAAGCATGATATTGATTCCAGCAAGCAAACGGAAACAGATTTCCAGTGACAAAACAAATAAAACTGACAAGAAGAAATGAAACAAAGCTCAACCGCAACCTTTCTTTTCTGCACTGCTCTACAAGATCTTCCTTTAAGCTGTAAAGCTTTCTTCAAAGGAACCAAGCTCTGATACCATGTTGAGTAACATGGATTGGTTTCTACAAATGCAATTACACTGCATTGTTATTGGTATGTTCCAAATGCAGATCCCAGGCTCTTATAAATATAAGAGTAGGAGACCTATGATTAATCATTATTAGTTAATATATATTAACAATATAGATCACAATATAACATATGTATTATATATAATATATATGTATAATAATATATTATACATATATGTAATATATATAATATAATATAATATATTTATAATATTATATATATATATATGTAGTATTATAATATTATATATATACATGATATATTATATAAACATTGTATCTTATGATTAAATCAATCCGACTGTAGCTACAACTTTTGAGTGCATCAGGACAGTAAAACTAAAAGCCTAACTTGCTACCAATAAGCCCCAGTTGGATCACGTCCTTGGCAGAAAAACATAGCACTCAACATACCTCACAAGTCATCTCGAAAACAATTGGCACAGCTTTAGTAGTTTAACAAGCATGATATTGATTCCAGCAAGGAAAAGGAAACAGATTTCCAGTGACAGAACAAATAAAACTGACAAGAAGAAATGAAACAAAGCTCAACCGCAACCTTTCTTTTCTGCACTGCTATCATTGGCCCATTATAAGTTCCCTGCGTGGTCTGTCCTTAAGTTTCTTTGTAATGATCATAAGAACTGTCAAGCTCAGAAGAATGTTGATAGTGATACTAGAAAAAACAAAGTCAGTATTTCACCGAAGTCCAAAATAATTCCTGACATAGCACTAATTTTCAATTATCCATTATGTGCATGTAAGTTGTAACATTTACCAAATTATTTTCAGACCCAAATATGAGGTAATCAAGGTCAATCAATAACTAATTATGATATTAGGATTGAAGACAGAAACACCATTCATATTCAGTCATTAAAATTATTAGAGGACGAGTGTAAACAATAGGATGTTTTCAAGTTCCTGGGGTGAAATATCATACGGAAGAGCATCATGAGCAACAAAATCAATTTGGTACTTGTCCAAGAATTCCTTTGTAATCACCCAAGGAGCATCTGGCACAACTTCATCAACCCATCTACACATACCAAAAAGGAGACACTTTAGTAATAACCAAAAAAGCATTCAAGAAAGTTCAACATATTATTGGCATACATTATGCACTTTCTAAAAGAAGGTAAACACTCAGTTTTTTTTCATAGCAGCATAATGAAAGCCTGTTAAAAAACCCACTAAGGTGGCTATGATAGACAATGGTTATTAACAAATTGCTCTATGTGTTCACATGGGTGTGTGGTGCCATTGTTTGTCTCATTACATGTCCCATGTTCAAGTGCCATAGTGAACATTTGCTTGTGTTGGATGTGTTGGGTGGGTTTTTGAAATGTTGGAGACGGGGTTCCCCTTCAGTGGTTCTATCAGCTGGACCCAGATTAGCCAAAATTCACCCAAAAAAACTTCTCTATGTGGATGCCAAAATGAAAAAACACAACAAAGCCCACATTGCCCAGTGAGCTCATCCAACCTAAATTGCTGCAATGTTGTATTCTAGCAATCCAAGGAAAGGAGTCCGCAAGCCAAATAAACTCCGTGGTAATAAAAAATAATGAGCACAAACAGTTTATTAATGACTAGAACTAGCAAAACCTGTCTTGTGGCTTGGACAAGACTCCATTGTTCACTTGACTAAGTTGCTCTCCAGTTTCATTGAATAAGTGATTAATGACACATTTAATGTATGCAGTTGCACAAAATCCATCCACGCAATCAAACACATCAGAGTAAACCATGAACATGAAAAACTCTTTACAACCTGTCTATGAGAAAAACATGTGCTTATACATTCATGAGCAGGCAGATGAGGAAGAAATATATTTTGATACTCATGGTACTTTGATGTTTTGATCATATGTTCTCATCAATGCCAAAGGGGGAGATTGTTAGCATAAATGCTTGATGTTGTTGGAGGTATGACTGTATGGGGAGATTGAGTGCTTATGTGTTGCATTCATGACTAAGTTTGTCATTGCTGTCAACATATCAATTTTCTGGATGGTTTAGTCAAAGTTGCAGAGAAAGATTCATTCCGTGAAGTTTGTTGTCAAAGATTTATGTTCCTGTGCACTTAGAGGAGAATTCAAGAACATGTTCTGATGCTATGTTTATGTTCGCAGAAAGAGATGCAGATTTGTGTGAGTTACAGAAGATTTTGTGGAAACTGTTCTCAGAGCAAGTTTCTGGAAAGTGAGTGCCGATAATTGTAATGTATCTTTTTGGTAAGGCTAAAGATCATTCAGCAGTCTTGGATTATGGTAGAAGACATGTTCAGGATGCTATGGTCAACATGGCAGAATCAGATGTTCACTCTGTGAGGATTCATGAAGATTGTTCAGTGTGTTGTTACAAAGAGGCTAACTATTGTTACTATCTTTATGGGAAGTGTATATTGTAATGTAAGGTGAAATGTAATATCTTAGTGTGCTCCTATACTATTCATTGTAAATTGAGAAAACCTCAAGGCCGACTCAATAATTGTTTTAGGACTTGATACAAAGGAAAGATGTTTTCCTTGTGGTTGACTGTCCAATGTGGATGTTTATTATTTATGCAAGCTTGAATGCGAGTTCGGCTAAGATCTGAGCAAAGATTGATGTTGAGGATGTATTGTGAGCTTCAAAGGAATTGTATTGGCAATGGAGTTGTTGTTTAGTCATATGTTATCATGAAGATTGTTTGGTGAAGACACTCTTAAAACAATTTGGATAGTGGGTTAAGTTGTTTGCCTATCAACTCCTAACAATGTTGGCACAACTCCTAACAGGGTTGAACTCTCCTAACATGGATTCAAAGTCTCGTAACAAGGACTCATATGTACTGAATGTATTTCATTGGCTCCTAACAGAGTCTTTCCTTTCATAAGGAACTTTTACATATGTATTGAATGTATTTCATTGGCTCTTAACAAAATCTTTCCTTTTACAATGAACTTTTATATTAGTACATCTGATGAGCATCATTCCCACCGGGGTTTTCCCTCTGGTCAAGGGTTTCCCTAGTTAACAAATCTAGTGTTATTGTGTATGTTTATCTTTATATGGTTCTTGCATCTTTTGAGTACATGTTTCAGATTTGATAAAGTTATTTTAAGCACATAACTGGTTCCACACACCCCCCCCCCCCAAATTATATTGGTGTACTTTACTTTCTAACACAAGCAGCTCTCTAATAGAATCATGTTCAACTACAAATAAGGAATAGCATGTGACAATGAATATGAGGCTCTTATCAAAGGTATGAAGATCTACTTTCATAAAAAATGACGAAAAGGGGATTCAATGTTCATAGTTAGCTTGACTTAAAGGTTTAGAAAGAGCACCAGTCCAATTATTGAAGTGTGAAAGCTAACCTAGGTGAAGCTCATAACTGGATAAAAATAGACCAATATATCTTTCCATATGTTTCTATTAGTCTTTTTATTAATTTTTTTGGTAGAATGAACTAAACTAATATATTTAAAATGAATATTTCACAAGAGGAAATTCAATTTGAATTTTTTTTCTTATCAAGCCCCCACTAATCTACCTGAACAAACAGTAGTGGCTTGACTGACCCAATTTGTCAATGCATTGTTCAAGTATGTTATTAGCTTAGTTACCAATGCCTGATCTTCATGTTGAAAGATTCCATGACATGGAGATCTCTGAAGATACGTTCCTAGCTAAGAGGGAGTGTTGGAGATATAGCTTTGTGAGATATCTTTCCATTAAAGGCATCGAAGGTTTCTCAATTTGAAGGGGCAAGACATTGAAGAGTCAAGAGTCAAGACATCAACGGGTCTTCACTTTGTAACAGCAAGACAATGAAGGTTCAGGGAATGTTTTTTAGTCGTCAAGAAAGAATTCGCTATTATAGATTGATATTCTTAATTGAGTGACTGTATAAAAAGTGTATTTCATTTATTATCTGCAGATCATAGGAGCGATGATCATTGCTTCAGTTTTGGCATAGTTTTGGGCATTGTAAAGCAGTCTTCTGCTCTTTCATTAATATATAAGTAATATATTTGGTGCTTGGTTTTTCTCTCTCAACTTAGAGGTTTTTTCCAGGATAATTTACAGTTTCTTTTGTTCATTTATGTAGTTTGTTATTTATCTTTGTTTCAGGTATGAATCTCTAACATAGTAATAGAGCTGGTCCTCTTCCCAAGCGTGTGAAGTTTCAGAAATATCCCACAGGTTATTGGGTTTCAGAAATATTTCACACTATAAATGATCAGCTGCTTAGGTGTTGCAACTTGTAAAGATTTGCATGTGCAAAGTAATATATGCATGTTGATCATGGTAAACTAAAAGTGCACTCATTATGGGATTAGTCAAAACGGAAGCAACAATGGCAAAAGGCCGAACCATTGTATGAACCTTGGAGTTGAATTTAGAGGCTTTTTTTGCAGTCTTTGGAGTCTGTTTGTGCCAGATAGAAAAGATAGTGTTGTGGGTTGATTTTACAACTTCAAAATATATATAATTTTATCGCCTTTTTTAAATTGAAGACATTTGACTGACTAAAATCTATTCAAGTATAGGATCGAAGATCTGAGGCTCCTTTCTAGTGCGTATGATTTCTGCTACATTATAAAAGAATTCCCATTTGTTTTATACTTCATTATCTTGGCTTTGCTGCTGCTCAAAAGAACAGTTGTAATTAGATCTGCAAAGGGGGATAGCTTGGAATAAGGGTTCGAGTGTTGTTCCTGGAGCAAAAAATTATTTAGAAGTGATATGGGCACTCATTGCTGCTTTCTGGGTTATTCTAGCAACCTTGTTTAATTAACAAATGTACAAAGAACTAAAACAGTGGTAGTGGAGGCAAGTTCTGTTGCTGCTATGTTTAAAAGGAAGTTTCAATTATTCTATGCTTCAATATCCTCATTTTTCTGCTGCTCAAGGGAATATCAGTAATCAGATCTGCAAGAGGAAAAGGAAGTTCCAATTGTTCCATGCTTCAATATCCTTGTGTTTCTGCTGCTCAAGAAAGAATGTGTAATCAGATCTGCAAGAGGAAAAGCTTGTATTAAGTGGAGTATCAACATCAGAAGATTTTGATATTTGTCTTAGAATATTTCAGCAATACTTGGGAACGTCTACAGACCATGTACCCAAAAAGTGAGATTCTTTGATATTTAATTGAATGTGTTTGCCAATATTTTAGAATCAAATACATCAGACAAATGAGTACGTATTGCCTTGAATATTGTGTTGAGCCATTTCAAATTTCTCCACAGCAACAGCCGACAGTTTGTGAGGAGTTACTGTCAGGAGTAGCCATTTATATTTCTAGAAGCATTTCATTCACACCTTTTGGTAAGTCTTCTCTGGTCTTATAGCCTGAGCAGATTACCTGTTGTTTAAATGGGGCTCGATACTTGTTTCTTACAGGTTTTAATATTTTAATATCAAACTTATTTTAAAAAGTTATTTTTAGTTTTAATATTTGCTGTGAATACCAACTAAGTGCAGAGGAAAGATTATTCTTCAAAAAATAAAGTCAAACAATGCTCATGCTTTGGTATAAGGAAATGAAGTATTTATTGGTGGACTCAAGAGTGTGATGATGATGGTAAAGCGAAATTTATATGGCAAACATATTTTAATATACTTTGGTATGATTAAATATTTCATGAGCAATACTGAACCAAATATTCAAAGAGCACTGGTACCTGCACATGGTTTGACATATGCTCCCAGGTCATCGAGCTTGCTGTTGAGAGTACATATAGTTTGTCGGAATCTCTCTAAAGGCATTTGCTGAGTGTATGAACTTGCTGTGAAAAGTATTTTGCTCTGTCTGAATGAGGAGTCATTGGAGATGATAATACTTTACTGATGTAACAAGTATGGTCACCTATGCAGGGATCGAGAGAGAGTGTGACTGGCAGGAAAATCACCTCTGGAGGTTTTTTAGTTTGGGTCTACCATGATTTACTGGTGTAGTAGGAAGAAGACCTCTGTGGTACAAAGTACTGCAAAAGCTAAATATATTGCGGCATGTGTGGCAGCTCGAGAAGCCAGCTCATTGCAGAATCGATTGATCAAACATTAGAGCCAGCTTTGATTCACTGTGAAATTTGCACATTTTCAAGACAAGCTTGGTGTTGCGGAAAATGTTACTCTTACTAAGAGAGAGTCACTGCTGAGAGGGAATCTCAGCATCAGTGATCCTTGCTATGTTCTAAAATGCATATATAAGTGATTCTTAAGCATTTCGTTAATATATTATATTTGAAACAATCATAATACAATATAATATGAGCCTTCTGCTCTTTCATTAATATATAAGTGATTGGAGGTGTTTCCAGGAGATAATTTAATTGGTTTTTTGTTCAGTTATGTTGTCTGTTGTGTATCTTCATTTCTGGTATGAGTCTCTAACACTTTAATCATACACAAGAATGAATAAAATAAATGACTGCAAATGTGTAATGAGCTGAAAGAAACAACATTTTTAAATATATAGATATTCTTAAGCATTTTTGGTGCAAAATTCATGGAATATATTATAACTCAACCAGCATCACTAGCTTTATGATGGACAGTCATGTCTTAGATAGGTCATCAATGTTGCTGCATCTAGTGTAGCATCATTCAACAGAAACAGGATTGACTTGGCAAACATAAGATTTAATTGAAATTCAACTAGTCGCGAATAAAATATATTTCTTTCCATCAAGCCCAAATTTATATTTATCATTTGCTTTCTTAAAATATGGTGGATGTCTAGGGACTGCTAAGCCTAAATTATAGACTTTATGGCCACAAGAATAATCACAGTGTATGCCATATCAAAAAGTCTCAATGGGAATCAATTTTCCACTCAGACCCAAAATGGAAATCCTGATGAATGTGTATTTTCCACTTTATCCCGATGGATGAGATTTTTTCACTTTCTCCCCAAGGATGAGGATTCTCCATTGCCCCGATGAATGACGTCTTTCCACTTATTCTGATGGATAGGGATTCTCCACTTTGTCCCCATGAAGGTCAATTTTCCACTTTGTTCAAATGGAAGCCAGATTTCTATTAGAATATTATAATGGTTCTTCAATGGTCATCTTAGATAGACTTTAGTTTATTAGGCAGTTTCTATTTTTGTCACAATTGTTTCTTTTTGAAAGATCATCTTTGTAAATCCATATAAGGAGATTTCAATCTCCTCTATTCAATAACAACACAACAACATCAATTTACCATAACATAGTAGCAGATCAGGTCAATAGGATTTCATAAAGTTTGGCATTTTTTTAAAGAAAAGTTCGAGTCTCTTTTGCTCTAGAATTTTTTCCAGAAATTTGTTTCTTGATGTTTGAAAGAAAAATTGTTGGAAGTAATTTATGAAAATTGTGGCTCGTCTTCAGGCAAGAGCCTACAACACAACAGTAAATTGTAAGCCTCTCATGTGGGAGGTCTTGGGATCGAAAGTACTCAAGCTTAACACATACTAATAATTAATCTCAACAAATAATAAAAATAGATAATCTCTAGGTTTCGGCCAATTACCTATCAAAAATAAATAAATAAATAAAAAGAAAGAAAGAAAATTGTGGCTCGTTTTCGAAGATTTTGCTGGAAATCGTGAGCCTAGTTGAGGGTTTACATTGCGCAATTTCTTGGTTTCAACAAAATTCTCTGATTTTTGAGGGTTACATGTTGCGTGCATGTGCTTTTTGTGAGTTGCAAATATAATTTATTCCTCAAAAAATATCTGGTGGGTTTATAAAAAAATTCTCAAAAATCATTTAATGGATTTTCATAATTTTTTCCCTTGAAAAAATTGTAATGGGTTTTAAAAAAAAAAAAATCCTCAAAATTTATTTGTTGGGTTTTACCATTTTTCCTCAAATACTAAGTTTTGTATTTTGCTATTTGTGTCTTGGATTCTATTTGGCTTTGATTGATTTTCACCTCAAAAATGGTTTTGATTAATTTTTCACCTCAAAAATCATGTCAGTTTTTAATCAAATTTTCACCTCAAAAACTGTGTTGGGTTTTCATCGATTTTTCTCCTCAAAAACAATGTTTTGTAAACTTCAAATTGTATTATATTGCAATCTATTTTGGGGCATCTTGCTCATCTGCAAAGTTTTAAGGGTTTGCCAATTTTCCTCAAAATTGTGGCAGTTATTCTTGGTATGTCTCTAGCTAGAGGGAAGGGCAGCTCTGTTATCCAACATCAAGTTGGAATTTTGTAATGATTTATTTCTTTTGGGGGGGGTGGGAGGTGGGGGGGGGGGTTAGTAGCTGACTCGTCTCAATAGCAGAGTCAATGGCAGGCTCTTGTCTCTTATTGCAAAGCATTCTAAAGAAGGGGGCACCTTTCTTTATCGTTTTCTAAACAAATTTTGGCTATGTTTAGTCTTTAAGATTTTGCAAATCCAAGAAGGCTTTCAACAACAGCAATATGCCCTCTTCAATTGGTGACCAAAAGACAATAGTTACACAATGACTATTAAGGGAGGGTATTAGGATATTATAATGATTCTTTAATGTTCATCTTAGTTAGTCTTTAGTTTATTAGGCAATTTATAATTTTGTCACTTTCTTTCAGAAGTATCATCTCTGTAAATTTATATAAGGAGCTTTCATCTCCTCTATTTAATAATTATTAATAACACAACATCGATTTCCCATAACAATTCCCACTTAGTGATTGAATATGCTAAGGATTGCTAAGTTGCGACTGTCAGACCCTACCAATCGGCTCTGGGTCCAGGTCCTTCTTAGGTTTGGATTCGTGTCAATTTCGTGGCACAGACCCTACCCAAACCCGCAAGGACCCAAGAGGACCCTACATGAACCCTCAAGGACCTTGCATAGACTCTATGCACACCCATAGCCCATGAGGCCAAAAAGTATGTTAAAAACACTAGAAATATTTATCTATTTTTTGGTACAGCTATATATATACACACACAAACAATAATTTAAGCCAGGATGAGCATTAATTAAGCCCTTAATTACTTTGTGTATATATTATATCACATTGCAATTTACTACTGGTACTGTTATAACATGCAATCAGCCAAAATGGTATACAGTACCATCATTAAACTGCTATTCGATATAATTTAAAATTAAATGATACAACTCACACAAATTTATATATATATTGAATAACTAGGATTCGGATCATCTTTTATGTAGCTGTTCTTTTTCCCAACCCTGTTGGGAATGGCTTAGACTCAGGTTAGGGTGGTCAACACCTTTACCGAAATCTTTCCTCGAATTCCTTAAAGAATGGCCCACAAACATGGTTAAGGGTATCTACAATAAACTGTGGAACATATGCCCTTCTATTGTGGCAAGGGAAATTTGGAAGGAGAGGAATAGATGCATTTTTCGCGAAACTGAAATGAAACTAGAAGGGTTTTTATTAAAAATTGAGGCTAGCATAGTGGAAGTAACTAATTACCATCTCAGGAACTCCATGAAAGAGGAAGGATCTTTCTCTATCTGGGATGGTCTCATAAAGAAGAATTGGATCAACTTGATTAATCGCCTCTTGTATACCTCAAGAAGAGCAAGGAGGCTAAGGACAGGTGCAAATGGGGTCCTCCTCTGAATGAATGGTATAAACTCAATTTTGACAGAGCAACTAGAGGCAATCCTGGCACGGCAAGAATAGGTCGTATCATTAATGATGATACTGGCAAATGGGTAGCGAAGAAAGCTATGTATATTCTGCCTACCTCTAATAATCTGATAAAACTAGAAGCCTTGGACAAAGGTCTACATTTATGTCATGAGTTAGGATTGACAAGGGTCATCATAGAAGGTGACTCTCAGATCATCCTAAATGCGGTCAAGAAGCGTGCTACCCCCAATTGGGTCCTTAACTCTAAAGTAGGCAAAGTTCTCGATCTTCTAGACCGATTCATTGATATTTGGATTTGTCACATATTCCAAGAAGGTAATCAGAAGGCGTACTATTTAGCAAACAAAGGAGCTGATGGGGTTAATTTTCATTCTCCTAGGATCGCTGTGAGCAGAGCTATTGGTGAGGGAGTCTTCGATTACAAATTTACGTAGAGAACAAATAGCGACATAATAGGATCCTTCATTGGATGTATAGCAAGAGCTAGGGTGGAATCTGATGCTATCATCCATCTTTATTGCAATATTCTCGACCCTACTTGGAGGAAGGGGCTTGAACAAGTTGTCCGTAGCATTGACAAGAAGTTGCGAATTCCTCTTCCAAAGAAATATATGGATCTCCCGCCAAGGTCACCAGAGTTGGAATTTGCTTTTCGTCGTCCTTCCCTAATTATTCGTGAGAATTTTGCCTTCTACAGAGAATGGCCTAGGATGGAGGCCAGCATCCAATTCCTTCTCCGTTGGAGGGGCATTGTGAAGGAGGAGAACAAAGATTGGTTATCCAATTACCTCAACGCTTTTAATGCATACATTCAACCCAGGGTAATTTTTGATGATCTTGAAGCCCTAAAGTTCTGCACTCCAAACTCGGAGAAGACAAGTAGGGTTAAATATGATTTTGAATTTCCTCCTAATTTTCGTGTAGAGAATCCAAATGACATCTCTGAAGTCATTATGGTATATTGGAAATAAGGATTTTTTGAAGGCTCAGTTGGATAATATGTTTGTATTGGTGATCATTTAGGTCGATATGTAATTAGGGTAGGCCTTTTATTTTAATAACCTTATACTCTGTTATGGTTTTTGTTCTGGATTGTATTATATTTGGTATTTAGTAGTTATACCGTGTTAGGGTTGTTTGTAGTACTAATACAATTGTATGGAGAATTTACTAACTCCTCTATTTTGTAATGGGCTAATTGTGATGATAATAATATTCACTATATGGTTCCTATGGACAGCTCTGGTTTTAAAGGTCTTATGGCTTTTGTTTATCCTTTTTCCTGTTTGGTTTAATCATAGTGAAGATATTTTCATGTATGGTTTTTGGGTAGTCGACTCTGGTTGAATTATTGCTTACTACTATGGTTTGTCGATTCTTATGAATACTCTGATGTTCCTATGATAAGATAGATAGGTCGCGAATATTTAGTCTCATAATGAACGTTGTTTGGATGCCATGATCCAACCTAGTTGGAATTTATGTCCCCATACGGATCGGGCTCCATGTTCTTTTCCCCTAATTTCATAGGGCTTTGTATCTGACATTTCTATTTATTTGATAGTCATCCATCATATATGGCATTATGTAGACGTTTTTAGTATTGTTTTTATTATAGAACATGGATCTATTCTGTTGTTATGTGGCGCTATCGGTCGGATTTATAATCTGCCTTCTGAATTTTATTCCTCTCGTTAGCTATTAGGTTGTATATATATTATTTTTGGTTGGGCCTCGGGTTGTTTGGGTTGATCTAGATAAGCACTTATCTATGGCTAATATTTCCGTTTGATCTTCTCAATGAGGTTCGCAATTTAAGTTTATTTAGTTTATTAGATATGAGCTTTTATTATTCTCTGATTTCATTTTATTGAGCCAGGGATAGCTGCTTTGTAGTACGCTCTCTGTTTTTGGCCTCCCAATAGTACGGGCTGGGTTTATATTTAGATACTCTGTCAGTTTTATGACAGAGGTTAAGTCTGCTGGCCTGTGGCATTGTGAAAAGTAGAGATGTTATGTTGTTAAGCAATAATTAAAATTTTATTGATACATGGTGCTTCGGTTGAGAACAGGTAATGGAGCTCTTTGTCTTCTGCCAGAGTGTGACTCCTCTTTCTTATTTTGATTTGCATGTATTATCTCGGGTTTCTCCTTGGGTAGAAGTTAGAATAGTATAAACTCTCTGTCTTCTGGCAGATTATGACTTTCCATTATAAGTCTGATCATCTTAATACTAGTGGCATATATGTCATGATCAGAATATTTTTAAGTTCTTTGTTGTAAGCTTGGTTTTAAGAATTGCAAATCACAATTTGGCTTTTAATCAGCTTGTAGAAGTATTTTGATGTTTATGATATTGGTAGATATAAAGATCAGGATCTTCTGGCGACTTTGAAAGGCTGCCATTAATTAGTATAGATGTTAAGAATTTTCACTAACCATGTTGATTGATTAGACAAAAAGGAGGGATGAATGCTTTAACCAGATTGGGAAGAATGTCAGCACAAAGGCGAATTTTGTACCTATTTTAAGCAGGCATATTAGCTCCTGGCAAGAGCATGGATAAGATGTAATTTTATACGATGTAATTTGTCTGGGGTATCCCCCTTATATGATGTAACTAAATAGAATGTAATTAAATATGACATGATTTGACTGGGGTATGCCCCTTTTAAGCTGTAATAGTAAAGGACGTTTGTCTTGGGCCAGATTGGAGATTTTCTTCTCCGTTCTTTCCTACCAGTGCCTGCTTGTTCGGAGAAAGCTATTGTATTTTATTTTTGAATTAATAAAATAATCAAGGCCTTGGCCGTTTACCGATCAAAAAAAAAAAAAAAACTAGGAACCACATTGGCAGTCAAGCCTAGTCCTAAATATTGTTTCTCTTGTTTTTATTATATATAATGCATATATATACATATACTCGCGACCCACCCCCCAAACCCAATGTTAGAAAGGACAGGGTTGTCGTTGAACCAAAATATCGACCTGTCAATGCTCGATACAACCAATAGTCTTATAGAACCACAAGAGGTTGTTAAGCCATGTCGCAAATCCTGTGAGGGACGCTGACCCACTACCAACAATCTCCCTCCCAGCATCACTCGTTGTGGCCTACGAGATTCAAACTTGTGACCAATCTATGATACCAATTGTTAGAAAGGACAAGGTTCTCACTGCACCAAAAGATCAACCTGTTAATGCTCAATACAACCAATAGTCTTATAGAACCACAGGAGGTTGTTAAGCCGTGTCATGAATCTTGCAAGGGACGCTGACCCACTGCCAACACCCAAATGGAAAAAAAAATGCACAAACCCACGAACCCGAATCGAAATCTATCCCCGAAACCGAAACTGAAACCAAACCAACAACTTCAAAGGATTGAGTTTTCCCTATGAGGGTCAATTTTCCACCCTCTCCCCTATGTGCAAAGAAAGTTAAAATTTTACAATTATTGAAATTTGTTCCTGGTTCCTATCCCAATCGAGTTTACACCAAATGGGAGATGTCCAAGGATAGATTAAATTTCATGGAATCCACTTGTCCATATGACTATTGGTTGTCAACTTGAGAAACGTCATGAACTTTTAAGGATAGATTCAAGGACAAACATGAGTAATTACATTGTCCCTATGCCAAACAATTTCCCACCATGGCCTTGGACAAAAGGAATCAAAAGAAAATGAATTTAGATGTGTCCCTATCCTGGTGAATTTCCACATCAAGCCATATTTTAATCGCACATGCATCACGGAGTTACGAAACTAAGATGGGGCTGTAATAAGTTGCCATGAAACCCAGTGATAAAACACAAGGCATAGAGACGAGTTGATTGGGGATGGGAAATCAATCAAGACAAATTGTTTGAAGGCAATGCAAGGTCAGCCCTAAAATCTAACTTTCAAAGCATTGTAACTACAAAATAATAACAGCTAATCCCAATTTTGCTTTTAATAGCCAAGCCTACAGTGCCAAGGCAATTTCCTACAATTTTAACCAAAAACATCATAACAATTTACAATTTAAAACTACCTGCAATGCCGGAGAGATTCATAACGTTCAGCCTCAGTCATCACAGTCTTCCCTTTATACTTATGTGTGACTGCATCACTGCAGCATCCTACCAGCAGATACACATTTGGAAACCTGTTATAACAGATATGGACACAGTTCAACAACAATCAGAGTTTTTTTTAAAATATAAAGTAGCCAAGAACCTGTATATTCAGCAAAAGTAACAAAATCTAGGCGAATTATCTATTTCAAATTCAGTATAGTAAAAAAATAATTCTTCCTTGCTGGTGATAAGCTTCGAAATCCATCCATTTTCAGAGACAAAAGGCAGAAATGCTTACATAACCCAAAGCAAAAAAGAAAAGAAAATGAGACAAACGAATGCTAATTCAATTTCAATGCCAGAATAGAGAGAAATGCTTTAAAATTTGACACAAAAAAAAACTATTTAAACTTACCATTATTTAAAAGAATTGAAGGCAGAAACAAAACATTTAGGACCAAAATTCTTATAAACTTAACAGATATAAAATAGGGAATATTTTACTTAGGGCTTCAATTCCAGAAAAGACCAAAATGTTTAAAGCTTTAACAAATGGAACAAGCTTTGAAGTACCACATGATTCTAAAAGACGGAATATTTAAAATTTAGGACCAAAACATTTAGGACCAAAATTCTTATAAACTTAACAGATATAAAATAGGGAATATTTTACTTAGGGCTTCAATTCCAGAAAAGACCAAAATGTTTAAAGCTTTAACAAATGGAACAAGCTTTGAAGTACCACATGATTCTAAAAGACGGAATACTTAAAATTTTCATAACTTCAAGTCTGTAAGTTTACAGTCCATAAATGCATATATCCTTAACATATTTCAATCTTCATATATCCTTAAAATATTTCAATCTTCCGATTTAATGTTTGGCCAACGTTAAAACAAGTGAAGCCAGAAGCACTTAGTTAATTGGCAAAATTACTTTCCAGATTTTGCCAAGTCTGCGTGATATAATATTTACCAGTGACAAAACAATTATAATTAACGTTTAATTAATTTCAGATCTAAGGTTTGCAGTTGCAAAATTTCAAAGATAGCAAAGACAGGGATACCTAAATACTTGGCAAAAGAAAATTAAGCTTTTGAAAACCCCACATGATTTACAATCAACCAAAGACAGAGACCCATTAAATCCCTTGCATTTTTAAAAAAAACAAGTAGGATCTAAAGTCCACATTGATTCCAAACCAGTAAAGGCACAAAATCACTTGAATTTCTAACAAAAGAAAATTTATCTGAAGTCTGTTGATTTGAACAGCTAACCTACTAAAAGATTGAAAAATTCATAAAATACATTTTCATTACCATTTCCATCTAGTAAAGAGAGAGATTTGTAATTCCAACTCCACTCATATAATCTATAATAGAGATTTTTAAAACAACATGTCATCAATTTCCACATCCCCGGTAAATTTATTCTCCATTTTTTGCAACCCTGCATTTGCATCATCGCTTAGATTTCATAACCAAAATACACAACTGTTGAAGCTTTTCAATTGGTCATGAGATCCTGCTTATAACCCCACATTTTCATCAAATCGATTTTTTTTTCTGACATAATCCATTACCAAAAACAACAGCACCTATATCTACCACTCATCATACGTAAGTTGGTGTTAAGAAAGTTGTCATTGAAGGAAATAGCCTACAATTCCTCCTTACCCCAATTCCCCATGTCTGCATTCTTATTTTATATAAATAAAATGCAATAATTCTATTAATACATACAACCTTAATCTATGATTAGGGTATGGCATATATCAATTCCAACTCTCCTAAGTAAACCCCATAACAAGGTCATAATTCTACCAGGCATACTGTACGGTCAGAAATTGCCTATGTTGCAGTCTGCAGATTACATTTTAGCACTTATTTTGTTGCCTGCCCCCCTAGTATTTTAGGACCATTTCACTTATTTGTGATATTTTCCTTGATCATGAAAAGATAAAACACAAAATATCAAAACGTTGACCAAAAATATGAGATCTTAACTCCTCAAGCACATCCCTGTGTACATCCCTGTGTATCAAACAATAATTTCCTTGTGCAAATTGAAAAAAGCAACTTTTTTTGCCCTAGTTTTGCCTAATCCTTCCTACATTTTCAATAGTAACTTTCTTGAAACCTCATATTAACCTACTTTTGACCCCTCTTTTTGAAAGGAAACACAAGAAATTGATAACGAAGAAAAAATAGCATGCACTTCTCTCTCCACACAAAAGGCAATTCAAAAAGACTCCACTATAGAGTAGAGAAATTAAAGAGCACTAAATCTGAAGATTTGAATTCCTATGTTCCATCCACACCATGGAATCTTGATAATCTCCTGCTTTCTACCACCTTTCAATCTTATCCCTCATTCTCCCCATGGAAAGCCATTAGAAACCATCTTCCCTCTACCCAATCTATAAAAAAATTTGAAGCCCCTGACCATAATCATCCTAACCAGATCTGTGAATCATTTTCAGGCCCCTTCCTCTACTTGCATCTACCAAAATGATCCACAGTCGCCTTCTTGAGTCTCGACCACACCACACACCACTTGTGCTTAATACACTCCCACTAGAGTTTGGTTTTGTGAACACCAAATCTTGCACACACCAAACACACTCTGAACATTGGTCTGCACACACCTCACATCTGAATTTTGTGATCTATTCAGATTGAGACATACCACCCAAGGGACTAAATGAAGCAGTCCCCTTTACAGCACACGATTTTCCATTTGCCACAATCTTAGCTCAAGACACCAACACCCAATTTTTGAAACTTTCTAACAGAGCTGAAAGTTTAAGTAAAGCATCTTTCCAGCTTTCTAAATCCATTACCAATGTAAAACCTCCCAAATTCCAGCTGCACTTGTTTCATTCCCAAAGGTTCTTACAATTTACCACTGTTCCCTTAGGAATCAGGATGCATTCCTAGAGGTTTTGAAAAATGTCTATTATAAAGACGGGGGATAAAAAAGCAGATTCCATCCCCTTTTCTTCTGAATTTTTGAGGATGTCCCAAGCATACCCCTTACCAAGGAGGATGTTTCCCAATAAAATCCCTTGAAAGGGGATGCCTGGGAGTCCCAAGGACTTCATAATGTCATATTCAAAAAAATGTAATAAACATGAAAACAAAACTCGTGTCCAACTGTTAAGGTACTTGTCTCTGGCATTCCATCATTTTAAATTTCTGCTACTGGCCCTTTTCCTGCAATTTGAATGTTGTTCCTATATGTTCTGGTGGAAAAGATGCCTCTGTATGCATTCAAATGATTGCAACAACTGCTCTTATTCCGCTATTAGCTTCTGCAACTGTTTTTACTCTGCTGTAACCTGTTGTAAAAGGCAAACAAAAGTGAAATAAAAGGATTTTGCCTAGTGCGTTAAGCATTTTTTCTCGTATTTGATCAGGACAACCGTAACTCTGCTCATATACAGCTAAATCAGTCCTCTAAAACAATCTTCGCTTTTGCCCTTTTGGAAATTGGTAGTGATGTGACAAGTTGATATGTATTGAACTTGTTTTTTTAACTGTGTCCAAACTCTAATATATATATATATATATATATATATATATATCAGTGTAATGGGACTCTGCGAGTCCGTAGCAAAGTCCCACTTTTCGAGGCAATTGGCCTCTGGACTCGAACTTGGCCGAGTCCTGGCAGAGTCCACTCGCCAAACTCACTGAGTCCCGAGCCAAGGACTATCGCCGGCAGCAAACACATAAAGTGCAAAAAACATTAAAAAAATTGAATTAAGTTGCATTTTCTGGTTGTTATAACATCTAATTGACCTAAACAGGTCATTCCACCATTTGCTTATGCTTGTGATAGAGAGGAAAGAGTTAAAGAAGAATATTGGGGTTTTAAAAGAGAAATCAGCAAACTGGTTGGCTCTCCCGTATCGATTGTTGATGGTTTGTGCAACTTTGTAGCTTGCACTTAAGCATTGAGAGGAGCTTAAGGAAGCATTTGGAGGAGGCTTCTACAAACTTATTTGCATTTCCATTGTTTGACTTTGTGCAAATTTGAAGAGGTAAGCAACAAGTTGCATTTCTTTGTGTTGTCATGTAATATGTTTTATATTTATATTTTTTACTATCCATTTTGTTTACATTTATTTAGTCTCTACTTCTACAATCTACTATTTAGAATCTAAATTTATTCTAATTTATGTTGATGACAAAGTAAGAAGGCCCTAAAGTTTAAAAATCTGATTTGATGCTAACTTTTTTCTATTTATAATATATTCATATTGCAGCAGCAAACACATTGACATAATGCTTCGGGGTGAGCCTTCTAGAAGTGGAACTAGGCCTGCATTTAACCCTGATGCAAACCCAAATGCAATAGCAAGGGATACGGCTTGGAAACATGCCATTCTAGGGCACAAAAAGGGAGTTGTTACATGTTGGCATTGTGGTGTAGTATATAATGGGAAAGGAACAAATAGATTGAAGTATCACTTAGCACATATACCTAGACTTGATGCTAAAAAATGCAAAGATGTACCCCAAGATGTTAAGCGAGACATGCAAACTCTTCTAGAGGAAAAAATGGAGAAAAAAGAATTGAAAAAAAGCAACAAGAATAAATGGCACAACTAGCCCAACAGGGATCTTCTAGTTTTCGCTCTCCATTATCCCCTACTCCACCTACGAATGCCACTGCTTCTATGAGTGTGACCATTGGGCCTCACATTCATAAGCAAAGATCAACACTTGATTCCATGTTTGTTCCACGCATGACTCCAAGTGCACAACTATTGCTTGAGAGCATGGGTTGGAACAAGGAGAAGTATGATTATGCAAAATTGGCACTTGGAAACTTCTTCATCGACAGCAACATTTCATTCAATGCAGCAAGGTACTTATTTATTTAAATTTAAATTTATGTCTTACTTCTCTTGCTTTCAACTTTCAAGAGACAATAATATGCTTATTTTGTTTATTTCAATTTGTATTTTGTTTTCAAATTTATTTATAATATAATAATTTGTTTAACTCTAAATTTTATTTAATTTGTTTTAGGTCCCCTTATTGGCAAATTGCAATCGATAATGTTACTGTTTGTGGTCTAGGGTTCAAAGCCCCTACTGCTGACGAGCTAAGAGGCCCTATTTTGACCCAAAGGGTAGCTAATGTAGAACACTCCTCAACTTTCTTGTCTCCTCATCAGGTAATTGTACTTAGAGTCTTAGACATTAAAAATTTAGAAATAGAGCTTAAACTTAAGTGATTAAGTTTATAAATTATGATTCATCATTAATCATTATACTAATTTGTTTCTTTTTCTTCAGGTACCATGGTTTTTTTTAAATCAATTGATGCCTCAAGAAAAACAAAGAATGTTGAATATCTTTGTGAGGTAATGGATGAAGTGATAAAGGACGTGGGTGAGGAGAATGTGGTGCAGATAGTTACAGATAATGCAGCAAATTATGTTGATGCAAGAAAGCTTCTTATGAAGGAACACCCTCACATATTTTGGACCCCTTATGCTGCTCACTACATTGACCTCATGTTAGAGGATCTTGGTAAACTCCCTTGGATAAAAACAATTATAGAGCAAGAAAGGAGTGTATGCAACTTCATATATAATCATACATGGGTCCTCAACCTCATGAGGAAACACAATGAGCAAAAGGAGTTGTCTCGTCCAGGGGTCACTAGATTTGCAACCAATTTTCTCATATTGAAATCTTTGCTTGATTTAAAGAGAGGTTTGAGACGCATGTTTGTCAGTGAAGAGTGGATTGCATCATCATATGCAAAGACCACTACAGGGATCGATGCAGCTGATCATGTTTTTTATGAGGCTTCCTTTTGGACATCGATTACTAATATTGTAACGGTAATTTTCCTTTTTGTCTTCATTTCAACTTTATTTTGTTTATAAAATTATGTTATAAATTACTGTTCATTTTTTAAAGAAAAAACTTAAAGCTAATTATTTCTCTTCCAACTTTCATAATGATTGCAGTTTGTAAAGCTGCTTGTTGTTCTCCTACAAATTGTTGATGGAGAGAAGCCCTCAATGGGCTACATTTATGAGGGCATGGATAGGGTGAACGAGGCCATTCACTCTCTTTTTGCAGGGAATCAAGATAAGTATGGGCCTATATGGGATGTCATTGATAGACGTTGGCACAATCTACTTCACAAGCCTATACATGCAACAGTCTACTTCCCTAATCCAACATACCAATTCAGCCCACATTTCAAAGCTAATGATGAGGTGTAGAGCGGCCTCTACGATGTTGTAGAGAGAATATCACCTAATTCAAGAGTTGGAACAATTGTAGTCCGTGAGATTGAGTTATTTAAGAAAGCTCAAGGGGACTTATTTGCATGGAAGTTGTGCAAGAAAAATAGGACAGAATTGATGCCTCGTCAAAATCTTTGATTCTACATCCTAATTTCTAATTCTATTACCATTTTAATTTGATAAAATCAAAGTTATTGATATGATTTAAAATTTTCTTGTTTCAAATGCATGGTGGGAGATGTTTGGCACAAACGTGTCAAATTTACAGAGGATTGCGATTTGCATCTTGAGCCAGCCATCTAATGCATCAGGATGCGAACGTAATTGGAGTCTATTTGAGCACATACACTCGAAGAAGCGCAATAAATTGGCAATGAAAAAATTGAGTGATCTTGTCTTTGTTCATTGCAAACTTCGCCTTCGCCATAGACAGATCCTAGGCACCGAATGTTGATTCACATGCAGAGTGGAACACAAAGATTGTTGATCCTGTCTTCAGTGATGAAGATGTGGAGTGGGTAGATCAGGTGGATCGGGAGGCTAAGGCAGTAGCGATGGCAGTCAAGGAGGCTAGAGTGCGAGGAGACAGAGTGCAAGAGTGATAGATCTGAATCTGATGATGAGGATTATGTGGGTGAGGATGAGGATGAGGATGAGGTTCAGCTTCAGACACAGGGAAAGAAGATGGCTCTACAGTCTTCCATAACTTATCTTAAGTGTACTCATAGGAGGACATAGACTACTATAAGCCTTAGTCTTCTAATTGTTATTTTGATATATGTTTTGAACTTTTGATACCATGGATTTTATAATCCATGAATATTGTAGTCATTTGAGTCTATGACACTGGAGTGACACTATGTTTATTACTTTATACTTTATAGTTTATATTGTGTTATTCAGTTTTTTTCCTTCAGAAATTCGCTTTTATACTTGTGTAATCTATGCAAAATTGTGTATGTGTATTAAGTAGCTTCTACTTATCTCAATTATTGTGTATTTGATGTTAATTGACTGAAAGATGCATGAAACTGAAAAATACATGAAACAATCTTAAAATCCCTAAAAATCTTTGAATTTCATGGGTTTTTCAATTTTCCAAGTCCTTGCCGAGTTCAGTCACCAAGTCGGATTTTAACTTTCCGAGTCACAGGCGAGTCTGAGTGCCATAACTATGATATATAATGATGAATTAATTTTTAAAAAAATTGTTAAGCTGTCAAAAGAAAATTATTAAAATGATGAATTGATATTAATTATTTTAACCAAATTAATAAAACAATATCAATATGTCGCTTTATTAAATACATCTCTCCAACTATGTCAAGTCAAAAATCTTCTAGATGCTTCTTGGAGATCTTTATAAGGGGATTCCCAGTAGGGTATTAGACATGCTTTTGAATTTGATAAACATTTTATGATTTTTGGAGACAATACAAGAACTTTTGGACTTCTAAAGAAGAGTTGGGAAAAAAACCTAGGTCTTCGTAAGGGGTGAATTCATGACAGACTCTACATCTATAAACCACATTAAGTCTCCTTTGGAGACGAATTTTTTTGATGTTTGTTTAAGCAATAAATATACATGCTTTGTCAGGAGATGTTATCAAGCACCAGACGGCTTAATATCAACCATGTGTTTTCAATTTCAGAATTGCAGCTCTTCAATACTAATAATTATTATTATTAAATCCTAGATGTGGTAAATGTTGGCAAAGATTACTAAAAGAGGTCGATTCAATGAAGATCACATAAACTAGAATAGATTGTTATTGGGGCCCAGTATTTATTTTTGCTGGCTACGTTATTAAACAAAATCAGAAAAGTGGCCCTGTTAATCATTTTGAGATAAGTAATAATTTGTCCATTCCAATAATGATAGAAGGGAGGGTGTCTTCCCAAAATACAGTATTTCTCTCATCAATCCACTCTTCGATAAATTGGTGGTTGTTTCGGCAAATGTTTCTTCTAATTTGGAGTTAGAATCCTCCCCTCAACAAATTGTCAGTAATGTATCAGATTTGAATGGAAAGCAAAATACTCAACAGTTGGGTTAGAGACAATTCAGGCTAGAGCCAAAAAAAAATCGGCACCATATTCGTAAGCCTTCTCCCCAAAGAGGTTAAGGCCACAGAGCCAAGGAGACTAGTATCCTTCCTGGTGAGGATGGAATTGGTAAGAAAATTGTTCTTGTTAATTCTGAAGTTGAGATGGCTGAACCACCTACTCAAAGAGATTCTTGATCAGTTTGAGTTAGTTCTTAGCAAAGGGGAAAAGAAGAAAAGAAAACTGAATGACAGAATATCATTATCTCATACTGGGAGATTAGAGAACCCCTCGAGAAGAATGTGGATATTCCTAAATGTGTTTGACAGACTATATAGAAACAAGAGATCTTCTACCCAATCGTTTTCCAGTTAATGAACACTGAACATTAACATCTCAAGCTGGAAATTTAGGGGGCTGGAGATGAGTGAGAGGAAATATGTAGTTAACAGGAGCTCTGAAAGAGCTAGAGTCCCTGTCTTTTGCAAAAAAGAGAAGGTTGGTTTTTATTTGTCCAGTTAAAACATAGTGATTGAATGCAAAAGAGAGAACCTGAATGTTCATAGTAGCCTATGTGGCGGATGACAATTCTTTGAACTGTAAACTTCTATCTTAATTCTAGAAACTTCTAGCTTGGCTATGGTGCACTTGAATTTTGGATCTCGATGTCATTGTAATGAAATTACATCTTTTTCACATCAACACAATAAATGTTTACAATTGCTTATCTTGCATTTCAAATGTTTGCTTTCGTCTCTAAACTTCAGCAACAAATATACAACCCAAAATTTAGGATTCTAGCCTTTGTATTATTTATTTGTTTTCTAATTCAAAGTAGAGGTCCAAAATTCATTATGCATGAATTTGATCAGATCTAGATAATCATGACCATTTTTAGGTTTTTTATGTATGAAATTTAATTCTAGGAGTCTACTGGTTGGAGAGGAAGACTTCCACCATTAATCATTATACTTTGTTTGATATCCACACCCTGTTCCCAAGCTCCCATTTTAGTAAAGGTAAAAGCATGCTAAAAAATGATTTATATTACTAGTCTTAACATAGAAATAAAAAAATTAAAATAAAACAGAAAAAAGAAAAAAAAATTATAGATACAAAATTAAATCATTACAATTGTAATTCTTGATAATTGGAAGATAATTAAAAACTTATAATATAAGCAAACAATATTATTTTAAAATCTTTTAAGATTAATATATTAAGAATCTTGTTTAAGCTGTATGAAATGAAAGAATAAATATTAAAATGAGATATTTACACCACGTTTTCATGGAGGTGTTATATGATTTTTTTTTAAGGTTCCCAATGAAAGCGCATGTAATAATTACTATTATTTTTTGTATGGTGACTATGCAAAACGCAATCCGAATTCAGTGTTATGTCCACTGATTCCACCCAATACGCTATGCGAGTAGAGAAGGGGGTCACCGTTTATATTTTGTAGAACGTCTGCAACACAAAAAGCTTAGCGTTCAAACTTCAAATTATAAAGACAAAAGTATAAATATTCCTATTCTAGATTCCATGTGACCAACCAGAGGAGATGTTGTACCCATGAAGTATTATCTAAGTCTAAGGCCCATGGCGGTGCAATCAATGTCTGGAACCATGCTTTATCTTCCAAACTCTACCTCTCTTTCGTCCCAATACCTGACAACTCATGTTTTCTTTTAACATAAATTACTGATAAAAACATTGTACTTGTGTAAGAGATCCTACAAGGCTCACCTAAACACATAATCCAAGGCTCGTTTGATCTCCGTTTGGAAATAACGGTCAAGCCCTAAGCACCCAACATAATCAGACGTTCACAAATATCCACTGGATACATGCATGGCGCTGCCAAATTGAAGTCGAAATCGTATTAATATATTCTACAGGCGCCCCATAAATAATTAAACTAGTTCTTATTCTATTTTACAATGATTTATGTATTTCAAACTTTACTATGGTGAGGGCGAAGAACCTGGGAGGGAGCAGATTGGCCACTGTTCAGTGGGGCTAGGACCATTTTGTTGCCGATCCAGCATAAGAAGAGTTGCACAGCTAGCGTTCCGCAGAGGGCAGATAGGGCATGTAACGTTTTTTTTCGTTTTGTGCCACAAATTGTGCTGCTCGAATGCGAGAAGGATTACTGTGTTCTTAGGGCGCAATTGATGGTGTTTTAACCAGTTTTTTTTTTGGTTTCAAGGGCTACAAATAATATTTTTACACAGATTTTCTTTCAAACCTTGATAAGCATGGGCTGATTACGTGAGATGAAGGAAGCCGGGAAGAGAAGATGAAGAAACAACAAACCAGGATCAGGATCAGGGTCTTCTTCTGACAAAGTGTACTGTTTGTTGTTATTCTTCACATATTTTTTTATTTCTCTACTGGGGGTTTGTAAGCAGTGCTGCTGGAGATTACAATTGGCAGGGCAGGTAGCCAGGTAGGGCTGTTGAACATTGTCCTCAGTTGTTTGTTGATCCCCCAATTGCCTGTGTGAAAAGAATCTGGAAGAAGTTTCCAGAACTATTTTTCTCAGTTTTTTGTGTCAAAATTTCATTTTTACCCCTGGCAAAATTGGAAGCAGTCAATCAGAAAAAAAGAATTATTGGTTAAAAATGAATTAAAAGACAAACTGATTTTTGAACTTTAGACAATGACTACTTTTGGTGGTAAAAACTAATTGTGATCACTACTGAAAACATTAGTTCCCTGCCTATGTATAGGCAGGTACTAAAAAGTGGTGTAAGAACAAGAACAATTTGGACTTTTGTGCCTACAAGAGATAAAGGTTGTTGGTTTCCAAGCAGGTAATAACTCAAAATTCATTTGGAAACAAGCCAAAACAGTCATAATACGGCATGAAAAAGGAAAGTGGGGACTGCAATTCTGATCAATTCCAAGTGGGTAAATCAGATTTCCCTCTCTGGTTCCACCCATGTAACAGAATATGTTGGATAACTTTACAGATACAAAATAGCACTATTGGTATATGCTCACTGTATGCATCCAATGACTATAGGTAAAGAGCCATTTTATGGAACTGGGTGGCCACTTCTCTCCCATAGGCCCACTACATCGTTCTTGGTGACTTTGATATGATTGAAAACAAAGAACACAAAAAGGGAGGGAATTTTGCAAGATGGAAAGGAAATGAATACTTCTTTTGGTCCAAGGCTAAAAGAACCCTCAATCTTGTTGAGGACCCCTAGCCAATAAAAAAATCTCTCCTCTTCAATTTGGCATACATGGTGCCACGATCATGCTGATAAAGAGAGTGTTACTACGGGCTGGATAGAATATATGCAGTCACTTTAGTGTTCTAATTTGTTTAAAATGCTGGGGATAATGCAATCATCGTCTCCCTAACCTCAATGTCCAATCACTCACCTATTTCAGCTTCAATTTTGATAGACCTACCATCCCTCCTATGCCCATTCCAAGAATGCTCTTTAAAACAATGTCTCTCTTCTTAAGTATAAAGATCTTTTGGATGCTATCTGGACTGCTTCTTGCTTTGCAAGTTCTGTAATTGGGATCTCCACCCTATAGAAAAGTGCAGCTTTCTGGTATTTTTATGGAGAAAGACGTTGCAATTTGTGTGGAAAAATAAAGCTATGGACAGGAATAAACTTGAGGGCGTATTGCAGCTTAAGCTGGTAGATGCTGAGAGAGAGTTGCAAGAGCTGGGACACATTGCAGCATATGAAGCCAAACTGATCAGAATTGAATCCCTACAGAGCACAGTTCAGGAATATAAATTTCAAGTACAAAAAATCAAGGCTAGGATGACGTGGCTCAAGGAGGGAGATAGGGGATCCAGCTACTTTTAATTGATCAAGGGCAAACAAAAGGGAATTCATTGAATAAATCCACAATGAGGGAGTGACTATGAAGGAACAACACGACATCAAGAAAGCATTTAAGGACTACTACCAAAGTTTCTTTTCCTCCAAATGGAATAATAAAAGGTTGAAGACTACAAAGGAACACTCAGGACTTATTCCAAGGAAAGTCTCTTCTTAGGATTCAAAGGAACCTGATGAAGACATCCTCAGTTCAAGAAATTGATGATAGCATCTTACCGTTGGCTACAGGAATATCACTAGGTATAGATGGTTTGCCTGCTGAGGTTTATAAGTCCAACATGGAATCGATCAGTCCTGAACTGCTGGAGGTGTATAAAGCTGCTTTTGAACAAGGAAGACTTGGGAAATAGATGAATAGAGGAGTTATCCCTAAAGAGAGGGGCAGAACTCTAGTTAGAAATTGGAGGCCTATTACCTTCTTCAATTTGTCTTATAAGATTCTGGCTAATATTACTCAGACTGGAAATATTAAGGGAAGATACATTCTTGAAAATATGATTACAAGATGGGAGGCCCTTCATTGGACTAAACATGACACACAGATTCTGTCATGATCCTTCTTGATTTTGAGAAGGCCTATGATAGAATTGAGCGGCCATTTATGCTGGGTATGCTTAAATCTTTTGGTTTCACCCCAGATTCTGCAGATGGATTGAGATTCTGTTTAAGCATTTTCTACTGTGATAGATGTGAATGGTGAACTTTCAGAGCCGATGAACTTCAAAGATCAATCATGCAGGGGTGCCCAACTGTTCCTGCCCTCTTTGTCATTGCAGCTAATGCATTATATTTTATCCTCAGGGCAAAAGAGCTGGGACCACCAGTGAGAGGCATTAGATTGCCAAATGGGGACTTGATGATTAATGCACAATTTGCTGGGTCCACAATTGCCCCTCACAAGTACCAGTACACTGCTCTGCAATCTTCACCTCTCTGTGGAAAGCTTGGGCAAGGGTTGGAGATTTGTTACCTAATAGGGATGCTGTGGGCTACTCTCCTACTTATTCAACTTTGGATAGATCTGTGTGGTGTGGAGTCCACCTAAACAGTAAACTTCTTGCTCTCACCTACTCATATCCGGCCAAGCATTGGAATGAAATTGGTATCAGGTGCATTAGTGATCTGCTGACTGGGGAAAAGCTGGGAACATGGGTGATTTGAAGGATAAATTCTCAATTCCTGTTTTTCATGAGAAAACATACACTCTCATTTCAAAGGCTATGGGTCCTACTTCCCTGGCTTTATTAGTTGCAATCAGAAGTTCTTAGATAAGGTTAAGTGGAAAGATGGATCCAGTTTTCCTGGCATCTCCATCAAAAGGATCTATGTAATGCTTCAAGATAATCGGGACATCCTTAACCATATCAGACAGTGTTGGCCTGTTAAGTTGCCAGACTCCAAATGGCTTAAAATTCTTAAAAAATTGTGCCATAACCCCACTGAAGCCAAAAATTCTCGCTTTCATTGGCTTGCTCTGTTAAAAAAGCTGGCTGTTGAGTGTTTTGACTTGGCCTTGAGATTCTAACTTGTACCTTGTGCCTTCTACTTGAAACCATTGAGCATCTATTTTTTGAGTGTCAGTTTGCAATTGCTATTTGGTCAATGCTCTTTGGTCATCCTGTTGTTTGGAACTTGAAATCTGGTTTTACATGGGTGGAAATATTCGCTGGGTATGTTTAGCCTTTTGATGACAAGCTACATCATTTTTTGTCAATATTTTCCTGTGGAGTGTTATGGTATTTGTGGAAAAAGAGGAATAAGGAAGTATTTCAGTCCAACAAGAGATCTCACTGTTGCAGGTCTCTGCTGCTTAAGACGTGCCAAGACAGGTTTATGATATTGCTTCAGGAGGGTGTATTTCTGGTATACAAAATTGATATAAATCTGCTCACTTTTATCCCCATATAAAAGATAATCTGAATCAAGCTGAATTGGAAAAGCTCCTGCTCCTGGCAGTACGCAGGAAAACAGTTTACTGGTAAATCAATTGTATCTGTTAACCGAGATGAAATTCATTTGAGCGAGCTTGGAATATGGTTCAAGACATTCGTAATGATGTGTTTGAGGTAGCAGAATCTAGAATTCACTTGGTGAAGGCCACTGAAGGATAACAAGTGATTTATTCACTGTCAGCTGACTTTTTGGTTATGCTATTTTGGGATGTGTAAATGTAATGTAATGTGCATTGTAATATCTTAATGAGGTCCTATATTATGCATTGTAGATTGAGGAAGCCTCAAGGCCGACTCAATTAGTTGTTTGGACAAGTTATAAAGGAAAGATGTTTTCCTTGGTTGTATGTGTGTAAGTGATTGTGAACCAATCACCCAGGGAGAATAATGGCCGGGCATGGGATGTGCCGCTGCTGATGCTGATCCCCACATCAAGCCTCCTTTGGGGGTGTTTGATTGCAACAGAGCTGAGTGTAGCAATAACATTATTGGTCATCGGACTAAATGACCTGACTTGTTTTTTGTGTCAATCCTTTAATCTCCATGCTGACTCTATGTAATTATTGCACGACAAGTTACTCGATTCAGCAATTATTTTGCTATCAATGTCAATGTAATTGCAATAAAGTTGTTCTATTGGGCAGACAATGCAAATATTATAATCATTTGTATACTATTATCAATAGAAAATAAAATATTCTGGGGTGAAAATACAAGTCCAGAAAAGCTTCCATAAGTACGTAGACAGCTTTCCTAATGGATTTGTTTTCTCATCTTTTTCACACATTTAGATGGTTGTTGTGAAAGCTTGTAATATACCATCAGTGTTTCTTTTGAATGTCCGTACCATATGCAGCTTTGAAGGAGAGAGAACTAGATTTGGAACAGCGAGGAATGTCGTTGGGAGTCAAATCTATCTCCAGCGTGGATCTGATCCCATTCAGATCAAGTACACAAATTGTGATGGACATTATATGTCTATTTACAGGGTTACAATCATTAGACTATAAAAAAGCCTCTCATTGTAGCCAAATGATAATTTATGTTTTCCAAGCAAAACTTCAGGGTTAGTAATGCAGCTTACATATCAGAACATCTAATCTCAATATGAAATATCCCATCTGCCTTTTTACCTTCGAATCTTTCCTGTAGCAGCCATAGCAATTAAGATTATGTGTTTGTACTCTAGAACTAGAAATCAAACAAACTAGTCATTTCAAGTCAGATATGCAATTATAATAATGAGATTACGAAAACTTACAGTGTCATACTTGCTCGGCTGATATCATTAGGCAGGGGTCCCATGAGGGGGAACTACAGGTCTATTTTTTAGGTCCAGTAGATCCCATGGAAATTTTGAGAGGGGTAGGGGGAGGGGGGGCCTACAGGATTAATAGAATCTTTTCCTTCAAAATAGGAACCCCAGGCCTCTTAATTTAAGCAGGTAAAAAATGAGGTAGGGTTGGAAATAGCCCCACCAGCTTAGGAAGAAATTTAGCAACTTTCAAAAAATGAAACACACTACAAAATTCATAGGACCGCTCACCTTAGAATTTTCCTAAAAAATCTCAGCAGGTACAGCTCTATTTTTAAGGAAGCTGGCATCCATGGGACCCCAGCCTTAGTGATTAGCTTAGTACACGCAAATTTCCTACTGAGATTTGGAATTGTTAATCAATGGCCTGGATGCAAGTGGCTTATTCTCTTATCATGGAAATGGTGGCAAGCATTGTCATTCTATTTAGAATGTCCTAATTTAAGATATCAGATGCCAAATTATCTGCAAAATATACATAACTGGTATGCTTGGCCACTGAGCCACTAGGTACTGCTATATTTTGAGCACATAAAAAGCATTAACATCTATCTAATATCCTTTAAATTTGACATTGAATTATCAAATATCAGCTGTGTTATTATTTAATTTTGTGCAAATGGTCACTTTTCCAGCCCCTTTGAACCAAAGTGAAAAAAATCAGCAAGCTGCCATAACTGAAACCTAACCCTATATTAAAACTTACAACTTAGACACTAGTGAGACTACTATCAATCTTAGCCACTCTCTAGTCATCTGTTTTGCATGGATGCTACCTCTTTTTTGCACTCATGTCACCTTGTTTAGCTCTAGGTTAAACTGGGAGAAGCTTTCTACATCACGGCTTTTAATTTTCTTATTGTAATAATAAGATGATGCCATTGTGCATTATTCATTAAGGTTAAAAATTATTATTGGCAAAGCAATAATACTGCTAAGCTATGTTCCCCGAGGACGCGTACCCGGCCTAAAACCCCCCATTTCGGAGACGGGGATGTCCCGGGGACGGGGGGACGGGTATGGGACGTCCCCCAGCCGTCCCCAAATTCCCTTTTTTTGCAGGGGATGTCCCCGAAACTTGGGGACGTGAGGGGGACAAAAGGGGGACGGGGGACGGCCAGCCGTCCCCAGTACAGAAAGGGGACGTCTAGCCGTCCCCCGACCGTACCGGGTACGGCCGGCCGTCCCCCTTTTTTGCAAGCTCAAAACATTTTTAAAAAAAACATTTGTTGTGTCTTTTTTGGTCGGCTAGGGGGCCGCACTCCTCCAAAAACCCTAAAATGTATATAACTCAACACATTTAAATTGTTTTAACCATTCTTTGGTTTTCATTTTATGTTGCAGCCGGCTGAAGTTTTCATTTTGTAAGTAGAAGAGGTAATAGTTTTGCTTCCAAGAGCTTGACCAAGGGTTTGATCTTCTATTTTGTCCACCAAGTAAGTATAAAACTCTTTGTGCTTTCATCTATTATTTTTTTAATAAATTTGTAGCTTGCAAAGTCTGATTTTTTTTTTTTTCCATTGTTTCAGCTCATATATCTATTCAATTGCATATTTAAACACAATGAGCAGCAGTGGGAGTACAAGTAGTAGTAGTGAAGAAGAAAATGTAGAGGTTGATGTTGTTAGTAGTGACACTAGGCAAAAACCCAATCCTAAAGCTGATTTGTTTAAATGCCCTTCCGACATTATGAAGAATTTTGCAACAGGTCCTTTCAATAGGAAAAAACCTCTTCTCCAATATGTCACACCTAGGCCAAAAGATAAAAAGAATTCGGGAGGGACTAGGGTGTGGGATTGTCATGTTTGTCTTGATGATTTTAGGGGCAGCTATACAAGAGTGAAGTCACATTTTTTAGGTGTTACATGCCAAGGAGTCAAAGCTTGTCCTAACCTAACCGATGAACAAAAATTAGAATGTCAAAGATTGCACTTAGAGGCTGAAATGGAGGGGCAAAATTTGACAGTGACATCACCATCCATTCCCTCACAATCATCTAGGCATATTTCATCTGCCATTGGTACTAGTGGCAGCCCTAGTGGGTCTAGAGGGAAGAGAAAGATAAGTAGTAGTGAGAAGAGCTCAGTGGAAAGTATGTTTAATGCACAGGCAAACGAGAAGTGTGAGGCATCCATTGGTAGATTCTTTGTTGCTAATGGTATCCCATATAATGCAGCCCGTTCCACTTATTATAAACAAATGGTGAAAGATATTATGAGCATGAATTCCTCATTTGTGCCCCCCGGTGAGCATAAGCTACGAACCACTATCCTAGATGAAGAGTACTCAAAGGTTTCTTTATTATTTGAGGATATGAGACGCACTTGGGTTAGGACAGGCTGCTCTATTGTGATGGATGGGTAGACCGATGTTAGACATCGGCCACTCATCAATATCACTGTCACATCCCCTACTGGCTCCTATTTTTTGAGAGCCATAGCTTGCTCAGGAAAGAAGAAGGATGCAGATTTTCAGTTCACCATTTTGCGAGATGCCATAGAGGAGATTGGGCCCTCTAATGTTGTACAGGTTATCACAGATTCTGCACCTATGTGCAAATCAGCAGGTTTGATGATAGAGGGTGCTTATAGGCACATATTTTGGACCTCTTGTTGTGTTCATTCCTTGAACAATGCATTGAAAGACATAGGGAAGATTGAATGGGTGAAGCAAGCGGTGCTAGAAGCTAGAGAAGTGCAAATGTTTATTTGCAACCACCACACTTCACTTGCTCTATTCAGGTCCTTCTCTAAGAAGGAGTTCCTCAAACCAGCCAAGACAAGGTATGTCAATTATAATTATAGTTTACTTTTAGTTTGTTTTAACTTTAAGTTATTTAAAAAAATTATTTATAAGTTTACTTACATCTGATGCTTTTTGTTTTAAATTTTAATCATTAATGTTTAAGTTTAAATTTTTTATTTTTAATTGTTGCTATAGGTATTGCACATATTTCATCTTGATGGAGAGGATGATTGAGGTGTATGAGGCCCTTCAATTGATGGTGGTGAATCCAGAGTGGGGACGATGGTCTCATTCTAAGTCCACTGAAGGAAAAGCGGTGAGGAAAAGGATCCTTGATGAGAGTTGGTGGTCCACAATGAAGTAAGTTGTTGGTTTTTAAATTTACTATTAGTCTTTTGCTTGTTGATTTTCTTGCTAATAATCTTAAAATTCTTAAAATTCTAATTCTGATTTTTTTTTTTTGGCATTTTGATCTTGCAGATACATTTGCTCTGTCATAGCACCCATTGTTGATGTCATTAGATATGCTGATACTGATGCTCCTAGTTTAGGAGAGATCTATGAGACTATTGACAGCATGTTGGGCAAGATGAAGAAAATTGTTGCGGCAAAAGATCCTACATTGAGCTTTTATGAGGAGCATATTAGGCCTATTGTGACACGGAGGTGGAACATAATGAATACCCCGCTTCATATGGCAGCATTTGCTCTAAATCCCAAATGGTATGCACAGTTGGGTGGAAGAGGCCTCCCATGTGATGATCCTAAGGTTTTGGATGGCTTCACAAAAGCAATTGATAAGATGTATTCAGCTCAAGATGCCTCTACTCTTCGTGCACAGTTCCTTGACTTCACCAACCTTCGTGGCCCAAACTTGGGTAAGCCACAAGCAAGGTTGGATAGAGTTGTTTTGGCACAGAGGGATCCTATTGGATGGTGGACTTGGCATGGGAGAGATACACCTGAGTTAAAGATACTTGCCGGTCGCCTCCTTTCACAGGTTGCTAGTTCTTCAGCAGCAGAGAGGAACTGGTCCACATATTCATATATCCACTCTATCAAGAGGAATAGACTTACTTCTAAAAGAGCAGAGAAGCTAGTGACAGTGCATCATGCTCTTCGACTTGCCGATCGCTAGACTCCAGAATATAGGCAGACACCAGCTTTGCGATGGGATGTTGAGCCTGAGGATGTGGCCCAGATAGATGAGGATGACATAGCACCAAGACTGGTTGGGGTTCCATTAGATGAGACTACGCTTCCTGTGGAGGATGACAGTGAGGAGGATTCTGATTTTGATGTCATGGATTAGTAGAGGCAGAATAGGAGCAGCAGTCTGCTTCATTTTTTATGTTTTGCTTTTTATGTTGAACATGAACATGATTATGATACGTTGATTATATGATACTTATTACTTTATGGCAGCCTATAGCTTTGGGCATATTTTGATTTTGATTTTCAGATTTATGATTTATCATGCTTATCATTATGAGTCTTATGATATTGACAATGGTTAATAACTTAATGTTCATTGTTCAGTGTTCTCTGATATTGTATTGATATGCATTTTGAGAATTGGATACTAAAATACTAAATAGTAAAATACTAAAATCGGATATTATTTCATAGATGGCATTCAAATGTTGTATGTTATGGTTCTATAATGTTTAAATGACATGCTTTGTGCTTAGTTTCATATGAATGACATGTATATTTACAAATTTCAATGTATATACTATATTTTAAAATTTTCCTATATATATAGCCGTCCCCGTCCCCAAAATCGCTAAAAAAATTTGTCGTCCCGAAAACCCATCCCGCCGTCCCCCGCCGTCCCCGTACCAGAAACTTGGGGGAACATAGCTGCTAAGTGTATTTCAATCCAATCCCTGTGAACAATATAGATGCCTATTCTCTGTCAACCGTCTGTCCAAATCTGTAAAAATCTGTATTGTAGAAAGGCTGTGGCAAGCTCTTGAATCTGACGGACATGCAACCAAAATTCAACAAATCTATACATTTTGAAAAAAAAGAATAAAAAAATAAAGCAATATAAAGAAATATAACATCCAAAGTCCATTGCCAATAGTGGCATGTTGTGATGTTTAAGTTGTTGAGTTGTTATCCTTGCCATCAAGGTTCAAATCTAATGGGGATGAGGTCCCCCGTTTGTGGCCTCACTGGTTCATAGCTCCAAGTCAAAGCATTTACCCCTTAAAAACAAAAAAACACATCCAAAGTCCATACAAATTTAAAGCCAAAAAGGGCAGTGAACTTAAAATTTGCAGATAGAAAAACATGCTTTTTAAGTCCCCTATAAATTCAAAGCTTCTGAAGGCAGAAAAAATTGAAATAACAGCAAAAGAAATTAAAATCTAGAGACACTATAATCTAAATCCAATCAAAAAAGATACATATAAACTTTTAACAAAAGAAAACAATAATGTAAATTAATTCAAGTTTCAATTTCAAATATATATATGTGCAATGTTTTCACAATTTAATGTTCGTACAGTTCCAAAGTCAACAAAGAAAAAAACTACTGAATTTTCTCAAATTCAAACCGTGATTTTTAAAGCCAACAAAGGTCCTAAATAGGCAAACAGAAAAGAAAAAGGATCTACAATCTGAAATATTTCAAAGGTGGTAGAAACACTTGAAATCCTGCTAGTATAAATATCTTAAATAAAGCCATCTAAAAAATGCCCAGTGGTATGAATTTGGAGCTCTTTTATTGACTAATTTATTTTAAAACAAGTTGTTTCACAAACAAAAAATTTATGTGCTTCTTATATTGCAAGTATCATGTTTATTTCATTAATATTTTGATGTGTACATGGCTGTGAAATCTAATGTAAGAGTTTTTGTTAATACTCTCACGTCATTATGCCCTACCCTTGGTGCCATTGTTGATTGCCTCTTGGCATTGATAATGCCCTACCCTTGGTGCCGTTGTTGATTGCCTCTTGGCATTGATAAAAAGAAAAAATAAGGCATAAACACCTGAAGTTCGGCAAGCAGAAAAATAGGATTGAAGTTGATTTGAACAAATTTTAGTAATGTCCACAAGGACAGAGCAGCCTATGGGACCCAAAGACAGCACACGACCCCCGCGCACCAAATCCCCATAAAGTTTGTAATCTCTTCTCGCAATCAGATCTTTTGTAATTTTGTTCAGCTTTGCCTCCTCAAAGAAGGTGCTTAAATTGGCAACTTTTAAGGTGATTAGATTCACACAATAGAAATGGAGAGAGGGACACCTAATATTCTAGAGAAAAATTAAAATTTGAACTGCATCTAGATTTAAAGCAATACTGGATAGAGATGCCTAAAATTTAACCAATGAGAAATAATGTGGAAATTCTGACAATTTTGAAGCCAGCAAAACCAAAATCACATGCTTAAATTTTTACAAAGGGAGCGAGGTTTCTAAATTGAATAATTTCAAACTTCAAAGCCATTGCTGCATAATCCCTTACAACTTTAAAGTTTGAAATAATGAAAACGATATTTACATTGTGAATCTTGAAGTAAAGGCATAAAAGCTTGCAATGATAAAAGAGAGATTTGAATTTATACATACAATGCAAATGGCAGAAATGCGTCCAATTTTCACAAATCTGAATTGGTAAGATTTCAACGCCAGCAAAGAAAAAGCCACTTCAAATTTTATGTTCTGAAATTGGTACGACATCGATGCCAGTAGTCGGCAAAACCAAAGAAACGCCTTAAAACTTCTACAAGGGATATTAAGATTTAATATTTATAGATTGTGCAATTCGAAAGCTAGACAGTAAAGCCCCTCTGAATTTTAACCAAATGAAAACTAAAAAGTAGGTTCTGTAAGATTTCAAGTAAAGGCTTATATAATAGCTTTATTGAAGAGAGGAAATTAAATTTTAAGTCCACAGTCAAGCTACAAAATGGCCACAACTTTTGCAAGACAAAATCAGTAGGATTTCAATATCAGTCAAGTAAAATCTCCTTGAAATTTTCAGTCCTAAAATTAGCACTATTTCAGTATCACAAAAGGCAGAAACTCTGGAAAGTGTTAAGAGACGAAATATTTCACGTCCGCAGAATTCCACAGGTAAACGGTTAAAAAATTAACAAATGAACGCATATTTAAAATTGATAAGATGTCAAATCCGAAAAGGCTAAAACCTCAAAAACTTAACTCAAGACTTTTTAGATTCCACACGACTTCAAGCAAGAGTCACTTGAATTTTTAAAAATAATCATAAAATGTAAAGTCCAATTGAATTAAAATCCATCTAAGAGAAAATCGTTTTAGATTATAATAACTATGTATGATTTTAATTTCCAGACTGTCGTCCGATGACGACACCACTTTTACAGAAAATTCTGGCATAAAGAATCAACAAAGCAAAAGCTCCTGCAAAAGAGTAGGCTGTAATGTTCGTACGATTTCTTGGCCTGTTCGAGGGATCGCGCGTGGCCGAAATGGAACAGATCGTAAATCCCATCGGCATAGACGCGAACAGGCCTGTCAGACTGCTCGGCCTTTACCGGATCCGGGGAGGGATGCGGCTCGAAGACGCGCGGGGGGGCGACCGCCTCCTCCTCCTCACTATCATTCAACAAATTCTCTTCAAATTCTTCGAACTCCTCAAACTCGTCCACCTCTCCATTTTCTTCAATTTCCCCGTCAAATTCATCGTCTTCGTGATCGGAAAGCGAATCGAACCTCTCACTTGCCAATCGCTTGCGAGATCCCATGCTTCGCTCTCTTTTTCCTCTTCTTTCTGCAGAGGAAACCGACCGGTTTTGGGCCTGTTCGTATGTTAACGCATTGGCGAGGCCCGGAGATTAAAGAGCTTGCATGTTCCGTTACGCGCCATTTAATGCTCTTGCACTTTCCAATGCTTAAGCCGTGTGCACGTTTGGGTCCTCGCCTTTTCAGAGATTAAACCGTGCGCAGCCTTCTTAACGCGTCTTGTGTAGACGCGGTAAACCACCGTTTTTCTGGGGTTTAACTGTGAGCTGGTTTTGGACCATCTTGTTATATAAAGCAAACTAAGATTTTTTATTTTTATTTTTATTTTTATATGTCACGTTTTCAAAGATTTATATGGCAATATTCTTGTCTGTCTTTTACACTTCTTACATACCAATCACTTGCATCAAGATTCTTAGCGAAGGATCAGCAAGCGAGCGTCTCTCAAGCCATAGAATATAAATCTTATTTAGGAGAGTTTAAAAAAATAAAAAACGTTACTATCGTAATGGTCAAAAATTAATATTTGAATAGATAAGTTTATATATATATATATATATAATCTGATCTAAATTTTATTTAGGAGAGGTTTTAAATAAATTAAGTTTTAATGATCAAGAATTTAGAATTAATATTGAATAGATGAGTTATTTTATAAAAGATTAAGTTCTAAAAATTATTCTAGTTGTCAAAATTTGAATTAATATTGAATGAATGCATGTTGTTTTGTTTATTGTGCATATTAATTTTTAAAATTATTCATATATACAATGTTTTATGACATAATAAACTAACAATTCCAAACTTTTGTGCTTCCAACGATGAGTCGATCAATATTTACTAATATTTTTTAAAACTATAAGTTAGTGTTTACTAATATTTTTTAAAACTATAATTTAATGTGCATAAATTAAATTAACATTAATTTTTAATTTAAGTAAAATAAAATTTAATTATTTTAATAAATTAAATAAATATTATTTAATTTATTTATTTATCATATATTAATAAATTATCATCTAAGAAATTAGCACGATTATCATCTAAAAAAGTAGCACGTATAAAGTGAATAGTAAAAAATAAACTAAAATAAGGCAAGATTCTATAATACAATGATAACTTCTGAGGCTTTCATGTTGGAGGTCTTGGGTTGTTGTGGAAATTATCTCCTACTTATCAATTGATGAGCTTAACGGGCTTTGTAATGAATGGTTCCAAAGTCACAACACTTGGTGAAGGTTCTACAAATGGGGTTGCAAGCAGAGTGGGTTTAAACATGGAGGAAACTCCGTAGTTAAGTGCGCTCAAGCTGGACTAGCACTGAGATGGGTGACCTCCTGGGAAGTCCCGATGCTTCACCTCTGTGAGCATCACCTAGATCCAATCAATGTTAAGTGTTTCATTTATTAGCATGAGAAATGGATTCATGTTGAATTTCTACTCATGAAATATGGGTCAATGAGTTTGCCTCAAAAACTACACAGTTAAATCTTGGTAGCAATATCACAAATAATAATAATCAATCAAGGCTTTGGCCATTACCTTTAAAAAAAAACTAAAATAACTATTAAAACTAAAAACTAAACTAATTTAAAGTCTGTGGGCTTAAATACATAAATTAAATAACCATTTTGAAAAAATCTCCATCAAAAAATTTATTATGAAAAAATAATATGAGAAATATAAAAAGATCTCAAAAAAATAACAACTCCTCCCACAAATATTCTATTAGCTAAACTAATTTAAAAACTAAAACTCTAATCAATTTTAAAAATCAGAAGTTAAATTAAAGGAAGAAAAATGTGAGTTAAAAGTGGAAATAACAACTAAATAAGTTACTAAATAAATAGGAAAACAAGAGAGTTAAAATTGGACATAAATTATAAATTATAAATAAAATAAAATCTCATCTCAATAAATTAAATTAGAATTAATTTTATAATTAAAATGAATTAATAATTATTATTTTTAAATAAACAACCATTAATAACTGATTAAGTTAAATAATAAATAAATTAAAATAAAAGTTAACAATAGAGATAATAGCTAATTAAGCTAAATAAATAAAAATATTTAAATAATGTATGATAGATTTTATTATTTTATAGTTATAATTTTTAAGTTAAATAAATAAGAAAAAAACAATAGTTAATAGTGGAGATGATAAATAATTAAATTAAATAATTAGAAAAAAAAAAAAAAAGAGTTAAAAGTGGAGTGAAATGAAAATCGATCGAAAAATTATTAACGTCGAGGGCTGACAATTTACTAGTCAAAGGTTGACAATTTTTCGACAAAAAAAAGTAATTATACAGGAACTTTCTTCCCACATATAGCTTATCAGCTAAAAAGTATTTGAATTATATATCTATTTATAGGTAATTTAAATAATACTTTCACGTTTAAAACTATATATAATTTAATAAAATAATATAATAGATATTATGGTTCTGCTCTGTAAGGTGACAACAAATAAGGGAAATTTTGATGAGGGGGAAGTAACATAATGAAATCATGTGAATCAACAAAATTGTTATGTCACTACCAACTATGCAAAGGCGACATGTAGCCCTACACTCACCTGCTCTAATCATTTCAAATTATTATCTAGAGTTTTAGAGTATAATACAATGAAACTTCAGAATATCTCAAAAGATAAAAAAGGATACTTATTCCAATCAACACCATCCTCCACTGAAAAAGAAACCAAATAGGAATCCAGACAAGAAGTCATTTATAAATAAACCCCAACTTATTGATGAGAAAACCAAAACTAATCAACAAAATATGAGAAATAACTCAAGTTGGATCCAGCAGTGAAAAAAAAGTCAAAGATCAGTTGTTCTATTACTCCAGAACAAAATATGGAAAACAACATGCAAATACAAAGCATGTATACATTTCGCCAATTCAATGTGAAAATCTTTTTTGATATTTTATCTTAGAATCAAGATATCCCTAAGATAAAACTTCTCAAACAAGAAGGGACAAAACTTATTTCGAAGGATGTAATTAAAACAAATTACGTTGTCCAAATAAATCAAGGAAAATGGACAAAAGATTATGTAAAATCGAAAGCGGGAAATTGGATCCATGTAACACATAAGAAGAAAGGAAATACTACAAAATGAATTTATTCAAAAAAGAAAAAGAATACCGGGGTTATAAATAATCAACATCGATAGAAAAGAAATAAACAAGTTTGATGATAAAAAATGTGTAAGTCACCAAATAAAAGAGCTAGAATAAGAAAGGAGAATTCTGAGTGGGTACATCTAGAAGATAAAACTTTCAAGAAGGATGAAATTACAGGTCGAAGAAAGACAAAAGATAAAAACATTTGGGATAAAAATTAGCAACCTTGTGATAAAGAAATCAAAGAAGATAAAGAAATTGTCTTTATAAGAATCAATCATTATTTAAAGGATCAATAGTATGACTGTAAAGCCCTTGGGATTTTTGCATTCTAAAATAACCCTTCTCTAACAAAATCTTCCCTGATAAATTGGTTAAATGCAGGCTTTAAGGACCAGGTAAGTATAACATACATCTTGATGCAGTGCAAGACAAGAGAATCCCCAAAGGAGATGTCCTAGCCCCCAACAATAACCACATAGCAGAAACACAACACAAGATAATACAAAGGCAAGATCTGATACCAAATCACAACTCTTTATTCATATAATAACTATTTGCATGCAATATGTTTGGCTGTAAGACCTTCTGATTTATGGCCAAATACAACAGCAATTACAATAATAGTTCTGCAAGATCCCTCAAGATCCAATCCAAACCCTATCCTAGCTAGCCGAGATTTGTAACATAACAACAATTTGGTAGAAACATCCAAGATCTCAACTTGTGCTCACAAGCCACCAAGCGACCTCCTTGTTTTTAAACCGCAGCCACTAGCTCCTTAATCCAAACTTGTAACTCTACCACAATCCTGTTGTAAACTGCCTCACATTCGGCACTCTATCCACAAACTCAAGAAAACTCACCCTTCAGCTACTCTCCAAACTCACTCCTCCAAAATGAATGAATCACTCCATGAATAAATGACTAAAAGACTCCACAAGGCCCCCTACTTATACCCAACTAAGCCACAAGTCGACCTAGCAATTACAAATTAAATAAATACCTTGCATTAAATGAATATTTAAGCCATAAGTTGGCTCACAACAAACATTAAATACAAAACATGTTAATCCTCATGTTAACCTGCAGTTAACACGCGATAACCGCACAAAAATACTTAGGACAAGCCCAAGTTTACAATACAGATTTAAATGCACATAAGAGAGATAACCAAGACCACAAATAGGTCCACACAAACTCCCAGATTGATCCACGACATGATCATATGCTACATGTATAAAATGCACCAAGAACAAGTTGGCACCAACATACTGCCAAGTGACATCAAACTCCCAAGCATCGCCAAACTCCCAATACATGTTGAGCACAACAAACCATGCCGAGCTCCAAGACCATGTTGAGCTCCAAGACAATGCCAAGCTCCACGACCATGCCAAGTTCCCAGACAATGTCGAGCTCCAAGACCACATTGAGCTCCCAGTTCATGTTGAGCACCAGTCCTTCTTTGACCGACTACCAGTCCAAAAACCCTCCAAAGAAACTACTAAACCTCCTCCCATGAACTCCAAAGTAGTTACCAAGAAAACCCAAGATGCTCCTGCATCACATCTCTAGTTATTTAGTTTATTTGCAGTGTAATAACAAATCACTTAAAGAATAGTTAATTCATAATACCAACTCTTTCTTAATGGTTATAGTGTATTATATTGTAACCGGGTCCCTAATTTTTATAAAAACTTATATGAGTAGATTAAACAAACCTGCACGGATTATCATTAAACAATTACCAGTGGAACTTGTCCATATCCATATCTTTAAAAGAATAGAAAACTCTACAGGTGAATTTTTAGGTTTAGAAACTATTTTCTCTAAATTAAATCTTATTAAAATTTTAGTTAATATGCCAAATAAGCATTAGATCTTAGAACCAATTAAAATTATACTAATAGATCATTTTACCTCTTGCATCCATGCTTTTGTCATGATACCATCCAAGACATAATGCTTTTTGACAGTGAATCTAGACATAACGATTACAACTTCTATTCAATTATTAAATCTACATCACAAAAAGGATTCAAAATAAATTAATTCAAATCAATTTTGAGAATACTAACTACATACCTAGGGAAGACATGTGGCAAATGCTATAACTATTAGTAAGAGATAGAAAAGATATAAATAGTAAGAGTCATATTCCTTATTCAAATATTGAAGGAGAGATAGTGAAAGTAAAAAATAATTTATCCTCATAAATTGACTTAGAATGATATTATAATAAAGAAAAGTGAATAGGAAAATATAATAGAAATAATCAAAGCTGTGTATTAAATAAAAAGAGGGAGGATTCTATGAGGAATAGTAAGTGTTGCATTGAGAATTCAGATTTTGAAGATAGAATTAAGAAATTTGGAAACATGTGAAAAAATGTAAGAAACAAATTATTTATATAGAAGAAATAGAAGATAACATTAGGATGCATAGTAAGCTAGTTAAGGATATTATGTTAATAACTAATGATATATGTGATCAACTCATTTTATGGGAGAAGGGTCATAAACCTCACACAAATCTGATATATAATTTAGATAGCGAGATGAGTCTCAACCTAGGAATATCTCCTAAAAGAAAGATCTTCAATCTTTAATCTGTAATAGAAGTACAAAATATATCATAAATAGATCTGAAGGAAGGAAATTCCTCTCAAAGCACTAACAAGTAGGTGAATGAAGATTTGTTAAAAGATACCAAAAATCATATAGCAAATGAAACTTTTCTTTACTAATTCCATTTTAATACCTCGGCCACAGTTTGAAGAAATTAATCTTACTCAAGAACAAGATGTCACTAAAGTATTCGACAGTTCTAAATCGCCAACCATTCAAGTAGAAAGAAAAAGTGGAGTTTTATATGAGGATTCAATTAAGGAAGCATCACATAATGGAAATGAAAAAAAAAAGAAAAAAGGACCCAAAAGAGCTAAGAAGAAAAATCAATCTAAATGAAAAAAAAAATAGAAAGATAATTTAAAACATATGGATCATAAAGAAAAAACAACAAAAGTAGAAAATAAAGAAGGGGAAGAGATATTAATTGGGAAAATACTAATAGGAGTACCAAAAATAATTAGAAGTTTCAAGATTTAGAATCAAAGCCAGATAAAAAGATAAGGATCTAACAATTAAAAAACAAAACTTTCATAAATTTTGGCAAACAAACATTTTTGAAGTACTTCGATAATATGCAAAGTTATCAACAAAAAATATAAGGGAAAAGTGAGCTAAATTCAAAGTCCAAAATGGTCATAGATGAGGATGATAAATTTGAGAATACAAAATCAAAATTAGAAGATGAAGAGAATGAAGAAGCAATTAAGGAAAAAGAGAGGTTAATTGAAAAAATCATGGAGCTAGATAAGTTGGAGGCTAAATAGGAATTTTTAGAAGTTGTTAAAGAGAATCAGATACCAAAAGATATTGAAAACCTTAAGACCTATATGGTTAATAAGAACGTAAATTCAAAAAAGATGGTAGAAGAAAAGATAACATCCTCTAACACAATAGGAAAGAAACTAAATTAGAAGGACATGGAGACTACTTTACCTTGTCAAGAATCAATAGAGGAAAGAGTTCCCCACAGAAAATTCCTATTGAGGTAGAAGATTTTTTAAAGGAATCTGAAATTATAAATCAAGAAGAAATTCATGATGATTAAAATTTATATTATTCTAAGGTTAGGAATAATCATTTTTGGGAGGAATTTGGTATTCAAGCATTTGGATATTTTCAGCAAGATATGATTGATAAAGACAAAATTAACAACCAAAATAAGAAATGTTTAGACAAAGCAAAGGATGAAAAAGAAAAAGAAATTAGTAATATAATTATGAAAGAGTTAGAAAATGAATATTCGAATAAAGTGGAAGAAGAATCAATTAGTTGTAGATTTCAGAATCCAAATACAAGTATTGATAATCTAGGAATTGAAGCTAATCTAAAAGGCTTAGAAATTCCATATTGTGGAATAAATAAGAAAAAGAGAGGAAGGAAATCCTTAGCTGAACTTAGAGTAGCTATAGGTTTGGCTAGAAACCAGGAAAGATTAATGATCTCCTTAATACAAGTAAGGAGATGATTCCTTCCCCAAAATTATGAAGATCACATGGAATATCAAGGGACTAAACAACCCTAACAAAAAATGACTTCTAAAGGATAATTTAAAATTATTTGATTATGAAATTATCTTAATTCAAGAAACCAAACTTAATAAAGAAGGAGAAAAACATAAAAGGAAATTAGGATGTTGGAAAATATATTTAGTAGACTTAGTTGGAGCATCGAGAGGGATTGGTATTTTATGGGATCCAAGGAGTATAAACTTCTATCCACTCATTTCTAGTAATAATTGGATGGGGGACAAAGTTTAAAGTTTAAAAAATGAAACACAATTTATTATTATTAATGTATATGGGCCAACATCAACACCCAATAAGAAAGAATTATAGAATGAAATAAGTAATTTCATAGAAGCAAACCAATTGGAGAACTTTTTTATCGGGAGTGATTTTTATGCTATTTTAGATCCTAAACAAAAAGTAGGTGGTTCCCTGAATGTTAATCAAGTGATGTTAGACTTTAAAGAATATTTTGATAAGAATCATCTTATAGACATTCCTACTCCTGATGGAATTTTCACATGGAATAATAGAAGATCGAGTTTTTGCAACATAGCTAAGAAATTGGATAGATTTATCTTTAAAGGAAATTTTACTTCTTTTAACTATCCTCTTAGTTCTATCATTCTTCCAAATGTAGGTTTTGATCATTTTCTAGTTAGGTTAGGAATAGGGGAACCACAAAAGCCTATGAGAAACCCATTTAAGTGCGAAAAAATGTGGTTCTTAGATAAAAACTTCCGAGGGAAAATTAAAGAATGGTGGAATGAAGAAGAATTTGAAGGCTCAAAAATATTTTATTTTGTATAGAAATTGAAATCATTAAAAAGGAAAATTAATAAATAGAACAAATAATACTTTAATGATATTTTTACAGAAAAACTAGAAATTGAAGTAGAATTAAAAAAACCTAAACGATGAAATAATCAAAGTAGGAATGGACAACGAAAAATATAATAAGGCAAAAGATCTCTTAGTTAAGGAAGAAGTAGTCTTAACAAAAGAGGAAATCTATTGGAAGTAAAAATCTAGAGAAATTTGGCTACCAGAAGGAGAAGGAACACACAAAAAATATAATAGTATTATTTTAGAAGCAATATTAATGGAATAGCAAAACTCGAGAATAAAACAAGACGAGTTATAGGAAATCCAAATAACATAACAAAAAAAATGCTAAATATTATACAGAAACCCTAAATCATTATGAATTATCAAATATAGTAGCTCAGACTAAGATGCTAAAATCACTACCTAAAATACCAATGATAGGAAATCTAATGGAAGCAAAAATCTAGAAAAAATGGCTACTAGAAGGACATAGGAACAAACAAAAAAAATCATAATAGTATTGTTAATATAAGAAATATTAATAGAATAGCAAAACTCAAGAATGAAAAAAGACAAGCTATAGGAAATCCAAATGAAATAACAAAAAAAATCGTTAAATATTATATAAAAACCCTAAATAATTATGAATTCTCAAATCTAGTAGCTCAGACTAAGATGTTAAAATCACAACCTAAAATACCAATGATAGAAAACAACAAAATCTTAAATAAGAAGTCTACTAAAGAAGAAATAAAATATGTCATTTTTCAACTCAATCTTGATAAATTTTTAGGTGTAGATGGTTTTCAAGCTTTCTTCTTTTATATATGTTGGGATATTATAGGAGAGGATCTTTGGAAGGCTTTAGAGGCTACTAGGAACTTAGGATCTCTTTTGGCTGAAATTAATAACACTTTCATAGCTTTAATTCCTAAGAAAGCTACATATGAGAAGTTAGGCAACTTTAGAACTATAGCCTTATGCAATACTATCTATAAGATTATTTCTAAAGCCTTAGCTAATAGATCAAAAAAAGTTCTTTCAAAACTCATTTGAGAGGAACAAACAAGTTTTGTGCCTAATAGGTCTATTTTTTATGGCATTATCATTATTCAAGAATCAATCCATTCAATAGAAACCAATAAAGATTTGGGTATGGTAATGAAATTGGATATTTAGAAAGCATATGATAAAGTAGATTAGAGATTTTTATGCAAACCTCTCCCTTCTAGTAAATGGAACGTCTTCAAAGGTTTTTTTAGTATTTCTAGAGGAATCAAACAAGGAGGTCCTATTTTACCCTTTTTTTTATTATAATGGTAGAAGATTTTGGGAGAGCTATTAAAAAGGCTCAATCAAAAAGGAAAATCAAAGGTATAAAAGTTATAGAGGATGTCCCTAATATTACTCACTAGAAATTTGTAGATGATACCACACTCCCAAGAAAACGTATGTTGGAAGAAGCTCAAAAATTTAAACAAATAATAAATAAATATATGGAAGCATCTAGACAAAAGGTAAACACCAATAAATTAATGATCTTCTTTATTAATACTAAAGAAGAAATAGAAAGAGCTATATGTAGAAAAACATGATATAGAAAAGGAATCTTTCCATGTAAATATCTTGGAATCCAACTTGAGAAAAGTAATAGAGAAGATAAATCTTGGGATATGATCATAGAAAAAAAAAATCAAAGTGGTGGATAGCTTCAAAAGAAAATGGCTGACTAAAGCTAGAAGGATGACTATGATCAAAGCGGTTATGATAGCCATCCCCACATATCAAATGTCATGTCTCCCCTCCCCCAAAGGTGTAAAAAGGAAATTAGACTCAAAACTTAAAATTTCTTTTGTCTAGGTATTGAAGATAAGAAAAATAAGCTTTAATTAAATGGGATAATATTTGTAAACCTAAAGAATTTGGCAGATTAAAGGTATAAAAAACTTAAGTTGTCAAAATGAGGCTTTAGGGGTAAAACTTGTATGGAGAATGTTCAAAGAATATGATAGTAAATGGGCCAAAATTCTATATCATAAGTATACGAATAGTAATAATCCTCTATCTTTGTTCAGAACAATTAACCCTCCAAAAGGCTCTAAATTTGGAATTTCATGTTGACTTGTCGACCTCTAATAACAAAAAAATAAACATGGGACATAGGTCAGGGTCAAGATGCTTTATTTTGGGAAGATTCATGGGATGGTTTCTCATCCCCAGATAGTGCAAATTTACTTATAAATATGAAAAAATGTGTTATGTAGTCAATGGGGAAAATATGTAAGTGATTACAAAATCAAGATCAACAATAATCATTATGGGGGTTGACAATGGAAATCCTTAAATGAAACAACTCTCTCATTCCAAGAAAAAAAAATCTTTAAACAATTCCTTAGTAATAGACAAGCAAATCCTAAAGATAGAAAAGATAAACTTATATGGGGAGCCTCAAAGGACAAAAATTACAAAGTTAAATTAGGATGCGAGAAGATCATAAGTTCCCAACAATGGGACAAAATTGATAACCCTCTTAATTTATGTTGGGATGTTGCATGTTTACCTGAAGTAGACATCTCTATGTGGTTAGCTCTACAAAATAGAATTCTTATGGTAGATAGATTTACTAAAATATGTTATGAGGTGCCCTCAAGATTTCCACTATGTGAAAATAATTTGGAAACTTTAGAACACTTACATTTTGCTTGCCCTTTTACTATTATATGTTGGCAATGGTTGTGTAATAAACTTAATTGGCACGCTGCTTTTTCTTCTAGTTTTTTAGATTTTTTTAAAAGTTGGCCAAAACATGGTAGTTCTAAGATCTATAGTAATTTGTGGAAAGTTTCCCCATCTATTCTTTTATGGGAAATTTGGAAAGAGAGGAATAGAAGTTTTTTTGTAATCAAAATATGGATTCAATCTCCTTTTTTAACAAACTAGAAGTTTGTATTTCAGAACTAGTTAACAATAATCTTAGAAATACCTACAAAAAGGAGGGATCTTTTTCTGAGCAGGATGCAGAAATGCAAAAAAAAAATGGTGGAAACTTATTAATCCACCCCTAATATATTTCAAAGCTAGTAAAATAGACAGGAAATATTATAAATGGGAACCTCCCCTAACTAGATGGATAAAGTTAAATTTTGATGGGGTCTCTAGAGGCAACTCATGAATGGTAGGTTTACTATGTATAATATACTCAGATAAAGGTGTACACTTATCTAAAAGGGCTAAAATTTTGGGTATAATGTCAAATAACTTAGCAAAATTAGAAACCTTGATAGAAGGATTAATCTTATGTCAAGAAATAGGAATTAACAATTTAGTTATTAAAGGGGATTCATAAAAAAAATTAAATGTGCTAAGAAAAAGAGAAACTCCAAATTATATCCTTAATTCCAAATTAGAATATGCCTTATCTATAGCTGATAAATTTGAAAAGTAATTATAAAACATATATATAGAGAAGGAAATAAGGGTGAAAATGGTGAATTCATTCTAATAAGAAACTTAAAAATTAATTCAAGTTTCTTATCCTTGTAAGCCCTCTTAAGAGTATTATCATTTTTTAAATTTGTACAAGATCATAAGATACTTATTAATAAACCAAAATATACTTCAGATACAAGGTACTTTAAAGATATTAAAAATATATTTATCAAATAAATTAAGTCTTATTTTACAATATATGAATCTAAATTTAGAGAGCACCTATAACTATCATTTGAATATCTACGTAAAATCTAATAAGATTATGATTTTTGAAATATCCTTTACCTATTTTTCTTCTAAGTCTAAAACGAAGACTTAGGACAAATATAATAAATATAAATTAAAAACTCACTTACAAACCAATACAACTCATAGTTGCTTCTTCAATCTTAAGCTTTAGGCATGTCCTTCATGATAACGACATAATGAAAATTATTTTGATAATCATAGGTAGGTAGGGTTTTTTGATATTAAATAGAGCTCATCCATAAATCAAGGATGGGAATTATTATTTTGTATAGTGGAATTAGTTCCTCATTTAAAAATAATCATTTTTTATGCCTTCTATGGCGTCTCCTTATTAATTTTATCCCTCTTTTTGCACAAATTAGTACATATGTCTATTTCAAAAGATTTCCATTTAACCAAGTTCAATTTTATGAGATCTTTTAGCATGATTAAAATTCCACATTATTAACTATCATTTAGTTCTTTAAGATCGACTTCCGTAAACAATATATTATAATAGTTTCTAGATTATCTGGTGTTAAGGGTTTCTTGGTGTCCACTAGAATCAACAGAGTTATCAAGTGTTAGTATTGGCAAAATTGTAATTGTGAAATTATGCCATGGATATAGGTGTAGTTCTCTTCCATCAATTTGAGAACAAAACTATGGCCTTTCTAGGAACGATTAAACCAGAAAGATGGAGTGAGATTCTCCAAGACCAAGATGATATAGTCAGGTATGTGATGGGTAGAGCTTTAGGGGAAAAACATTTTAATTACAACAATTCATTGAGAACTAATAGTAAAATCATAGGATGCTTCATATCACTTTCTTTGAGAGCAAGAGTGACCCAATAAGATACAATATAGCTCTATGAGGCTATTTTCAATCCAACTTAGATGAAAGGTTTGTATCAAGATGTCTATAATATTAACCATAGGATAGAAATCCCATATCTTGAGATGTATATGGATTGACCTAGAGGGAGTCTTAAATGGGAAAAGGCCCCCAAACATCTAGTAGTAACCATTAGAGATAAGAATATTTTTAATCATATTTGGCCTGAAATAGAAGCAAATATCTTCTTTCTTTTGCGTTGGTGTAATGTAATAAAAGAAAGGAACAATTTTTGGTTACTCCCAATCTTCAAGAAGGAAAAAATTGAACCCCCAACAAAATCAAATGATGATGATCACAATATGTTCAAATTTTGACTCCCAAGATTGAAAATATCAAGCAATCCAAAGAAGGCTGAGGAGGAGAAAGCTACTAGTCAAAGATCAATGGCGAATGGTGAAGTAACTAATGAAGAACTCATCATTATCAGGCTCTTAGATAATTGAAGGACTATCTGTTTTAGGTTTCGCTAAGCTTTTAGTAGTTATGATCTTTTGGAAGTCTGTTAATGTTTTGTAGATACTCGACTATATAACCTAACATGGCTTTTATTATAACATATACTCAATGTTAGTATTAAATTTTCTATCCCTTAGGGGACTAGCTACATATAATTTTTTTTTAAAATCTAGAAATACGTTATTAATATCCTAAATTGCTCATAAAATATTGGGTCTGTACATTTTGTTTATAATATAGTTATATACATTAATCATTTGTAGTATCTTTGTGCGTAGTCGATATACTTCTTTTTTAGAAAAGGGTTTTAGTTTGATTGCAATATGATAATATTTATAGATACGTTCTTGATTTTGAATTTTGAATTTTATCAAAGATCAAATGAGACAAAAAGGAAGATTAGAATTAGCTTTATTTAAATAATAAGTTTAGATTTGTTAAAATCATGTTGGAATTTCATTATGAAAATATAATTTATATTTAGACGACTTTGTGTATCAAATCAAATTGTTTATAAACAATTAGTTTTTTAAAAAGTGTAAGATTAACTTTTTTTGTTTAAATGAAACATAATTTCATATATGATATGCAATTCCCAATTTATGAACTCTGAATTTGGTGATTTTAAATACTATATCAAATGATTTGAAATAATAACTTTAACATCGTTACAAACTTGTCTATAAGGGTATGCTCAATTTTTTAATATAGGTACTTTCTTACAAATAACATTGTTCTAATCTTATATGAGTTTCTAAGGATAAGATGTAGATATTTGTTTACTTAAGTTGGAAATTTTTTAGATTAAATTTTGAGTTTTTATCCAAATAATAAGAATAGACTATATTCTAAAAGGGATTATCAGTTTCTCAATAAAAAAACACCCCTAAAATATTCTTTCAAGTTAATTTCCTTTGGCACTTTTGTAGCTTTTAGGTTTCGTTTCTACTTTTGTGTTTCTTAATTTTCCTAAATATTGTTCAATCTTTTTCATTTAGAATCCCTTTTGCTATTTTTGTCTTTCCTATCAGCCTATTGTTGTCAATCCTTTTGCTAAACTGAATCTTTATTAAGCAAGATTCCAACTTTTGTCAGTATCTCTCTTTTTTCTTCAGAGTCTCTTAGTATGTAGTGGGAATTTTTTTCTTAAAATAGGGATTATGTCTTTTTTTTTTTTGGTTTTATTCTTTTCCTTTTGGTTTTTTGCAATTAAGTTCCTCTGGTTTCTTTTTTTCTCTCTTGATTTGCTCCCTGGCCCTTCTATGGTCTTATCTTTTGTTCTAGGATTTACATGTTATGAGACATTGCATGTGCAAGAATAGTTTTTCGAATATAACAATGTCTCCTGATATGTTTGTCCTTTGTACTCATCATTATTTTTTGTTTCCTTCAAAGCGTATGGGAAAATTTAAATTCTTTGCTTTTTCTTGTTTCTTTCTTCTTATTTTTCCTTAGGTTGTTGAGAGTTTGTTTTTGTTTATCATTTTTGTTAGCTTATTTTATATCTAGGTTCTTTTTAGGTTTTTTTTTTTTTCCCTAACTTGATTGAGGGAAAATATTTCAAACAAAAATGAATGAATATAATATATTTTATTCATACATCTTGTTTTTATAAGGAAATATGAAAGTTTTGTCTGCTCAATATTGCCTGATAACAAAATGCATTCTAATATATAAAGTTTCATTTGAACTATTAACCTTTCAGTTTTATGACTATTCATATCCTGTATTCATTCCTGATTTGACTTAGTTGACCTTTTTCCCTATCGTATTCTATTGATCTTGGCATTATTATAAAGGGTATTTAGATTTTAAACAGGGTCTATCGAGGCTTGCTGAATATCTTGTTAAATTATGGAAACCATAATTAAACTACGAGGGCCTCCAATTCAATCAACTTTTGATAGACTTGTAATAGGTGTCATAATCAAAGATATGTTATTATCCACCCATTTTTTGGTTACCAGGGCAATATATAAAATATTGAGAAAATAATTTATTTTTAACTTAGATAGGTATAGAGTTCCTATGGATATCACTTCAATGCTTATAGCTATGGTTCATTTAGTAGAAGCCAAATTTTTTGGAATAGATCTTTTATGTAGGAGACTATTCAAGAGTATGTTCTTAGGTGATCTTGAAAAGGTTTTGATCAACATTAACAAAAATCATATGATTCCAAGACCTTGTAATTATGATATCAATATGATGGGTAGGAACATTATGCCACTTTTTCCCAATGTACTTACTAAAGTTATAAGTAGATCCAACAAATGGAAAGTTGTTGTTAGAAGACATGTGGACTTTTTGATGTGCCTTCTTTACGTTAGATATCCCCCTAGGCACAATTGTGTTAGGATAAACCACGGACAGAAATAAAAACTACATGCAAATATAACCAATAACAGAAAATAATAGAACACACAGAAATGAACACAAGGCACTAAGATTTAACGTGGTTCACCCAATCCCTGGGCTACGTCCACCAAACAGCAAGTCCGATCTTATTACAATCCAATGATTACAACCTGATTACAATCCGTAATCCCTTACAGCTCAATACCGCCGCAAGAACCAATTTCGTATCACCACACATGAAAAATACCCAACCCTAAGCCCTTTTTATACAAGTATTAAACCGCTTTAGGGTTATAACATGTTGGCCATATGTCGGCCATAATATGTCGGCTACCATGTCGGCTACTTCCCAAAAAAAAAAAAATACGGGGTGATGCCCCGAACCCCACTATTTATGAAGTATGTACAGTACTTTCCTGATCAGTCACCACAATCTAACAAATTGGATATATCAGTTCATGAAGGAGGATAAAATTGTGTTGGCTCCTGATTTAACAGATTTAAATATAACCAAGAAACCAGATCAATACATCTAAGGCTAGCCAATTCCTATGATGGATGCACTCAACTGCACTCTTGGCCCAACTATAAGGCATAACTCCTTCTTTAGTTTAGGCTCTGCAAAACCTAGGTGGGTTAACCTTGAGGTTCTGATATATGGTACCAGTGCAAATAAACATAAAATTTGAACCTATTAATGGCAAATGAAACCCTTATATCTTATGATGCTTATGCAATAACATAGGAATGAAATAGTTACAAACCATAATCTACGAACCCATAAGCCAAGTGAGGGTTAATCCCTTTCAACCCACTACAAAATATGGAAAAATAAACTAATTTTGATTATAGATATTTGTGCAAATGACCTTCATCTGAGCTTGCATCTAATTTAGTGATCAACGCCTTATCATTTACAACATAGAGTCATTACCAATAGGATGACCTAACTTGATTGCCTTACAATTAAGTTTATCAATTGAAATCCTCAAACTCCATTCTTACTAGCATCCCCTCCATACACCCAGAAACCCTATCAAATCATTGAAGCATTTACTTAACTCCTTGTATTAAAAGCAACAATAGATTTAACACACAACTCATCCATGTTGTCTTAAATCAAATGAACCTTATTCATTCAATCACAAATTTAATAGCATATGAAGAATTAGGAGATAGAATGAGAGAACGCAAATATTTCATTGTAAATCTTCTTTTGTATTTATCCTTGGAAAGACTAAATACATTAATTGGTAACACTAAATGAAACTCTAGATATATCACATGATCTATCATCAATTTTCATTATCTCAAAGAAAACACTTGAGACATGATATGAAATGAAACTTGCACAAGAGAGAATGTGTGGCCTTCATAGCTAGAGCTCTGCTCAATTAGACAGGAAATAAAACCAACAACAATCTAGTCTCACAGTAAAAATTGCAACCCTGTTGGTTTCACAGAGAAAACTGCCAACAATGTTCCAAATGAGAAAGAAAGAGAATGAATTCCTGAATCTATTCTATGTCTGACATGTGTCCATTTAGAAAACCTCCATCTGCAGATGCAAAACATCTTTCTACTCTCTCTATAACTGCACATCAAATATTTTCATTGCTGCTTGAGAATGCCTTGAAAATATTCTCTCAAATGATTGAAATGAGTAATTAATTTTAATGCTAGATTTGAGATCAAGGAAAAGGCAAAAAATTAGTCAAATGACCTTTAGAGGCAAGATAAACTTTTCAAAATCATTTTTCTCCACAGGCTTCAACAAACTTCAATATCTGCCCTCCAACTAATTTTGATGCTCAATGATGAATTCTGCCCATTCTGCTAAGAATGCCCAAGAAAATAGAAATCTACTTATAGACTGTACTGCTAAATATCTAAGCAAATTCTGACCCCATATCTAGAAAATTTATCTCCTCCCGGTTCCAATGGTATATTGAGTCCATATTTTGGTTCAATCTTGCCCCTCTAGTAACCATTTGAAAAATTGGCCCAGGACTATAAAATGGACAGTTTAAATGAATGAATTTGAATTTTTAAAAATATTTCTATAGTCCAAACTATAGAAAATTCACCATTTAAAATAAATCTTTTAAAATTTTTGGAGATTGAACCAAACTGAAAATAAGAAAAAATATTATTTTAATGCATCTCCTTATACCTCCCTCGACCACTCTAACAGTGCCATGTGTCACCAACAACTCTCGTCGTGTTTCTATTTTTCCAAGAGGTCGCCATGTCTCCATCGGTGAAACCTCCCATTTTTTGGTGGTGACATGGTGACCACCAGAATCTGGAACTTTTTTGGCACCTTAATATCTCTACTAGTCAAAACCCATTTGACCTTGTCCATCCACTGACCACGGTGGGCCCCACAAGCACTAGCTTTGCCTTTGAAAAGGCTTGTGTCTTTTTAGACACTTAATATGTTTGTGCTCTTGTTTATAAATGTTTTTGAAATGCCCAACATGGTGAATATGGGACTAAACGTCTCTATTGAATGTTTGCTTCTTCAAAATTGGGAGGATTCTTTTACACGGATTCCCTCCAACTTTCATGCGTGTGGGCATGCTTTCCTCCCTTTTAATGGCTCCATTCCTGAACAGAGGTGGACGTCCAACCAATGGGGAAGGGGAAAAACTCAAAACCAAGCTCTCTTCAAACAACACTGGTGTTCCTCATTCAATCTTCCAAATCACTGATATAATAGCCATCGAATGCTTGGCTATCGATAACAAAAAACCTATGCAATTTCTCCACCGAAGCACATATCTACAATTCATGGCTCTTGCTACTGGCTTTGGATTGGTTTTTGACTTGTGGAATGCTTCACCTTCATGTGGATTTCTTCTTTGGCATATGGCTACTTTGTGTGGTCAACATCCTGCTTCACCCACATGTCTCATAGTACACTCGACATTTGGTTAAAAGACTTGTTTGATGTTGAGTGTTTGGAGTTGTATCTTTGATTTTTTTTAAAAGCTCTACCTCCTAGTGTATTATGATTGCAAAACCCATGCTCCATATTACTATGCTTTCTTTCAAAGGCGGCAGTAAACAATTTTAAAAAAACTCTCAAAATCACTTGTGTAGAGGAGATCCGCCTTCATTTACGGCTTTGACCTTCTACCCTTTGGCATGTGCCCCTCTTCAATAAGAATCTTTGGTCTTCATTAAGGCATGCGACTTCTACTAAACTCCCCTATTTTTAAACATCCAACTGTGCCGCTTTCTATCCTCCTGCCACTAGTCTTTAAATGGGATTGGATAAATTTATGCGACCAACATGATGAGTTCTTAATATTTGATGATGATGGTTGAAGCCATCTGTGGCCATCAACTCCTTGTGATTTTTTCTTAATATGGCCTGATGTGGCACATCAAAAAATAGAATGAAAAATAGGGGAATGCATTATTTTATTCTCCCTCTTTCCAATCATCACAACCCTGGCTCATAAAACGTAAAGTGTTGCTAAGCAGCTACGAATGATGTCACTTCTTTTGGATGTGAATGATGTGGTACCATTTTCCATTTCATATCTTGTGGAAGAGTTTTGTCTACTGAACCAAAGTAGTGCGTTGGCATGCCTTCTACCTTCCCCCTTTCAATATAGCACAGAAATAGGCTTCACCCTAACATCTCAATACACACCAAAATCATTAGCTCCTTATTAGACCATGACCTTTAAAAAAAATAAAAATTCATTCTAATCCATTTTAGTCACTTTGAAAACTCCATGATGCCTTATCAATAAGATGGAATTTAGCCAAGCCCCAAGGCAGGTTCGACTATTTTTTTTTTGTTTTCAAACAACTGATTTGTCAAATTGATCTGATGAACATTAGGTACCAATCTAGATCAAATTCGACCACTAAACCATCATTTTAAAACTCATTCCCATCTTTTTTGCAAACTTGTCAATTTTGTGCTAGGAGGTCCTTTGATTGGTTTTAAAAACTGACCCAAACACCTGATCGGGCTCTGAGATCAAACATACTAACTCTTTGTTCTCTATAATTGTACCCTATTGAATCTCATCTCATGATGAATTCTCAGTCAAAAGATATTGAATATCAAAGTTTCCCTCTCAGAATTTCTTGCAAGGAAACAAGTTAGAAAACCATAAAATGAATTCAAATTCGGCTTCGAAAATTGGGTAAACTGACACTTGGGGGCACGACAATTGGGGCATTAGTTTATTGCCATGAGGAGAGCATAAATCTAGGTTAGGGCTCATGACAAATAATAGGACACATTTGGTGAACAATCAAAGTAGGCTACTTAGAATTTGCAAACTAGAAACACTGGCAAAAAAGTGGTTTTTGCAAATGAAATGGACTTTGGAAAGTGTACAAACGGATTCGTGAAAACTTGCAAACTAGCACACTTAAAGAATTTTTAGAGTAGAACACAACGGTATATTCTATTCAACCTCACCTATCATGAATCTAAAGATATGACATCACAAACAAGGGTACCAACCAACCTGCATTTACTGACACCAGTAAAAAGTTATAAATTACATTCAGAACTGCATTTGAAAACTAATCAAAGGAATTCATCACAAGCTTAAAATTGAAACATAGCGAGTCTCTAACCTCTAAAATGGAATGCAAAAGGAATTTTCTCATTTTGGTCAACTAGGTCAAAGTTATAACAAGTCAAACAAGGCCTCCCAGAATTCTGAACAATTTGCATCAACATGACAACAATAAACAACCAACTTTGAGGGATTCAAAACCTAGTCAAAACATATCAAAATGACTCAAAATTTTAAACATAGGTTCTTTGGTATGGAAAAAAAACACTCATAAAGTAGTGAGTCATGAAACATAACTAGGTGTGAGATATTCAATTACAAACTAGACCTCCTGTCGTTGTTTGACACTTGGCAAAAATGCAAAATTGGACATTGCTCAAAGCAAAACTTCACGAAATGACTCGGAATGACAACTTATCTTCATGGAACACATAGACATATTGAATACAAGGTGTTAGAAACATTAAACATCTCTTAGGCCTCAAAAGGATAGTTAGATACACTTGCATCAAAAACTTTGAGGCTTGTTGCTTATAGGGCTTGATTTTTAGGATGGTACTCAAAATTAGGGCTTCAATTTTGAGTCCCAACAGGCTTATGGGAAGATATTGAAAATATTAGTCTCGAATATATCAAGCAAAATCGTCCTTTTGATGAAATTTCAAATTTAGAAGCTCAATCTCGACATGTTTATTCTTTCCATTTATAAAAATAAAAAGCGGATTAAATGCAAATCCTTTTCATTTATCTATGTCAAATATAAAACATAATATGTGTAGATCTTTCTTAAGTAAGGTGATTTCCATGATTAGAACTGAAGGAAAAATTTTTTTGTTCAACATGTATAATTGAAAATCTTAATTAAATCTATTGGATTCATTTTGAGAATAGTCCTTTCTAACAATTTGATCTTAGCCAAGTTAACGTTGCAAGATTTCATAAAGGAAAAGTTATAAATGTGGAAATAAGATTTTGAGACAAAATGAAGGCAACTCTAAGGATTATTCAGTTGAAAATCTTGAAAACATATAAGATAATTTTTTAATGTTTTCTAATTCTATGGGTCTTTAGACCTTATATATATATATATATATATATATTGTTAGAGTAATTAGATATTTTCTAATTAACTCTAGTCTAATTAAGCTAAACTTTAGGCATCTAATAATTATTTCTTTTATTAATTATTATAATGCAACCTAGGTTAGACTTTTTTATGATTTCAATCTCCTTTATAAGGACGATCTCTGTTTGTAATTATTAATTAATTCATTTTTTAATACAAAAATTTATTTTTTTTGTTCGTCAAGAATGTCTCATCTATTGATTTGGGAATTCCAGCCTTCATAGCTTTTTGCTTCTCTCTTTTGTGATAGGTATTTGCATGTAGGTGATTCTTGGGAGCTATGGAGTTGATCTTTCATCAACTTGAACATAGTATTAGAGCTCTAGATCTTCATGCCCCTATTTTTTTAATGAGAAATTTGGCATCATTTTTTAGATCTGAGCTTTCAATGTTTTTTATTGGATTTGGGGGGTCACTATTTTTGAGGCACTTTGAGCAAAAACATACATCTTCGTTGAGCTCAGAGCGCTCAAAAACTCCCATTTCCATATAAAATATGTCCCATTTGGATGCTGCTAAAATCTAAAGCAAATTTTTTTGTACCCAAGTCGTATTGACCTAGGCATGCAAAACGAGACAACCATTTTTTTGATTTTGATTTATCAAAAAAAAAATGGCAAAATTTCTTTTGAAAGGAAAAGTGCATCAACTGGTTTTAGGAGGCATGTTATATTTTTTTATGAAATCAAAGCACATTTTTTTTTATGGATTGATCATGTGCAAGCATGTGTGGGCAGGGCTTGGGATTTGATCCTTTGACATGGTTTTATGGGATTTTGAAACACAGGAGTAGTGCTTGTTTCTAGCACTTATTCCATGCTAAGTTGACTCGTGATCTATTTGATTGGACATTTTGGGTTTTGGCATTCCCTTCATGCGCAAGGATGCCTTGAATTTTTGGTGAAGGATGTGGAAGGATCCTTGTCTGTGCTTTATTTGTTTCCTATATTCTCCTCTTCTTATTTCTACCAATAATCCAAACACCACCACCATTCAAGCTCCCCCTCTATGAGGAGAGAAATTGGTGGCAATTTTTAGCTTCAAGAGCTTTTGATTTCAAATATGCCTACTAGATTTCATCTTTGAGGCTTTGCTTCTTAGCACTCAGAAGATTTTTGGCTAGAATTTGGAGCTGATCTGGCAAATTTCAGCCTGGCTACCATTAGGGATTCATCATCTCACATATTAAAGAAGGTATGGGGGTGAATTGGCATTTTATCTACTCTGGTTCCTCATTCACAATCAAGGTGTTCTCATGTTTGGAGATGGTATCATATGGTGCAAGGACTTTGGCTTGATTATGGCTAATGTAGATTAATGTGAATTTATATTAGTGATCTGCTCATGGGATTGGGCATTTCTTTTGCTCCATGCGGTATTTTTGGCTTGTGACAATTTTTTTGGCATGCATTGGACTCCTTGTTGGTCTTGCCTTTCATGTTTGAGTTGATTTTAAGGCATGTTACCCCAACTTATTTGTGGGAATCAAACATATAGTTAGGGCTCAAGATGTTGTTGATGTTGCCGATCATGGAACAATTTCTAGACCAGGTTGAGCTATATGTGCTGAGAAATGGATCATGTTGTATTTACCAATGCCAAAAGCGCCAAAAATGAAGTTGTGTAGGCTAGTGATGCAATTTTTTTTTTGGAAAAATCACATGTTTTATGGAGACCTCCTATGATCTCACCTCCTCATTCAATGTGCTTTTTGCATACATCAAGGTGTTGTTTGCACATTGGAAGGTGGAGGCATCATTTTTTAGGAGGTTAAATGCCATGGATCACAAGTTTGGGACTTCCTCTATGAATCCGTGCTTCAAGGGACTCTATGCAAATGGACCCATCTCATCTCCAATTTGTGGTTTTGTAGATTGCCAATGCCTTTTTTCATTTGACATGTGGAGTTGCTTCTCCTATGTGAAGGCAATATTAATGAATTATTTGGCAATTTGATTTTGTGATTATCGCCACTTGATCTCCAATCACCTTTGTTCAATGCACATGTTATGGTGAATAGGCATCTTTTTGAGGTAGATATTTCCTTTGATTAGTGGATGTATTCGTATTCATTGGGCCCTGTCTCCCTATGACCATTACCTTATTTATGGTGCAATTTTTTTAGATGCAGGCCCAACCTTTTTCCTACTCAATGCATGTGTTTCCTTGGATTCCATGGTGGGTTACTGTTTTTTGATTTAGATTTTCTTGCACCATGTGGTGTCCCAACATTAAAATTTCTTTGTATTCAACAACAATTTGTGCTTTATGGACTTTTGTTTTCCAGCCATTCATCTTTTGACATGTGGAACTTGCCCACCAGTTTTTAATCCAGTACCAACCCTTTGTTTTCCAAGGAATTTTTTTTTTGGCATATTGGATTTTTTTCTGATATTAGGGGGTCTTTTCTAGTTTTTTTTGCCTCGACGATCATTTTCCCATCAAATTTGGGCTTAGTGCCACATAAGCATTGCATCAGTGTTCCTGTCACACCCTCGGGCTTTGTTTTGACCTACCTTCACTTTTTTTGCTCATATCTCAAGCATACAAACTCCATTTTCTGAAAACAAGATATTGCCAGAAAGATGGTTTCGAGCCCCTTGTAGTGGTATAGTTAGTTTTCAATTTTGATACTTTTTTGATGGATTTTTTGGCTATTAAAGTTAGGAGTGTAGTTTTGCACTATGGGGGACATATCTTGAGCATCTAATCTCCAATTTGGGAATTCTTTATATCGCTAGAAATTTCTTTTCGAGCTCTTTCCAGTGATATTGGTTCTTTTTCTAGATTCTACTCCAGACACATTCTATTTAGTCTTCTGTGTTTTTGCATTATGGTGGATATCTTGGTTGTTTCAGGTTTGGGAATTGATTTCGTTGCTTCAGATGATTCGTCATGACTTATACTATCTTTTGTATTAGTCTTATGTCTCTTATGGTCTATTTAGACATCGTTTGTATACATTCTTGCAAACACACTAAGATAAAGTGTCATATTGCATTTGTATTTTCGTATAAGTTGTTTTGCCTCATTTTACCTTCTGATTCAAGTAGTATCATCTAAGGACACTCATGTAGATTATTGTAATCTTGGGATTCACCATATCCTGTGCCTTATTGTACATGCATTACTCATGATTAAAGTACCATGGGGGTTTGATGTTTTGCCTTTTTTTTCCATCTTCCTTTGTCCAGTGAGTGTCCCTTCTATGACATTAGCCTTATGATGTGTCTAAGATTGATCACCTCAGTACACACATATGTACTCTTTTTTGCATTATGGTTCCTTGACATGTATTTCTTTTGACCCATTTCTTAGTTGCCTATCACCTCACCCTTGTATACATTGGGGGGGTTCTTTTGTTGATTCTAATGCTTCCTTGGTTTGATTGATCAACTCTTCAGGCTTTGGTGTTTCATGCCATTTGTATCTTTGAGTTTAGTTGTTTGCCTTTGGGTGCCTCCTGACTCTATGCAGATTACAGTCTTCTTTACCTAGTCATGTTCTATTTCAGTGGAGGATCTTCAAATCAATAGTTACTATTGACAGATCTTTGCAAATTCTACATGCTTTAATGGTGTTATTCATGACCATCTTTTGTTCCTATCTTTTGGGACATTCCCTAGTTTGGAGGCTTCTTTAGTCCTTCACTAGTTTCTTTTCAACATTATTTCCATCTCTTTTTGGAGAAGGGTTTTTCTCATGTGGTTTTTTCTATTTCTCTACTTTTCAAAGTTTTGGTTGTGCTTGGATACCTCATTAAGCCTTGTTTGTCGAGACCCAAATCTACTTTCAATAGTAGTTTATAGGTTGTTAGCTACTCCCTAAGTTTATCTTAAGGAGGGTGTTAGAGTAACTAGATATTTTCTAATTAAATCTAGTCTATTTAAGCTAAACTTTAGGCATCTAATAATTAATTCTTTTATTAATTATTATAATGCAATATAGGTTGGACCTTTTTAGGGTTTCAAACTCCTTTATAAGGACCATCTATCTTTGTAGTTATTAATTAATTCATTTTTTAATACAACAATTTCTTTTTTTGCTCATTAAGAATGTCTCATCTATGGTTCTGGGAATTCTAGCCTCCGTAGCTTTTTGCTTCTCTCTTCTATAATAGATTTTTGCATGCAAGTGATTCTTGGGAGCTGTGGGGTTGATCTTTCATCAACTTCGACACACATACACACACACAATTCAATTTATTGAATCTGAATTTTATTTAAGAGAGTTCTTAAAAAAATGAAGTTCTAATAATTATTTTAATAGTTAAATTTAGAATAATATTAAATAAATACATACATACATACATACATGTATATATATATATATATATACATACATATATATACATGTATATGTATATATATACATACATATATATACATGTATATGTATATATATATACACACACACATATATATATACATATATATACACACACATATATATATACATATATATACATACATACATATATATATATAATATGTAAATATTTATATGTATGTATATATGTATATGTATATGTATATATGTATCTATATGTATGTGTATATATGTATGCATACCTATATATATATTTATGTATGTATATATGTATATATGTATATGTACATATACATGTATATGTATACATAGATATATATATACATATATATATATATATGTATGCATATATATATGTATATATATATATATATGCATGCATATATACATGTATATGTATGTATGTATGTATGTATATATACGTATACATACATATATACATATATATGTATGTATATGTATATGTATAGGTATACATACATATATATGTGTGTGTGTGTACACACACACACATATATATATATGTGTGTGTATGTGTATATACACACACACACACACACACATATGTGTTTGTGTGTATACGCACACACACACATGTGCGTGTGTGTATACGCACACACACACATGTGCGTGTGTGTATACACGCACACACACACACACACACACACACAAGTTATCAAATTTAAATCTTATTATAATTACAATACAAACCCTAACCTTAATCATAATTCTACCATAAACCCAATCATGATATAAATTATCATGTTAAATGTCAACCCTTATAAAATTTAATTTACTTTCTATATTTAAAATATGTCAAATAAAATTCAATCCTCCATCCATCTCCACACATTTTATGTATAAAAAATATATTAGCTAGTATTTATTCTAGCAATCACTAATTTAGAATTAATATAGAATATATATGAGTTTAAAAAATATATATTCAAGTTGTCAAATCTAAATCTTACTTAGGAGAGTTCTAAAAAAATAGTTAAGTCTCAACGACTATTAGTCCCTACCTATTTATAGGCAAGGAACTAATGTTTTTAGTTGTTTGATTGTAATTAATTTTTCAGCCTTGAACATTTAGTCAAATTCTAAAGCTTAAAGTTGATTTTTTTTTCTTTCTTTATTTTTTTCTACTATAGGCCACTTCTATTTTTTATTGCATTCTATAGTTTTTAAATTAAAAAAATAACATAAATTCTCTCTGCATTTATCTAGAAGCTTCCAACACTTTCTATTGTTGATGGGAAGTTCTAGAAACTTCAGACATTGAATGCCCAATTTGTTCCCTTTAGATCAACCCATTTGTAAGACATTCTATAGCTTTTCAACACATATCAAGTTGGAAGGTGGATGTCATGGACATTGATGGTTGCCTCTGTGCCTTGCAAATGGCCTAAAATATTTGATAGGAAGCCTTATGTCTAGTGCTTTTTTTTCTCCATAGACACAAGAGAAGCCTTAAGTGAAGGATGGTTTTACCAAGTTCTACTTTATGAACTGGATGCTATTTGCAGGGTCAATTTCCTAGTACTCATTATAGTACTTGCTATTCAATTGAGATTGACACGGCTCATTAGTTTGTTTGTATTCTCTTTGGATTTTGTTAAAGAAGACAGTTGAATGCTATATAAACTAAAAGTTATGTGGTGTGAACAGGCTTGTGCATCTCTTGAGCCAAATTACCAGCCCCTAGTGACATTTGTTGTTGTTCAAAAGTGGCACCATACTAGACTATTTGCAAACAACCATGCAAATAGGCATTCTATAGACAAAAGTGGGAACATCTTGCTAGGTAGGAAGGTCCTTAAGGCTATATAGTACTATTCTGCTCTATTCAAAGGTGTCAATTTGTAATGTTGATGTGAGTTTCCTATATTTTGTCAGGCACTGTGGTTGATTCCAAAATTTTCCATCTCGTAGAATTTGACTTTTATCTTTGCAGTCATGTTGGGATACAAGTATAATACTTATTTCTTAGATCAACTTGTCATATTTTCTTTACTATGTATTATAACAAAAAATGATCTGGGTTTTATCATTTACAAGGGACCAACAGACTAGCACATTATCATGTGCTTTGGGATGAGAACAAATTGCCAAACGAGGAATGTGACTAAAGGATCAGGGGATGCCCAACATTCAATATTAGGCATCTCTAGAAGTAGTACATGGTCAATGCTCAAGTATAACTCAAACCACTCCATTCTCATAGATTTTACTCTTGGGCTTAAAAGTACTATTTTGTCATTTTAAGTAATGGATAGATGTGAAATTGTTAAGCTTTGAGTACAAATGAAATCAAAGATTGTTTGGTAATCTATTTAATGGTAATGGTTGCCTATCAATATTCCCACATGCCTTGTAAAGAATATGCCAACTACCTACAGTCATACACACAGATTGAGAATTTGATAAAAAAATGTAATAGTAGTACCCTTAATACAAGGAGAAAAAAATTTGAAAATAGACTTTGATCCAATGATAGGTGGTTTTCAAACCACTTGTCAAGATGGATTGATTATTCATGTGATAAATGTTCCCTAGTTCTTTAGAGTTCCTTTGTGGAGATTATCATTTCGTGCTAGTTCTGCTGTAGTTGTCTGCTCAACCTATGTTGCCAGCCACTCCATATCTTCAATCTCCTTGTCTACGTGTTCCCAAATTGTATATTGTTAAGCTTGAAATCATTTTGAATAGAGACAAGTTGAGTTCATTGTTTGTTGACAAATCCTCTGAGATCATTAATGAAAAGTGATAGTGGCATCCTGACAAGGCATGATGTTGCCCTTTCTCCTTCTTTCCAGTTGTTTGATTAGTACCAATAGTACTATATATATATATATATATATATATATATATATATTCTAAATTGGTTGATAACACATAATAGTCATAATACAAAGATAAAAAAAAATACAAATTAAAACCAACAAAGAGTGGGTGGCAAGCCACTATTCAAGGGTTTGGGAGTACTAGTTTGGGGGTTTTGATGTTGCAGGGTATTGGAGAGCAATTCCTTTTGGGATTAAGCAATTGAAGAGGTAATAAGTCATTGTCCAGGAGTTGGGGTTGATTGGATGTCATTTGATGATACTTCCTTTGAAAAAGTAGTCATTTTTATGCATAAAAATAGGTACCAATCAAGGGTAGTTGTCTTAATCCAAAACAAACATAAGGAAATACATGATATGTTGTAATACACCAAATAGGGCATTAGTGAGAATTATTACATTGTCACATATCTTGGGAAAAGCCAAAGTCATCCCCATTTCAAGTATGTAGCAGGCCTAAAGGGCAAAGAATTGGACTGTTGGAACAATTTGAGAGAGTGTTGTATTGGGGTATTGAAATTGTGTTGGAGCCTTACAATCTTGAGTTCAAATGTTTTAAAGTTTATGAAGCCAAATCCTTTATTTAGGGAGCCTTGAAGATACATGATGATGGATGTCCCACATTCTCTTTGGTATTTTTTTAGTTAGTAGGTTAATTTTACAATTTAGATATTGTGGATTGCAAAAATTAGATTTCATTATTTCAATATTTGTGTCCATTGATGGAAATTCAACTATTAAATTCTTTAATGTAAAAGAGACATTTTTCTTTCATTTGAACTATGTGATGCAGATTCATAAATATTTTGTTGGCTGGAAACCATTTATTCAATTGGATATCACTAGATGAGTTGTTTCAACACCTAAATGTTTTGAGGAAATAATAGATTTAAAAATTCTCGCTTTCAATGTAATGGCGAATGGGCATTAAATATCTATTTGGCATGAGGTTTTTGACATTGTGGCTTAGCTTTGATGGAATTGATCATTGCATTTAATAAAAAATGATATCAACTTTTCAAGGACAAGTCTTGATAATTCTTCATGAAGTAAACACTACTTGAATTGCTAGAGTTGAACTCTGATATAGAATTTGCTACTTATTACCTGCATTGGTTATGTTCAAACACCAAAAGAAGTGCTTGAGCCAAGCCTCATTAATGTGCGGGTGGAAATTCAGGATCCTAATAGATTGTTCAAAATGTTGATCTTGATGGTATCTATAGACCATTCAATTGAACTATGTATTTATTGTAGCCTTCCTCTAGGAGGAGGATTCAATTGAACTATTCGTCTAGGATTCCACATTTTGCATGCATGTCTACCAGGGTAGTTGCAACTTAAACAAATATATTCTCTCAATATATCTATTTTGTGCATATCCAAGAACCATGGCTTTTAATGACCACATTACATTCAAGCATCCTGTCAAATAGTTCACATGTCTATGCTTCCATTTTGCAAGCATGTCTCCCAAGGCAAATGCTACTACTTCATCTACACCATTTGAAAAAATCCTTTATGCTTTGATGGATGCCTATAGCTTATCCCAAAGCTCTCATTCAACAGTTATGAGATGATCAATCAAGAGGAAACAGTTGAGAGCTTAGACTGACACAATTTTCAGATGATCATATGAAAAGAAATAGACATGCAAGTAGAAAGAAACTAGAAAGACATTGTGTACATATGAAGGCATGAAATGGATGGTTTTGGAGCACTCAACACAGACACTCAACATTCACTGCATATCATCATTCGAGATCAAATGGGTGTGTGGGATTATACACATAGTGAATAATAATGGAGGGAATTGAACCCTCCCTAAGGCTCACACTTGTTGAGGTCCACTTCAACAATGGCCCTTTCTGTGAAATTGTTGTCTAAAACCTTTCTAATGAGATAATGTGTTATGAGATCTTCATCAGTGGGATGGAACGTGAATCCGGGAGGTAGTTGTGCATCACCCATATCATGACTGTAACTAAAGTTAAGAGCCTCTATTATTGAATTCTCTTCCCTATTTCCCATAGCAAAGGAAATGAATATGGGTGATAGGGAAGAGAATTCAATAATAGAGGCTCTTAACATTAGTTATAGTCATGATATGGGTGATGCACAACTACCTCCTGGAATCACATTCCATCCCACTAATGAAGAGCTCATACTACATTATCTCATTAGAAAGGTTTTAGATAGTAATTTCACAGGAAGGGCCATTGCTGAAGTGGACCTCAACAAGTGTGAGCCTCAAAAAAATTTCGACCAAGCATTGGTCAAAATTTTGACCAATGCCTGGCAGTTTTTGACCAATGCTTGGCAGATTTCAACCAAGTATTGGTCAAAATTTTGACCAATGCTTGGTAGATTTCGACCAAGCATTGGTCAAAATTTTGATGAATGCCTAGTAGTTTTCGACCAAGCATTGGTCAAAATTTCAACCAATGCTTAGCAGAACTTGGGCCAACATGTTTGAAAGTTTTTGACCAACTTATTGGTCAAATTTTTTATGAGAAAATTTTCGACCAATTTGGTCAAACTTTGGTAAAAAATAGGGTCAAAATTTTGACCAATATTGGTCGAAAAATGACCTCAAATGTACTAGTGCACCCATCCTAATACCAAACCTAGAAAGTAGGCCCCCAATCCTTATCAGGTATTTGATTTGATATCAGATACTTGATATTATTGGATATTCGATATTATATCAGATATCCGATAATATCAGGTATCCAATATCATATCAGATACTCGATAACTATCACTGTTATTTAAAAAAAAAACACAACCTGCGGGTTGTGTTTTCATAGTGATATTGCATTTTCTTGCTTAGATATCTATTTTTTGATCAAATACATGATAACATGTATTTTTTTTGTTTTTAATCAATTTTAGTATAAATTTATTAAATTTTATTATAAATTTGTTAGTTTTAGTTGAATTTGTTAGAATTTAGTTTTTTTTATTATAGAAATTGTTAAAATTTGGGTTTTTTAAAATATAAATTATGTTTTGTGAATTAATAGGTATGGTAGACCAAAATGATGATACTAAGGCACATAATGATGTTCCTTGTAACCCCCACCAAATGATCCAGTGCACCTACAAAATCGTCCACCAAATGATCCTTTACCCCGTCAAAACCCTCTAAAATCGAGGATTTGATATTTGAAAATATCATCGAATTAAGGGCTTCGCGAACAACATATAATAATGTACCCACAAATGCTCATATGTTATCCACATTAAACACCATAGTGGATAACATTGAAACACTTATAGAGGAACAAAATGCCGCTCTTTGTTGGCATGACAAAATGCATGAGATGTTTGATGATGGGTTGGACTATGATGACGTTGCAGCTCTCAATATAAGTAAAGATGATTTGTTTTCCCTTTTTGTGAACCCAAAAACCGGTTTACTAGTTGACCACAAAAAGCCCAAACTATTAGTTAAATGGTGCACAAATGATGCTATACATGTGAACTTTTGGGATCGTTGGTGGATGGTTTTTGACATCCCTCCACATAGAAATTTAGAGGTGCCATTTTATTTCCTTAGAAAATTTTATGTAGAATTTTTGTTGAAACTCAAAGTGAACTACTGGAGCATGAAGCCCAAAATGGGTGTAGGACTAGGAGCTCCTTAGGATAGACCCTCTTCCTAGCGAAAGAAAGCTGGTGCTTTTGTCCCCCCTACTGATGTCTCCCCCCCTCCTCGAGTGCAACATCCTGATATTATCATAGAGGTTAGCTCTCAAACCATTAGAGCCATCCATAGACTAAGTAGCCTATTGATATCTCAGGCTAGGTTAGTCCTACCTCCCCGTGTTGATGATGCTGACACGAGTTCATCATTGGCTAGCTCATCACACATTTGTGTGCCTCATACTTGAATTACATGCAAGAATATTTTTCTGGGTCCCATAGGTGATCTTCCTGAGTATCAATTTGTATTAGAAAAGGATACACCAGACACACGTGTAGAGGCTATAGACCCTGATGCGAGAGAGAAGGGGCATGCAAAGGCATGGACTCCTTCTGTGTTGATACATGTATACATTTTTTTGTTATAACATATGCGATTTAAAGTTAATTTTTATAATAGAGTAATTTTAATTTTTAAGCCATACTGACTTATACATGTATGTGATCTTCATTCATGTTTAGTTGATGACTGAGGAGGAGCTGAGATAGGTTGATGATGCCACGCTCTTAGCTATTTCATTTGGCCTTGAGACATCTATGGTACATTATGTTGTGTTCTGATTGTTTTTTCTATTTAATATTGTAGCATATATGGTTTCTAATCTTTCTTTTATCTTGCAGGTACCACTTGTCCTTGGGGGTCAAAGTGCGAGGGATGAGCTAGGATCGATTGACAAAGGAAAGGTAATTAGGTGCTTTCTATTTGATTAAATATTGATGCATTTTTGTAAAATGTTTGTGGTAATGAAATTTAATTACATTATTTATTGTATAGGGTGTGGCTACTGGTGATGAACCCATACAAATTTTGTGTCATAGATGCTCAAGCATTTCTATTCGCACTGAGAGCCCCATTGTATGTATAACTATCATTTATTTTTTATTTTCCTTATCTTCATAAATAAATTCAAAAATGAGTTCCGTGATATTAACAACTACTATTTTGTATCTCATAGGAAACTCCTAGTGCACACAAGGTTAGATGGGAGAGTTTTGTATCTTTGATGATGCAACCACTATATCCTAAGGAGGAACCTACACTAGTAAGTTGTAGTGTGAATTCTTGATTAAATATGTTATAAATTTAGCATGCTATGAATTATAATGTTATAGTTTAAGTTGTAGATTCATCTGGAAAACATATTTGAACATACATAGGCCACAATCAGTGAGGTATAAGCATTATCGAGGGCATACGAGAGGACTCCTGACTAGCACAGGAGGTCAACGAGAGAGGTGTTCATTATGAAAGTTTAATAGTATAAAATTAGAAAAAATATCATTATGCATTTGAGTAGTTCAATGTTAGATACAAAGAATCGTATAAATTTAGTAGTCTAACTTTGGGTTTTCCTTTTTTGTTTATGTAGGAGGCCTTCGATCCACCTAGTGCAGCGAAGAGGCTACATTTTGATCATCCACCAGCACCCTAGGATAGTATAGTTATCATAGGATGTGTCATGAGACATTTTGAGATGGCATATGCCACATTGTTTACAAAAATATTGATATTATACACATTCTGATGGCATGATCAGACACATTTTGTATATGGATCTATGTATTTTGATATATATTTGTGTAATTTGTCTATGGATACATGAACTTTGATATATATTTGTGTAATTTGTCTATGGATACATATATTTTGATATATATTTTTCTCATTTATGTGCACAATGATATACATATTAATTTAGTATCTAGTATTGTTCAATTTATCGTGGATCATGTGTATTGTTCATGTTTGTTATATTCGATTCAAATACAATAATTTTTAAATAACATTTTAAAAACCTTTATTATCAAATTTGGATGCAATGTTTAATTTGAAGTGCTATCATGACATAAACACACTTGTTAACCTCCTACACAAGGTTCACATAACCCCAAATCTGATTTTAAACTCCACCTTCAACCTTGTAACTAACCCTTGGTTTCAAATCTAATCTCAACACACTTAAGGACTCCACTCCTCAATCATGGATTCTATTCCCAACCACAAACTGATTCATAGACTCGTAATCTTTGATAACTAGCCCTTCACTTTGTTACTATCCTCATACTACAACTTTTCAATTTCAACATAACCTCAAAATATCCCAACTTAAGAGACTTGATTGGATCAAACCTTTTTAAGTTAGTTCCCCAATACCATATCCATATGAATAACATCCATACATTTCTCACATTGATCAAATTACCCATACTGGTCCACTTAACAAAACTGGCTTCATTAGTGCATGTTATCATTTCACACCTTATATAGGTGTTTCCAACCTTGTATGGTCATGCTCAAACCCCTAACTGACTCTTTGCACTCATTTTCACTTTGTAAGAAAAAGTTACAGCTCATTTTTTTTGTAGCATTTGATGGTTCATCGATAGCCCTCATGAGCTCTAAGTTATGACCCTTGGAAGATCGACCTCGAAACGCACTTAGAGCACCTTGGACTCTCCTCGGTACGGGGTGGCCACGGATGATGGACGGTCTCTGCAGCCAAAACAAGAGTGTCATTAGGGTTCACCTGCCCATCCAAAGCTAATGGTGTTGATGATTCAATGCCAAGATTAGCAATTTCAAAGTTACGTTGTGGTGCACCTATGAACTAAGGCATACTGCTAGTTTTGGCATTGAGTGAGATTGCTATGCCGAATCCAAATAGAACGTGATCTCTTGAAAATGGGATAGATTATTTTAGGCCTCAACATCACTATCCTGTAGCATTTGACATTTCATCGATAACCCTCACAAGCTCCGAGTTACAACCCTTGGAAGATCAACCTCGAAACGCACTTAGAGCACCTTGAAGACTCCTCGGTATGGGGTGTTCATGAATGATGAAGGCACCCACCCATCTAGAGCTAATGGCGTTGATGATTCAATGCCAAGATTAACAGTTTCAAAGTTGCACTGTGGTGCAACTATGAAATGAGGCACACTACAAGTTTTGGCATCGAGCGAGATCGCTGTGCCAAATCCAAATGGAATGTGATCTCTTGAAAATGAGATAGGTTATTTTAGGCATCGACATCACCATATTGTAGCATTTTATGTTTCATCGATAGCCCTCACGAGCTCCAAGTTACGACCCTCAGAAGATTGACCTCAAAATGCACTTAGAGCACCTTAGAGACTCCTCGGTATGGGGTGGCCACGGATGATGGAGGGTCTCCATGGCTGAAAAAAGAGTGTCACTAGGGTTCGCCCACCCATTTGGAGCTAATGGCACTGATGATTCAATGCCAAGATCAACATTTTCAAAGTTACACTGTGGTGCACCTATGAACTGAGGCACACTGTGAGTTTTGGCATCAAGCGAGATCATTGTGCCAAATCCAAACAGAATGTGATATCTTAAAAATGAGATAGGTTATTTTAGACCTTGGTATCACCGTCCTGTAGCATTTGATGGTTCATCGATAGCCCTCACGAGCTCCGAGTTACGACCTTCGAAAGATTGACCTCAAAATGCACTTATAGCACCTTGGAGACTCCTCGGTACGAGGTGGCTGTGGATGATGGAGGGTCTCCATGGCCAAAAAAAGGGTGTCCCTAGGGTTTGCCTACCCATCTGGAGCTAATGCACTGACAATTTGATGCCAAGATCAACGGTTTCAAAGTTACGTTGTGGTACACCTATGAATTGAGGCACACTGCAAGTTTTGGCATCGAGCGAGATCACTGTGTTGAATCCAAATGGAATGTGATCTCTCAAAAATGAGATAGGCTATTTTAGGCCTTGACATCACCATCCTGTAGCATTTGACAGTTCATCAATAGCCCTCACGAGCTCTGAGTTACGACCCTCAAAAGATCGACCTTGAAATGCACTTAGAGCACCTTGGAGACTCCTAGGCATGGGGTGGCCACGAATGATGGAGGGTCTTTGTGGTTGGAAAAAGGATGTCACTAGGGTTAACTCATCCATCTAGAGCTAATGGCACTAAATATTCAATGCCAAGATCAACAGTTTCAAAGTTATGTTGTGGTGCACCTATGAACTGAGGCACATTGTGAGTTTTGGCATCGAGCGGGATTGTTGTGCTGAATCCAAACAGAATGTGATATCTCAAAAATGAGATAGGTTATTTTAAGCCTCTGCATCAATGTCTTGTAGCATTCAACATTTCCTCAATAGCCCTCACGAGCTCTGAGTTATGACCCTTAGAAGATCGACCTCGAAATGCACTTAGAGCACCTTGGAGACTCCTTGGTACAAGGTGGCCGCGGACGATGGATAGTCTCCGTGGCCAGAAAAAGGGTGTCACTAGGGTTCACCTACCCATTTGGAGCTAATGGCATTGATGGTTCGATGCCAAGATTAGTGGTTTCAAAGTTATGCTGTGGTGGACCTATGAATTGAGGCACACTACAAGTTTTGGCATCGAGCGAGATCACTATGCCGAATCCAAATAGAACATGATCTCTCAAAAATGAGATAGGTTATCTTAGGCCTCAACATCACCATACTGTAGCATTTGACATTTCATTGATAGCCCTCATGAGCTCCGAGTTATGACCCTCAGAAGATCGACCTCGAAACATACTTAGAGCACCTTGGAGACTCCTCGGTATGGAGTGGCCACGAACGATGGATGGTCTCTGGGGCTAGAACAAGGGTGCCACTAGGGTTCATCTACCCATCCAAAGCTAATGGCACTGGCGATTCGATGCCAAGATCAACAGTTTCAAAGTTACGCTATGGTGCACCTATGAACTGAGGTACACTATGAGTTTTAGCATCGAGTGAGATCACTGTGCCGAATCCAAACAAAACATGATCTCTCAAAAATGAGATAGATTATTTTATGCTTTAGCATCACCATCCTATAGAATTTGACATTTCATTAATAGCCCTCACAAGCTCTGATTTACGACCCTTAGAAGATCGACCTCGAATTACACTTAGAGCACCTTGGATACTCCTTTGTACGGGGTGGCCACAGACGATGGATGGTCTCCACGGCTAGAAAAAGGATGTCACTAGGGTTCACCCATCCATATGGAGCTAATGGTTCTAACAATTCCATGACAAGATCAACGATTTCAATGTTATGTTGTGGTGCACCTATGAACTGAGGCACACTGCGAGTTTTGGCGTCGAGCGAGATCACTGTGCTGAATCCAAACAAAACATGATCTCTTGAAAATGAGATGGGTTATTTTAGGCCTCAACATCACCATCTTGTAGCATTTGATGTTTCATCGATAGCCCTTACAAGCTCCGTGTTACAACGATCGACAACCTTGTATTTCATTAATGTTATTGGACTAAGAATTGGTTTTCTTTTGAGTTGGAAGGGTGCTGCTGGGTTCAACACTAATGGGTGATGTTAAACCACCTTGGTAATGACTAGTTCATTTGGGGAGGCTTGAGAGTGCATGCAAAGGGAGTCTTGTCAATTTTACTCTTGTTTCAAGGGGTGGGCTTAATGGCTCAACATGTTTTGGTGATGTTAAATCACCATATTAATGAATAACTCATTTGGAGATGCTAAAGAGTGTGAAAATGGACCATCATCCTTTAATGTCATAGAATGTAATTTTTATGTACTTTTATGGATGCATATTTGGAAGTATGTGTTGCATTTCTTGTGTTGTGCTTGGCATGTAATTGATCAACAAATGATTAAGTTTCCAGTTACAAGGCATACAAAATGTCAACATCATACACCATTCACATACATCACAATGACAATAATTTTAATAAGAACATTAACAAAACACATTTAAAAATTCGCATTTAGTAAAGAACCATTGAGGCATTGCAAGAGCCAAGTGCATACAGATTGTCATGACATGTACCAAATGCATACACAAGATGACAAATCATATAAAGTTAAGACCCCCAAATAGAAAAATGAAGACTGGGAAACAAAGCATATCAAAAAATCAACACATGAGGAAGTTAGGGAAGCACATGAAAGCAATAAAATCATTGCTTTCTAAAAATGTTCACATGAAAATAATCAAATCTTTACCAATATAACTCAAGGTTATTCTCAATAAGATAAAAATTTATAATGAATGTTCTCTCAATCATTCTTAAACCAATTAATTAATTTCTAACTCAAGATTTTGGAAGACAAAATAACCATTTAATGCCAAAAACCAAGAAAATGAGAGAAAATAAAAAATTCATTACCAATCAAAACAAAAGTTGAAGTGAAAAGGTTTGGCATAAGAAATTTGTTGAGAAAATGCCCACAAAACAATTTCCATCATTTTTTCTCCCCGAGCTAAATGTTGGAATATTCAAATATGGAAAGAATACTTATGAGAGGAGGGGGGGGGGGGGGGGGGGTGTGAATCAGAAGTATCACACTTTAACCAATAAAACTTTTAACTAAAAGTAAATTACATGCATGTAAACACATCAAATAAACATGAAACTAATACATGAATCAACAACACATAACACTGGAATTTGGTGACCCAGAAACCCTCCAAAAATAAGAAGGTAAAACTGGGGTGGGGATGATACCCACAAAATTACTGCAGCAACATTTTTCAACCACTTCTGATGGTTTGCCCTGTTAAAGGCTTTACACTGTGTCAATAGTGACCTGGTTAAAGGATTTACAAACAATTTACATGAAGTGTCACCTTGTTAAAGGATTTAATCACCTTTTGATAAGGATCTACAAATAGTTGTTAAGCCAACCTATCTACATAGGGTTTCCTTTCTAATACAATGGTAAGAGAGTATTAGGTATTATAAACTTGATAGTTTGCAATCCTTGATTGCTGAATGCAGGCACTTGTTCTGGCTCTCTCTCTGATTTTGATCCTCTGAGATCTGATTTCTGTTCATCTCCTTTGCTTTGTTCTGATCAACTGAATATTGAATTCCTGCTCTTACCCTTTATGTCTCCTTTCACTAAATTCCACTATGTTTTCCCCTTAACACTTTTCTCTCCCTCTTTCATCCATCCTTATTACAATGAGACTTTTTTCTTCCTTAAAAAGACTTCGAAGACTTAGGGTTAGATATGGATCTACGATCCACATTGAATCTCAATTTCTTGCTCAATACTTGTCTTTTGCTGATTGGTTGCATGCCTTTCCAATTTTCCAATTGGCTACATGCAGATTGCATAGGAAATGTGAAAGATTCATTCTTATCTCTAGATCTTTCAAGATTTACCTTGTGTCGGCTACAAAAATGGTTTACATCATAGTTTGTGCAATTACAAACTCTTATGCTGATATTCTGAGTTACTCGGCTCATGAAGCATTATTGATGCTCGGCATATGTTGTTTCCTGGTTAGCTCAACACCTAAACAAAAGTGTATCACTCGACACTAGATATTACTCGGCACTTGATAAAACTGGATTACTCGGCACATGACTGTGACTCGACTCCTACTCTTTGCTCGGCATGTATAGTGAAAAATGGTTAAGTGTATTTGACACTCAGCTGTCAAAATTATTCTTTAAACCAACACTAAATTCAAATTCAACAAGAGGTTTTTCAAAAACTTTAAGAAGAATTAAAAGAAGGAAGAATGCTAGATAATCCTAAAAGATGAACTTTTCCCTTCAATTAATTGATTTAATTTAAAATCATAAAAATACACTAAATAACTAAATTAAAATCTAAAATTAAATCCCAAAATTGAAGTATTAAAATTGTTGAATAAAATACATTGCCCTAAAAAACACTAGTCTATGACAACAAACAATAATTATAACACTGGTTGGGGTAAAAGCATAGATCTGTGTCACCATTTGTGATATCAAAACCTGTTTTGGTCAAATTTCATTTCTCTATCAAAACTCAATTTTATTCAAAAACTAAAAATACCCTTTTATAGATCTTAGATTCAATATCATCATTATATAAATTTTTGAGTGTTTTGATTAGTTATAATATGTTAAAATTTCAAAATATTATAAGTCAATATTTCAACATTTCAGAAGATGCTCACTTAAAAAATGGAAAAAAATAGTAAATCATACCAAAAAAACAAAAAAATTACATTTATCTCTAGAGGAGAGAGTCCTCTTCATGAATATGTAATTTTTTCTCAAGAAAGTGTAGATTTGATTGGGAAGTTTTGACGGGAGGAAAAAACGGTTGGCTTTTGAGAAGGTCGAGCTTGAGTACTTATAACAAAGAAAATATAGATAAAAACTAATTATTTCTTTTTTTGTGCACTAGATATACATGTCATCTATAAGATATTTTCAAATCAAAACAAAAAAAGATGATTTGCATTTTTTTTTTTTACGAGAACTACACCCTATATTTTTTATAGTTAAAAAAGGGACTTCAAAATAAAAGCAATGAATAAATTCTTACTCCAAATTTTTTTTAAAAATGATAGGCATAAAGTTCATCCAATTCTACACATTTCATCAGTTTACATCATTTTCAAATTCTAAACACAAATACCATTTTTTTTGTCATTAATGTTGAATTGTCGCGTTTTGATATCACTTTTCTTCATAAAAGGTGACACAGGTTTGTGCTTTTACCCGTTGGCAACTCCTTCTAATGAACCAATGCTTAAATGAACTCACGTGCCAACTTGAGACCACTACACACATCATACATCAGATGATGCAACCACAACATAGGAAGTGAGCGCTTCAATTATTACCACTTGCTAAATGATAGGCCAAAATAAACAATATGTCAATTATTGCCCAAACCATCAATGATAATTATGGATAAGGAAATTAGTTGGTCATTCGATTAACTCCACATTTAACCACCATCTTAGTTATTATATATCTTTTTATGTATGCTAGCTCATCCCTACCAATTCAAGGAATCCAATGCATAATTTGTTAGCATGAGAACCAAAGTACATGCACATATATCAAATAGAAAAGGGGCTAGAGACATCACGTGGATCTCACAAATAAGTGAATCTCTCTTCGTACAAATACATCAGATAAACTCTAACAGAACCAGTAACATAAGTATGTTGTTGACCAAACATCAGTAGATGCATGCATTAGTACATCAATAATTTAAAAACATGTAAGAAACCACCTAAATAATCAGCATTCCATGATTTTGTTTAGTCAACATGTCATCCCAATTAGTTATTAACCACAATTATCAAGTAGCCCCATTAATGTAGCTAGGTGTTATTTCATTCACAATTATAAAATGGCTATACATTAACACTAGTACATTGGTATAGTAGTTATGATTATCTCTTTCTACATCCAAGCTAGAGTCCATGGCTACATTACCTTCACAAGAAGTGAGGTTTGGGTGGCACTACAATATTTGTGAATAAGTATGTTCACCAATGGTGTCATTACAAATCTCATGTATACTTGCTTGGTGTTCCATGTATTGATGTGATAAAAAAGTGCATGGAATGGTTAGTGATTGTGCATACCTCATGTATGCATTACTTGAATTTTTTTTTTTTGATGATATGTGGTTGGTATGTGATCGATTAACAAGCTTTCTTAGCATGAGAATTGCTGGATAACCAATCAATTTTCCTACTAATTCAAATGGGTTGGCCTAAGAGCTCAACATGTTTGGGTGATATTGAATCCACACGGAAATCACTAGCTCTTCTAGAGATGCTAAAGGGTGTGTGCAAAGGGACTAGCATCCTTTAATATTGTAGAATTTTATTTTTGTGCATTTTTATGGATATGCATTTGGAAACATGTCATGCATTCTTTAAAACTCTTTTTATTAGATGTACTAGGTATGTGAATGATCAACAACCTTATTTTTCATTAATGTTATTGGACTAAGAACCAATTTTCCTCTAAGTTGGAAGGGTGGGCCTAAGGGTTCAACACTAATGGGTGATGTTGAACCACCTTGGTAATGACTAGTTCATTTGGGGAGGCTTGAGACTGCATGCAAAGGGAGTCTTGTTAATTTTACTCTTGTTTCAAGGGGTGCGCCTAAGGGCTCAACATGTTTTGGTGATGTTAAATCACCATATTAATGAATAACTCATTTGGAGATGCTAAAGAGTGTGTGCAAATGGACTATCATCCTTTAATGTGGTAGAATGTTATTTTTATGAACTTTTATGGATATGTATTTGGAAATATGTGTTGCAGCTCTCTTATCCTTCTCCCTGCTATTTTTCCCAATGCTATTGAGAGCACTAAAAAGATTCTTCACAATAATGGCATTTCTTTCCAATTTTTTATTGACATGAATCTTCAATTTGGAAAGCATAGATCTCATCTTTTGCATCTTTAATAAGTGCATAAAAAGCTGACATTGCTCCACCACTGTCTTGTTGCCGAAAAATATCTTATATAGTCTTGAAGCCCATAACCGAATGGTTCTTTCTAATTTTTTCCCTTCCAAATTGGTAATAATCATTTCATCAATTTTAATTATCCATTTTGGTGTTCTAGAACCTTCATGTTGATTATAATTAGGAGACATGTAAGGTTCTTGTGCATTGTCATGTTCGGCATGGTCAATCATGCAATTTACATTATGACCTAGTAGCATTTCATCCTCCAAATTTTCATTCTCTAAATTTTCAATCTCAACATTATCATTTTCAATTGGTAAATTTTCATTCCCCAACTACACATATTCACTTATCTGACTCTATGATTTCACCTTCGACTAATTCATTGTAAACTTGACTCACATTTAACATACCTTGTCTTTTCCTTCGGTGATTTACTTTGTCCCTTACCCTATATGCCACAATGTCTTCATTGGATACATTCCTTTTGCATTTAGCCTTTTGATGATTGTTGCTCCCCATTTAGATGACAATACCAGACACCTAATGATATATTATCAAACTTTTTTCAATCATTTGGGCCCCAAAACGTGACTTTTCCCAAAACCTATGAAAATGACCCACAAAAAGCAATGTTGTCGAGTCTGCATTCATAAGGAATGTTTTGGGAAAATTGTGCCACTATAATCGGGTATTCGATTTGAGATCGAATACCCAATAATAAATCAGATATCTGATTTTAGATCGGATATCCGATATTCACACCAAAATTTTGGAGGGAAATAAGGATTAAGATTAAGATTATAATGTATAATGAGTTATGAGTTATAATGCATAATGTATAATGAGTTTGTATAATGTATAATGAGTTATGTATTATATATTATTATGACCTATTATTATTATTATGACCTATTTTATTAATATATAATAATATATTATGTTATTATTATTATTTTTACTATTATTATTAAATATAATAACGTAATATATTATATATGTTATTAATGTATATTATTATTAAATATAACAACATATAATAATAATAATAATATTATTATTATTATTATTATGACCTATGATCCATTTGGTTGGTTCTAAAATGCGTTGAGAGGGGTCATACATTAACCTATGACCCCTCTCGATGCAATTCATGACAACCTATGTCTCTAGGGGCCCTAGGACCCCTAGGGAAGCATGTGGTTGGCTCCAATGCGTCAAGAGGGGTCATAGGTTAACTTATGACCCTATCGACTTACATCATGACAATGTATGTCCCTAGGGGCCCTAGGACCCCTAGGGACGCATTTGGTTGGTTTTAATGCATCAAGAGGAGTCATAGGTTAACCTATGACCCCTCTCGATGCATGTCATGAAAACGTATTTCCCTAGGGGCCCTAGGACCCCTAGGGACACATGTGGTTGGTTATAATGTGTCGAAAGGTGTCATAGGTTAACCTATGACCCCTCTTGATGCAATTCATGACAACCTATGTCCCTAGGGGCCCTAGGACCCCTAGGGATGCATATGGTTGGTTCCAATGTGTCGAGAGGGGTCATAGCTTAACCTATGACCCCTATCGATGCATTTCATGATAACCTATGTCCCTAAGGGCCCTAGGACCCCTAGGGATGTATTTGGTTGGTTATAATGCATCGAGAGGGGTCATAGGTTAACCTATGACCCCTATCGACACATTTCATGACAACCTATGTCCCTTGGGGCCCTAGGACCCCTAAGGATGAATTTGGTTGGTTCCAATGCATCAAGAGGGGTCATAGGTTAACTTATGACCCCTATCGATGCATTTCATGACAATGTATGTCCTTAGGGGCCCTAGGACCCCTAGGGATGCATTATGTTGGTTCTAATGCTTGATGTATTTCATGACAACCTATGTCCCTAGGGGTCCTAGGGCCCCTAGGGATGCATTTGGTTGGTTTCAATGCCTCAAGAGGGGTCATAGGTTAACCTATGACACCTATCGACACATTTCATGACAATGTATGTCCTTAGGGGCCCTAGGACCCCTAGGGACACATTTGGTTGGTTATAATGCATCGAGAGGGGTCATAGGTCAATGCATTTCATGACAACGTATGTCCCTAGGGTCCCTAGGACCCCTAGGGATGCATTTGGTTGGTTATAATGCATCAAGAGGGGTCATAGGTTAACTTATGACCCCTCTCAACGCATTTCATGACAACCTATGTCCCTAGTGGCCCTAGGACTCCTAGTGATGCATGTGGTTGGTTCCAATGCATCGAGAGGGGTCATAGGTTAACCTCTAACCCTATTGATGCATTTCATGACATCCTATGTCCCTAGGGGCCCTAGGACCCCTAGGGATGCATGTGATCAGTTCCAATGCATCGAGAGGGGTCATAGGTTAACCTATGACCCCTCTCGATGCATTTCATGAAAACGTATGTCCCTAGGGGCCCTAGGACCCCTAAGGACACATGTGGTTGGTTCTAATGCTTTGAGAGGGGCCATAGGTTAACCTATGACCCCTCTTGATGCATTTCATGACAATATATGTCCCTAGGGGCCCTAGGACACCTAGGGAAACATGTGGTTAGTTCCAATGTGTCAAGAGGGGTCATAGGTTAAACTATGACCCCTCTCGATGCATTTCATGACAACCTATGTCCCTAGGGGTCCTAGGGACCCTAGGGATGCATTTGGTTGGTTCTAATGCATCTAGAGGCTATTGATGCATTTCATGACAACGTATGTCCCTAGGGGCCCTATAACCCCTAGGGACACATTTGGTTGGTTATAATGTGTCGAGAGGGGTCATGGGTTAACCTATGACCCCTCTCGACACATTTCATGACAACGTATGTCCTTAGGGGCCCAACCCTAAGGAGCCATTGGGAATGCATCGAAAGGGGTCACTAGGGGCCCTAGGGGCATATGTTGTCATGAAATGCATCAAAAGAGGTCATAGGTTAACCTATGGCCCATTTCGATGCATTTTATGACAATATTATATTTAATAATAATATAATACTATATATTTTAATATAATAATAATATATTATCAGATTATATAACAATAATAATCATATATGTTACTAGATTATAGATTTAATAATAATAATAACCATATATATTATTATATATAATAATAGTCATATAATATTACTATATATATTTAATAATAATAATATTTATCATATATATTACTATATTATATTTAGTTATAATAATAATAATTATATTTATAACTATATTATATGTAATAATAATCATAATGATATGTAATAATAATATCAATGTCCACACTTCCCCCAAATAAGTTTCCCTCTAAAACCCTCTCAAATTTCCCTCTCAAATTTCTCTCCAAAATTGCAATTGGAAAATTTCTTTCCTCTCAAATTTTCCTCCCTCCAAAATTGCAATTGGAAAATCTTTCCTCTCAAATTTCCCTCCAAAATTGCAATTGAAAAATCACACAGTGATTGGATACCTGATTTCAGATTGGATACTCGATTTGATTTTGGGTATTTGATTAGGCTCGATATTTACCAAGCCTATTTGGTCAACCCAAAGAATGTGTTTGGGAAGGGTTTCACTGACACTCAAACTTTAGGTAGCCATCTGACAATGTTATTTTCATCGAAATTGAATGAAATAAAAAGAGCTTTTTTATAACACTCTCGAGATTCCATCGATATAATTGCTATCAAATTATGAGTTTGATAAGTATTTATTAGTTAATTTTCAATGAAGATGATTGTAAAGTGCTAATTGACATACTGATTGAAAAAAACTATAACTTTCAAACGGTATAAAAAATTTTAAATCCAAAAGTTCTGTCACATTCTATGCTTCGCCTAGTATAAGGAAAATAAAATAAAAAATTTGGTAAAGTTTTCTATTAGTTAAGGTGGTCAGACACAAGAGTTTTTTTTTTTCAAAAAAGTTTTAGTAGAAAATTCATATTTAATTATTTATTTGGAATAAAAATACACAAAAATATGCGTCAGTTCCGGGCATGAATCTACTTTTTATATCTATAATTATATTTAAAAATATTGTCATTTGATTTTGATTATGGTGGTCAGACATACACCTACTTTTTATTTTTGCCTTGAAATTTTTGTAGTACTACATTAAAATCCAAACTTTTGACCAATCAAATTTTTTTTCTCTAGATAAGGCCTAGTAGTTTAGAAACTACATTCAATTTCCTATAGATTATTTTCTTATGACTTTTTGATATAAAGTACAAAACCACTTTAAAATTATGTGTCAAGTTGACATAACCTTGATTTGTTGGTTTTTCACTACCACCTAAGGCCATGGTTTGGTTGACCATGATCCTGCACATACCCCCCAACAACATATGACATATGTCCATAGGTATGATATTACAAAGTATCTCATCTTGGTAGCTTCCAATCTTAAACTTCACAGAGCATTGCTCATTGACCATGACCTTGTGGTCATCTTGCACCCAAGCAATATGAAATGGATGCGGGTGTTTCTGTCTCCTCAACTTCAACTTGGTGACCATCATTTCTAACATCAAATTTTTAGTACTTCCACCATCAATGATCACATCACAACACTTATCTTCACGTCTACACCTTGTGTGAAATAAGCTCCTTATTTGATTAGGTTCAATCTCACCACTCTGTAGGACTCTTCTGTTAACTAGGACTTCTCCTCTTTCAACATCTTTAGAATGTGAGGATCTGGAATCTTCATAAACATGTGCAACTCTAACATGGCCTTCTATTCTTTGATCTATCCTTCCTTGGTGCTGGGAACATTCAAATGGTCTATGCCCTTCTTCTCTGCAGTGAAATCATTTCCCACGGAAGCCTCCTCGTCTAGATCCTTATCCTTATCCTCTTCCTCTTTGATCTCTATTGTTTTGATCATGGAAATGATTTGAATTATTCCCCCTTTGGTTCTAACTACTACTTCCAGCATCATCCTTGTTCTTATCATCATCATTAAAACCTCCATAAGATCATTCACCAGATCTTCAATCATGGCCTTTTCCACTATTCTTGTTGTCAAACTTGTTTTGTTTCTCTTCAACTCTTAGGGAAAATTGGTATGCATCCTTAATATTTTTCATTCAAACTAGGCTCAACTCATCCTAAATGTTTTTCCTTAACCCATAAAGATAATGGGCCACTTTCTCCTTATTAGCTTTTGCATGGTTGGTTCTAATGAGAACTTGGCAGAACTCTTTAGTATACTCTTGAACAAACTTTTCTACTTGCTTTAACCCTTGCATTTTCTTCAACAGATCAAGCTCGTAATCCATGGGAATGAATTTTTGATTCAATTTTGCTACCATCCGTTCCCATCTAGTGATTTTGTCCTTTCCCTTTCTATTTCGCTCCAACTAAACCTCCTGCCACCAAATCTTTGCATGTCCCTTCAATTTTGCCTTCACAAACTTGATCCTATCAAGATCCTCAATATCTTCATACTCAAAGTACTCCTCCAATTCATTGATCTAATCGATTAGCTCCTCTAGGTTAAGATTTCCTAAAAAATGTGGAAACTTCAAACTTAGGTCTTTTTCCAATCTTGGAGATGGCCCTAAAAAGCCTCTCTTCCTCTGGGTTTAGAACAACCTCTCTTCCTCTAGGTTTATAATCACCTCTACTTAAGGATTTTCTTCTACTTTGTCCTCATCCTCGCTTTCATCTCTTCTGGGAAGATTTATTCCTGTATGCATTTGTTCTTCCAATACTTGCATTTGTCTTTGGAGCGCTAGGAAACCCTTAGGTGTAACACCTACAATTCTTCCATCGTGCTCTCTTCGTGGAGGCATTTTTGTGCTTCTACTGAAACCCTAGTGCAAACTAACTCATAATTGGTGATTTTTCTACATGCTCAACCCAAACCATGGTCCTAGTGTGAATTGCCTCATAGTCGGTGATTTGTCCACACATTCAAGAACTCTAGCTCTGATACCACTTGATGAAGGGTGCTCCCCTTAAAACCATAAACTCATAATAGAAACAAAGAAACAACAGCAAATGCAAGAACGGAATATGGACTTCTTATTTGCATCATAAATGCAAAATTACAAAATTCACGAGTACAAAATGCTAACCCACATGGGCGCCTTCATTATAGTAATCTACAAGACTAAGCTACGAACTACCACCCAAAGTTGTCCTAGACAATATTCAAGCCTTTCTTTAATAGGCAATTTTATGTCACCTGGGAAGGTTCTAGACATTGAAATTAAATAGCTAGGGTCGACAAACCCTAAGAATACATATAGAGTCGGCCAAATACATCTTTAACAATTATTTTAGATATTTCAGGTAGGCCAACTTTGAAAGGTCATAACTCACGAACCGTTGCTCTGATTGGCTATTAGATCACTTTTTGGAAATGCCAGCTCCTTATTTATAGGCTTATAATTACACAAGTGCCCTTTTGTCAAGTTTTCAAATCTCATCTGGCCACTCTAAGGCCTCCAATGGTGAGCTTGAAGATTTTTCTACAAATATGTCCACCAAAAATCCATAATAACTTCTCGAATACTTAAGCTAGAATAGTGAGATTTTTATTGTAGGCTTATAACTCTAAAATGAACCTTCACGTAGAAAATGAGAACATTTTGAGCTCGTATGACAAACTTACTAAAAATAGCAAGTTCCCATAAATAGTGACCACCATGTCTACTAGTCCTTATTAAAATAGAAGAGACTAAAAAGAAAATATTTTTGGGTGATGCAAGATTGCTCTTACACCCAGGATGCTCCTGCATCAACAATATTTCACAAAAATTTCAGAAGTATATTCCCTCCATGATCTGATCTAAGAATCTTAACATTCTTAGTTGTTTGTTTTTCTACCATGGTTTTGAATTCTTTGAAACATTCAAACACTTCACTCTTATTCCTTAATAAATATACCCAAGTGTATCTAGTGCAATCATCAACAAATATAAGTAAGATGCTCCCCCAAGTGATTGAGTTTCCATAGGACCACACGCATCTGAATGCACTAATTCAAGAATAGTTATTTCCTTCACATTGGTTCTTATTAAAAATTCATTTCTAAGTTGTTTTTGTAATGCACATTCATCACAACTAATTTGTTCATCCTTAAATATTGGAAGACCTTGCACCATCTCTTTTCTTTGTAGAGAAATCAAATTTTTTAAAGTTAAATGATCATAACTCTTATATCATAGCTCTTCAGTAGATACACATGTAGCAATAATTGCATGACGACTTTCCATTTTGACATCAAGTTTATACAAACCTCCCATCCTGATTCCTTCAACAATCACATTATTGTGATTTCCATATCTTTAACTTGACAACTTTTCTTCAAGAATTCAACTCTTTTACCTTGATCAACAATTGTTGAAACTAAAATCAAATTCTTCTTAATTCCTGGGACATACATAATATTAGAAAGTTGATTTACATGACCATTAGGTAGTTGCACACTTATATCACCACATCCTTTTACACCATGTGACCTATTATACCCTAAATAAATCTTTCTACCATCATCTTTCTCTTGAATTTTTTAAAACTAATTTCTATGACATGATATGTGGATTGATGCCCTTGAATCTATAAACCAATCATTATAATCACTTGATTCAGCTAAAAGAACATAATAAGAGATAAACAACTTTAAATCATGAAGGTTATCACTTATTGTATCATCACTATTCAAAAAATTACCCTCATATTTGTTTTTTTTGGACTCATTATTTATCCTTTTGTAACATTCATATGCATAATGACCAAGTTTTCCATAATAATTACAATTTCTATTTTTCTATACATTTGATTTTGATGCTTCCCCATCATGATACATTTTGTCTTGTTTGTTCCTTTAGTTTTCAAACTTACCCCATCCTTTGGTCTTTGACCATTGCTTTCCTTTATATGGAATTTTATCTTTCACCATCAGAATTGACTCTACACTACGCTTTGAGATCTATTATCCACATGCTTCTTTCTCTCCTCTTCTTGTAGAAGTATACCTAACAAATTCTCAAAAGAAGGTGTATTTTCTCTTGCAGCCAAACCAGTAATGAAAACTTGATAGTCACTAACCATTCCATTTAAAGTAATTATTACTAGATCATTACTAGATACTTTTTTCACTAACATCAACTAGCTTATCCCTCAATTCCTTAACTCTTGATATTAATTTACTAACACTTCCATTTAATCCCATTTTGATAGACAATAATTTTCTCTTTAAAAAAAAAATCTATTTGAGCTTATAATCTCATGCAAACCTTTCAAAGCTGACCATGTACCACTAGAGGTAGTAATGTCTCTTATGTGAAGGATAACTAAGTTTTTTATTGACATGTGCAAGAGAATCTTGGCTACTAATTCTCTTTTCTCTCAATCTTGGACAACAACTAGTGTTCTTATAGGTGATGTAGGCTTGGCCTCTCTTCCATTTACAATGACCCAAACATTATGCTTCTCCACTAGAGTTTGCATCTTAAACTTCCAATTAACATAATTGGTAGCATCTAACTTATTTGATTTAGTTAGATAAGAATCTAGAAGATTGGCCACAATAAGAGAAAACTAACAAGAAATGTTTACCAAAAAAAAAATTATTACACTTGAGAGTACTGTCACAATGAGTGCTCAATTAATATATGTGATACCATCTAACTTATTTAATTTAGTTAGATAAGAATCTATAAGATTGGCCATACTAAGAGAAAGCTAACAATAAATTTTTACCAAAAAATAAAATTCTTACACTTGAGAGTATTGTCACAATGAGTACTCTTTCCCAATATCACCAATTAGATTAGCACACTAGCTGATACAACTTGCAATAGCTCCTTCTGTTGCAAACATATTGCATCTTCAACACTCTAAAGAATTTTGAAAACACCACCAAATGAATCTTATACTTGGCTTTGATGCCATATTAAAATAGAGAAATTATACAACTGAAAAACATATTAAAAAGAAAATGGAGAAGAAAGAAACTTGCAACTTGATTTTATTGAACAATAGACGCCATATATACAATAGATTGACCCATCAACATTTCTAAATGACTGGAAAATAGATTGACAATAAACTACTTCATGATTGACAACACACACATGAAATTGGATTTAAGAGCTAGATCTGTAATTAGTAATTTTTTCTAACTAGACTCTTGTTGCCAACAACTCAAACTTGAGTTTCCACATGTTTAGCTAAGATTATTCATTATTCTAACATTTTGATTGAGCAGCAAGAGGAAATATGGGGCCTTCAAGAATAGTGGTTATAGGTGGGGACTCAAAAAGTGAAGTTGTGGCTATAATAGTGGAAAGAATCATGAATGAAATGAATAATGTAGCAAAAGCACATGTAGCTCTAGTGGTAGTAAGATTTGGAAGGAGGTCAAAGGCTATAATAATACATGTGAAGGGGATTCTAAAATAATAGTGCAAGCAATACAAGTAGATAATATCAGGGCATTGTTGGAAACTACAATTGGAACAATTGTTATGTTGTCATTGATGTCAAGCCTTACTATAAATATATTTTGTAATAGTGTAGATTTTCATATTATTTGATTGGTGAAGAGGATTTGAAAAGAGAGATAACAAGATTGAACTAGTAAAGTAGTTGAGTAAAGGGGAGTATGTATGATGGCACTACAAAGGGCACTTGATCAATTAGTATTTGACAAGATAATGTGTTTTTTGGTTATTTTATTAAGTCAAGAAGAAAGATGAGTTGAAGTGTAGAAGTGGTTATTGATACAAGTCAAGAAGTTGAGTAAAACATGAGTTTGACCAAGTGAAAGGTTACTAGGTCAATGGAGATGTTAATGTTGGAATTATTTAGAATAACTTTGTGGGGGGGGGGGGGGGGATCACTTATCCAAGGTCCAAATGTACAAATAAAACTTTTCACAACTTAGTGAACCCATATCCATAAAACTTTAATATGCATGCATCCATTTGATCATACAATGCTTAAACTTTGTAGGTTACTGTCCTAGCTCAAAATAACTTTGTAGAAATATAAACATGAAACATAACAGATTCAATAACACATTTGACACATGGATTTTATGTGCAAACCCAATTTGGGAAAAACCACTAGTAACATGCTACTAATTCTCACTCTTCTAAAGTGATGCCTTGTGAAAGGCCAACCCTATTAAAAGTTACAACACACACTGTTAAATGTGACCTACTTAGAGGATTTCAATCACCCTCTTAGGAGTGAGCCTTGTTAGAGGACTTTAGATCATTCACTTGGAATGATACCCAATTAAAGGATTTACAAATGACTATTAGGTCAACCTTAATCCAAAGGATTTACCCTAGACTAATATAATAATTACAAAGTAACAGTAAGGCTTGATCTGATAACACATTACAACTCACTTGCAGATTATAGGTCTTTGTTTTAATCCTCCATTATGCTTGACTTTCACACACTTCAACTCTAATGGCTTGTTCACCCTTCAAGCATTCATACTCTTAAGCCTTCTTTCTTTGCTTGCCAATAATAGTCTCTTCTGTTTAGTCAATAAATAAAGAAATACCCTAGACTCCTTTTCTTCCTTAGGTTCTCACACATGACAACCTTTTCTTCTGACCAACTCTCTCTATAAATAGAGATTCAAGATATTTTGTCATTCAACCTCAATCATCCATTTTAGGGTTAGGTAGGATTAGTTAGGATACAATGAATCAATCCACTTTTCTATTTGGTTCCTCTAGAAACTTCTCCCTCAATTATCTTTGAATTCACCTCAAAATGGTTTACCTTGAATTTTGTGCCACTAGCTCATCATAGTTATCTTCCACACACTTCACACAATTTAAGAAAATAAAATTGTCAGCTCATATTTCTCATTTCTATGATTTAACATGAATACTGGTACTCAACATCAATATGTTGTCACTTGGCTTCCATATTGTTCTTCCACTCATCATCCACTGGTTAACTCGACAAACACTAAAGTTTACTTGTGCTCGACATCAACTAAAATTTACTCAGCTTACACTAAGTTCACTTGACATACACTAAAACTTCATTTTTCTCAGCTCCAACTAATTTTCTGCTTGGCTTGCACTAACCTTGCTCAACACCTATTGTCCACTCGGTCAAGCTTGGCAGACTCAATTCTTCTTGTTTGTCTAGACTTAATCAATGTATCCAACCTTTGCAGCCTCAAGTAGATAATAAATACACTATATCATCATTGTCTTAATTGATCTTTGTACTCCTTTTTCATACCATAACTCAACCTTTCCTCTAGGTGCTCTTGTTATCATATTTGATCAAAACCTCATCATCAATCAAACAAATGATAGTACTCAAATCAACTAGGCAGTTGTCTTACCAAAAAGTAGCAGATTTTTCATTAATAACAAAACAATAATTGAAACATTACAATGTCATATCAATAGTTAAGCATTACCAAGCAAAAGATTAAGAAACTTAAGTGAAGGATTTGATAAAAACAAATTCAAATATCTCATAGAACACCTACATGAAAGAACCTATCACAGAGAAGCAAAAGACAAGAGAAGGCAAGGGTTTGGCTTTGAAATATGAAAAAATATGTTATCAGACAAAACGAATAATTAAAATATACAATGGATCAATCCTTATAGAAGGAGAGCATAAAACCTAAAAGGGAAACCCTAAAAGATAAATGACATTTAATAATCAATATTTAATTATTAAATAGAAATGCATATGCATAAAGTAAAATATTAAGTAGGGAGTAAATGTAATTTAATAAATATAATTAAGTTAATCTTTTATTCTAACACCCCTCCCTCCCTCCCACTTAAGATGAGAAACAATGTAAGAAAAAGAAAAGAAAATATAATGTTCAAAGCATAAATGGGTCCTAGAACCATAGCCTAATGAGGTACCCAACACAACCCTCTAAAAAATGGAGAAATAGGGAAAACCATGTGAGAAAAATCCTACTCCAAAAAGAGATAAAATAAAGCTAAAACAAAAGAAGAAAGGATTCATTAGTGAGACCCCCCAAGGACAACTTCTGTCACCCTAAGTATAGAACATAGTTGAAGATACCGTAGGGATGCAAAAGCTTTAGTGAAGATATCTGCAACCTACTCAGTAGTGGGAATATACTCCTATTGGAAATGAGAATAGAGTAACTGAGAGGGGGAGGGGGTGAATCAGTTACTACAAAACTTTCCACAGTCCCTAAGATGTCTGAATATACCCTAGATCTGATTAATATAAAATGCTGAAACTTGATAATGCAGCAAATGATAAATATTAAGAACTGATCTGTCATCATGCACAAAGCAATTCAGCAATTAAGAACACAAGAGACACCAGTTTTAACATGGAAACCCAATATGGAAAAAACCACCAATGTAACTAGATACTGTTTTTCACTCTTCTGAAGTGAGCCTTGTTAGGAGCCAACCCTGTTAAAGGTTACAAAAACACACTGTTAGGTGTGACCCTGCTAAAGGATTTAATCACCCTGTTAGGAGTGGCCTTTCTAGAGGTCTTTAGAATAATTCAACTGAACTGTCAACTTGTTAGAGGATTTATTGAATGGCTATTAAACCAACTCTATTAAGAGATTTTGAATTCACTGTTACAATGGTTAAAAAGCAACAATGAAGTGACCTGATATAATGTGCAACTTATCTTTTCTGATTACAGATCTCTGTTATGCTTGACTGGATCCTTACTGATCAAATACAACTTTACAACTTCTTCAACACATCTGATCCTTCATCAGACTTTGCTCAACATTCACCTTTTCATTTCATACTATAATTCGCATTCATAACTTCTTTTTCACAATCACACACACCTTTTAATTCATAACTTGAATGACCATATATACCTTTTAGATTATCTTAGTCGACTCAAATCATTGACTAAACAAACAATTACAATAGTCGGCTAGAAGTAATTAATTAGCAAATCCCTATACTAGCCGACCCTGCACGGTGAACTTTGTTCAGAAAATAATTCCTGTGTTAACTGACTAAGCTCGGTTAATACAATGAACTTCGTGACAATCCTTCAATCGCCGGGAGAACTTGGTAGGTACTGAGTTTCCTGAGATAACCGAGTGAGCTTGGTGGAAGCTACCCTTTGGAGACCAAGTGAAGCTTGGTTAACACTAACTTCTCCATGATTCCTTTGATGACCGAGTGAGCTCGATGGAAACTAACCTTTGGAGATCGAGTGAAGCTCGGTTAACACTGACTTCCACATTTCCTTCATTGACCGAGTGAGCTCGGTGAACACTGTCTTTCACCTTTCCTTTGTTGACTAAGTTAGCTCGGTTAACACTGTCTTCCACATTTCCTTTGATGATTGAGTGAGCTCGGTTGGCATTGTAGATTGCATTGCAGACTGTCTGAGCTCAGTGAACTTGAGACTAATGACTGATATGACATTTGTGTGACATCAAGGACAACATTATCTAACAATCTCCCTCTTTGGCATTGATGGAAACACAACATGTCATAACAAAATGAAATTTTGAAAACAAGTCCAACAAGATAACAGACTTCTCCCTCCTTCAATAATCTCCCTCTGTTAAGGGACTTCATGGAAAACTTTTCAAATCTCACAAATTTCAGAAGGATATGATAGTAAATCTCTCCCTCTTTGACAACACATGCCAAAGACAACAAAAGTTAAGTGAATTGTAATGTACCTTTAGTACTGATTCATATGCAATGATTTCTATTAAATTGCATCAACAGATAGATCTTCAATCTTGTATGCATTGATGCATTACTAGAACTTATTTTTAGTGGACTTCAGATAGGGGAATGACCCCTAACTTACCTCTGAGATACAAAAATGCATCCTTAGGTAAAGGCTTTGTGAATATGTCAGCAATTTGTTCCTTTGTATGGACATATTCCAATTTGATTTCCTTGTCTTGCACCAATTCTCTGACAAAATGATATTTTATTGCAATATGCTTGGTCTTGGAATGCATTACTGGATTCTTAGATATGTTGATTGCACTAGTATTGTCACAGAACATGACAACTGCTTCTTTGATTTCCATCTTCATTCTTTGCAATAATTGCTTAAACCAAATAATATTTGAACAGTTTACTGCTGCAGCAACATACTCTGCCTCTGTTGTAGATTGGGATGTACAATTATGCTTTTTGCTTGTCCAAGAAACCAATCTTTTTCCAAGAAAGAATGCTCCTTCACTTGTGCTTTTTCTGTCATCAAGGTTTCCTGCCCAATCAGCATTAGTAAACACTTTCAAATCCAAATTACCTCCAAATTTGTACCATAAGCCATAATCTTCAATTCCTTTCAAATATCTCATTATTCTTTTGATTGCCATCAGGTGAGTTTCTCTTGGCTTTGCTGAAAATCTTGCAACAATACCAACTACAAGGGCAATATCTGGCCTGGTATGAACTATGTATTGCAACTTTCCAATCATAGATCTATACAATGTTTGATCTACCTCTTTGGATTCATCATCTTTGGTAAGTTTCAATTCAGTACACATAGGAGTTCCAATAGGTTTACAGTCCTCCATACCAAACTTTTTCAATATCTCCTTGATGTATTTTGATTGAGTGATGTAGATGCCATTCTTATTTTGTTAAATTTGAAGACCAACAAAGAATTTTATTTCACCAAACATAGACATTTCAAATTCCTTGTTCATTTGTTCTGAAAATTCTTTGCAAAGATCATCATGCCTTGTGAAAACAGTATCATCTACAAATATTTCTGCCAAGACAATCTTATTATCTGGTCCTTCCTTTATATACAAGCTACTATTATCATTAGTTCTTTGAAAACCAATCTGAATAAGATAGTTATGCAATCTTTCATACCATGCTTTAGGGGCTTGTTTCAGACCATACAATGCCTTGTGTAATTTGCAGACCATGTTCTTTTTATTTGGATCAACAAAACCTTCAGGTTGTTCAATGTAAACCTCTTCATCCAGTATTCCATTAAGGAATGCTGACTTGACATCCATTTGATAAACTTTGAATCCTTTGTGAGCAACATATGCAAGTAAGGTTCTGACTCCTTCCAATCTGGCAACAGGAGCAAAGGTTTCTCCATAATCTATGCCTTCTTCTTGAGAGTATCCTTTGCATACCAATCTGGCTTTGTTTCTGGATACCTTACCATCTTCAGTCAACTTGTTTCTGAATACCCACTTGGTTCCAATTACATTCTTATTTTTAGGCCTGGGTACAAGAGTCCATGTCTTGTTCTTCTCTATCTGTTCTATTTCCTTGTTCATTGCCTCAATCCAACTATCATTTGCCAATGCATCTTTAATGCTTCTAGGTTCAAAATCAGCAAGTAAACAAGTATTTTTCAGCTTGCTTCTTGTCAAGGTTCCTTCAGATTTGTCTCCAATAATCTGATCTGGTGCATGATGTCTTCTGACATATTTAGCTAATACAGGTTCTTTTCCTCTTGAATGAGTTTCATTTCTATCTCCTTGTGCTTCAATTTCATGTTCAGGCTGTTTTGGCTTGGTAAGAATTGGCTCGAGCGCTTCAGACTCGGTAGACACTTGCTCGGTAATGTTTGAATGTTGTTGTGGCTCGGTTTGAACTTTTTGCAACTCGGTTACTGATGACTCAAGAGTTGAGGATTCTTGAGTGAACGGTATGCTTGGTATAGTATCTGGTTCAATGTAAACAAATCTTCTATAATCTTCAGGTACCTTTTTGCTTTCTTCTTCAGATTTGTTTGCAAACTCATCAACTTTCACATGTGTACTTTCTATGACTTTGTGAGTGGATAAAATTAAACATCTATATGCTTTGCTTTTGCAAGAATATCCTAAAAATATTCCTTCATCACCTTTTACATCAAATTTTCCTTTTCTAGATTCTTTCAAAATATAACATTTGCTTCCAAATACTTTTAGATAACTTACATTGGGTTTGTAGCCATACCATAATTCATAGGGAGTTTTGAATGAGTCCTTCTTCAACTGTACTCGGTTTAAGGTATGAACTGCAGTGCTGATGGCTTCCTTCCAGTATTTGATAGCAATGTTCTTTTCTATCATCAGGGTTATTGCACAATCCATGATAGATCTATTTCTTCTTTCAGCTATTCCATTTTGTTCAGGAGTTCCTAGTGCTGAGACCTGTCTTTAAATACCCTTTTCAATGCAGAAGTTGTTGAATTCATGTGAGATGAATTCACCACCTCTATCTGACCTTAAGAATTTTAGTCTTTTTCTTGTTTCTTTTTCTACTCTTGCCAAATACCATTTGAATTTCTCAAATGCTTTTGATTTATTCCTTAGATACATGACAGTCATCATTCTTGAGTAGTCGTCAACAAAAAGAATGAAAAACTTTTCTCCAGTATAGCTTTCTATTCCAATGGGCCCACATAAATTAGTATGCACAATTTCTAATATATCTTTAGACTGATAGTTCTTACTTTTAAAATTAGTCTTTCCCATTTTACCAATCTGACAATTCTTGCATAGACCAACCTCAGGTTTCTTAATGTTAAGAATGCCTCTTACTTTCTTGAATTTGCTTATTTTTACTAGATTATCAAAATTGACATGACACAACCTTTTATGCCATAACCAACTTTATTCAATTTGAGCAATAAAACATGAGCATTCACCAAGTTCTAGATAGAACAAGTTACCTTTAGTTTGGGTGCCAGATCCTATTAGCTTTCCTTGCTCATTCAATAGTCTTGCCTTTCCATGCATGAATTCCACCTTGAATCCAGTATTGAGTAACTGTGCCACACTTAGCAAATTATGTTTAAGACCTTCAACCCAATAGGCATTATTACATACAAGTTCTTTGGTTAGACAGATTCTTCCTCTTCCTTTTATGAAACGAGGTTCATTATTACCAAACCTTACACTGCCACCATCATAGTCTTCAAGTTGATCAAACTTAGTTTTATCACCAGTCATATGATGTGAGAAACCACTGTCTATAATCCATGTATCATTCTTACTTATATGAGAAACAAGTGCTATTTTATCTTCCTCATCACTGTCAGAATCATCTTTAACGACAATATAAACAATTTCATCCTCACTATTATCAGAATCTTTAGAATTTTCAGCCATGAAGCATGATTTCTTACCTTTGTTCTTGGGTGATTTGAAGTCTTTCTTGCCATTCCATTTGTAATCTTTCTTTTCATCATTGTTTCAATGTTCTTGGAGGCTGGAACATAGTTGTTAAAGTTATCTAGTTCAAATGCAGTTAGTCTTCCAACTATGGCCTCAAGATTTATCTGATGATTTGCTTCACACCTTCTTTCCTGAATTGCAGAAACTCTGATTGCATAAACGGGAAGCAAGGTTTTGAGAACTTTGCTTATAATTGTTTCTCCTTTGATATCACCTCCAGATGCTTTGATTGCACTCACACATGCTTTAACTCTTTCAACATACTTTGCAATATTTTCATCCTCTCTCATCCTCATTTGATCAAATTGTCCTCTTAGACTTTTTTCTTTTGCTCTTCTCACATTATCATCTCCTCAATAGATCTCTTTTAGCTTGTTCCACATCTCAAAGGTAGTTTTGCAGTCCTTAATGTCATCAAATTCTTCATAACTGAGAGCGGATGCTATGTCTATCATCATATTGTTGTGAGTCTTCTTTTTAGCAATGTCATTGACAGACAATGTGCCAGAAGGTTCTTCATATTTTTCTTCAAGGTATTTCAGTCCAGTATCACCAACAGTAGCTAGATGAAGTCTCATCAATCCTTGCCATGCGGAGAAGTTATCTCTGTTGAGTTTTGGAATTTCTCTTTTGTAAGACATCTTGATCTTTGGCTTAGATCCTTGTAATCTTTTCTTGCAAGCACCAAAAGCTCTGATACCAATTGTTGGAAATGAGAATAGAGTAACTGAGAGGGGGAGGGGGTGAATCAATTACTACAAAACTTTCCACAGTCCCTAAGATTTCTGAATATACCCTAGATCTGATTAATATAAAATGCTAAAACTTGATAATGCAGCAAATGATAAATATTAAGAACTGATATGTTATCATGCACAAAGCAATTCAGCAATTAAGAACACAAGAGACACCAGTTTTAATGTGGAAACCCAATATGGGAAAAACCACCAATGTAAATAGATATTGTTTTTCACTCTTTTGAAGTAAGCCCTGTTAGGAGCCAACCCTGTTAAAGGTTACAAAAACACACCGTTAGGTGTGACCCTGTTAAAAGATTTAATCACCCTGTTAGGAGTGGCCTTGCTAGAGGTCTTTAGAACAATTCAACTGAATTGTCACCTTGTTAGAGGATTTATTGAATGGTTGTTAAACCAACTCTATTAAAAGATTTTGAATTCATTGTTACAATGGTTAGAAAGCAACAATGAAGTGACCTGATATAATGTGCAACTTATCTTTGCTGATTACAGATCTCTGTCATGCTTGACTGGATCCTTACTGATCAAATACAACTTTACAACTTCTTCAACACATCTGATCCTTCATTAGACTTTGCTCAACATTCGCCTTTTCATTTCATACTATAATTCGTATTCATAACTTCTTTTTCACAATCACACACACCTTTTAATTCATAACTTGAATGACCATATATACCTTTTAGATTATCTTAGTCGGCTCAAATCACTGACTAAACAAACAATTACAACAGTTGGCTAGAAGTAATTAATTAGCAAATCCCTATACTGGCTGACCCTGCACGGTGAACTTTGTTCAGAAAATAATTCCTGTGTTAACCAACTGAGCTCGGTTAATATAGCAAACTTCGTGACAATCCTTCAATCGCCGGGAGAACTCGGTAAGTACTGAGTTTCCTGAGATAACCAAGTGAGCTCGGTGGAAGCTACCCTTTGGAGACCGAGTGAAGCTCAGTTAACACTGACTTCTCCATGATTCTTTTGATGACCGAGTGAGCTCGGTGGAAACTACCCTTTGGAGACCGAGTGAAGCTCGGTTAACACTGACTTCCACATTTCCTTCGTTGACCGAGTGAGCTCTGTGAACACTGTCTTTCACCTTTCCTTTGTTGACTAAGTTAGCTCGGTTAACACTGTCTTCCACATTTCCTTCGATGACCGAGTGAGCTCAATTGGCACTATAGATTGCATTGCAGACTGTCTAAGCTCGGTGAACTTGAGACTAATGACTGATATGACATTTGTGTGACATCAAGGACAACATTATCCAACAACTCCAAGCTAAGAGATTTATCTTGAATCAAATGCTTGATGAAGTGAATATGAATCTCAATGTTCTTGATTCATTGATTCTCAACTGGGTTGTGAGAAATGTATATATCACTTTGATTGTAACACCAAAGAAAGGTGGAACTATCATGGAGAAAACCAAAATCTGTCATCAACTGTCAAAGCCATAAAACCTCCTGACTAGCTAGCACAACTACCATATATTATACCTTTTTAGATGATAATTCATGAGCATGTTGCTTCTTGTAAGACCATGTGATAGGACTAGAAACAAGATAAAAAACAAAGCTAGAAGTAGACTTTGGATCATCAATATCACTAGCCAAATCTGAGTTTGTATAACCAACAATGTGAGGATCCCCTAATGTATAGTAAATTTCATAACATACAGTACCCAAAATGTACCTCAAAATATGTTTGGTAGCTTTCTAATGACTCATGAGGATCATGTTAGGATTAAACCATAGACATAAATAACAATTACATGCAAATATAACCAATATCAAAAAATAATAGATCACACAAAAAAGAGCACAAGACACCAAAATTTAACATGGTTCACCCAAACCTAGGCTACACCCACCAAATAACATGTCCAATATTTTTATGATCTAGTGATTACAACCTGATTATAATCTATAATCCCTTACAACTCAATATCGTTGCAAGAACCAATCTTTGCATCACCTTATAAAACAATCCCTAACCCTAAGCCCTTTTATGCAAGTATTTTTACCACTTTAGAGTTATAATTAATAATTACATGTTAGCCTAAAATCTCAATAATCAGTCACTGCAAACTAACAATCTCTCACTTGGGGACTGATCAAGCTCCACACTAAACAAAAATCTCTCGCTTGGAGACTGATCTTGTAGCTATGCTACTGCTCCATGAGGCTCCCATTGGATCAAACCACCCTGGACTCTGCTGTTCTTTTATTCATGTTCAGTCTAGAAGACCAACCAAAGCTAGAGAGGAGGTCAACTTCTCCCTTATAACTACCTTTGTAAACATATCTACTAGATTGCCATTTGTATGTATCTTGTCCAACTTTAATTTTCCATCCTCCAAAACTGATTGAATGAAATGGTACCATAACTATATGTGTTTGGTCTTTGAATGCAGAGTTGAATTCTTTGTAAGATGAATGGCACTCTGACTATCTGTAAACAAATAATTATCCTTCTGAGGGTGTCCCAATTCTTTTAAGAAGAACTAAAGCCATATCATCTTATTGGCTACCTCTGTAGTAGCTACATACTCTGCCTCTATAGTGGATAAAGCATTAACCTTCTGTAACCTAGAAACCTAGCTCACGGCTGCCCCACCAACAGTAAAGACATAACCTATAGTACTCTGCCTGGTATCAATATCCTCTACCAAATCTAAGTCAACATAGCCCTGTAAATTAGTAGTAGAGCCCCCAAAGTGTAAACACTTATTGGATGTTCCTCTTAGACATCTGAGAATCCATTTAATTGCATTCCAATGCTCAATTCTTGGATGACTCATATACCTGCTGACAACTCCCACTACATGTGCAATATCTAGCCTGGTACATACCATAGCATACATCAAGCTTCCTATAGCTGAAGCATAGGGTGTCTTGGACATCTTATCCTCCTCTTCTTATGTCTTGGGACACATCTCCTTAGTCAACTTCAAATGACCAGGTAAAGGTGTGCCGATGGCTTTAGCATTCTCCATAGAGAAACATTGCAACACCTTCGCAACATAATTAGCTTGAGATAGTGTCAATTTTCCATTCTTCCTATCTCTGCAAATCTTCATACCAAGGATTTGTTTTGCTGCCCCTGAATCTTTCATAGAAAATACATGTGCTAACTGGCATTTCAACCCCTTAATATGATCCATGTTAGACCCAGCTACAAGCATATCATCAACATATAAACATAAAATAATGTATCTATCATCATCCAACCTCTTAAAATAGACACAATGATTTGAATGACACCTATTGTATCCATGCTCATGCATAAAACTATCAAATTTCAGATAACATCGCCGAGGTGCTTGCTTCAAGCCATATAAACTTTTCTTCAATTTGCACACTAAGTTCTCCTTACCTTTGACCTTAAATCCCCATGGCTGAGCCATATATATCTTTTCATCCAAATCACCATGAAGGAAGGCTATTTTAACATCAAGCTACTCCAAATGCAAATCTTTAGTAGCCACAAGACTTAAAATAGTATAGATAGAAGTCATTTTAACAATAGGAGAAAATATCTCATCAAAATTGATTCTTTTTTTCTGGGAAAATCCTTTTAAAACTAACTTGGCTTTAAAATATTTTCTTACCTCCTTCCTCTTCTTTTAACCTATAAACCCACTTATTTTGTAAAGCTCTTTTACGTACAGGCAACTTGCATAAATCCCATGTCTTATTCTTTAGCAAAGAATCCATTTCATCTTTCATTGCAGGCTCCCACTGAATCTTAATATCTACCTACACAACTTCATCATAACATTCAGGTTCACCAGCATCAGTAAGTAAAATAGAATACAAAGAGGGAGAAAATCTTTTTGGAGGTCTAATTTTCCTTGTTGACCATCTAACATTCACTAGTGTATGTGGTATTTTTTGTTGTGGTTATTGCACATCATGAGGAATGGCTGAAACATCATCATTTGGAGTATCATCCAAAACTACATAATCATCTTCTTTCTTCTCATGTTGCTACATTAGATCTTTGTACAACACTTTCTCATTGAATATGACATCCCTACTTCTTACAATTTTATGATTTTCAAAATCTCAAAGCCTATAACCAAATTTATTAATGCCATATCCAAAAAATACACATTTCTTTGACTTAGCTTCCAGCTTGGTTCTATTTTTAGAATCTATGCGAGCAAAAGATTCACAACCGAAGGTTTTGAGAAAATAATAACTCACCTTCTTACCAGTCCATGCTTCCTCTAGAATACTACAACCCAAAGGAGTAGAGGGACCTCTATTAATCAAATATACAATAGTATTGATAGCCTTTGTCCACATGTGTAAGGGCAACCCAACATGCAACCTCATGCTCCTTGCACGTTCCATTATAGTCCTGTTCATGTGTTCAACCACTCCATTTTCCTATGGAGTCCTTGGAACAATTTTCTATCTACAAATACCATTAGCAAAGCTTCAAATTCATGACTACAATACTCACTGCCATTATCAGATTTGAGACATTTTAATTTTTTACCAGTCTCATTTTCAACCAAGCATTTCCATTTCTTAAAAGTTTGAAATACATCAAATTTTTGTCTAAGGAAATAAACCCATACTTTTCTAGTTGTTTCATCAATGAATTTAACATAGTAATGACAACCACCAAGGGAAGATACCCGAGCTAGTCCCCATACATTTGTATGCACAAGCTCTAATTTCTCTTTTTTATTTTCCTTCCTAGTCTTCGCAAAACTCACTCTCTTTTATTTTCCATACACAAAACTTTCACATAAATCCATATTAACACATTTTAGACCTAGTAAAACTTTCTTTGAATGAAGTACTTTCATACTTTTCTCACTCATGTGCCCAAGTCTGTTGTGCCACAGTGTTGTATCTGAATCTACAATAGCTATTTGTTCTCCTTGGTCAACTGCAACAATTGTTCCTGAACATTCATTTTCTCTGAAACAATTAAAGTAGAAGGAATAGTATGACTTGTACAAAGATATAAGGTGCCTACTTTCACACCTTTTTCTACTACAAGGGAACTTTTTGAAACCTTCCAATTTTTATCATTCAAAGTAACTACACAACCCTCATCACTGAGTTGTTGTGCTGAAATTAAATTCCTACTCAGCCTTAGAACATGTCTTACTTCATGTAGTAGCAAATGATTCCCATTCTGAAACTTAATCTTAATTTTTCTCTTTCCAACAATTTGACAAGATTCATTATCCTCCAAATAAACAAGTCCAAAATCCCCCTGGACATAATCAATGAAATAACCTCTATGAGGTATAACATGAAATGAAGCACCAAAATCTAAAACCCATGAATCATCAACATTTTCTAAAGATAGAAGCAAAGCATCCTCTTCAAATTTGTTACTTACCACATTTGCTTCCTTATCTCCATCTGGTTTATCTCCTTCATATTTCTTTTGATTCCAACAATCTTTCTTTTTATGCCCTGGTTTCCCACAATACCAGTAGTCGTTCGGTCCTCTCAATTAAGACCTCCTCTTCTTTGAATTTCCTCTTGATTTCCCACGATTTTTGAGATTACTTCCTCTCTCAATCATTTTACCTTTGCTTTGTGAGTTCAAAGCACTTCTTGATGTAGATCCACCTGAGGTTTTCCTATGAGTTTCCTCACTCAAAACAACATCGATCACGTCATCATATTTTAGGGTACTAGATCCAGGAACAAAATTACTCACAACCATTACCAAGCCATTCCAACTTTTAGGCAAAGAACACAAAATCAAGAGAGCCCTAATTTCTTCATCAAAATTGATACCCATAGAAGATAACTGACTAGTAATAGTATTAAACTCACATAAATGATCTGCAATAGATCCACCTTCTACCATTTTCATATTAAATAAACACTTCATGAGAAATACCTTGTTTGAAGTGGAGGGCTTTTCATACAATTTTGCTAGGGTTTGCATCAATTCTTCTGTCATCTTTGCTTTTGTAATATGAAATGCTACTATTGGTGCTAGGCATAATTGAATGCTTCCAAGTGCCTTTTTGTCTAAAAGATCCCATTCATCATTTGACATAGACCCTTGATTCTTGGTTTTTCCTTCCAACGACTTCCATAAATTCTTCTGATACATATAGTCTTCCATTTGCATCGTCCATAACTGAAAGTTCTACCCATTAAACCTGTCAACCCTCAACTTACCCTCATTTGTCATTGCTCCCATTCAACCGTGAAACTTTCCTACAAAGAATAACTAAAAAAAAACTCACTCTGATATCAATTGTTAGGATTAAACCACAAACATAAATAACAATTACATGCAAATATAACTAATATTAGAAATAGTAGATCACATATAAAAGAACACAAGACACCAAGATTTAACATGGTTCACCCAATCCTTGGGCTAAGTCCACCAAATAACAACTTCAATAATTTTATGATCTAGTGATTACAACCTGATTACAATCCATAATCCCTTACAGCTCAATATCGCTGCAAGAACCAATTTTCACATCACCTTGTAAAAAAATCCCTAACCCTAAGCCTTTTTATATAAGTATTTTTAACGCTTTAGGGTTATAATTAATAATTACACGTTGACCCAAAATCTTGATAAAATTGGGCTAATTTTTTTTCCTGGGGTGATGCCTTGAGCCCCAAAGAATTTATGAAGTATGTATAGTACTTTCCTGATTAGTCACCACAGACTAATGGATCATGTGAGAATCTAGAGACAAGGCCAACCATAAAGGAAAAATTACGACGTGTGTGCATCAAGTACAAAAAACTACCCACAAGTTGTCTATATAAAGTGGAATTCACTATAGGAGTGGAGAAAGTAGTAGATAAAACAACACTTGACTGAAAAGGTGTGGAAGAAATCTTACAATCAAGCATGTTGAATATGTGAAACTTATCAAAAGCATACTTCTATTGGAATATGGCCATCCCGTCTGAAGACTATATAACCTTTAGGCCCGAAAAATAGTGAAAAAGTCCAAGGTTTGTTATCTCAAATTGCTCTCTCAAAGCTCACTGAACACTCTAAATGATAGAGGGTAAGCTACCTATAATAATGATATCATCAACATATAGCACAAGTATCAATAGATCAGCCCCATGACATTGAATGTATATTGTAGGATAAAAATGACAGTGTGTGAAGTTTGATGCAATCAAGAAGGAATCTTCGTTCTCTTACCAAGCTCGAGGGGCTTATTTGAGACCATACAAGGACCTATGAAGTTTATACACCATAGAAGAGTCATGCTCAAAATTTTTGAACTCTTGTTTTGCACGATGCTTAATGGCAGGAATCCTTTCAAACTCCTCACTTGAAAAGATGATCTACGATCAACTCTAAGGTTTTGGGTGATCTTGTGACCTACTGGAATCCGCTCAATTGAAGATAAATGTATTTTTTCACAAAGAGGCCTTTGCTAGTTCAAACCAATTTCAGATAAGATAATCAATCTACTTACTATTTCAAAATTAACCACAAAAAGAGATATATTTTTAATATTTTCTATTTTAAAAATGAATGCAATCTAACAATGCAACTATATGAATTCCTAAATTAACCAACTATTTGTAAAAGAAAATAACAAAGATAGGGCAACAAGAAATTTAAGAAAATGACTTGAAAAATAAATTCCTAATAAACATAAGCCATGGAAACAACATGTTTGCAAATTAAGCCTTTGAAAAGATCAGTAGGTAACGAATGAAAATAGGAGCAACACTTCCTTAATTCCACTAATGCAATTGTCGATGGGAGTTCAATAACCATAACTCTTTTTGGTTCTCATCTTTTTGGTTCCTACTATGATTATACTATTTCATCATGTGAAGACTTTAAAGATGTAAAGATTCGTTGAAATCCTTGGGTTGAGAAATATGATAATGAAAAATATAGAAAGTTGTATGCTCCTTATGTCTAGACAAGGGAACAATGTGTAAAATTCTTACAATTAATGTCTTAGATTCAATTTCTTATGAGATATGTGAATAGTAGCATCAAAAGTCAAAATGACATTAATAGCTTAAGATTCCTCAAGACTCATGACTATCATGTCATAATTGAGAATATTTTTTGTGGGAAATATAACAAGACTGGAAAAGTGACCAATATTGGAAATTATAAGGTTGGTCCTTATAGTAAAGAGAATAAGTTTACATGTATTATATTCTGCAAACTTTGATAGTTTGAGGAAGGAGGTTGTTGAAGTCCTCTATCTATTGGAAAAATAATTTCCACCAACAATCTTTAACATTTCTATGCATCTTTTGATACATCTAGAAAATGAGCTAGAGTATTGTGGTCTAGTATGATCAAGATGGATGTATCCTATAGAATGATATATGAAGGTTTTGAAAAAAAAAAAATTGTACTAGGGAAAAACTAGAGGGCAACATGTCTGAGGGATATTCAATGCAAGGGGCCATGGGTTTTTGTATATAATACATGAAAAATTATAAAAAATGCCAATTGACATATGTGGGATGATAATGAAGATGAGAGAGTTGCAGGTGAAGTATTAGAAGGAAGTGAGTTTTGGTTCAAGTTATCACATCAAGAAAGAAGTGCAATACACACCTTTGTTCTTCAGAACACATCTTTGTTTGATAAGTGGTACAGGCAAAAAAAAACTTAAGAATATTTTTTTTTTTAGTTGTATTTAAATATTTATGTTATTTAGCTTACTATTTGTATACCATTATTCTATGTAGAGAATACGAAGAAGACTATCAAATTTGGATGCAATGTCGACCTCAAAAGTGTAAATGTTATAGTTTGATTAGAGGCGATTCTTTTTCAAACTTTGAAGAATGGATTGCTAATGCAATCAATGATGCAAAAGAAGAAGGTGAAGATATAACAAATGAGGAAATTGAGCTCTCACAATCTTCACATATATGGGCTACGTGATTTGGTGGAATGTGGGCATATAGAAGTCATTTAAGAGTGGAAGAAAAATACGAAGGGAAGATAAATTGTGATTGTGTTGTTAGTGCTGAATATTTTCATGATATTGAAAAGAAATTTTATGTTGGACTCATTTAAGAGATTATTCAAGTGGATTTTGGTGAAAATAGTCCTATATTATTAAAATATAAGCGGATCTGACTATCCATAGTATAATTTGATGAGTATTGGTTTGTATGTGTACATACATGACATTTATTAGAAATAGATGAGCCTTATGTTTCCCCTCTTCAAATCAACCAATCATTCTTGATTGAGGATTGTAGAATCTTAGATTGGTCATATGTCATTCAAACAGATTCTTGTTCCAAATTAAAATTCATGGAAGCTGTCAATGTATTGCCTAAAGGGGATAATGTCAATTTACAAGAAATATTAGAAGATATGATGAAGACAATGAGAGACAACTTGAAAAAGATATTTTGATTACCAATGAAGAAATTGGGAGAGAGAATGTATTACATGTCACAAATGAAGATAAGGAAGAAAACCAAGTAGATACAAACTTGAGTGATGAGGATTCTGGTCTTGTTGGAAATGTTGATGATTATTGACAAGCCCTACTTTTTAATGACCTTTTTATTTAAAACTTTTACATATTGTTTAATCTCTATTTTATATTTTGAGGACACATACCTTCAAACTTCAAATGTTTTCATAATAGATATATGACATTAATGTTGCACATGTTATGGGACAAAATATTTCATGTTGAGTTTCATCTTAAACTATTATGGAAGTTAATAAACTGAACAAATTATGTTTATTTAATATTTTGGTGGAATTTGAAGATATTTTGGAGTCTTTCCCTATTTTCGTGGCATTCGAAATTATCTTAGAATCTTCATTTTTTTGATTTGTTTGATCACTGTTATAACACATGATTATTATTTATGCACCATCTACAACTTTTAGTTGAAGCCTATTGTATCTACTCTTCCTCTCCTCAAGATGTTTACTTCTTATAATTGTTTTTTTGTCCTTGGTCAATAGAAAGTTGTAGATCAATCATATAATTGGTTCCTATTTGCATATAAGTAAGCAAATTTTCTATAACTTTTTGCTAAATTTCATGTTCATGAAATATTATTTTATAATAATTTTTTTTTTCTTTCTAATTTTTATGATACTGTCTCCATTTCTATTCTGAAGGGTTATCTTTTTTTCATGTTGCTAATCTATAAATTAATATGTTTTTTGGCGTCAAAAAATGAGAGCAAAGAATACAAGGCACACACTAGAAGACAATGACCAAAACCTTACAATTCCAATAATAAATTATGAGCACGTTCATGAAGAACGAGTGGCAAGGAATAATGACTTTTTATCATGTCTTGGCCTGACAAATAGGTAACTTTTAAATCTACTATGTAGTATACTAGCATCTACTTTTAAATCTACTTTGTAGTATATTAGCATCTATTTTGTGAGCCAATCAATCATACAATTTTATTTACATTCAAATTGTAATATGATAATATCTATCCATTTTTTTCTATATGTGACACACTATATCTATCATAAGTGGTCATTTTTTAGAAAATAGTGATGCAATTTAGATCAAATAACTAACCTTAGTAAGTTATGTGATTTTTGGTGATAAATAGAAAATTTTTCCATATATTTTCTACAATGATATTTTTTTTAGCACTTCATTGAAAAGAGTATCTAATGGATGATCACATTCTTAAACATGTACCTTTTTGTCTATATCTTCCTTGGAGTTAAATTATATTTTTGTTTCTTCTTAGAATGAAGTGGGAATAGGAAGCAAGTTCACCATTAAAGATACATAATTTTATACAAGTTAGAGGAAATAAAAAGTGCTTAGTTGGCTTTGACTAGTGTTTGGAGCTGTCAAGTCTTCATTCATTTAAAACATTTTAAATTTGTCTCTAGGATTTAAGGTTTGGTTGACATTATAACTTGACCAAAGTTTAGTGCATTTGCGATGGAAAACCCATGCTAGACCAGTGGTTCCTTAGCATGACCTTTTGGTTAAAGAGTTAATCCACTTTTTATTGTTTGACATTTTCTCTCTTGTTAAAAAGTTGGACTTTATAAGTTTGGAACTTTATATTTGAAATGAACTTATCAGTCTCGGACTCAATTGATCCTAGTGAAAGACTGGTGCTTGATCTTTCATAATCAATGGCATGTGTATTTCTAGCATCAAGAATTGGAGCCTTCCATTGCATCTCAACAATACCTCCATCATAAGTTGTAGATGACATAGAACTAAATTTCATCTCTCCAAATTCTTGGATAATAAATTACCATTATCATCTTCATTCCTTTGAACCAATGAGCCTTCCCATTCTACAACTACTTAAGGTCTTGGTACTTTTTTCTTTTTTCTTTCTAATTTCAGTATGTCATGTACTTCATCCTTTGTTCATCTCTTCTCAAAATTCTACAAGCTTTATGGTTTTGGAGTAAAACCCCTTTTGGCAACTTTTTCACATTGGTAAAGTTCCAAGTATACTTTATATATATATATATATATATATATATATATATATATATATATATATATATATATATATATATATATATATATATATATATATATATATATATATATATATATACTGTAAGTCTTCTTCAATTTTTAATTCCAACCTCCGGACTTGAATATGAAGAATATGTATATATGCTAGACATTAATCTATTTGAATTGGCACAATCCCTTCCCATTCTCTTATTCTATGTATCAATACATAGGCTGGGAATTGGTACTTGTGGACATATAGATTTTAAACATTCTGAGTGATCAACAACTTTCTTCTCAGAAAATCTTTTGGAGAGAAGATTCTATTTGATTATGCTATGCTAGTGAAATCATCATTACTATTGTTTTTCTGACATTAGTCTTCCCATTATAGACACATTCCTTGTACCATATCACTCATTCTCATCCAACTATATCCCATGGAACCTATTCATCACAATAAAATGCAGTGACACAGTCATTTAAAGATGCATTTAAGATTGACATCTCTGCTTGGTATTCCAACTTAGCAAATTGATTTTAGTATAGATAATGAATATTTACAACATAGTAGAATAGAATAAATAATTTGAATTATTAAAACACCAAGAGATGAGATCATTTGAACTGGTCTATACATAATAGTATTATAAAATGTAACATGAGTTTTTAAAAAAAAAAATCTTAACAACTCCTTAACAGTGCAAGAAAATTAATAGTGCAAAGGGTGAAAAAAGGCTTCTAAATGGTAGCCCTAAATTTGCAAAAATTTAGGACTCCATCAGGTACCCCTCTAAAACTTCCACTCCAACACCTCAAATTTGGACAGATATCAATATGAACAAGTTTTTTGTATTGTTTTGACTCAATAAACTCTCAGTTATGATTTTTTGATTATGTAAGATGGATCATTGTTTGCTAGTGAGGAATGTGTTATTATAGTGTTCTATAATTTCTTATAGAATTCAATTATTGTCTTTGGGATGATATTTTAAAACATACTTGTACTCTCCACTTATTTCTTAAAGAGAACTATTTTCTATGTCTATATGTCAACTTGCACATTGAATATCTGAATGAGTTTATTGTCTAATAAAATCAAACACTCCCTATAGCATTGCCTCTTCTTTTATATATACATGATTAGTAAATATTGAATGATTAATACTCATCCAGAGGTCAAGCATGAGAAAAATAGTCAGAGATAAGTATTCTCTTCAACTGGGTTGCTACTTCTGAACTCTCCTTTAGCGATATCTTTATGTTTTTTTTTTATGTTACTAGCATCTGTTTGTAAAGGCCCCAATGGATTATGGTAATAATATTTCTAGGTTTAGACTTTTTGTCATTAATATGGTGGCTAATAAAATTAAAGAAGAAACAAGTAGTAGCAAAGGTCAGTCCATTTCAATGACAATAGAGGAGATATATATTCTTTTGGAAAAGTGTTTCCTTCAAGCATTGCATACAACTATCAAGACAAAGATCTTCCCATGCCTAGAAGAAAATTTATATTAAGAAATGACAAGAATTTTTCTCACTTTCGTGTATTATTTTAATTTGATCCATCTATTTTTTTATTACAAGTGAGTATAAAAGAGAAGAAAATGCAGAGGAAAAAAAATGAAAATGAACATAAAATGTTGGCAGCTCATAGAAGCCAACGATTAGCTAATATAGGAAAGGATGACGAGGAGATGGATATAACACATGATAATATGTGAATGGATATGATACATGAAAATGTAAAGATTGATAGAACACCCATTGATGTGTTTCCTGATATAGAACATTCTGATGAGCAACCCGATGAATGTCACAAAAAGAATCCACTTGAATATGATGAGCCACCTCATACCACAATCAGTACATCTAGAGTTTCAAATGAAATTGGCAGATCAACCATAAATATTGATGGTGTTTCAAGAGAAGATGTTCCTAATACTATTAAAAGACAAAGATTGAGCCAAAATCTATATAGATCTATAGAGAAGAAAGCATTTAAAGAAAGAGTGTTAGAAGGTAAGAAGCCATTCTTGGTTGAGGTATAAAGCAATGGTGAGCCTATTGGGTATAATTTTGCAAAGTGGGTTACTAAGTTGAGCATAAGATGTAGAGTCCATTTGGATATTTTCAAATCAAATTTTAAAGAGCAAGATTCACGAAATGTGGAATTTGTTATTAAAAAAAATGGAAAAGTTGTTTCACACTATTGGTGGAAAAATCACAAGAAAACACTACAAGAACAAGATGTGACTTCTCATGAATAATTTCATATACATTTGCTGAAAAATAATCATAGAAGGAAAAGATAATTTAGAATCCACTCTATCTTTAAAGTAGTGAGAAGCATTGAAAGAGAATATGCACTTTGAAGAATATATGACTAAGAGTAATAGAGGAAAGAGAAAGAGATAGTGTAAAGACTAAATATACATATGAAAGAGGTGGGTTGTAGGCTAAAATGGACAAAATTGGAGTAAGTGTGGATTTTTGTTAAATTTACCTTATGATATTTATTTTAATTTTATATGAGTTAAGTATTTGTTGACATTGACATTGTATTGTAAGTGGAGAATACTAATAAAGAAGCAGATGTTGAAGATGTAAGCTATATGGAAACAATAGATCCTACTAAATCCAACAACAATATCAAGTGGAAATTTAGATCATCAACAAAGATTTCATAGCCATCTGTTCAACACCCAGTAAGAGCCTCTTCAAAATATGCCAACACAAGTGAAGGGATGCAACATATAATGGACTGAGAAAGTTTCTGAGTTGAGTGCTTTAGTTTAGCCTATAGTTTGTGCATGGGATGAGCGTTTTAAATTAGGTAAGAGGTTATAATTTGTCTCTAATTTGATTAAAGTTGATTCCAATATTATATTCTTCTACTATTAACTAGATTAAATTATTATCAACTTCTATAATTTTCTATCAGTTTGATAACCAAGTTACAACTTTTTGCTTCAATTGTGCATTCTTATTTCAATGTTTCATTATGCAACTTTTTAGTTGCAAAATTCAAAGGCTTATTCTTGAGATCTTTTTCAGCTTACAAAAATTTCAAAGCTTACTTCTAAAACATCATCTAAGATGATAATTGCTAACCAATACTTCCAACAATTGATGAGCTTAACTCCAAAAATAATTAGTACAATTTGCATAAGTACTTCCACAATTGGTTTGGAATGATAATTAGTAGACAACCATGCTTTATTTACTTCAAACTCTTACTTCCACAATCTATAACCAATTTAAAAAAAAATCCAATGGTATGTTTGTTAATGATATTATTTGCACATTCTTATATCAATAATCAATTCACAACAATGGTACTTTATTCTAGAGCCATATCCTTCTAGAGCTGAAAAATATGCTTACTATGGCACAATGGTGTTTAAAACATTCTAGTATAACATTGCGACTTCATAGGACACATTTCTAGTAATATAGATTTAGTCTTCATCATGTTAGGCCCCTCTATTTAAGTAAAATCAAATTCCATCTCTCATCATGATGTATGAGTGTTGACGTAGAACCTTCAATCATGGTTGACAGGTTTATCCTTCAACATCCAACATCATAAAATATAATTAATAGATCACCATGCTTTATTTACTTCAAAATCTTACTTCCACAATCTATAACCAATTTAAAAAAATAATCCAATATTTTTGTTGTTGGGTTTTGATATTAATATAACTTCTTTCTCTGGTATCTCAATCTTCTCAACTTTACTCTTTATCATTGTTATTCACTGATCCAGAGATGGATTTTTTGCCACAAATATTCATGCATAATCTACCATATCTCATATGCTTCCACGACATAGACATGCTTTACACCTTCCCAAGCAACAAAAAATGACATAATTCCATTTCTAGCTCCCACTTCAACTACAATACTATTGATCTCATATTGGTTTTGACAAGTGAGTGTCAACACATTAAGCCATCTACTTAAATCATGCCGAACTAATAGTACATGCTAAGCACAACATGTAAATAATAGACCATGCCAAGTCATAGTGAGTGCAGAGCCACTCATGTGCCGAGTCACTCAAGTGTCGAGTCACTCAAGTGTCGAGCACATAGTATACACTGAGTGTCGAGCACATAGTATACACTGACTAACACAGGAGCCAAGTAAACAATGGATGTTGAGCAATACAGGTGCTGAGTCACAACAAAAAGATTAGTGTATGCCAAGGATCAGAGACTTCATATGCCGAGTAAATTTTTTTTGACATATTTATTTGTAAAGGCACAAACAACTATGTAAACCATTTTTGAGTCGAATTAAGATTGAATTTTGATATTTTGGAGATAAGGACAAATCTCTAGTTGGATTCCCCATGCAATTACATGCAACCAATTAGAAAATAGGAAGGATTAAGTGAAAAAATGGATGAATCTCGGTCAAAGATTCATACCTAACCCTAAGCCACCAAAGTATTCTTAAGGATGAAACCCTAAACTTTCTAAGAGTGTTGAAGGAGCGAAGAAGATAGTTTGCATACGAAAAATAGAGCATTCATGGTGACTTAAAAGTTATGAAGTGAAACTACATTGCAAAATCAATTAGAGTAGAACAAAGGATGGAGAAAAGGATACAAAAAAGAGACATCTGATCAAGAAGGATCAAGAAAACATTATTTAGAGGTGATCTGTTATCAGGAAAGAAAATGCCAATCATAGGATCTATGCTAAGACATTCTAATAGGTGATTTTAGTCAAATCTCTTAATAGAGTAGTCCTAACAGGCCGTATGAAATCCTTTAACAAGATGCTTACTTAGTTTTAAGTTAAAGTCCCTTAACCAAGTACACTTCTAATAGAGTGTTGAAATCCTCTAACAAGGTGAGACCTAATAGTCTTTGCAAGCCTTTAATAGGGCAGAACTTTTACAGGGTAGATCATGTTTCATGATCAAAACATTGTAACCTTCATTGGATACACTTTATTGCTGCAGTAGTGAAGATTTGTGGGTGTCATCCCCACCCCAATTTTACCTTCTCACTTGGAGGGTTTCTGGGTAATCATATTTGGTTTCATGAGTGTGTGATTACTTATTTGTACTTACATGATTTAAATGTAAATGTTTTATATGTTATTCATTAAATGTATGAGATGGATGTGTGGTGAAAGTTTTATGGGTCCAAGATTAAACTACTGATTCACCCCCACCCCTCTCAGAAGTTTACCTTTCCTATTGTAATTCCAACAATTGGTATCAGAGCTAGGTTCTCTAAAAGAGAAGCTTTGCAACTTTGAGGAAAGATCTTGAAATGTAAGTTGGGAAAGATTATTGAGAATTAGGGAATTGAGGTACAACTCATTCTACATCAATTGGATGAAGCAAGAGAAAAACTAAAGAAGTCCTTGAAAAGAAGGAAAGAAATTACTATTGCAAAAAATGACACATAATACAAAGAGATTGACACTACTAAGCTATTTTCCCATGGTGACTCCAATGAATTTGATGCAACAATTGCAGATTTGATGGAAAAGAATAGAGTACAAGTTGAGGAAATTAGAAATCTCAAGTTAGAGCAAGAATCACAAGCCATACTATTATGTGAGGTAAATGAACAAAAGAAGAGAGCTATGGAAGACAAAGCCATGATTGAAGAGGACAAAAGAATCTTGAACAACAGATTGGAATAGAAGTCAATAGAGCTAACCAAGATCTCCAATATGCAATTGGATACTCTAAGTCAAATGATGTATGCCAACTATGAGTTAAATATTAAGGACATTGAGATAACTACATTGAAGTTGTAGAATGAACAACTGCAGAGTGATCTAAAGAGAGAAAACGAATCTGCTAAAAGTTTCAACAAGCCAAATGAAGCCATCAAATACTTTGAGCAATTATTGAGATCCCCTAGATCCAATAATGACACATCTAGACTGGGATATACAAGCACTGAAGAAGGGGAATCATCCAAAAGTGTAGAAGAAAGGAACAATAAAGGTAAGAACTCCAAACATACTTGTCATAATTGTGGTAAGAAAGGACATATTGCTAATGCGTGTAAGAGAAAGACTACAAATTTGAATGTCAAGCCCAAGAACATGATTCATTGTCATAAGTGCAACAAGAAAAGTCATTAAGCACATGAATGCAGAACCAAGACCATACATATTCAAATATTTGAAGGTTATTGCTACAATTGTTAGAAATATGGACATAGAGCTTTTGAATGCAGATCCAAACCCATGTGGTCATAAAATAGACAAGAAAAGGTAAGAAATAATGGAAACTCTTATGACTAGGATTATAATACAAGATATAGCTATCATTATTGTCTAGAATATGGACATATCCTTGAAAATTACATTAGGACACACTTCAGAGGTAACTACCAAAGGTGGTTGAGTCAAATCACATGTTTCAACTATTTGAAAATTGGTCATATCAGTAGGTATTGTCCAACAAAGTCAAAGGTACCAAGTTGTAAATTTGATAAAGGCAAAAGCAAGGTGAATGTTGAACACATCAGAGAAGAGATGAATAAGACATGGAAAAAGAAAGATGATTGTAGCACATCAAATAGAGAAGGGATCACTTCATCCAATGGGTCAAGTGATCACACCTCATCAAACTAGGAAATCAAAAGGTATGTGGGGCTGATATCTAAAAGTTATATCATAATTCAATTCCAAAAGGTTCTAGTACTGAAAAGACTATATTAGCATAAACAAATATGCAAGACTTTGTCAGGAATTCAAAATAAATCTTTAAGTTTTTTATGTTGTTGCTGAGAATGAAAAGTTTTCTATATGTGCCGAGTGAAATATTAGAAGATGCTGAGCTATTAGGCTAGGTAGTTGATGCCAAGATCATAGTTGTTTCCAAGTAATGGAAATGTCAATGGATGCTTAGTGAGCCTAAAAATTGGTTGATGTTGAGCTTACAGCTATGTAAGAACTTAGCATTAATTGTAGGGTTTTAAAAGGATATTTGATTGATTTTGGCTCATTCTTCATCATTTCAAATTTGAGAGAGAGCGAGAAGAGTAGAAGGTGATCTGGAAATCTGTTTCAAGCAATTGTAGAAGATTCTAGTAGCGATCTCACATCCATTTGTCAAATTTCAAAAGGTATTTATCAAGAGCTAAGCTACACAGTTTTAATTTTTATAAACCCTAGTTTTGCATTATGGCATCAAGTTCAAAGAATATAGAGGGAAAGGAGGTTTTGAACATTCAATTAGTAAGTAATGAAGTCAAGCAACCCATTTTCAAAGCTATCCTTGAAATTTATTATAAGAAAGACCCTTCTGGTGCATTACCAATGATTCCTTTGAATGTAATAATGGTGCAAGATGTAAGAAAATGCTACAACTATAAGATAGGAAGCATTAGGGATATGGAAATTAGAGAAGCATACAACAAACTTTGTGACAATGGTGTTATGAAAGAAGAATTCAAAATTGTTGAAAGAAAGGGATTGACACGAGCCCTAGATTTTCCAAATGTGTTTAACATAAAATAGATAAGAATTGTGCTTAGACGAATCCATGACGGTTCCTTATGGTGAAGAATGAACCTATCAAGATCACTAAGAGAATAATCCATAAGGTTACTGGTTATCCAACCCTAGATCAACCTAACACATTGAGAAGTGATTCAAAGGAAGTGATTGAAAAGAATATTGGAGCTATCTGGAACAAGAGAGGTAAATAGACACAATCACTAATCCTCTAATAAACTTTTTTGTAAGGGTTATATCACACAAGTTCTATCAATCTAGTAGATTTAATAGTGTGCCCTAGTGGATGTTGGATAAAAGATTGTCAAGAAAGATCATACATATGATCTAGCAGAGCTACAATCACAACAATTAATGAAAAACCTTGGAGCAATCAAGAAAACTAAGAGTGCGCAATGCAAAATTGGCTCTATATTGATTTGTATATTCTTTTATGTGTAAAACACATTCCCCTCATTTGGTACTATGGGATGGAAAACAAATAGATCAATAGTTGTACAGATTGGTGATTTTATTGAGCAGTTAGGAGAAAATCTTGAATCTTTGATGACAAGTTACTTTGAAGACTTCAAGAAGTCAATGAAGGAAAAACTAAGAATACTAGTATCTTTAGTTGAAAAACATTGCAATGATGTATATTTTCTTGTGGATGTTGATTATACATTTGTACAAGCTGCCACACCAAGGGTAAGATGGTTAAAACCCTTAGGATATTAAATAAATGTGGATTAAGCCTCAACAACTATAACAACTCTACTAGTAGAAGAGATAGACAAAACAACAATTTTTTTTGGAAATTATGAAATGGTAAAATCCAAGATTATCATGGATTTGAAGACTGCTTCAACATTGAAGAAAAAGGAAAAGATAGTGAAGAAGCTGAAAGCTAGGTTTGGAGAAGGTGTTAGAGGAGAAGAAGAAGAAGAAGAAGAGGATGAAGAGGAAGAATAAACCCAAACATAAGAACCTATAGCATTGACTCAAGGTATTGGAGAAGAAAAAGAAGGAGGAGACTAAATGTGTCGAGGGAGAAGAAGCTGAGGAAGCACCTACTCCTATCGAGCCAAAGAAGAGGAAGGCCAAGGCACAACCTATGGAAAGAACTAAGAAAATCAGCACACCAAGTCAGCCAAAGCCCACTGCACCTACAACAAGAGTTAGTACATGATCAACAACCGCACAAAAGGCCAAGGAAAAGGCTAAACAAGTAGAATAAGAAGGTCAAAAATAGATGAGACCAAGATGAAAGTATATTGCACAACTAGATTCTGAAGAGGAGAAAATAGTGTTAGATGACATCAGCCAATTCAAGGTGGTGAGTCATAACCCTCTTTTAGATCTTGAAAATTTATGTGAAAATGTTAAGAATAATATATATATATATATATATATATATTATTCTTAACATTTTCACATAATATAATGCAAATCTATCAGGATTCAGTCATGTTGATTTTGATAAATTGGGTAAAGTGGAGAAAAATCAAGTGGAGTAGGCCCTATATTCCATGATGGAAAAATTCAAGACAACTCCACTAGAATTTGCTAACTATGTGCCTAAAAGTCTATATGACATAGTTGAGCAAAAATGGCATTACTTTCTAAACATGGAGAAAAAAATCAAGGAGACTACACTAGCCCAAGTGATGGCTGAATTATCTAAGGTACAAACTGCTAAGGCTATAAAGAAGTATGCTGTTAGGTTCACACCTAAATACAAAGCCTTTATCATTTTGCAAAATAATATTGAAGATGTAGTCAAAAAGTCCACACAAATATGGAAAGTAACATATGGATTGACTAAAGTAAAGAAAGGAGAACCTAAACTTACCGAGGTCAATGATGATGAGAAAAATAAAATAGTTGGAGGAGAAACATAAATGAAAGTAGATGAAAAGGCAGTAGCTGAGCCTAAGCAGCCAAAATAACAGAGTGTGCAAGAGACACAATTACCAAGTGTCAGCCCTCCATAGGACACAACTAAGACAACTAAAAACAATAATTGTCAAGGATGTTTTTGATATATCAGCTTAGAACATTAATCCCCTTACTAAAGAAGATTTGAAGGAGATATTAGATCAATCTACATTGCAAGCTAAACTCAACAATAATCCTATTTTGATCAGTGTAGATGAATTACAAAAGTTTGTGAGTGATGTTGCAAGGGAAAATGTGAATCCACAAGAACCACCTTCTATTATCCCTCTAGTCATTAATGTACAACCTTTGATCCAAATTCCAAAGGATACATCTACCAAGGTTGATACACTTGCTAAAATTGATACTATTGAGAAGAAGATAACAAAAGAATAAGCCACCACTACAGGACAACAAGAAACAAGTCAGATAGACCTATCTGCACAACGACAAGGTGAAAGACAAGTCACTATGGGACAACAGGGCAAGTGTGAAGAGAGTGAAATGACACCATAGTTGAAGGAGCAAACTACCATCCAAGCCCTAGTAACTTTACTAGTATCTAGCACTCCATCTAGTCATACTCTTCATAAGCTGAGGACAAATGCTATTCCACTACAAATCTTAGTGTTGAGCCCTAGTTCATCAAAGGCTAAAAAGGTAATTCATTATGGAGATGTAAGCCTTGATGAAGAAATTATTATACCCAAATATGATTATGATACCATGACAGTAGAACAAATAGGCATATCACAATAGGCCCTAGAAAGGAAAAAGCATCAAGAAATGCCTAGGAGAGAACACATGCAGAAGCAGGCACTACAAGACATTAATGACATCTTTCTAGATGCATTTAGTCTGCCAAATCTTGAAGAGACCAAGCCACTAATGGAACAACTAACATATATAGTGGAAAATGTCAATAATGAAGACCTAGATACAAATGCAAAATTACTTGAATGGTCAGAGAAGAAGTTCCAAAACAAGGTGAATGAGAAAATATCTAGTGATATAGCATTGACACAAGTTGCAATGGTAACTAAGGTTGAGGATGTGAAGAAGGTACTTGAGAACATATTCTCATTGTACACTAAATTATGCAATCCCTCACTCTTCACTCAAGAGACCATAAATCACATTCTCAGTTTGGAAAGCCAAATCAGTGCATCAAGTGCAAAACTACTGATGAATCCAGCTCAGAGTGAGAAACATTTTAGGACATTGCTTCAAACAAAGAGTCAGTTAGCTATATTGACAATAGATGAGGCTAACATAAGAACCAAACTAACTAGCATCCAAGCAACTCTCGCCCCACATATGGAAATTTTGCACAAGCAGCTAGGCTATGCTGAAACCCTATTGAAGAAAGACCCCAATCTTTCTACTTTAGATGGTCTAGTCCACCTTGCTGCCAAGCTTCAAATCAAGTCATTGGATGTTGCATGTGATAACTAGGATGCAACCCTCAAGATAATATTGGATGTCCATACAACTTTTTTGGATAAATACACAATAAGTGTATAGCCCATTGACATAAGTGTCAAAAAGGGGGATATATATTTTTGGGGAGAAATTGAGAACAATATAGAAAAAGGGGAGAATGAAACAAGAAGATATTAGATGAAAGAGTATCAGAAAAACAAAGCATGAAGTCAAAGTGCATCAGTAGAGACACATCTACTTAGAAGGAGTACAAAATTTTGGTTATAGAATAGACTTATCAACTCAGGGGGAGTTAATCAAATTTTGAGGTATACAAGTTATTACAAAATTTTGATGTTTTATATACAAGCTAAGTTGAGATATGTTATGCTCATAAGATTAAGGATGATAATGTATACTCAAGTGTTTTTGACACTCATGTCAAAAGGGGAGATTGCTGATCTCAAATTGGTTTTGACAAGTGAGTGTCAACACACTACTTAGTTCATGCCAAACTAATAGCACATGTTGAGCACAAAATGTAAATAATAGACCATGCCGAGTCATAGTGAGTGCCAAGCCACATGTATTGAGTCACTCAAGTGCCGAGTAGATAGTATATGTCGAGTGACACAGAAGCCAAGTAAATAGTGGAAGCCGAGCAATACATGTGCTGAGTCACAATAGAAAGATTAGTGTATGCCGAGCATCAGATACTTCAGATGCTGAGTAAATTAGTTTTGACATTTTTTTTGTAAAGGCACAAATAACTATGTAAACCATTTTTGAGATGACATAAGATTGAATTTTGATATTTTGGAGACAAGGATGAATCTCTAGTTGGATTTCCTATGTAATTACATGCAACTAGTCAGAAAATAGGAAGGATTAACCAACAAAATGGATGAATCTCACCCAAAGATTCATAAATAACCCTAAGCCACCAAAATCTTCTTAAGGAGGATGAAACCATAAACTTTCTAAGAGTGTTGAAGGAGTGAAAAAGATAGTTTGCATACGAAAAATAGAGCATTCATGGTGACTTAGAAGTTATGAAGTGAAACTACATTGTAGAATTAGTTAGAGTAGAACAAAGGATAGAGAAAAGGATAGAATAAAGAGACATTTGATCAAGAAGGATCAAGAAAACATTGTTAAGAGGTGATCTATTATCAGGTAAGCAAGTGCCAATCACAGGATCTATGCTGAGACATTCTAAAAGGTGATTTCAGTCAAATCTCTTAACAGAGTAGTCCTAATAGGTTGTATGCAATCCTTTATTTGGGTGCTTACTTAGTTGTAAGTTAAAGTCCTTTAACTAGGCACACTTCTAACTGGGTGTTGAAATCCTCTAACAAGGTGAGACCTAATAGTATTTGTAAGCCTTTAACAAGGCAGACCTTTCACAGGGTAGTTTATGTTTCACAATCAAAACATTGTAACCTTCATTAGATACACTTTATTGATGCAGTAGTGAAGATTTGTGGGTGTCATCCCCACCCTAGTTTTACCTTCCCACTTGGGTGGTTTCTGGGTAATCATATTTGGTGTCATGTGTGTGTGATTACTTATTTGTGCTTACATGATTTAAATGTACATGTTTTATATGTTATTCATTGAATGTATGAGATGGATGCGTGGTGAAAGTTTTATGGGTCTAAGATTAAACTACTGATTCAACCCCCCTCCTCCCCCCTCTCAAAAGTTTGCCTTTCCTATTGTAATTCCAACAAATATAACACTGAGAATCCTCTATAATGACAATATAGTAGGACCCTATGTGCATAATTTTGTCTGTAACTATCTTTTTGCTTTCCTTTCGTTTCACTTTTGTTTATGCTTAAATGTTTTTAAGTACTTTGCTTGTTTTCCAGTGTAATACAACAACAATTATAGTCTGCACACATTCTAGCAAACATTCTATGACTACCAGATGAAGTGAATTCAAGTAGAATAATATTATGTTATTTCTTTGAAAATTGAATGATATAAAATTATGCTTCTTATGTGACTTAAATGATAAGCTTGATGCATTATAGTCCTCTTTATTAGTGTTTTTTATTTGTCATGTCATTCTTGCTCATTGTTTGCCCTTGTGATTGTATAGACTCTGATGCTTTCTTTTCTATGATTTTGTATTGTAAAGAGACAAACATGCTTCTCCATGCTTTGTTTTCTATGATTTTATATTGAAAGATCCCGACGTGTCATCTCTTCCCAAAATATTTGACCATTTTTTCTTGATGTTTCAACTACATGTAGAATAGAGCGATTGGTATTGATGCTAATCATGATGAATTGGTTGATAAGAACATCCAACATAAAAGTATTTCTGATGATATTCAGGTAATATATTAGTTCTGATGGAATAATTTTATTCAAAATTTGTGTTCTTTACTTGACTTTATACATTATCTTTACTTGATTTCTGAACTTTGTGTAGAGAAATCACATGAAGACAAAACCAAAAAGAGATGTCATTGTTGATAGTGATTGAGTAAAAGCACAAACCTGTGGCACCCTTTTTGTAAAGCAAAAGGCTAACAAAACTATAACTGTTCACCTTCAATGACATAAAATTGGTATTATTATTTTGAATTTAAAAATGAAGTAAACAAATGAAATTTATAGAAATGGATGAAGCTTAGGATTATAATTTTTAATAATTATTTGGAATAAGAATCAATATATTTTCCCAATTTTTATAGATAATTTTTTAGCTGCTAAAAAATATTAAAAATTGGGGGTTTAGTTCCCACCACAAAACTATACGGAAATAAACTTATTTCCCTTTGATCTCGACTATGTTATAGATAACATGTATAGCTAGAACAATAAAAAATAAAAAGCAGCTTTAAACCTATATTTTCTCTTTTATAATGATTCAAATTTCAACTCACTTGAAATTAATAGTTTTCATCTCCCAACACATTTTTCAAAACAAATCTATTCTAAGAGGAAAATTATACATTTTAGAAGAGGACTCTCTCCTCTAGAATGTCATATAATAAAATTAGTTTTTTTATATGATTTAATATTTTTTTCTTTCTCGAAATTGTCATATTTTCGAGTGTTAAAATATGTTCTTGTGAAAGTTTTTAATTACAATATACTATATCTAGTGAAAATACTATAAACTCTATATGGGAATATTCTTGACTCCGAGCTCTATAAAATGGTGTGTATATGTTATTAAAAAAAATCATAAAAAATAGTAAGATTTATTGAAACACCACTTTTCTAATTTTTTTTTTATAGAATAGTAATTGGATACAAACTGGTATAAAAATGCATTTAATAGACATTTCCAATTGGAAAAGTGTGAGACCATATATAAATTAGCTAGAATAAATTTATCTAGATTATATGTTTGAACACAATTGATTTTTAGATAGAAATACTCAAATTTAGTTGTTTTGATAAGTCAACTTGAAAGGTGGCACAACTTTGTACTTGTACCCAATTATGCTAAATATAAAGAGTCCATGCATGGTATTCATAGTAGTAGCCATTCTAAACTTGAGGTGAGTTACATTAATTATTTTTAGTTATTATATTTATTGTTCATTTTGTTGATTAGATGTAGACATATAACATTTTTGTTTTACTGATCAATTGTGTAACAATGTTGCAATGACCTTAAATGTAAGGTATGCATGTATGGTAATGCAGTGCTTATACTTGACACTTTCATAATTAACTATGTAGCTTAATATGTTTTTTATTTCCTTTTGTAGAAATATAATGATTTTAAATTAAAGGAAGGGGAGAAAGTTAGGGTGTTCGATCTATATGATGGTGATGTTGCAGGGATTGGAAGGATCCATTTCCTATCTATTTCTCATGGAGTCAATTTGGTGGAAACAGGAGATACAAATGTAAACATTATAACAGTCACAAATGAAATTCCTCTTGTTTATATAGAAAAAGTAGATGGAGTCACTCATCTAAAAGAGAAAATGGGGACGTTCACATGATGGTCAATGCAATATTTTTAAAAAATACCATACTTAATCATATTTATCATGTAGTAGATATTGTTAGACATCTATTCTCACAAAACTACTTTTTATGTAGTATTTTGAATGTTTTATTAAAGGATTTTAGTGATGATGGTGTATTTCAAAGAGTTGAAAACTCTTTAGATAACTTTGAATTTTTTGATTAGGTTATATGAATGTATGTATGCACACACACACACGCGCGCGCGCGCGCACATGCACACACACACGCACGCACACACATGCACACACACACACACACACACACACACACACACACACACACACACACACACACACACACACACACACACACACACACACACACACAATTTTTGTATTATTGATTTTGTTTGTATATCATAATTATAATTTTGTATCAATATTATTCTAGTGCTAGCATATTATAGCTTGTTTGTGTATGCATTATTTTTATTTTCTTTTATCATTTAGTTCTAAGTTTAAGATAATAATATATTGTATTATTAAATTTATGGTATTAATAAATTATTTAGCACATGACTTATTTAATATCACTAAATCAACTATTAAATATGTCTAACCACACAACTAAATCTATAATTAAATCAAGTACTAAATGCATGTCTAACCACATGATTGAATCAACTAATAGATGCATGTCTAACAACATGATTAAATCAACCAAAAAAAATGCGTGTAATCGCATGATTAAATCAATTGCTCAATATGTTGCTAACCACACAATTAAATCAACTAATAAATGTGTGACTAACTACATCATTAAATATAATTTTAAATCAACTACTAAATATGTGAATAGCTACACGATTAAGTATACCATTAAATCAATTGCTAAATACATTACATAATATATCACTAAATATACAAATAAATCAATGATCAAAATTAGGTTAAAGTTGCAGAGGCTACCATTGTTACTGCTACTGCTGATGATGGCTAGACTGTTCCTAGCCTGCCCCCCAATCCTAAAGATGATTGGGGTTTTCAAGACAAAGATGATCCACCACCATCGGCTGGCACTGCTTTGGCATCCTGAGGTTGCCTTGTATGGTTTTTTTGATGAATAGTTTATGTTTCTGGCTATGGCCATGTTTTTAGTCTAGCTTCAGCTGTGTGAAATCATTTGTGGGGTGATCTTGTATCCCTTGGCCCTTTTTTTGTGAATTTTAATCTAAGTATATTTTATTAATAGAAAAGGATACTATTCATCAAAAATTAGCAATCAAATAAATGATTAATTTGTTTAGTAGTAAATTTAGCAGTGTTATAAATGACTAGATATTAACTACTAGTAGTCATGTGGCTAAGTTTAATCACATATATACAAATTTTAGTGATTTTTTTAGTCACATATGGTCATTTTTGTACTAGTTTTGACAGTCTTTACAGAATAGCCATCATATTGACATAGATGAAAAACTTTGTCATGACCGCAACACACAACCTTTGAATCATTTCTCCAGCACTATTAGGATAATCCTCCATAGGAGTACCATCATCATTTATGCTAACAATAAATTACAACAACATTGAGAAAACTTGCCTTGTGGTTGTGTTTGCATCCCAAAAACTCAAACATTATATGCTAGTACATATAACATAACTAGTGGGTGAAATTGATCCATTAAAGCATCTATTAAGAAAATCCATGCTTACCAGTCGATTAGCTAAATGGATGATGATTCTCTATGAGTTTGATAATGAATATGTCTATCATAAGACTATAGAAGGACAAGTTATGTCTATTAGGAAAACCCTTTAAAAATTATAACAAGACCCAAATTTGTCAATACAATGCCTTAGCCAAATATTGAGAGATCAAGGCATAGGATTAGTCTCACCAAGCCTATCCCAAACCAAGAATAGAGGTAGAATAAAAAAATCCTGCTCTATGTTGTTAGAAACAGGCAGTTGTTATATGTAATTCAAAAAATGGGCACCCATTTTAAAAAGTAAAATCAATGTTCAAATATGCATTTCAAATCCCTAATTTAAAAAAAAAAAAAAAAAATTCACCCATTTTAAAAAAAAGGGGTATCTTTTTTTCATTTTAAAAAATGGGTGCTTGTTATTTCAAAAAATGGGTTTATTTTATTGTTTGAAATTGTAAGAAATTGATCAAAATGAAATATAATGATATAATCCAAGGGATATTAATATGAAGAAGATTTACCATAAACCAATAGAGCTATCCGAGGACCAACAAAAATGGAGACAAGATCCATTTTGAAAGGGGAAAGCAAAGAAAACCACTTGTGAATTATATGAATGATGCAAATGCCTAAAGAATGGAAAGAGAGAGAATGAGAGAGGAGCCATAGGCTCATTACAAAAACTACACAATGATTGTGTGTGGTAAAGAATGAGAGAGGAGCATCTCTTATATGGATATGAGAAGAGGAATCATTTAGTAACTGTTGGGATTTACAAGTGGGAAATATACTTTTGAGAGAGGGGGTTTGAATTAGAAGTACTAAACTTTAACCAATAAAACTTTTAACTTTAAAAAATTGCATACATATACATATGGAAATAACATGTAAAGCAAATGCATCCACATAAACACTTGACACTAGATATGATTACCCATAAACCCTCCAATGAGAAGGTAAAATTGGGGTGGGGATGACACCCAAAATTCTTCACTACTGCAGCAATAAAGTTCACTTGTTAAGGTTACATATTTTGACCATTCTCATGATTTTTCCTATGAAAGGCTTGCCCTATTAAAGGCTTACAAGGATTGTTAGATCCTACCCTGTTAAAGGATTTTAACACTCTATCAAAAGTGTACCTGACTAAAGGATTTACAAAACATTAACTTGGAATGTCACCTTGTTAAAGGCTTTATACAATGGCTATTAAACCAACCTCTCCATAAGATTTCATTCTGCTAATACAGTTGTTAGAAAGTATAGTAGAATGTTTGACCTGATTACTTACACTCTCCTATTGCTGATTTTAGATCATTGTTCTGTCCAATCTGATCGTCATTGATCTAGTATGAAAATGCTATAACCTTAATCCTTTGTTCTGATAACTGATTCTACAATTATGTCCTTCTTCTAAGTCTCCTTTAACTTGACCAATTCACCCCTTTCACTTCCTTCAAACTTCGCTAGCATTATCTCCTCGCATGCATTCTCTTTTCGCACACTGTAAATCACGGGGTTTCATCTCCTTAAAAAGATTTCATGACTTAGGGTTAGGTATGAATCTATGATTGAGATTCATCCAAATTTCTTGCTCAAATCTTTCCATTTTTCCAACCTATGTCCATAGGATTTCATTTTGCTAATACACTTGTTAGAAAGTATAGTAGAATGTTTGACCTGATTACTTGCACTTTGCTATTGCGATTTCAGATCCTTGTTCTATCCAATCTGATCCTCATGGATTTGGTATGAAAATGTTGTAACCTTAATCCTTTGTTCTGATAACTGATTCTACAATTCTGTCCTTCTTCTAAGTCTCCTTTAACTTGATCAATTCACCCCTTTCACTTCCTTCAAACTTTGCTAGCATTATCTCCTCGCATGCATTCTCTTTTTGCACACTCTGTAAATTATGGGGTTTCATCTCCTTAAAAATATTTCATGACTTAGGGTTAGGTATGAATTTAGAATTGAGATTCATCCAACTTTCTCACTCAAATATTTTCATTTTTTTGATTGGTTGCATGTTGATTGCATAGGGAATCCAAATAGATTCGATCTTATCTCTAAGCTTTGAGAGCTATCCATATGTCCGCTCAAAAATAATTTACATCTTAGTTTGTGAAGGCACAAACTCTTATGTTGATTCTGTATTGCTCAACACTTACTGTGCTCAACACATACTAAATTCTATCTAGCTTGGCATTTGAACTTGCTCAACATCTATTGTTCACTCAGCACTTGGAACTTGCTTGGCACTATCTGTTTGCTCGACATCTAAATGACTCAACACTTGTTGAATTTATTGCTCAACACATATTGTAACTTGACATCTATACTATACTTGACATCAACTTAGAAAATTTCTTAAGTGTGTTGACACTGAATTGTCAAAACCAATCTAAGATCAACAATCTCCCCCTTTGACATGAGTGTCAAAAAACACTTAACTATACATGATGAAACTAATCTCCTTGAGTATAATATATATATTTTTTCGACATATATACAAAACTTCAAAAATTTGTGAAGGACTATATACCTCAAAATTGTGTGTCTCCCCCTAAGTTGATGTGCCATATCCTTGTATCCAAAATCTTTCTAAATAGATTGATTTACCTCTACTGATTCTCCTTGTCTTTATTTTGAACTCTAATACTCTTTATCTGATGTATCTTGTTATGCCCCATTTCCTATTTTGCTCTTGTAATTTCTTTTCTCTATTTATTTTATCACTCCCCCTTTGATTTTGGCTCCCCCTTTCACATGTCTCCCCTTGCAGATTAAGTATCCTTCTGGCTTTTCAATTTCTCCCCCTTTGCTTTTATTTTCTCCCCCTTTTTGACACTTATGTCAAAGGGTCTATACACTAACTAAATATTTGGCCAAGAAGGTCTTGTTCACTTCCATTAAAATTCTCAGAGCAACATCCCAGTTTTGTATTGCAACTTCTAGTGATTTGATTTGTATAGTTGTCTCTGCTACAAGGTGAACTAAACCATCTAATGTAGAAAGATTTGGATCTTTCTTTATCACATTTTCTATGTAGGCTAGTTCTTTTTGTAAAATTTCTATGTGAGGGGTTAGGGCTGATTGAATCTAAACTAATTTGGCTCTAGTGTTAGCCTCTTCTGCTATTAATACAGCTAAATCCTTTTGTGTGTGAAGCATTGTGTTAAAGTGCTTCTCACTTTGAGCTAAATCTTTTGGCAGTTGCATGCTAGATATCTTCAAGTTTATTTCTAAGCTCATTATTCTCTAGCTAGTTTCCTGTGTGAAAATTGATGGATCACACAATTTTGAGTACAATGAGAAGATGTTCTCAAGTACTGTCTTCACCTTTTCAATTTTCTTAGCCAGCTCTACTTGTGAAAGTGCTAACTCACTAATTATTCTTTCATTCACCTTTGCTTGAAACTTCTTTTCTAACCATTCCATCAATTTTGCATTGGTATGATGGTCTTCACTTTGCACCTGGTCCACTATGTATGAAAATTGCTCCATAATGGGCTTTGTTTCATCAGGTGCTTGCAAGCTAAATGCATCCAAAAAAATGTCCTTTATTTTAATTAGTTCTTACCTCTATTTATACTCATTTATGAGTATCTCCTGCTTCTTTTTCCTCTCTAGTGCCTCTTGCACTTCATTTATCTGATCAATGTTCATGGTTGCATAGTCATACTTAGGAATGACTATTTCTTCATCTAATGCAGGGTCTCCATAGTGAAGTACCTTGCAACCTTTGTAGAGCTCGAGCCTAGTGCTGAAATTTGAAGTGGTATTGCTTTAGTGCTTGACTTTTGAGGTATTCTGGTAGGAGTCCCAATGGTTGGCAGATTAACCAAAGTTTGAATTGCTTCTTTCTCCTTTTCTTTTGGGGTCTCCTTCTCCTCCTCTAGATCTTCCTTGGTCAATTACTATTATTTGTGGTGGTGCACCTTGTACTTGTGCAGTAGGAATAGAGGTATCCACCTATCCTGTTTGGTCCTTTGCTAGCTCCTCAATAGTTGTAATGATTTTATCTATGGAATCAAGCTTAGCTAATGTATCTTGTGCAACTTTCTCTTTAGGTTGTCCACTTGTAATTGTAGGGATGACAAAAGATGTTTCTTGTGTTTCCATCTTATCCCTAGTCAAGTCAGCTATTGCTTTTTGCAACTCATCTACACTGAACAACACTAGATTATTGCATAATTGGGCTTGTAGAGTTGATTGGTCAAGGATCTTTTTAAGATCCTCTGTAGTCAATGGATTGATGTTTTGACTAGAGTTGTCAGGAACATCCTTTAATTTTATTTTTTCTGTAGGTGTAGAAGCGTCATGTGGAGGACTTGGAGGTGGTAATCATGTGTCTTGCACACTCTATTCTGTTTGCTGCTCTTCAATAGTTTCCATATCATTTTTTTGAGTTTCCTTCTCCATTGTATCATCTACCTTTTCTTTTTCACCTTCACCTTCCTTTTCATTGTCATCTTCTTCTCCATTATTTCTTCCCTCAAAGGGATCTTCTTCTCCTTCTTTAACAGTTGTTAGGCCATAAATTAATTTCCACATTTGAGTGGGCTTTTTGACAACATCTTCAATCTTATTCTAAAGAATGCTAAAGGCTCTATATTTGGGTGCAAATTTTCTCCCATGCTTCTTATTGGCCTTGGTTATTTGCCCTTTTGTGAGCTTAGGCATTACTCGAGCCAATGTTGAATCTCTTATTTCTTTCTCCATATTAAGGCAATAATGCCATTTATTTTCAACAATAGAATATAAATCTTTGGGCATTAAGTTGTCAAGTTCAAGTGGGGTGTTCTTGAACTTTTCTATCATGGTGTAGACTGATTCTTCAACCTTGTTTTGTTCTCCTCTACTCAACTTATTAAAAACAATTCTCTTTAAGCTAGTTAAGTCTGCATTATCTCTAATATTATCACATATATTTTCTAAATCAGACTTGGTGGTGTGACTTACCACTCTAAATTGGCTTGTGTCTTCTAACTCTATTCTCTCTTCATCTGAGTCAGGTTGAGCAACATATTTTCTTCTCATCTTCTTTTTGGGTGGACCTTACTGCTTGGTAGCCTTCTTCTTTTCTTGCTCCTTAGCTTCCTTAGTTGTGGCTCTTGTACTTGCCCTTGTAGTAGGCTTAGTTGGGCTTGGCTTGGCAGTATTTTTGCTCTTAGGATGAGCTGTAGGCTGTGTCTGAGCTTTTTTTTTTTCTTTGGCTCTGGCTTGGTATGTGCTTCCTCAGCTTGCTCTTCCTCCTTATCACCTTCTTCCTCTTCAACATCTTCTCCCATGCCTTGTTTCAAGGCAAGTGGCTCTTGGCCCTCTTCTTCTTCATCTTCATCATCTTCTTCTTATGTTTCTATTATCCCTTCACCAAATTTGGCCTTAAGATTTTTGACCAATTTGTCCTTTTTCTTTAGGGTTGAAGTAGTTTTCAACTCCATCTCTACTTTAGACTTTACAACATCAAAAGTGCCAAAAGGTTTTGCACTTTTATTAATGTCTTCTGCAAGCAATGCTATGATTGTTGTTGATGCCTCATCAATGTTTATTTGATATCCAAGTGGCCTTAGCCATCTCACCCTTGGTACTGCTGCTTGGATATAAGTGTAGTCAATGTTGACTAAGAAACAAATGTCATTGATATGCTGATCCACTAGGGGGACTGGAATCCTTAGTCTTTGCTTCATGGACTTCTTCAACTCCTTAAATTAGCTTGTCATTAAGGTTTCAAAATTGGCTCCCATCTGCTCTATGTACTCATTTACTTGTACTGCTATAGACCTATTGGATTTCCAACTTATCTTACCAAAAGAGTGAAATTCATTTTGAACATAGAAAAATATGCATATCAAAATTGATCCAAACTTACATTGAACACTCTTGGATCTCCTTATTGCTCCCAAATTCTCTGTAATCTGTTGTAGTTGTAGTTCTGCTAAATCATATGTATGAACCTTCTTAACAAGTTTGTATCCCACATCAATTGTAATGCAAGGTACACTATTCAGTTGGCTTGGCTAGTAGAATTTATGGGATATGACCCTAACAACAAATTCTACAAGTGGATCTCTAATTGTGTCAATTGTCGTGCCACTTTTATTCCACTTTTCCCTAGTGTTCTTCTCAATAGCTTCTTTTGAATCACTCCTCAAGGTCTTTGGCCATTCTAGGGTTGGGTATCCTATTACCCTATGTATAATTCTTTTTAACAGTTTAATAGGTCCATCTTCCAATCATATGCATCCATCATGAATTTGGCTCAAAACTAGTCTTATCCACTCCGTCTTGAAGACTGCAGGGAAATTTAGGGCACGGGTTAAGCCCTTCCTTTCAACAATATGAAATTCTTCCTTTAATACCCCATTCTCACAAAGTTTATCATAGGCTTGACAAATCTCCATGTCACCAATTGCTCCAACTTTACAATTATAACACTTTCTGACATTTTGCACCATAACAACCTTAGGTGGAATAATAGATAAAGCACCAACAGGGTCATTTTTGTAAGCCACTTTAGGTATTGGTCTAAAATCTAGTTGTTTAACTTCATTACTAACCAATTGAACCTCAAACGGTTCCTTGTCCTTGGGATTCCTAGAGCTAGATGCCATTTTTGAAAACTAGGATTTCAAGATGTAAAAATTGCGTAACTTCGTAGCTCGACACTTGAGTAAATACGATGAATTGATGATATCACTCTGAATTGCTATTGGAATCTTCTTGAATTATTTTTCCTTACTTGAAATTGCATCTATTCTCTTCTCACTCTCGCTTTGTGTTCACAATGATGAAAAATGATCAAAAACTCGACCTTATACCCTTCATTACATAGCATTTAATGCTTAGTACATATACAATTTTCCACTCGGCTTCTTATGCAATTTCTGTTTCACTCAGCTTCCATTGATTTTCCAAACTCAACATCTACTGGAGTTTCCCTTACTTAGCTTCAATAAGAATTTCCTTTTACTCAGCAACCACTACTAACTCGGCTTCAACTAGCTTTGGCAGACAACTTGGCATATACTAGGATATTACTTGGCATCTAAAGGAAACTTTCCTTACTTAGTAGCAATGTGAAAACTTTGAAGATTTAACCTTGCATCTTTATTCATGCTGATCTATCTTTTTCATTACTAACTCATTCTAGGAACTGATGTATGATAAAGCATTTAAATATTAGTCCCCACATACCTTCTTTTGCTTATTTTGGTGAAGTATGACAACTTGACCCTTTAGGTGAAGTGATCCCTTCATTTGATGTGCTACATCCATCTTTCTTCTTCCATGTTTTATTCATCTCTCCTCTAATGTGCTCAACATCTACCTTGCCTTTTTCCTTGTTTGACTCTAAGTTAGGTCCCTTTGATCTTGTTGGGCAGTGCTTGCTGATATGACCAATCTTCAAACAACTAAAGCATGTAGTTTGGCTTAACCATCTGCTGTAGCTTCCACTGAAATGTGTTCTTATGCAATTCTCAGGGATGTGTCCATACTGTTGATAGTAGTGAAAGCTATGTCTTGTATTGTAGTCCCAATTATAGGAATTTTCATGGCTTCTTCCCTTATTTGATGACCATGTGGTCTTGGATCTGCACTTAAAGGCTTTGTGTCCAAACTTCTGACAATTGTAGCAATGTCCTTCAAATCTTGGTGTATGCATAGTCTTGGTTCTACATTCATATGCCTGATGACCTTTTTTGTTGCACTTGTAACAATGTGTCATATTCTTTGGTTTGGCATTCTGACTACCATTCTTGTTCCTACAAACATTAGTTGTATGTCATTTCTTATCACAAAAATGACAAGTGGGTTTGGAGTTCTTACCTTTGTCATTCCTTTGTTCAATAGTCTTGGATGACTCTCCTTCTTCAGTGCTTGTGTAGGCTGAACCTAATGTGTCTTTACTAGATCTAGGGGATTTTAGTAGTTGCTCAAAATACTTGATGGATTCATTTGGCTTGTTGAAGCTTTTAGAAAACTCCTTCTCTCTTTTTAGGTCATTTTGTAGTTGCTCATTTTGCAACTTCAATGTAGTTATCTCAATGTCCTTAACATTCAACTCATGATGGGCATTCTGCATTTGGCTTAGGGTATCTAGCTGCATGTTTGAGATTCTAGACAACTCTGTTGATTTTTCTTCCAATCTATTTGACAAGATTCTTTTGTCTTCTTCAATCATGACCTTATCCTCAATGGCTTTCTTCTTTTTTTTAGTCACTTCACATAGTAGTATTTCTTGTGATTCTTGCTCCAATTTGAGATTTCTAATCTCTTCAGCTTGTGCTCTATTCTTGTCCATGAGATCTGCAATTGTTGCATCAAACTCACATGAGTTACCATCGGCAAATAAATTTTTGGTGTCGATCTCCTTATATTGGGTGTCATTCTTAGCTATGGAGATCTCTTTCCTTCTCTTTAGCAAACTCCTCAAAGCATTTTTGTCTTCATCCACTTGTTGTAGTAAGAGGTGTATCTCAATCTCCCGATTCTCAATGGTCTTTCCCAACTTGTAGACTTCCATCTCAAGATCTTTTCTCCAAGTTGTAAGGCTTGTCCTAATGAGAACTTAGGCTCTGATACTAATTGTTGAGATTTACAAGTGGGGAATATACTTCTGAGAGGGTAGGGGGGGTGGGGGGGTTGAATCAGAAGTACTAAACTTTAACCAATAAAACTTTTAACTTTAAAACATTGCATACATATACATATGAAAATAACATGTAAAGAAAATGCATCCATATAAACACTTGACACTAGATATGATTACCTAGAAACCCTCCAATGAGAAGGTAAAATTAGGGTGGGGATGACACCCACAACTCTTCACTACTGTAACAATAAAGTTCACCTATTAAGGTTACATACTTTGACCATTCTCATGATCTACCTTATGAAAGGCTTTCCCTATTAAAGGCTTACAAGGATTGTTAGATCCTACCTTGTTAAAGGATTTTAACACTCTATCAAAAGTGTACTTGGCTAAAGGATTTACAAAACATTCACTTGGAATGTCACCCTATTAAAGGCTTTATACAATGGCTGTTAAACCAACCTATCTCCATAGGATTTCATTCTGCTAATACAATTGTTAGAAAGTATAGTAGAATGTTTGAATTTATTACTAGCACTCTACTATTGCTGATTTTAGATCCTTGTTCTATTCAATCTAATCCTCACTGATCTAGTATGAAAATGTTGTAACCTTAATCCTTTGTTCTGATAACTGATTCTGCAATTCCATCCTTCTTCTAAGTCTCCTTTAACTTGATCAATTCACCCCTTTCACTTCCTTCAAACTTTGCTAGCATTATCTCCTTGCATGCATTCTCTTTTTGCACACTCTACAAATTATGGGGTTTCATCTCAAAAAGATTTTGTGACTTAGGGTTAGGTATGAATCTACGATTGAGATTCATCCAACTTTCTCGCTCAAATCTTTCCATTTTTCTAATTGGTTGCATGTTGATTGCATAGGTAATCCAAATAGATTTGATCTTATTTCTAAGCTTCGAGATCTATCCATATGTTGGCTAAAAAATGGTTTAAATCTTGGTTTGTGAAGGCACAAGCTCTTATGCTGATTCTATATTGCTCAACATTTACTGATTATTGATGCTCAACACATACTAAATTCTATTTGGCTCAGCACTTGAACTTTCTCGACATCTATTATTCACTCGACACTTGAAACTTTCTCGACACTGTCTATTTTCTCGACATCTGAATGACTCGACACTTGTTGAATTTCTTGCTTGGCACATATTGTAACTTAGCATCTACACTATACTTGACATTGACTTAGAAAATTTCTTAAGTGTGTTGACACTCAATTGTCAAAACCAATATGAGATCAATAGTAACTCCCATGTGAATTCTTGTCACATTCATAAACTTGTGTGCATAAAAAGTGTCATTATACTCTTAAGGAGGAATACACTATTTTCCTTATAAAAGGAATCACATAGATGAGTTTTTCTCACACATGGACAAGAGGACAAGCAAATGACTTGTCTTCCCATTTGGACTAGAGGACAATCAACATAAGGGATACCTTGGTTTATCCCATTTAGTCAATAAATACAATCAAGGAAAGATTACTGCTTATAACATCCCCCTTTAATCTTTACTTGGGGAGATTACATCAAAGGGTATTAAACCCAAATTATTTACAATAAAATTCAAATTTCTCTCTAGAAAGTGGCTTTGTCAATATATCATCAACTTGATCTTTGAAAATGTCTTCAATTGTGCAAGAGGTCTCTTATCACCATAGGTATGTCTTTGTAGAGCCAAGAGAAGTAGATAGGTCTTTTGAATGTGTTACATATTCAAGTGGATTCATAGTGCATAGGATATGTACAAAAAAAATTATGTCTTGCATGTGCCTTGATGAACTACTTGAAAAATAGAAATGAGAAATGAGACAACTATCCACAAGGAGAATTTTATCTTATATTTAAATTAGGAATCCTTTTGAGATGATATAAGGATGAGAAAAATCTCATAGAGAAAATATGGAATAGAGAGATAAATGAAAAACTAACCTGTCACCACAAAGCAATGGAGCTAACCCGATATCAAGATAAATCATATGCTCAAAATATCAAAAAAAAGAAAATATTTATTAGTGCTTCCATGAAGGTAATATACTAATAGACAAATGACCAAAGATAAGGCCAACTAATACCACATACATCAACATTACATCAATCACCTGGATAAAGATAGTCCATTAATGAATCATCCTGTTGTAAGTTAATGGGTGATCAATACATAACCTGCATGATTCATGATCTAAGCAATGATGTATTCAGAGTATTATCATATTAGTATATGTATTAAATTAGTATGAGAGATATTTTTTTAGATAAGTATTATCACATCATAATTTCTTAAGATGCCAAAGGGAAGGATTATGAGTATTAATAATATATTACCTTAAGATAAGAACATATTGCCTTCAAGATGGGTCAAATCATCTAAAATTGGAAGGAAACTCCAAGAATATCATCCTCTTCATGAGGAACAAACTGGAACAACATGGAGGGAAACTTGATAAATATCAACCTTCAAACTATAATAAATATCCTTTCAAAGTAGAACAAATAGATCAAAATTGAGGGAAACTCCATATAAATATCATCTTTTAAAGTGGAACAAATAGAAGCAAATGGAGAGAAACTCCATATAAATATAATCCTTTCAAAGTGGAACAAATAGATCAAAATGGAGGGAAACTCCATATAAAGTAAGTGCATACCATTATAGGATGGAGGGATACTCCACGGACCGAATAAGACAACTATGTATCATTTATACAAAAGGGATCATCATGATATGAATCAAATATAATTGCAAGCACCTTAAGAGTTAACCTTGAAAAATTGGTTTCCTATGCAACTTACAAAAATGATCCAAATAAATTCATATAAATCATTGGTATAAACCATAAAGTGCCAACATATGCATAAAATATGCTATAAAAGTATAAAACTACACCTATGTACAAATCGGTAGAACATAGTAATGTTAAAGACAATTGTGTATGATAACTCATATTCTCAAAGAATTTGAGGAATACAAAGAGATAAATTTGAAGAGCAATGAGAAATGTATAAAAATATATGGATAATAGGTAGGACAACCCCATTGAGAGTGAATAGGGCTACTTAAGTGATTTTATGCATTGGAGTCTTGAACACATGTATTTTAGATGGAAAAAAAGAGAGACATTACGAATTAGTACAATTACAGTAGCTTGGAAATTTATCTGGGCATTTATGTGGGCCCCCATATATATTCGAATAAATATAACTAAAATGGTATGAAATCCCATGATTAAAAGTATAGAAAATATGATCATATATAACTCACATGAAAGTCAAATTATTGATGGAACAAATAGACATGATGCATGATTAAAAAAAATAGACTAAGGAGCTAGAAAATATTGCCCACCTTGCTTCTCAAGAGTATGACTCAAAAGATCACCCCCTCTTTAGGCAAAAAGTGAAAAAATGAAAGGATAATAAGCCTGTCTTTAAGAGTACAGTAAATTGAAGGAGCTTATCTTTAAAAAAATGGAATAAAAGTACAAGTACAAACTATAGTGTACTATAAAAAAAGGGTGAAATTAAAAGATAATGGCTCTTCAAATCATGGATATGAGGATTTAATTTTGATTTTTAAAGATTTTATAAATTCAAAATATAGAGTTTGCCCCAAATATACATTAAATGTATATTATAAAATGATAGAATAAAATTATCTATAAAAGATATATATATCTTTTTGAAGTAGAGATATAAATATTTATTTAAATAAGGCAATAGAAATTTTTTTAAAAGAAGCAAAGATCTATGAGATCAAAGAGAAAGAATTGCAAAACTTGCAAAAGCAAGGTTAATGCAAAACCTGCAAGAGAAAAAATAGATTAATATTTTAATAAGATTTTTTTGATGAAACCTGTAATATGAATATTAGATTAATGAAGTATGTAATTAAATATATCTAAAAATTTCTTGTTTTGACAGCAAGTTGTCCAAAAAATACAAGGAAATAATTCTCTAGCAACAAGCCATCCAAAGAAAGTTAGAACAAAAAAAAAAATATAAAGAACCCTCCAACACAAAAGATTATGAAAAAAAATGGAGCTTCAAGTTTCTCTCTCAACAAAGGTCTCCAATGGTAACCTTCACACAAGCTCAAAATAAAGATTAGAAAACTCTAATACCATGTAAGAAATCTATCAAAATAAAATCTAATGAAATAATCCAAGAGAGCCTAATATGAAGAAGATCTACCTTAAACCAATAGAGCCATCCAAGGATCAACAAAAATGGAGAAAATATATTTTTAAAGGGGAAAGCAAAGAAAACCCCTTGTGAATTATATGAATGAGGTAAATGCATAAAGAATGGAAAGAAAGAGAAAGGGAGAGAGAAAGTGGAGCCATAAGCTCATTAGAAGAACTACATATGAGAGAGGAGCATCTCTTATATAGAGATGAGAAGAGGAATCATTTAGTAACTCCCATGTGAATGCTTGCCACATTCATAAGTGTGTGCATAACAAGTTTCATTCTCCTCAGGAATAAACTATTTTCTTTATAAAATGAATTACATAAATGAGTTGTCCTCACACATGGACAAGAGCATAAGAAAATGACTTGTCTTCCCATGTGGACTAGAGGACGAACAACATAAGGAATACCTTGGTTTATCCCATTTAATAAACAATTACAACCAAGGAAAGATTACTACTTCAAACAAAAATTGAGCACCTGTTTAAAAAAAAAAATGAAAAATGGGTGCCTAATTTTCAAAACATGGGTGCTCATTTTTAAAAGAATGGGAAACTATTTTTTGAAATTTGGATTGGGTTTGAACCTAATACAAGTGTCCATTTTAAAAAACCATATGCTCATTCATAATGAAGCAAAATCTCAATCTATGAACTTCTATGGTTTTGAGACCCAACTTCTTGTTTCTACCCTCCAACATCACCTCTATCTCTCTTACCAAATCCTAAACCTTCATATTTTGAACTTCAAATGGGTTGGATGGTATCTTTCATTCCTTGCACATGTTTTTCTAATCCTCATCCTTTAAGTCCCACTTTCTACATAACCTTCAAACTAATATCAATTTTAAGACAACTTTTATTTCCATCATGACAGACTTCATGCTTGCCTTTATCATCAACCTCTTTACTTGAAAAACTTTGATTATATCAACAACATTAAATGGACATAGATCAATTGGATTTCAAATTTTCATTTTTTTTGGGAAAACTTTTACCTTCTTCCCCATTTCATTATTCTCCTTCTTGACTTCATCAAATAATATTAAATTTTCTTTCAATTCATCATTTTCTTTTCTAAATTTCTCTAAATTTTCCTCAAGATTCTCAATTTGACATTTAATAATGATATCTCTCATTTTCAAACTTTTTCAAATTCTCTACCAATTCTAAATTACACTTGTCTAATTTTATCAATTCATCTTTCCAACAATTCTTCACAGGAATCAAAATTTTACTCTCTTCATTTTTTTTTTCTCCAAACTTTTAGAGTGAAACAAACAGATTTCTTTGTACAAAATAAATTATCTGAAACCCTTCTTGTATGTGGATCTAGTTGATCTTAAAAGTGCTAAATGAATAAACACTTCTCTACTATTGTGCAATTTTCTCCTCTCAATGAATCAACAACTGCTTCAACAAATAAATGACTTCATAATAATGCAATCTAGTTGATTCTTTGATTCTCTCTAGCCATGACCTTAAACATCAGTTTCTGCACTATCCCAATCCTACATCATAGGCTTCTTAAGCTTTCTCTTTTCTTGGCAATGAATCTTTCCTTGTTTCAGCTTCTTTTGTTAGTACAGTACTCCAAACTTCCTTTGATTGTCCTTGAGAAATGTCAGTAATATCTTCAAGTAGCAGCACAATTTTGGTAGGTGAATGGAAACCGGTAGCAAAGATACAGGAAACTAAAAATCTCCTTCAACATACTCTCTAATAGTAGCTAAAATTAATCAACAAATGCTGAGCCTTTCTACCTCTTAATTTTTATTTTTACTTTAATTGACTCGAACCTTTCTTTTGTGGTTGGTCTTTCTTTTCCTACCTAAATATTTTTCCTCCACTCAATTTCGTATTAAGAGAGACTTCAACATTCTTTTGGCAAAATTTGCAGATATCACACATGACTAGAATCTATTTGGCATTTTGATATCATTCGCAGGACTTGAAAACTAGGGCACACAAGAAAATAAAGATTCTTTTAAACACAATAAATCATTACTAATCTCTCATATTGTAGGCTGCTTAGATAGATTAAGTTAAACAGTTTTGATAGAGGTTGTAGCCTCTGAGATACTCATACTACATTCTAAATTATTATCATCTTCACCTAAAATTCTCCTTCAAAGGAAAGATGGTCGTGAGAGTGAAAACTATGCTTAGAACTCTGAGTAGAAGTATCAGTTTTCTCAACAACTTCAACTGTACATTTGTTGATATCTAAATTTACATCCATAATCCAGATTGAAATAAAGGGAAAAAAATGAGGCTGATTTGCAATTAAAGGGGAGAATTGTTGTCAAGCGAGGTTTCTTGTTCACCATCCAAAAAATGGATTGTTTAACTTCAGTGATATTCATGTCATGCAGTATTGACTTGTACTCCCTTACTGAAATGGCCCTATTATCAAGTTTGCAAAGACATTGAACAAAATAACTACCAAATACTAGATTGGAAAAATGCCAGCAAATTAAAAAAAACAACCACAATAAACTGACTGGTAAAATCAAAACACACAATGCAAGAAGTGGTACAATGCAGAGAAGGAAAATTGATACAATATTCCTCCATTGAAATTCTTGAATCCATGAAATCAAAACCCACAAAGGAAGAAGCAGTACATCACAGCTAAGGGAAACTATAATATCCATGTATTCATGATCACCAATTGGGAAATACTCCAGATGAAAGAGAATGTATGCAAGGCTAGGGCTTAAAGATGGCAGCTGGCATAGAGATGACATTTATAATTTATCTATTAGATTTCCATGAAATTGTACCCATTACGCACACTGTAAACCATCACTCTGCTGTTCGTTTTTATATTTCTTTGCAACTTAATTCATACTAATCAAAGTTGTGTTGATCTGTACGGTATGATATGATGTGAGGATACCTAGGTCTTCACATAATTTAACCTTTCACTTTATTCTTTTGATAATAAGTAAAATTTGAAACAATCCAAAGTAGCATATAATTTGGTATCATTTATTAAATCAACGAGTTCTCATATTATTCTTCCTTTTCTAAAGTAGTGGCTTCTCACATATCATTATTATGGAAGCAAAATATCTAATAATTTTGCCAAGCATCACTCAAAACACAAATTTAAAATAAAAACAAGAGAATAATGATTGCACTATTGAAAGAAAAAAAATATTATATAAATAAATGTAATAACAAGTACTACATAGTGGCATGTACTTGTCTTATAGTAATTTGTATTAATTTTATTGAATATAATTATTAATATGTAGTATATTTTTATTAAAGTTTATTCAATATAATAAAATTATTGTAAAATGTTAAAAAAAATTATAATGAATAAATTTTAAAAGTAGTTAGATAGAATAGTTTTAAAAAATTTGCATTCCTATATATATTCTCCTAACTTAAATAGTTTTGAGTTAGAATATGTTCATAAAAATAAATTGAATGGAGCATATTCCATCAATATATTTATGATATTTATAATTGTGATAATAATTTTATTTGAATGAAATTATAAATTACAAAAAAATTGATTATAATACATATAACTAAATCTTAAAAGTTTTTTTTGTTTGTGATTCAATAATATTATTATTAAATAAAATTTATATTTAGAAATTATATTAATTGTAATGCATTAATGTCTTGTAGTATTAGTTACCAATATTTACATTATATTAATATATCTATTTTTATATAAAATTATTTTAATTTATTAAATCTAACAAAATTTTACAACAAATTCAAATATAATCTATTGACAATTTATGTTAAAGATTAAGTATACATTAAGATATAATTGAAAAGTGCCATGTAACTATCCATTTACATGAGTTTACCCAAAGACTTTGTAATATGGAAAACCTCCAAAAAAAAGCTTTTATAACACAAAACCTATTGAGCCCATCAAATAATTTTTATAGTTTATGAAATTTATAATTAAATAATTAAACTTTAGAAAGACTTTAAGTATTTAAAAATATTTTTATGTGATTGGTTTAAACTAATTGAGTTTCGGAGAAATTGAATGCAATAGTAATAGCCTGTGACAAGTACAATAACAAGTTCAACTAAGTTCAATTAAATAAAGTAGTTAAATTAAAAATTATACATTTATAGATAGGTAATAATAAAAAATAGTTATAAGAGAAAAAATTAGTGAATTGTAACTACAAATTAAATATTATTTAATTATATTTCATTCATATTTTAATATTTTATTAATATTTTTTCTTACATGAAATTTTTAAATAATTTTATAAAAAATATTAAAAATTTACCAGAACATATATTTAAATATTTGAAAAATAAGATTTTTAAAATATAAATATACTTATAATTTAAATAATTTATAAATTACTTATAAAAAAAAAATAAAATTCAAACATAATTTCAAATTTGTGAAGTTACTAGTATAACTAAGTTTTATTTTAGTGTATTAATTATTAGAAGTTGTGTTTCATATTTTAATATACGTGTGTGCCTAAAATATCCCTTAAATTAGGGTTAGTGTTTCCTAGAAATCTACTTTCTAGAAATCTACTTTCAGATCTCTAATATATGCACCAATCAAGTTAATCTAAAATGATTTGAATGATTCTATAACTAGAAATTTGACATTTAAAAATTGGAAAATTTAGAAAGTAAAATAAAAAATAAAAATGGTTGATTGGTTGAAATGGAATATACTTCTTACTTGTTTTTGAATTAAAAATAACCAAAACTAGGGGGTTGGCCCTTAAACAGTCAAACTAGGCAACTACCAGCAGATAACCATCAACCAAAACTACCCCGTACCACTTAATAAAACAAAAACAAGGTTCAGAACCATAATTAAAAGAGTATTAGTAGGCCTAACATACATACTACTTGTATTAAAACTATAAAAGCTATAGAAATATATAAACAAAGGCATAACAACCTTGCATCCCTCCAAGTCCAGTAACCAATAGATTAATGTCATGAAAAAAAGAGAGGAGGGAACCATTAAGGCTGTTGGGATAAGGTGACACAACCTTAGCACGATTTATTGCTTTATTTGTGCTTTCTTAGAAAGTTGTTGAATGAAGCTGGATTCTTCCACAAGAAAAGACTTGGAGTAGAAAATAGAAAGCTTTTGTTTTTTGGTGATTTATTCTCTTATGTTTTGGTTTATGCAAGGGTTGTGCATAAGGAAGTTTCTAAAATAATTTATAGATGCGTTGAATATAGATGCTCTAGAAATTGTTTCCTCTTGTATGAAAGCTCTATAAGTACAAAGCATTGTTGTAGAGAATTAAGACAGAGATGAGAAGTTAGTTGTATAGGGTTATGTTGCTAGATTTTCTCTAGAATGGAGCAAGATGTAAATCTCCATGTGAAGGCTGAAAATGTATTGTAACTTATTGTTGAATAATACAATAGCTTGATGGTTTGAAGGGTGGGGTTTTTACCTGGAAAGGTCTTCCCCACGTATATCTATGTTCTCTATTTTGTCTCATTCTTCTAGTTTTATGATTGTAGAATAATAATCTCGATGTTGTAATGCTGCTGAAATTTATGTAGATCTCTAAATTGCAATCACTTTCCTTTATGATTTTAATTGTGGGAAATCAACTATGTTTGATTCTGCTTTTATGACATAGTTGTATGCACTTCTATTTTCTTATTAGAATTTGTTCAAGGAACTATTGGATACAGAATGTGCACATTGATCTCAGATGAATTTTTGAGGTGCTCTCATTTCCCTTTGATTGGTATCAGAGCCCAATTTTGTGAATTGCTTGTTGCTTGCATGTAAAGATTCACAAAGTTTCTAGTTCTGGGTATTTCTTCTATTAAGATTTTTTATCTTGTAGAGCTTGAAGAAGTTTGTTTTGAAGAAATTGACTGATAATTAATCCTTTGATGAGTGGAAGTCTTGTAGTTGATCTATTTTTTTAGGAGACAATAGACATTTCTTGAAAGATGGTGAAGATAGAGAAAATAGAGTTGGTTATGTTGAAATGACATTGATCTGGAGCTCTTAGTTGATAGCAAAATAATTCTTGATGCATGGGTATTTTAAGGTGTCTCTTTTGTTACCTAGAATGCATATAGGTTATGGAGTTGATCATTGGATGATTTGGAAGCTTCTGGATAACCTATCTCTCTCAGATGCATGTACTAGTAGTGGTTGTGGAATTGGTCTACAAGTGGGTCTAGAGTTCTTGTACTATGTTTCCCTCTTAGATTCTTATACATGCATGGCTTGGGTTGTTGTTCGTTGGATCTGAGGGGTTTATAAATTTTCCAAAAAAAAATCTATGTTGATGCTCATTTGTGATAATCCATTATTCTGGGTTCAATTGTTTAGTATTTTTTTAAGACTTTGAGTCTTCCAGATGAGAAGTGGGTGTAAATGTGCATGGGTGTTCTTACACACAATATTTTTGTAGGTTTTGTATGCTGAAATAAAAACTTGTAGTTTTTTGGGGATCTACTGAAGAGCTATTCTCTTGACTCCTATTCCTTTAGAGTGGTACCAAATGTGATAGTTGTAGTCCTACATGCATGCATTCTTTGTGCTTGGTGAGAGGAGGTGTTTTTCTTTCTTTGCATAGAGATGTTGGTACATGATCAGTCACTCAACATTTTTGTGGTGATGCTTTGTTGGATTCCTAGACTATGGTGCTCAATGTGGACATGATTGGAAAATTAGATTTGTGCTTGATCTAGTGTTTGAGTCATGTTGTCTACATGATTATTCTATTTGATCTCATTTGTACATGTCACTAATGTGATAGTGGGTTTGCATGTTGCAATGATTGGATCTACAAGTTATGCAGTCAGGTAGGTAGGCCACCCATTTAATTGTAGTGGGATAACTTGGATGTGGACTATCTATATCCACTAGATTTGGTCTAGTGTTGGTGTAGACTTGTTAGTTGGCCTTGTTTGTGGTCACTTGTGCATTTATGTGGTTGCTTTGGGATGAGAGGATGGATGATATTTGAGTACTTGGATAGTCAATTATGGAGTCCTATAGCATGGTGAATTTCCTTAGTATGGAGATCCTGGTTTCACTTAGTGTGATGTGTGGGCCTGGATGATTTTCAAATTTGGAGGATGGTGTGTCATATGCTTGGAGAGCTTGATATCGCGTTTTAGTGGGAGCTTTGGTAGTGGCTGTATTTTTCCATCATATGGTGATAGATGATCTTCTTTAGTGTTGCAAATGTTGGAGGATGCTTTAGATCCTGTTGTTGTAGAAGGATCTTTCACATTTGTTAGTTTGCTAGTTGGAGATGGTATCTTCATGTGATTGGAGATGTTGACATCTTTGGGATTCAAGGGGTCCTTGGTAGAGATGTTGTTTATGCTTTTATTTGTTATGTTGTCATGGTGGCTTTTATGTCATAGTTTTCTCTTTATTACTAGCTTAGAGTTATGACATGATATAGTTATTTGATATGATCACATGAACAATGTTATCTCTTTGGAGGAGATGGTTTAGATAATGATGTCATGTTTATGTTCCTAATTCCATGGTTGGAGCTTTGACATTGATCTTGGTTTACTTTCTTGGTATTGAGTACTTTAATCATTTGCTTGATACTTCATGATAGTGCCATGTTGTTGTTGTGTTTTGCATGGAGTGATTGATTATAGGTGCTTGTGGATACTTTGAGACTTAGGTGAGGCTAGAGTTCTCTTGAGATGAGAGACATGTTTTTGAGATGTATACTCTTGATGAGGTATTTTAACAAAAAGTATAATGAGCTTACACCTTTGTTAGACATGAGTTCAATAGAGACCTAAGAGGAGATTGTTCTTGGAAAAGTCACAACGTGACTTGCACATCTTGGAGAAGCATTCTCATTCCCTGCTCTTGGTCTACTTAGTAGTTTATCACTTCAGAGGTATTGCCCAATGTTACTTTCAGGTGCTTTATCTTTTCTTTCATATTCATGGATCTTGAGCTGCAATTAGATGGTTTTGGAGTATTCATTTTGAGAGATGGATAACATGGCTATCTCCTTGAGGTGTACTTTTATTTATGATGAAAATAGGAGATGGTAGTGGGCTGATTTCCTAAAATGGGAAATGGAGTTGTTTGATCTACTTTGGGAGGCTGACATCCATGTAGATTTATGATATCATGTTATGTTTGATCTCTTGAGGTTGAATAATTTTGGATGTTGTTGTGGCTTTTCTCTTTGGGTTATGAAGGAGATCATACTTGGTACAGTTGATATTTAGAAGTGTTTGTAGAAGGACATGCTACATGCTTATGATTTGTATTTTCTTTCTTTGGTCTTGGTTATGTTCTTGGGTGTTTTGGTTCAAATAACATTATTTTTGAGATCTGTTGGAGCTATGGTGGTCACTTTTTTTGTGGTCATTTGTTATCACTTTTACTTAATTATTTTTTGTTATGACAAGGTGGTTCCTTCATCTCTTGTCTTTGTTGGATGTGGAGAACATGGGAATGTTGTGGAGACTGTATGAGAGAGATGTTTCTTGCAATGTTTTTGCTTGAGGATTTGCATATTTTTGTGGATGGTCCTTGGCACTACATGGTTTCTCTTTCTTTGTGTTATTATTAGTAGACTCAGTATGATTTTGATTTTTTAAATTTGACATTACCCATGCAGTGGGAGTTCTTGTATGTGTTTGGTCTTTATTGACTAGTTTGCACATAGAGCTCAAGGTTGCAATTTATGGGTTGGTTATGTTGCTGGCATAAGTTTTTTGGTGTTGGATACTTTTGAGGTATGGTTGATTGGATGGGTTAGCATTTACTGTGGATGCTATTTTCAATCTCATGGGTTTATTAGTTGGATTGGACAAATCAATTTGTTTGTTGTTCTGGCAAATGTTTTATCTTGTTTTCTAGAGGATGACTTCATAGTTTTGTTGGGCTAAGAAGTTGATGTTTTTGATGCTTTTGTGTAGCTTGTGAGCACAATGGAGTGGTGGAAGTGTTGTGTAGCCTTTTATATCACTAGGATCTTATGCTTGTATTATTGGGACAAGTGTCTAGTTCAAGCACAAGAGCATCTATTAAGATTTATGTGGTTTTATGAATGGCTGTAATGATATAGTTTCATCAGTTTGAATCTTGTAACGTCTTTGTCAAGTGGGAGATTGTTGGGATAAGGTGACTCAGCCTTACCATGATTTATTTCTTTATTTTTTCTTTCTTGGAAAGTTACTAAATGAAGCCAGATTCTTCCATAAGAAAAGACTTGGAGTAGAAAAATACAAAGCTTCTATTTTTTGGTGATTTATTCTCTTTTGTTGCAAGGGTTGTGCATAAGGAAGTTTCAAAAATAATTTGTAGATGCATTGAATATAGACACTTTAGAAATTTTTTCCTCTTGTATGAAAACTCTATAAGTACAAAGCATTGTTGTAGAGAATTAAGAGAGAGATGAGAAGTTAGTTTTACAGGATTATGCTGCTAGATTTTTGCTAGAATGGAGCAAGATGTAAATCTCCATGTGAAGGTTGAAAATGTATTGTAACTTATTGCTGAATAATACATTAGCTTGATGGTTTGGAGGGTGGGTTTTTTACTTGGAAAGGTTTTCCCCACGTATATATGTGTTCTCTATTCTATCTCATTCTTCTAGTGTTATGATTGCAGAATAATAATTTGTATGTCATAATGCTACTGAAATTTATTTAGATAAGTAAATTGCAATCACTTTCCTTTAAGGTTTTAATTGTGGGAAATCAACTATGTTTGATTATGCTTTTATGACATAGTAGTATGTACTTGTATTTTCTTATTAGAAGTTGTTCAAGGAGCTATTGGATATAGGATGTGCATATTGATCTCAAATAAATTTTTGAGGTGCTGTCTTTTCCGTTCAAAGGCTTCTTAGCCTCCTTCCTCGCCAAGAGGATGTTGGCCTAGTCTTCCACAAGGAAGTCAAACAACATCTTTGAATCCTACTTTGGCAGATCTCTTTCTGAGTCCTTTATCAAGTTCAGTATGGTGGCGGCTGCATGTTTCACTTTGATACTGCATTTTGTTAATAGGTGCATTCTTTCCTCCAACGCATGAGTTTTTTCCCACACCTTACTACTAGTCTTCTTCATGATTTCCATGTTGACATCCTGCATGTCACCAGGAAAGCCATCCACTTGCTTCATAGTAACTTCTTGCACAATCAAAGGGTTAGCATTTACTTTGGAAAAAGCCCTAATAGGGGGGGAAATCATTATGGGGGAGAGCACCCTATCCATAGTATCAAGGAATTGGTCCCTTGTTAAGTCTGTAGACGCCAACCCAATGGTTGCTAAAACATGCAACACTTCTTTATTCTCCTTGTTCCCCTCTCCCGAGCGAGACTAGGAAGAGTCCAACACCTCCTTTTCCTCCTCCATTCATCCCACCCCAAAATTTGATGCCTTTTATTTCATCCTCCATTTGGGGTGGCCCAAATCTTCAGAATTTGTCTCCTCCTCTTGCGAGGCCCCCACTTTTAGTTTCCTCTTAGCATTAGACTTAGCTAACCTCCTCGACCTCCTCCTACCCCCTCTCCCCTCCTCCTCTAACTCCTCAAGTTCCTTCTCTTTCCCTTTATTCTGTCTCCCTCTTTTCCCCAAGTGGGTGGGCTTCAATTCCACAGGGGACCCGTTAGGTGAAGGTTGTGGGGTGGGAGCTCTAGGAACCATGATCCTAAGAGGAACCAATTTGGGCTAGGGGTTCAGATGGGCAGGAATATCAATCTCCACAATCCTAGTGGGGACCAAGGTGAGGTGAAGTTGATACAACTTGAGCATTAACCCTTGATGTAAAATGGTAAAGTTAACCCCCCTTCTCATTTTTTCTTTAACATCAGTAACATTTTCCTTTAGCTCATGCAATAGAAAGAATGAAATTAAAATAAAATCATGGTGGAAAAAATCATTAAGGAGTGGAAAGTAGTAGTAATAATAGAGACCATACCTCCCTTCAAGAGTTAGGTACTTCATCAACATCAAATAGACCTCATTTCATGGCTCAAGGAGCTTCTCCCACATAAAACCACCTCTGTGCTAAATAGGTTCCTCCCCATCCAAGAAGAAGTGTTGCAGACTCACTTCATCGACCACCCTTTTCACCTTCTGCCACTTCCTACGCTTAATGGCCAAACCTATCACCAGAGAAATCACTTCCTCAGAGATATGGAATGAAATGCCATTTATCGTAACTCTACGGTCCTCCCAGGAATTGATAAATTGCATGGAACAATTTTCGTCATGCCCATTAAGTGCCTCCATAAACGACAGGAAACCACCTTCCTTTAGAAAATACCACACCAAGGGCTTCCTCGTGTTCTCAATCATGGCCGGCTCAATGCACATATGGTCACCACCCATCTTTGAAATTTTTCCCACTCCTCTTGTCTCCTTGTAAACCCAGAAACACTTACTAAGAGTGGCTTCACACTTAGACAGAAAAACCTGAAGGTGAAGATAACATGACCATAATTAATAGTAATTATACTAGCATCCTTATTAGCAATTGAAATCATGTGTTAACTACCTCTATCTTTATCCCAATCATTTCCATCATTCCCAATACATACTAACCATTTAAAATTTAAACCTTTTCTCTACCTAACGTACAAGAACACGCATAAGAAAATTATTAAAAAACCCTTCTTCTCAAACTTTAAAACTCTTTATTTTTTGGGCCATGTGAATTTATTATTACCCATACCAATTCCATCACCCCTTGCAATTTGTACATAATTGGCTTGTCCTCTCCACCAACTCAACAACATGATACAAAAATTTAAAAAAACTCTCTAGCTAGGACTCATCATTCTTAATTTCTTGATTCACTAACTCTCTTACCAAATTTGGCATGGCATTAAATTCCCTCCAACATCTTAGTCCTGTAAGGCCCACACTAGTACCCTATTATAGATCTTGATGAAATAAATGTGATTAGGAGTTGATAAGGTTATGATTAACATTTTTGTTACTAATAATGATTTATGAAATCCTATTAGAGATGGATGTAGATTTTGATTATTATAAGGTTGATACCCTATCCAATAACATTAGGTCAATAAGATAAGACCACATGTAAATGAAACTCAACATGTTCAAGCTGAGAACCTAGTCATGAATTCATAGGGGAGATGAATTAACATTCACTCTTGTAAGAAATAACAATGGGTATAGATCAAATGATAACAAAACATAATGGTTGCACTTGTAGATTAGTTTTAAAATATGATGACATAAATTGGAAACATTCAATGGCATGAGAAATTAACCCTAGTGGCACATACACCCCGTAATGAGAGAAAAAGGACATTGTTAGAAATATTACTTTGGTCAATTGATTTGGAAGGATATTGGTAACAAGTTTACACAATAGTGATTTTCAGTTATATACTAAGATCCATTTTACATGTTTTAATGATTTAATAGATATGACCTTGGTGTTTCATTGTTATGATAGACAAGGATTGTGATGGTATTTAGAATGGTAATTTTGTTATGATTAGAAAGATTAATGTTATACATGTCTTGAAATTTCAATGTTTTGAATAATTTATGGAAATGATTAGATGGAAGATAATTGAATATGTAATGCAATTAAGCGATATTAAATTATTTTGCACTTATCTGCCTATAATTATATATTATTTCATTGGGCTACTAACATTAAGATGAGTGTGTAGGAAAGTTGAACCATGGAGATTATTTGGGGAAACAAGGTTCAAACCTATGTGAACATGGTAAAGCCAAGGTGAATCTTTGGAAGGTTCAAAACCTTGTTGTATTGTGTTTGTTTAATAATGTGATTGTGCATGGGTGTTATAAGTTTATAGATCATGATTATTTTGAGACATGTCACCGTGATGTGTAAGTGTTTTAATGTGTGTGTGTCATTTGAAACTTGTGTTGTCTATGTGTAAATGACATGTCATATAGGGTTTTGGGCATGAAGTCACTTAACTTGAATTCAATCCCCATTATGAAATTAAGTTAACCCACCTTGGAGAGTGTTAGGATGAGTCACCTTGATGATGGAATTCAAATTTAAATTTGGTAGGATCTTTAAAGAGTCTAAAAGTGGTTCCCAAGTGTTATTTGGTGAAAATAAGTCTCCCACATGGTAGTAGTATAGGTTGGGGGTCTAAATATAACCATAAGTTGGTCTAGGTGACCTAGGAGACCCTCTAAACTAGTCATTTTCAAGCCAATTCGAAAATCAGAGTACCACATGACTTCTTTCCTCACCCCTCCACTTGGTTAAGTTCCTATTGGTAGAAGGTACAAGGGTGTAAGAGGGGTAGGTGGGAATGGAAATGGAGGTCCTTTTAAGGAGCTTGTGCCAAAGTTAGTGGTTGTTCACCCACTCTCTAATTGTAGAGATACTCAAGATTTTGGGAGAAGAAACTTGGAAGCGAAGGAATGAAAGCTCTTCATCACCATTTTATAGCCATTAGCTTGGAAAGAGGTTAGTGCTTCATGCCATGTTCTCTCTCATCTTATCAAAGTTGAAAGAAGGAATTTGGATCAATGTTCTTGTGAGATGTATGTGTTTGCATTTGGTATGTAGTAGCTATTATGTATGTGAATGAGCATGTTGGATTTACTTGCATTTGATTTTGTATCTTGATTTTTTTGTGGTGGATTGAATGTTGTGATGGGTGTAAAGGCTTCACTCACCCTTGGGAGGGAAGAGAAGCCTTGGGGTGAAAGGGTTAGTTGGGATTTTCATTGGAGTTGAGAAATCATTCTCTTGGAGAGGGGATAGCTTTCATGGAGTATGGGCTCCATTGAAGTCATATGCCTTTCTATTGTTCTATGGGAGGTATAAGTGAGGATATGTGAAGAGGAGTAAGTGTTGATAGCCTTGTTGAGGCATGTGTTATTGATAGCCTTGTTGAGGCATGCGTTAATGATAACTTTGTTGTGGCATGTTTCTTGGAAGCATTATTAAAATATTGCAATTGCAAGATTTGTTGTTTCCCAAGGATATGACATTCTCCTCCTTGAAGAGCCCACCTTCACCCCATGTTTATGATTCCATCTATGAATCATTGTGCAAGACTTGGTTGGGGATTGTGAATGTGTTGATAAACTATGGTATTCATGTTGGTTCTTGTTATTGTGATATTGTTTAAATGTATCCTGGTTGAGCCTTGTTTCCCCTAGTGCAGGGGTGGCCTCCTTGAAGCCTAGGTTGGGAGGTGAGCCTCCACAGTTCTTGATTTTCATTGAAATTGTAGATTATGTGATGCTCTTGGATACTTGGAAGTCATGAAGATTTCATTGCATAAGGGAGAAGATACTATTGCAAATAAGTTGATGGTGGAGATATAAACTCCATTTTGATATGTGTTTCTATTTGTGATGTGTAAGAGTATTGTGTTGTTCTTAGTCAGCTGCCAATAGAGGGATTGTGAAACATTTGGGTGTTGTATAAGGTCTATCCATTTCTGTAATACTGTTATGATGATTCACCACCTTTTTGTGTATCTTGGAAGTTTCTGTAAGAAGTTGTGAAGGTGTTTGAAGGATATGATGTTATGTTTTAAAGTTCTTGATCTTCTCCATGTTTATGTAGGTTGTCAAAGGAATTAACATCATGAAAGAACTGTAATGGTAAAAAGATAATCCTCATTGTACTTTATTATCATTTTAGTCCTATTGTATAGACAGTTGTGTAAATATATTTAGGTTGAATCCTTCTCAAGAGATTGCATCATTAGTTTCTGAGTAAATGGTTCCAAACTTCATAAGTCATAGATAAGAATAATCAGAATGTATGATTCATAATTTTGTCATGAAATGCATATATATTTGCATTGATTCTCATGCGTAAATGTTGAATGAAATTGTAAATCTAGCCTACAAGTAACATTATGAGTAACTCCTAATTTAATCAATCACAATTACATAGTAGGAATACCTTGGACTGTAGAAATAGAATAACACATAGATGACATAAAATGTATAAGATTTAAGACATAAGCTTGCTGTAGGTGCACATTTCATTCTCTAGAAAATGTATGAGAATGTGAGAAAATTATCCATGCCTAATGCCTAATATAGACAATAAAATATTAAGAGGAATGTACCCTAGTATCTTGTACAATAAAGATTAATAAAATAACATACATGTAAGGGGAGGCACTTTAACAACATCAAATCACCATTTTTTAAACATTACAAATAAAGGCTCTAGTGAGCCACGTCACAATCATGTCACATCATGCCAATCAAGAGACATATATATAATATAAAAATAAAATAAAATAAACTAAAGATCAACAAACCTTAAATACTATTAAAATGGTGCCATATTTTACAATGGAAATAAATCCAAAAAGGGGTCTCAACATTTAAGCACAGGCATCGAGTTTGACTAAAGATTCAAAAATAATAATAATAATAAAAAATACATGCAAAGCACCTACCACTTTATGATAGAGACTTAGGCGCCTTCTATGGGGTTCCATCTCCCTGACACATGTCAGCGCAACCTGACCCAAGTGACATGAGAAGCAAGGTAAGTAAAGAAGGTTTACCCTAGTTAGAAAAAGGCACAATGACCAAATTAAGAATGCGATTTTCAAGGGAACATTCAACTATTGCACTTAAAAACAAATAATAACTAGACATATTTGCCTAGAAATGTTGCCATTGACTTTCTTGACTGGTACACGCTGTACAAAGAGATAATACAATTTAAAAGAACACGCTGTACAAAGAGATAACACAATTTAAAAAGATAATCCTCATTTTACTTTATTATCATTTTAGTCCTATTGTATAGACAGTCGTGTAAATATATTCAGGTTGAATCCTTCTCAAGAGATTAATCATTAGTTTCTGAGTAAATGGTTCCAAACTTCATAAGTCATAGATAAGAATAATCAGAATGTATGATTCATAATTTTGTCATGAAATGCATATATATTTGCATTGAGTCTCATGCGTAAATGTTGAATAAAATTGTCAATCTAGCCTAAAAGTAACATTATGAGTAACTCCTAATTTAATCAATCACAATTACATAGTAGGAATACCTTGGACTATAGAAATAGAATAACAAATAGATGACATAAAATGTATAAGATTTAAGACATAAGTTTGTTGTAGGTGCACATTTCATTCTCTGGAAAATGTATGAGAATGTGAGAAAATAATTCATGCCTAATATAGACAATAAAATATTAAGAGAAATGTACCCTAGTATCTTGTACAATAAATATTGATAAAATAACATACATGTAAGGGGAGGTACTTTAACAACATCAAATCACCATTTTTTAAACATTACAAATAAAGGCTCCAGTGAGCCACGTCACTATCATGTCACATCATGCCAATAAGGGGACATATATAAAAATAAAAATAAAATAAAATAAACTAAAGATCAACAAACCTTAAATACTATTAAAATGGCGCCATATTTTATAATGGAAATATATCCAAAAAGGGGTCTCAACATTTAAGCACAGGCATCGAGTTTGACTAAAGATTCAAAAATAGTAACAATAAAAAAAAATACATGCAAAGCGCCTACCACTTTATGATAGAGACTTAGGCGCCTTCTATGGGGTTCCATCTCCCTGACACATGTTAGCGCAACCTGACCCAAGTGACATGAGAAGCAAGGTAAGTAAAGAAGGTTTACCCTAGTTGGAAAAAGGCGCAATGACCAAATTAAGAATGCGATTTTCAAGGGAATATTCAACTATTGCACTTAAAAACAAATAAAACTAGACATATTTGCCTAGAAATGTTGCCATTGACTTGCTTGAATGGTACACGTTGTACAAAGAGATAATACAATTAAAAAGTATATATAAAACATAATGTCAAATACCCTATTCAATCCTTCATTTAAATTATGGCTTACCAACCATGTCAGGTTTGAAACACCATGAGCGCCTCCATTCATTGGAAGGGGACATCGTACTCCCTAGAAAATAGGCGACTTGGATGGGATGTGTGGTAGTAGCAGGAACCAATGCATAGAATATTGGGCGCCTAGGGAGAAATTGTAATCCATGGAATGGGACAAGATATTAGAATTAGCGCTTGCTTGTAGTAGAAGGGAGGTTAGATGTTACACAGAGTTAGTATTAATGTTGGGGTGCTAGATGTATAGGTATTTTGCTAGAAGTTAGTAAGTATTAAGTTAGCTTATGGGTGAGTTAGCAATATTGTCTATGTTTAGTAAATGGTCATTAAGTTATTCAATATTAATGTATGGTTAGTTGTTAAATGATGAGCATAGAGAAATCAAACTATGGTGTAATTTAGAATGCTAAGTGGTGGTTAGTTGTATAAATATGTTTAGTAATAATAATAATATTTTCTTAGTATATATATATATAAATAATTTAAATACTACATACTCTTGAGTCTAATTGCAATTATGTCCAACAATGAACTTATAAGCTATACATTGTGTATATATTATTATAGTATTAATATAAGATTTAAGATACCCTCCCATTAGCAAAATAGTAAGAACTATATTGAATCAAAATAAGTTTATAAGTTATTAATTTATTTGAATAAAAGAAGAGAAAAATAAATAAATAAATAATACAATGTTGGCAATCTTTATCGACATACGATGATAGAGCTTAATGAGGAAGGATGAGTGTATGGATTTTAGTGATGTTTTGTACTGTAATTAGATTATGATTTACCCAACTAATGGTCATGGTTCACCATTGTTATATAAACTTAAGCTTGAAATTCTAGGTTGAATCACCAAAACTGTTATACTAGGGGTCATTGTGATATGGGTTTCAATGATACCACACCCTCATAATAGGTGTATGTGCATGTTGTAATTCTAAGAAACCTTAAGAAAGGTCTGTAACCAAGTTTAGTTCCCATCAATTTAATTATGAATAGAATCCAAGTATCGATTGAATGAAGTTTTAGTTCTTGGCACCAACAATATTAAAGCATTCATTGGAGCATACCTTAAAGTCAACCAACCTATAGCATTAGTTCCAAGGTAGTGGTGGTAGTAGAATTCTCTTTTGGGCACAACCATTACTTACAACCCTAAATAGATGTATGCTGACATCTAATGAATCATGGTCCAAGTTGTAGCATGCTCACGAAAATGTGTGTTTCCCCAAATGTTAGCTAACAAATAATAATAATGATTATAAAAAATAGATATAGTGTGTTTTTGCCTTGATATTTTGGACATGACAAGTCCCTTCGCCTTTAGACCTAATGTTGCCATACTATCTACCACACCATTTCCCTCCCAAAATATATGATTCAAATTAAACCTATTTAAAATAGTTAATAGAATTGGCCTACTTCAAATACAATAAGATCAATTGATTTAGATTAATTTTGAAAAAAATATGTAGAGATTCTTTTGATATTGTTATTAAGACTCAATTCTTAGTTGTGTCAAATTTATTGACCATGAAAATGTCTTAATTTTCATATTATTTCACTTTACTTTGAAACAATCTAAAATAATATATTCATAAAATATTTTTCTTTCTTTTTCTAAAGCAATTGCTTTATCATATAAATAATATTTTTATTAGATCCTACTTAATGTATATACTTCAATAAATGTAAAAACTTGGAGGAGAAAAAATAAGACGTTTCAATATCTTTAAGCTATCATATGACGTGAGAATGTTTTCATCTTCATATTATTTAACTTAATTTTCAATTAATTCAAAGCAATATATTTCCATGTATGATTATTCTTGCTTTTCCCAAAAAAAAAATGGCTCCTCATATTTTTCTAGATCACAAGAAAGAGCTCAATAGTTTGATCAATCCCCATTCTAGGCATAAATGTGAATAGAATAAAAGAACTAAAGAGTGAAGGATTTCTTAGGTCACAATGTCTAAATGTTTGTAAACCTTAACAACCCAATTAGGTAAACTAGTTCACCATAAGTTCAATAGTGCAATACATGATGGGATATTTAAAGCATAATTTTTTTGTACATGTATTTTGAACACTTCTTAATGTTGAGAGGTGGAAGCATGAATTAGAATGTGCTCAAAATATAACATTCATTATTATAATTTATGTGTGCAACAAAATATCTAAAACATAAAAACAATACACATAACACCATAATTTAACATGTAACACCCAAGGTGAGAAAAAACATATGTTAGGATTTCAAAAAGTTTCTAGCTTTTGGTTGGGATTTTTGAGTTAGGATTCATGTCAAGAAATGAAATTTGTAATGTATTAATGTTTTTGTCACCATTGGTTAGATCCTTTTATGTTTCAAAGTTTACCTTAAATAATCCATTCATAGGTTTATTATGATATATAAAATAATGCAATCATCTTTTACCTTAGGTTTATTACCAGGTAGCCAAGTCAAATATTTAAGCTTCAGTGTTGTTTCCCTCAGTTTAGAAGTACAATACTCAAACCTTCATTAAATCATGATTATTTCACTTTCTTATGTATTAATGCCCCTCTAGGAAACACAAGAGATGTTAACCTAAAACATGTTACTAAATTTATCAAACATTTTTTCTTAAAATATTATACAACATAAAAGATAATTATATGGAAGTAATACAATGAATACACTTCATCTAAATATAAAATCAATACAAGAACATTTTACATTTCTAAAGTATTCCATAATGTATAATCATATACATGATAAGTTTATCAAGTAGATTAATCTCAAGTACAATGCCCACAACTATAAATGATTATCAAACACATCATCTCATATTGAATACACAGTTGATACCATAAGGTATACACAATGACATAACATCCACTACACAAGTCACATGGTATGCAATAAAAATATAAGCACAATATAATTTCATATAAGGATATCAATTGATACAATGATACATGATGCAAAGTACAACAACTAAGAATAAGGTTATAAAGGTCCCCATGCATGAACAAGAAGGTACAACTATGATAAGTATCATCCAACACTAATACAAGCCTATTAGAATCTAAAATCATAATAGAATCACTACCACTCAACCATGTGGTGCCTAAATAGACCACTCCCATTGTGCCAAGGAGATGACATCAGGTTCTACTTAGATAACAAACCACAAAACTAATGACATAAATCTTAAGAAAGGAATCCTAGAATCTCTCTATCTCAAGAGGTATCACAAGTTAATGATAAAGAAAAGGTAACAATATAAAAATACTAATAAGTACCAATACCAAAACCACATACTAAAAAAAAACCACTACATACCAAATTTCATTACCTAAACAATTCCAACCACTAGATATCAAATACCAAAATAATAACACATACAAAATAAATACTTGTTGGCATGAATGTTGAAGATATTCCTAAGGGGGAGATTTTTGGCATGTTTGGGAGATATCATTGAGTTTTTAAAACTTGGATTGATTTCTTATTGTTTACATTCTGTCTTGGTTTGTCATTGATGTCAACATATATGTATTCTAGTTATGACAGTCAGAGTTGCAGAAGCAAATTTGTTTAGCAAGGTTATAGTTTGAGGAACTTAATTTTGTAGGCTTAGATTCATGTTTATGGATATGTCTAGATGCTATATATGTTTATGCAATAAATTATTTAAATAATTGCATGAGTTTTAGTTGAATATATGAACAATGGTATTGGTAAATAAATTGTATATGTTAAGGGAGATGGAATTCAAATGAGAAAGCTTGGATTATGGTTGAAGACATGTTTGTGATGATGAGTTTGATGTAGAAGAATCTAGATTTTTTACTTGGTGAAGGTTGTTAAAGGACCATGTGTGATTTATTCACTATCAATTGACTTTTGGTTATATTATTTTAAGACATATAAATGTAATGTAACACATATTCTAATATATTAATGAGGTCTTATATAATTTATTGTACATTAAGGAAGTTGTAGGGCTGAATCATTTAGTTATTAGGAAAAGGTATAAAGGAAATATGCTTTCCTTGGTTGTAAGAGTCATGTGTCTGAATTGCAATTGTAATTAATGTCTTGATGTTGAGGATGCTTGAACTTGATGAGCTTGACGTAAAAGATGGTGATGAATATGTGTTTAAAACTTCAAATGAGTTATATTGGAAAAGAAGTAGTTGTATTGGTTTGTTCACCCTTTGATATGTTATCCTAGAAACATGTTTTATAAAATAGTTTTGAAGAAATTTTCACAATGGGTTAAGTTGACTTCAAGTATTAGCTCCTTATAGGGTTGGAATCTTCTAGCAGGGATTCAAAGTCTCCTAACAAGGACTCTCATGTATTGATTGTATGTAATTGGATCCTAAATGGATTACATCCTTTAACAAGGAATTTTATATTACTGCATCATCTTGTGGGCATCATTCCCACATGGGTTTCCCTAGCAAACAAAGCTTGTGTTATTGTGCATGATTCACATATTGTGGTTATTACATGTATTGGTTATAATATTTTGATTTGATAATATTAATTTAAGATTGTTTAAGAACACAACTAATTCACCCCCCTAATTGTGTGGGTGAATTTTACTTTCAAATATTTGGTATCAGAGAATCAAGTCCTTTATTAGGAAGTTTAATAGCTTGAGATATAATAAGACTGTGATAGAAGAGAAATATTTGGGATCATGTTAATTTGAATAGAATGAACATTCATATTTAACATGTATGTAATGGAGGCATTAATCACTACTCTATCTAAATCATAATTTATTGAGGTAAAGAACTGGCAACTTGATCATGTTATTTGGATTAGATTACAAGCTCTTTTTGAAGGTGATCATTATGTGATACAAGAGCATCCTGGATTGCCTTGTAATCCTTCACTTTTAATTCATTCTACCAGTTGATGTTGAGTTCCAATTTCCAGTTACTATCGAGTGCCAGTTTCTACCAAGTTCCAGTTGTCACCAAGTTCTAGTTTCCAGATGATACCATGTTCTAGTTGCTACTGAGTTCCAGTTTCCATTTGTTGTTGAGTTCAAGTTACTATTGAGTTAACCCATGTATACTGAGTTATCCTTCATGTGTTGAGTTATCTAGTGTGTGCCAAGCTATCCAGTATTGGTCAAGTGTTCCTTCATTGATTGAGTTGTCTATGTTTATGGTTCTTAGTTGGAGCCAAATTTTTTATTTAATTGAATTATTCTAGAATCTTCTGTTAGCGATTTTGGTAAGCATAAATAGAGTACTTAGGCTTAGGTTAGACGTATAGGATAGGGAACTTCTAAGTGGAAGGCATATGTGTCTGAAAATGTGAATTTAAAGCTGGATCATGGATCTTGAAGTTGTATTTTGTATTTGGTCATAACCTAGAAGGCCTTACAACTAGGCATGTATGTTGTTTACTTGATGAATCAATAAAGTATCTCTCTCTCTCTCTCTCTCTCTCTCTCTCTCTCTCTCTCTCTCTCTCTCTCTCTCTCTCTCTCTCTCTCTCTCTCCTTAGTGTTGTTCTCTATTTTTTTCCATTGTGTTTACTCTACAAGGTGTTTTGGATAGATGGGTGTGCCCTTGGTCCTAGTTATTTCTTTGTTCCTTGTGCCAAGTGGTATCAGAGGTTGAAGTTCACCATTGTGGAGATTGGATCATGTAGAACCCTAATTCAAATTTGGTTGTAGGATGGTAGATCTGAGGATTTGACCTATAACTTATACTGGGTTACGATCTTATAGGAACTTGATTTGTAAAGATGGATCAAGGTATAGGAAATGCTAATAATGCAATATTGGATACATTGAGACAAATTGAAGCCATGTCAGATGTTGTGGAGACAACCTAGAGGAGAGGAGCACATCTTGATAAGGTGGTAGATTCTAGAGAGGAAGAGGAAGATTTTATGGAGAAGGTGGTAGATCTAAAAGTTCCATGCAAGATACAGATGAAGTTGAATGGAAAAGGGATGAAAAAAACAAGATTGAATGGAAAGATAGTAATTCTTACCAAGTAAGCATTAGTTCTTAGTAAGAAAGAGGTAATTATTATTCTAGAGTTGGTTTTCATGGTAATTGTTTCAAATGCGGTAAAGAGGGACATAGGTCTTTTGAATGTAGATCCTTTGAAAGTGGGCAAGGTAATAGAAATATTATGATTCAAGGAGACATTGAGGGTTCATCAAGTGGACTTAAGGCTAGATAAAATGTGATGCTAAGAAGAACCTTATGTAATAAGGGAAGTGATGAGGAACCCATCCTTAAGAGAGGTCTTTTCAAGACCAGATGTAAGATGACTAGAAAATATTGTAAAGTGATCATTGGCAGTGGAAGTTCTACAAATTTGACATCAGAAGAGCTAGTTACAAATTTGTAGATATAGAGGCTAAAGCATCCTAAACCCTATCATGTTTCATCAATTAAAGATGAGCATAAGATTTTGGTAAATGAGCAATGTATTGTGAAGTTCAAGATTGGGCACTAATTTGATGAAGTTTTGTGTGATATTATGCCATTGGATTGTTGTCATATTTTGTTAGGAAAACTTTGGAAATATGATAGATATGCTATACATGATGAAATATTGAATCAATATACTCTTTGGGTGAATGGGAGAAGACAAACTTTGTTGCATTTGATTGAGAGTCTAGATGAAGTTAATTGTACTACTATGAAAACTTGCATGGTTAATGGGAAGTAATTTAAAAAAGAAATGAAGAAAAACCAATTTTGTTTTGATATAATTCCTAGAGGACTAAGTTTTGGTAGTAATGAGCAAGTGATAGTAGAAGTTAGTAATGATTGATTGACAACAAAAGCTGGTAATGATTGAGTGAGAGAAGAAAATGGTAGAGGTTGAGTACCAACAGAACTTGAAAACTTACTAAATGAGGATAAGGAAATTGTTGCAGAAGATATACCAAATGGTTTACCTCCAGTTAGGAGTATAAGTCATTGTATGGATCTAATTTTCGAAGCTAGTTTTTCGAATAAAGAACCATATCGATTGGCACCCACAAAGAATGAAGAACTTAATAGACAAGTGCATGAATTTATGTAGAAAGGATTAATCAGAGAAATCTTGAGTCCGTCTATTGTACCTACTGTATTAGCACCTAAAAATAATGGAGAATGGAGAATTTGTACTGATTCTAGAGCTATTAACAAGATCATAGTAAAATATAGGTTTCCTATGCTGAGGATGGATGCCATAACGGATTGTTTGAGTGGAGGAAAGTATTTTACTAAGATTAATTTGAAGACTGGCTATCATCAGATTAGAATCAGAGAAGGTGATGCATGGAAGACTACTTTTAAGATAAAGGATGGTTTGTATGAATGGTTAGTTATGCCTTTTAGTTTGACTAATGCACTTAGTACTTTCATGAGGTTGATGAATGAAGTTCTTAAGATATTTTTGGGTAATTTTGTTATTGTTTATTTGGATGATATCCTGATATTTAGTAAGACTAAGGAAGAACATCTTGAACATGTTAGACAAGTATTGTAGAGATCAAAAGAGGAGAAGTTGATGATTAACTTGTAAAGGTGTTCTTTATGCAAGAGGAGATTGTGTATTTGGGATTTGTGATTTCAGTTGATGGTTTGAGAATGGATCCTAAGAAGGTTAAAGCAATTTTTGAATGGCCTACACATGAGAATGTGGGTGAGGTAAGATCATTTCAAGGTTTGGCTAGTTTTTACAAAATTTTTATAAATAATTTAAGCTCAATTTGTAATGCCATGACTGAGATAATAAGAGAAGATAAAAAGAAATTCAAGTGGACACATGGAGCTAATAAGAGTTTTGAGACATTGAAACAAAATTTGAGCAGCCTATTTTAGCACTTCTTGATTTTAACGAGGTGTTTCAAGTAGACTGTGATGCTAGTGGTACTACAATAGGAGCTATTTTGAGCCAAGAAGGTAGACTTGTTGCTTACTTTAGTAAGAAATTGAATGATGCCAAAAGAAAATATTCTATTTATGATAAAAAAATTTATGCTACAGTTCAAGCATTGAAGAAGTGGAGACACTATCTTCTTCCTAAGGAGTTTGTTTTGTATACTGATCATCAAGCTTTACAATATTTGAATAATCAAGGAAAATCAAACCAAAGGCATTTAAAGTGAATTGAGTTTTTGTAGAGTTATACATTTTTTTTGAAACACAAGAGTTGGAAGTCTAACAAAGTTGCAGATTCTCTTAGTAGAAGACAACTTTTGCTAACAAAAATTGCAGATAGAGGTGGTTGGGTTCAAGGAACTTAGTACTTTGTATCCAGATGATCCTAATTTTGGTGATGTGTGGAAGGCTTGTACAGAACTTGTTACACTTGACAGAACATAGTGGTTGGATTCATGAATCAAGATAGTATGTTGTTCAAAGGAAGCCAATTGTGCATTCCTAGAAGTTCAATGAGAGAGAATCTCATCAAGAAGAAGCATAGTGGAGGATTGGTTGGACATTTTGGTACAGATAAGAACATTTCTTTGGATTTTGAGAATTGTTACTAGCCACAATTACAACAAGGTGTAAAGAAGTTTGTACAAAGTTGCAAAGTATGTCAGATGGCGAAAGGAGTGAAGTAGAATAAAGGGTTGTATCAACCATTACTTGTACCGGAGAAGTTGTGGGAGTTTGTCAGCATGGATTTTGTTCTTGGATTACTGAGGAAATAGCATAGGCATGATTCTATTTTTGCGGTGGTTGATAGGTTTTCAAAGATGATACATTTTATTCCTTGCAAGAAGACTAGTGATGTTGTTCATGTAGCAAAGTTATTTTTCAGAGAAGTTGTAAGACTACACGGTTTACCAAAGAGTATAGTTTCAGGTTGGGATACCAAATTTGTTGGGTATTTCTAGTGTACATTGTGGAAGAAGTTGAAGACATATTTGAAATTCAGTTCATCACATCATCCATAGACAATCATAGTTTGGGAAACTTGCTGAGATGTTTGGTTGGAGACAAGCCAAAAGAATGGGATATGATTTCACCATAGGTGGAATTTGCATATAATATTTCTGTCAAAAAGAGTACTATTAAATCACCATTCCAAATTGTATATAGGAGTAGTCTTAGAAATGATTCTAAATTGAGGCAGTTGGATAAAGGAGAGATAAGTAGTGCTGAAGCAGAGGATTTTGCTGCACATTTGAAGAACATCCATGAGGAGGTAAGGAAGCACATCATAAAGATGAATACATAGTATAAGGCTAAGGAAGATGTGAAAAGGAGGTATAAGGAATTTTAGATTGGAGATGAAGTCATGGTTCATTTGAGAAAGGAGCATTTTTTTAATGGGTACATATAATAAGCTGAAGATGAAGAAGTTTGTACCATACAAGATAGTGAAAAGGCATGATTCTGGAAATTCTTATGAAGTGGAGTTTCATGCTAAATTGAATATTTCACCAATATTTAATATTTTAGATTTGACAAAGTATTATGAAGGAGGTGATGGAGATGAAGTTGCAGAAGTGTAGTAGAGTATTCCAGCAGCTAGTTTAGGTACAAAGGAGATTGAGGAGATACTGGATAGTCATGTTGGCAAAAGTACTAGGAACAGAACTTGTGAGGAATATATGGTCAAATGGAAAGGGAGGCCAATAGTGGATTCATCATGGCTAGCAAAGGAGGAGGTTAACTATCTTCATTTTCCTCTTAACACCTGAGATGTGATAGGGTCACTTCTCAAATTACCCCAGGTGACTGATGTAGGAGCATCCTGGCTATAAGAGCAATCTTGCATCACCCAAAAATATTTTCTTTTCAGTCTTTTCTATTTTAGTAAGGACTAGTAGATAGGGTGGTTACTATTTATGGGAACTTGCTATTTTTAGTAAGTTTTTCATACAAGCTTAGAATGTTCTCATTTTCTATAGGAAGGTTCATTTTAGAGTTATAAGGCTACCATAAAAGTCTCATTACTCCAGCTTAAGTATCAGAAGTTATTGCAGATTTTTGGTGGCAAAATTTGTAAAAAAATCTTCAAGCTCACTATTGGAGGACTTAGAGTTCTCGAATGAGGTCCAAAACTTGATGGAAGGGTGCTTGTGTGGTTCTAAGTTGTAGATTAGGAGCTGGCATTTCCAAAAAGTGGTTATAATAGCCAATTAGAGCAATAGTTTGAGAGTTATGGCCTTTCGAAGTTGGGCTTCCTGAAATATCTAAAATAATTGTCAAAGATGTATCTAGCTGATTCTATCTTTTTTTTTAGGGTCTTCCAGCCCTAAGTATTAAGTTTCAATATCTAGAACCTTCTCAAGTGGCATAAAATTTCCTACTTAAGAAAGGCCCAAACATTGTCTAGGATAGCTCTGGGTGATAGTTCATAGCTTGCATTGCAAATTATTGTAATGAAGGTGCCCATATGGGTTAGCATATTGTACTTGTGAATTTTGTAATTCCACATTTGCGGCACAAATAATAAGTCCATATTTTTTTCTTGCATTTGCTATTGTTTCTTTGTTTCTATTATGTGGTTATGGTATTAAGGAGAGCACCCTTCATCAACCTAGGTTGCATGATAATAATTAATAAAATAGTTAATTATTATATGCTTCAATATTAGCTTACTTTACTATAACACCCCCCTTAAGATAAATTTAGGGAGTAGCTAAAAACCTAGAATCTACTAGTGAAAGCAAATTTGGGTCCCAACAACAAAGGCATGATGAGGTACCTGTTGGTGAATAGATTTGTCTTTTACATTAACGAAAAAGAATGAAAGATTCTATGCCCAAGTTCATAAGACAAATACAATTTTCCAACAGTTGAAGAATTTTCACATTCACAATTCCTCTCTAAACTTTGGTAAGGTTCAGCTCCCTTATTAGATTTTCAATCAAAACCACCTTTCACAAGAAGATTACTTTTAACCTGAAAGTAGTAAGGCTTCCCATCTATTCTTGGATAGGGGGAACAATCTAATTAATAATAGTATAATAAAAAAAATGCATACAAAGGAGAGAGCACACAATTTCTCTACCAATCACATTCCATAAAATTAAAAAACTTGATAGATAATCACCACGAGGAAAGAAATATCCAACACATAAGGAATCATTCAATAATTCAATGCTGATTCAATCCTAAATCAATAATGAACAAATTCAAAGAACATATCTTTGAATATTCAACCATTTCCTTTCAAAAGAACAATACTATTTAGATATGATACTAGAAAAACTTAGAAAATCTACATAAACATAAAGTTTCAAGTAAATCAGTCACATCATGATATCCATCAAAAACTACCAACCCTTAGCACTAACGAGTTTCAAACTTAAATAACATGCTATCCAAGAATCTCCTTGAAAACCTGATTCTTGGATAGTTGAAAGTAGTTATGAAAACCAACATTAAAATAGGGTACATAGACCCAAAATTTAACTGTTAAAAACCATAACTAAAAATTATTGCAACTAATTTAACAGAAAACATAAAATATCTATTGATTGGTCAAGTAGTTTCTTCCTCCTCCTCATCTTCAACATCTTCAGCATCAACTTTCCCACACGCTAGCTTCCACATCCTAAATGCATTCATGAATTTAGTCATGGCAGTCGTGTTTGGATTCTTGATGTTTTGAAATAAAACGCTTTTGATTAAAGCTGGCTATAAGGGAGAACTTGGTCAACAATTTAGCTTGAGGGGAAGGTTGGTGAAAAAAAGTTGAATGGATGCAAAAATGTCAATACAACTTCATTTTTGAATTTTATAGTTGATAGAACCAATGGTTGAAACTAAAAGCATAAAAACAAGAGTGAACCAAAAATAACGAGTAAAAAATGGTGACTCTAAAAAATATGAAATAACATTGGCTCCGTCTGGGGACTAGTTTTCATATGAAAAATAGAGAACTCGAATATTTGGTTGCCAGACCTAAGGCAGGAAAACAAAACAAGAAAAAAAAGAAAAACAAAGCAAGAACCTAAGCTAAATATGTACAAAGAAGGAAAACTCCTCTAAAATTTGAACAATTTCAAATCCTGTCCATTGTAGGTATATGGCACAATTTCTCTACTTAGATATGACAATTTCACTACGTTAGGGCCAACTGATTCAATTACCTTGAAAGGACCTTTCCATAATGATTCAAATTTGTTGTGAATTTCTTTCTTCTCATTTCACTTATCCCACAAAAGTACTTCATCACCAGGCATGAACTTCCTTGGTCTTGTATTCTGATCAAAGATTTTTTTTACTTTCATTTGCTATTCCTTAATTTTTTCCACCATTTTATTCCTCTCCTCCTCCAAATTTATCAGGTACGTGATTCTCTTCTCCAAAGATGACTAGAAGTAAGCATCTTCTATAACAGTTTGTAATTTTGTAGCTGCAAGATTCAATGATAGAGATATTTGTACATTAATTCCTTACACAAATTCAAAAGGAGACATACATATAGACCTTTTAGGAGAATTATTGTCTACCCATAATGCTTCATACAAATTTCTATGCCAATCTTTGCCATTATTGCTTACTAATTTCTTCATGTTGGAGACCAAATTTTTATTGCTTAACTCAACTTGACCGTTACCCTGTGGGAAATAATATAAAGCATGTTCCAAGTTAATTCTATTCTCATAATAAAAAAGAGTGATATCTTCAGAAGAAAAATAAGATGCATTATCAGTAACAATTTTAGTGGGTACCCCAAATCTTACTAGAATATGATTTAAAAGAAAATCACATGTTACTTGAGTATTTGCTTTCTTGGTAGGTATAGCTTCAACCCACTTAGTAAAATAATCAATTTTTGTTTAAATGAATATATGCCCTAGACTTGATATTGGATTTATAGGTCTAATGAAATAAATACCCCATTGTTTAAAAGGTTCATCAATGACCACTGGCCCAAGGGGTAATGTTGCTAACTAAGGTTTACTAGTAAATAGCTTATGCTTTTCACACTCCTTGACATACAAATAAGCATCTCAAAACATGCTAGGCTAGTAGAAATAGTTTCTCAAAGTTTTAAAAGCTATGATAGATGAGGAAAAGTGGCCGCTACATGTTTCTTCATGAAATGTTTTGAGTAATTGCTTTTGTTGAATTTCATCAACACACCTCAAATATGTTCCATCTATTCCCTTCTTATATAACACACCCTGAGTGCAATGTACCCTTTCAAAATTTATATGATATTTAAAGCCTCTAATCAGGTTTTTAAAATCAAACAACCAATATTTCAACGATCCACCAATTTCTCAATAAAATCCAAATCGGGTATGCCCAAAATAGTGCCAAAAACTTCACAGCTTCACATATTATTAATAAATCTAAAAGTGGACATTTTTACAGAAATTTCACCAGAATAACAGTCTACCAAATGAAATTTCTAGATCTATATAGCATTTACACAACGGCTCCCAAATGGAGGACAAAAACAATGCTCATCGGGCTCCCAAAAATAACACAAAATAGTCCGAAAACACCACAAAAACACTAATAATCTATAAAAGAAGTATAATTATGACAAAATACATATATTTAGCTCTATTTTAACATCTAAATGTCTGAAATATACCAGAAACCAAAATTGATATGAAATACTCAACCGAAAACACCAAACTCTTACAAAAAACACACCCGAAAATCCACAAATTTGCACTGTTCAACACAAGGGAAAACTCTGCATGAGCTTGGACATGGAATGAATTTAAAATCCCATCCTTAGCCTTCCTAGAAATTTGCAAACTCCCATCCTTAGGTCTACTTCTCCACAGGTTTGGCAGCCTCTGAAGAACAACAAAGCAATGAGCAAAAATCAAGTTCTGGAATGAGCCCAAAATGCCTCCAAATCCCTTAAAAGAGGGCATAATCCTAACTCACAACCAAGAGGGGTTAATAAAACATATTTTAATAATATTTTTAATTTATTAGTCCATTGGTTTCCAAAGATTAGCCCCTTTTGCCAAAACTTCACCTTTTTGAGCCTGCCTGCGTTAGCGAAGATTATTATTAATTGTAACAGATTTCCACAATCCATAAAATTCTGTATTCGCTTCTGGGTGTGATTGTGTATATTTTTTAACATAAACATTTTGGATCATACTCTATGATCCATCATCAGGATGATAAAGAGAGCTAAGAAACATAATGATATGTTGCAGACCCATCCTCTCCTCTTATTGCTTAGCTTGGTCATATCATTCTGTTTCTTAGCTCTCTTTATCATCTTGATGATGGATCATAGAGTATGATCTGAAATGTTGATGTTACAAAACATACACAATCACACCCAAAAGCGAATACAAAAAAGATTATTATTTTTAATTATTTGAAAAGGGGATATGATAAGTCCTCCCCTCCCAAATATTGCTTGTCCTCAAGTAATGAAGGTTGGAATGCTCAATAATATGTCCTCCTTCCCAAGTTGCATCCTCCAATGGTAATCCTTTCCATTTGAACAAATTCTCTATGATGCTCCTATTTCTCAATCTTTTCTCTCTTGTATCCAAAATCTCTTCTGGTATCAAAACTAATTTCCCTTCATCATCAAGAGGTGGTAATTCTATAGATACTATGATTTTTTGGCCTAGAACCTTCTTCAGGGAAGATACATGGAAAATATTATGTATTTTTCTATTTGGTGGGAGCTCCAATTCATAAGATACCTCTCCTACCTTCTTGATGATCTTATAAGGCCCATAGAACCTTGGCTTGAGCTTCTCTGCCCCACTCCTCTTCACGGTGCTTTGCTTATATAGCTGCAACCTAACAAATACCAAATCTCCCACCTCAAAAGATCTTTCAGTCCTTTTCCTATCAGCATACAACTTTTGTTGGTTCTATGCATGTTGTAGATTATCCTTGAGGGACCTTATTATGTCCTTGCTTTTCTTGATGAAATCACTTGCTGCAGGTACTCTGTTATTTGAAAGTACTAGATCAACAAAGGAAAGGGCATCATAACCATAAAAAGCACAAAAATGAGGCATACCAATAGATATGTGATGAGATGTATTGTAATAATACTCTCCTAGGTGCAACCATTTCACCCAAGCATGTTGTTGATTTGAAACATAGCTCCTCAAATATCCCTCTATCCATTTATTAACTATCTCTGTTTGTCCATCTGTTTGAGGGTGATAGCTAGTATTGGGAGTGAGTTTAGTTTCTACCAAATGAAAGAGCTCCTTCTAAAAAGAGTTGAGGAATCTATTGTCCCAGTCACTGACAATGTTTCTAGGCAAGCCATGTAATCTAAAAATTTCTTTGAAGAACAATTCAGCCACTTGTGATGCCTTGAAATCAGATGTGATAGGATAGAAATGTGCATACTTAGTTAGTCTATCTACCACCACATATATGCAATCCTTACCTTAAACCTTGGGAAACCTAGTGATGAAGTCCATGGAAATACTTTCCTATTTTTGTTTAGGAATAAGAAGTGGCTGCAACAACCTTGTAGGAAAATTTTGCTCACTCTTGCTTTTTTGGCATACCATACATTCCTTAATGTGCTTAAGGACATCCTCCTTCATACCCTTCCATGAAAACCACTCTCAAATTTTTTTGTATGTCTTGAAGTATCCTTGATGACCAGCCAAAGGTGTGTCATGAAAGACCCTCAATATCCTCTCCTTAGTTTTTGATCCTAGCACTAAGAAGATCCTGTTCTTGTAATAAATCAATTCATCAACAACCTTGTACCTGTTATCATCCATTAACTTATCCAAAATCTTGGTGGGAAAGGAATCTTTAGCATACTTTGAAATTATGGAGACTTTCTAATCAACAGAGAGAGATGTTAAGGAACACAAAGTGGGCTTTCTTGACAGAGCATCAACAACCACATTATTCTTTCCTTTCATGTATTCAATATCAAAATCATAAGCTTGCAATTTGCTTACCCATTTTTGTTGATGATCATTCAAATCCCTTTGGTTCAAGAAGAACCTGAGGCTATTATGGTCTATTTTTACAATGAATCTCCCACATACCAAATATTGTCTAAACTTATGAAGTGCATGCATGATTGCCAACATTTCCTTATCATAGATGGAGTAAATTTTCTCTGATTGATTTAGTTTTCTACTCTCAAATGCTATTGGATGTCCCCTTTGAGTTAGGACAGCCCCTATACCTTCTCCAGAAGCATCACATTCAACAACAAAAGGTAAAGAGAAATCTAGAACTGCAAGCACAGGGCATGAACTCATTACCTCCTTAAGCTTATCAAATGTTTTTTGTGCCTCTTCTATCCAAACAAAAGCTCCTTTCTTTTTCAAATCAGTCAAGGGGGTAGCAAGCTAAGAAAATCCCTTGGAAAATCTCCTATAGTAGCTACACAACCCGAAGAAACCTCTCAACTGTGTAAGATTAGTGGGTGGAGGCCAATCAAAAATTGTCTGGATTATCAAAAATCAAGTTCTGGAATAAGCCCAAAATGCCTCCAAATCCCTTAAAAGAGGGCATAACCCTAACTCACAACCAAGAGGGGTTAATAAAACATATTTTAATAATATTTTTCATTTATTAGTCCATTGGTTTCCAAAGATTAGCCCCTTTTGCCAAAACTTCACCTTTTTGAGCCTGCCTGCCTTAGCAAACATTATTATTTTTAATTATTTGAAAAGGGGGACATGACATCGAGAAATTACATATTTTGCAGCTTTTAGTTTCAAAATCCTTCTTTCACTTGGTGACATTCCTTCAATGCATTCTCCATATGTCCAATAATATGCTACTTTGGAAACCATGAGTCTATGAGACCTACCAACAAAACTTGGTGCAATTCTTCTTTCTTATTTGTGACAACAACATTTTCAGCAATTGGCTTACACAAACCCTTCCCTCTTACTAAGTTTGTCAATTTTATATCAATATCATATTCTTGTAGCTTAACTACCCAAGTAGCTCTTTTATTTAGCCCTACATTTTGTTGAGTTAACATACTTTTCATAGCAGCTTCAGGGACATAAACAGCTCAATGGGAATGAAGAATATAATATCTAAATTTTTTAATAGCTTTGAGCACCATGAAGCTTGCTTCTCAACGAGGGAATATTTTAATTCATGTTTCTTCAAAGGTACACTCATAAATGCAACAAGAAATTCAATACCTTGATCATTTCTCTGTGTTAGGATACCTAAAAAAGGATGCTCAGATGCATAACAGTATATGATAAAGTCTTTTTTAAAGTAAGGAGTAACCAGGGTAGGAGCCAAAGTAATAGATTTCTTAATTTCATCAAATGCTTTCTTACCCTCTAGATTCCACTTGAAAATTTCTTTCTCACTCATCATTTTGGTTATGTCTTTAGTGAGTTTAGTAAAATCTGGCACGAAAGCCCAAAGAAGGTTAACTTGACCAAAGAAGGATTTGACTCCACTTCTATTCATTGGGAGGCTTAATTGTTGAATTTCCTTTACCCTCTCAGGATCTATTTGAATTCCTTTATTTGATACAATGTGGCCTAACAATTTCCCTTCTTCAACAAAGAAAATCAACTTCTTATGATTGAAGGATATCCCATGTTCTCTACATATTTGGAGAACCACAAATAAATCTCTCAAATGATCTTTCCTTTTTTTAGAGAACATCATTAAATCATCTAGATAAATCACAACAATTTTATCTCTCACATCCTTAAAAGAGGAGTTCATTGCTCATTGAAATGTGGCACTGGCATTAATGAGACCAAAAGGCATCCATTATAGGTGAATGTACCCTAGGAAGTTATGAAGGTTGTCATGTGTTGATCAGCTTCAACTACACTGATTTGGTTATAACCAGAAAAACCATCAAGCATCGACATCATTTCTACTCCTGCTACTTTTTGTAACAAATGTTCCATAATGGGAAGTGCATAGTTATCCTTGAGGCTAGCCTAATTTAGATTGCAGAAGTCTATACAAATTTTTATTTCTCCATTTTTCTTTCACACTGGTACAATGTTGGCTGTAATACCTCGAAATTGGCTCATTGCCATTATACCAATTTTGGTCTATTCTAATAGGCAATTCTTATTCTGATTATTGCTACTAATATACATTCATCATGCTTATTATTTAATGTCTATAGTATTTACTCATATTAGTCACATTAAAACCTATTGATTAATATTTAATTTAATTATTAAGTATTTATACTTTAATTAAATTAAATTGTCACCTAAGGCTAATGTATTGAGGAATTAAATTTATTTAATTTAATAAATATGCCTATTCTAATTAATTGAATGTGATTATTTAATTAAATAGAAAAGGTATTTATGAGGTCATATCTCATTTTATTAAATTAAAAATCTTTCATAATTCTACTCTTAAGTTCTAAATGGAAACTCTGAGTGAACTCTCTCTCGAATTGGAATCAATCTAGTTAACTTGATCTCATACCCATGGCAAGTTCAATTAACTGCTTATCACACTCAAATTAGAAATAGTTCACTTCACCTGCACAAGGAAGTTTCCATTTTAACTGAATCTTTCCTTCAATCCTAACCATTGATCTGAGTTGATCTCAACCATTGAAGAATTTCAGGATTTCTATTTAAGAGACCCTCAATTCTTCATTTTGAAGGAGAGGGATTGGAATAGACATCTGCACTCACATAGCTCATTGCCATCTTTCAAACATTTCTTAGCTTAATTTCATATAGTTTTAGAAATGCATACATTTAGTGTAAATTGCTCTACATGTTCTTAGATTAAAATGCATATCTCATTCTAGAATACTTTGTACATTCATTTAGATTAATTGTATTTCTTTAAATTCTTCGTTCTTAGAGGGTCTAGTTGTTTACACCTCGAATCTAAGGATATCTAATAAGAAAATCCCTTTAGATAGGAGGCAACATGTCACACTGTCAAGTGTCTTGGATGAACAATTCAATGTTCATTCCAGGATGATTTCACAGGTAATGACCACGTTGAAGTGTGTGTGTTAAACAAAGGCCACATTTTACGCATACATTGGCCACCCAAGTAGAATGATGAATAGGATAAATAATACATGCTTTGAGTATCTTTTCTACCTCTTTGAAAATTTCCTCTAAAACTTTAGGGTTGTAACTTCTCAACTTTTGTCTGAAAGGGACAACTTTTGGTTTCAAAGGAATAAAATTTTTGTACTCCCCATTCCTAAATTTTTTTAGGTCATCATAACCCCAAGCAAAAACATCTTTAAAATCAATTAACAATGATCTAAGTTGATTCTTTTCTTCTAAAGAATAGGTATTCCCAATAGAAATCCATTTATGATCATTACTATCACCAATGTTAATCTTATCATATTCTTTACTCACCCCAAGTCTAGACCTTTCTTTGGTATAAATCCTTCATTTTTTCATGAAATCATATTTTCAAGGGAAACCAAGCCACGAGGAATCTTATTTCCATTTAATTGAACCACTTCTTGTTCATCAGGGGGAACCGACGGTCCTTCATCCAATATCTTCAAAGATCCCTCAAAATAGGACTTAGCAAAACATCCAACATTAGGAATTGTTAAATTTGTTTATCATTTTCAAAGACTTGCCAATGGTTTGCATTTACTGGCACATTCGAGTGATAGATCATTTCAATTCTATACTATTTTTGGTCAAATTCTGGGTGTGGAAGGAGTAAAGTAGCTGACACAGCACAGGAGTCCACCTTAGAGCTTTCACTTCTTGGTATTGCTTTGATATTGAATAAATCAAAGGATTCAATATTGTCCCATACCAAATTCAAATAATGTTTCAGATTCTCAATTTGTACAACATATAAACCCCTTACCTGTTTCATAAGTAATTTTGCATCTCCTTTCACCACGAGTGATTTTATTCCTTTCAAGCTTGCTTCATGTAATCCTAGAAGAAGGGGCTCATACTCAGAAGTATTGTTAGTATTGTGAAAATCCAATTTGAATGAATGTGTCAAGATATCTCCTTTAAGAGAGATTGAAACTACACTTGCCCCTAATCTTGAACTAGAGAAGCTTCCATCAGATTCCATACTCCATGTTTCTTTTTCTTCCAACTATTCTACCTCTTCTTCAAATTGAATAAAGTAGTTACCAAATTGGCACTCTTGGTATAAAATATGAGACTTAGGATCATCTAAAGGGAAAACCATGTACTTGTTTTTCTCTTCATGGATTAAGAAAACTTTCTTATTCATGATAGGAATAACTACTTTAGACCAATCCATGTTTATTTCACCACCCATATCTCTGCAAAAAGTTCTACTAAGCAACATCCCATAACTTGCTAGTATTTTTGCTACTAATATAATCAGTTTCAACCTTTTGTTTGGATAAACTGCTAAAACTGCTTGTGCATCTTTCACCTGGCCTATCAGAGGTACCTTCTTACTATCCATAGAGTAGCACTTCCCATAATCTTTAGTGAGAGTTAGGCCCAAATTTTTTGAAATAGAAGAAGGTATTATGTTATCAAATGCATCAAATTTTTTAATGTAATTGCTAAGCTTACTTCCATTGAGTAATAAGGAAATATAAATAGGATTAGGTTTTCTATTTTGGCCATCAGTCTCTAGGATCATACAATTTTTGAGGTTTGTAGCTTGTTCTTGGATGTGATTATTAATTGGGATAGGCATCTTGACAAAGTTGAGACAATTGGATTATGAGAGAATTCCCATCACTAAGAGTTTTGAAACATGCTTCAAAGGCATGAGTCATGGTATCCAAATTAGTTATAGAGGCATGTGGGAGGTGGTTAAATCAATCAACAACAAAATCATTAAATGTTTGAACAAGGATTTATATTGCAACATCTTCAGTAGGGACATCTACACTTCCACAAGATGCTTTGAAAGAGCTTAGATGATCTTTAGCCAAAACTTTTCCATCTCCACTAAATTTAAATAAAATATCTTTAGCACCTTTGGGCATAGCCCCAAGATTCACTCCAAGTTGGAGTGGCCCATTTTATTGACCCCAGAAATCCATAGCACAGAGGATGATATTTAGAGGTTGGACATTTAAAACAGTAGATATAACAATATCAAGAATATCAAGAGCTTGCAGAGACAAGGGACACTGTAATGGTGGTGGGGAAGTAGGTCCACTTTCTTTTTCCTCTTGTGAGTAGGATTAGGTTTAAAATCAATTAATTTAAGAGCTTCAAAGTCATCATCAGTAAGACCTCTTTCCCTATCAGCTCTTGTAAATTTCTTTTTAGCCAACTTTCTTGGTCTCTTTATCCAGTTTTACTTTGGTCTTTGGGACAATCTATTTACTACTATAGCTTCTTGAACCATAGGAACTCCTCTTGGCCATTAACCAATCTCTTCTTACCTTTCAAGAACTTGGTCTACTTGAAAATATTTTTGATTACTTGTTCTCTCTCTCTAGGCTACTACATTCAAATCAAATATGATATCTTCTTGGGTGTCATTAAATCCAAGGTTGGGTTACAAGACAAGGAAGTTATCATGATGAGGAAGTACCATACTAGAGCATAATATCAACTTCTTAAATAGTAAAATACTAGGTCTTCTCCAATTGACTCCCTAGTAGAGTTGCCAAAATCTATTGGTGAACAAATTTGTCTTTTACATTAAAGAAAAAGAATGAAAGATTCTATGCCCAAGTTCATAAGATAAATACAATTTTCTAATAGATGAGGAATTTTCACATTCACAATTCCTCTCTGAATTTTGGTAAGGTTCAGCTCCCTTATTAGATTTTCAATCAAAACCACCTTTAGAAGATTACTTTTAACCCAAAAGTAGTAAGGTTTCCCATATATTCTTGGATAGGGGGAATAATCTAATTAATAATTTATAATAAAAACAAATCCATACAAAGGAGAGAACACAATTTCTCTATCAATCACATTCTCAAAAATAAACAAACTTGATAGATAATCACCATGAGGAAATAAATATCCAACACATAAGGAATCACTCAATAATTCAATGCTGATTCAATACTAAATCAATAATGAATGAATTCAAAGAATATATCTTTGAATATTCAACCATTTCCTTTCAAAAGAACAATACTATTCAGATATGATACTAGAAAAACTTAGAAAATTTGCATAAACATAAAGTTTCAAGTAAATTGGTCACAGCATGATATCCATTAAAAAATGCCAACCTTTAGCACTACTGAGTTTCAAACTTAAATAGCAAGCTATTCAAGAATCTCCCTAAAAACTTGATTCTTAGATAGTTAAAAGTAGTTATGAAAACCAACATTAAAATAGGGTATGTAGACCTAGAGTTTAAATGTTAAAACCATAACTAAAAAGTTTTGCAAGTAATTTAATAGAAAACATAAAATATCTATTGATTGGTCAAGTGGTTTCCTCCTCCTCCTCATCTTCAACATCTTTGAAATCACCTTGCCCATGCACTAGCTTCCACATCCTAAATGCATTCATGAATTTAGTCATGGCGGTCGTCTTTGGATTCTCGATGCTTTGAAATAAAATTCTTTTGATTAAAGCTAGTTGTAAGGGACAACTTGGTCAACAATTTAGCTCAAGGGGAAAGTTAGTCAATTTTTTTTTTAATGAATACACAAATGTCAATACAACTTCATTTTCAAATTTGATAGTTGATAGAACCAGTGGTTCAAACTAAAAGTGTGAAAACAAGAGTGAACCAAAAATAACAAGTAAAAAATGGTGATTCTGAAAAACATGAACTAATAGTACCAAAGAACAACTAAATATCTAAAAAGAGAAGAAATAGAGAAACCAACACAAGAAAAACCCTACTCCAAGAAGAGATGGAAATAATGTTGAAAGAACTAGTGAAGGACTAAAGAAGCCTCCAAACTAGAGAATTTACAAGAAGATAGGAACAAAAAAGATGATCATGTAGAACATCAGTAAAGCATGTAGAAGCTACAAAGCTCTGTCAAAAAGTAGTTGCTAATTTTAAGAACCTCCACTATAATAGAACTTGACTAGGTAAAGAAGACTATAATCTACACGAGTACTCTTAGAAGACACTACTCAAATCAGGAGGCACATAAAGGCAAACAAGTGAACTTGAAGATATAGATGGCATAAAACACCAAAGCTTGTAGACCTAATCAATCAAACATGGAAGGTTGCAACCAAAGTAGTAATGAAAAGAAGAGTGTCTATATGGTAAATGATCCATCTTACCAAAATGCATAGGTACCTAGTTACCACATCTACCTAGTACATAGGAACAAATAATAAATATGTAGCTCACTCCATCAAACCAATGAGACATAAGAGCCAATAGATGATTACCCCTAATGTAGATAAGGTTGAGGTAACAAGAAACTAGAAAAGTGAACCAAAAGAATTGCATGTCAAGGAACCACGATCAAGATGCATAAAACAATACATATGTGTGTACTGATGTAATCAATCTCAGACACTCCATGAGGCTAATGTCATGGAAAGGAAACTTAATAGACAAAAGTAGATGGAGAAAAAAGGAAAACATGAACCCCCAATGACACTTTAATCAAAGTAGTGCATGTACAATAAGACATAATATACAGTGAATCCCAAGAATACAAAAATATATATGAGTGCCTTCAGATGACACTACTTGAATCAGAAGACAAAATAACTAAAACAAAAATACAAAAGCAATATGACACTTTATCTTAGTGCATTTGTAAATTTACATAAAATAGATGTCTACAAAGACTAGAAGAGACATAAGGCTATTACAACAGATAGTACAACCTATGAAAAACCATCTAAAATAGCAAAATTGTTCCCCAGACCTAAAATGACCAAGATATTTACTAGAATGCAAGAATGTTAAAAATTGAATAGAATGTGCCTAGAGAAGAATGCAAAAAAACAACGACACTATAGGAAAGAGCTCTAAAAGGCCTTTCCAATGATATAAAAAATTCCCAAATCAAAGATTGGATGCTCAAGATATGTCTCCTAGAGTACAAAAAAATATCTCTTGAGCATCCAGATTTTCGATGATATCTAATTTGTAAAAAATAGAGTTCATGATCCCAAGACATGAATAAAAAGGCACGAGTAGGTCCAAACAAATCCAAAAGGGCTAATAAGTGTCATTGATGCATTGCTATTGTCAGCACATGACAAGCCCAAATTTACTGGTCAAATGGCTGTCAAGGTTAAAAAATGCTTGAAAAGAGATCCCTACTAGAAAAAAAATCTAGTCACCAAAAACAATAGAGAGATGTTGGAAAAACAGAGCCGATGCTAGAAACATATTCTAATGGCCATGAAACAAGCATGTGTTTGAAAAACCACGAGTGAGCTCCAAAAAAAAATAGCATGCATATGGAGAAACCACTATTTTTGGCAAAAAAACTACCAAAAAATTCCAAAACCATTGTAGTAACTGAAACTACAATAAACTCTTTAAAACCACCTAAAAAGGTGGTAAACAACCAAAGTTACAAACATGATTGGCATTGAGGTGAGTGTGTACCCAAAAATAAGGCAAGTTGAGTGTGACTCGGGGGAGCAATAAAAAAACCATACAACAAGTCCAAACTACGAACAAATTTTTTAAAAATTGCCATGGAAGGAAATATCCCAAAAAACATTTGGGCTAACCTTTGGTAAGACCCAACACATGTGGTTAGGTCATGTGTCAACACTGCATAAAAATGTGTGCACTAGTCAAGATTTGGGAGGTTGTGGGCCCATGGAGGACATACAATAAAAGAGATGTTGCGTGTCCTAAGCCATAGGCATTTAGATCCATTGATCAAAAGGAGCAAAGGCCAAAAAAACAAAGATTACCTCCATTAAAGTCCACTGCTAACTTCACATGGGATATAGGTAATAACTCCTCCATAAATCATAGAAATCACAAAAATCACACAAAAATCTTCTTGTTGTGGTGATTCATCAATCTAGTTGGCTTTGACTTAGCGTTGAAATGCTAACTTTGAATATGTGTGGCAAGTACCTACAAAACATTGAACACATACAACTTCCACATAGATATATTTATTTCATCGTCACTATTAGAAAAAGGTATAATGTCCAAAGTAGCACTCTTTGCAAATCCCATGGCTACAAGAACGTATCTACCCAAACATAACATGGATGAGGAAACATTTATTAGCACGTAATATTTCTTCATTATACCATAGAAATCCATAGATTCAAGCAAACATAGCATATCTGAATTATCTATACTTCAATCTTCATGTCTTAACATATAGATAATATATTCATAAAAACATAAGTTCCTTTCCTTAAACCATAGAGTCATAAAATGTTTCTGCAAGATAATTGTCTAAAAAAAAGATAAAAGTTTTTCAAAATAATGGCCTTTTAGAGGCTTATCACCAAACTCAATCTCTTATTTAGTATGTCATTTAAACTATTATTTAAGTCAATCAATGATAATATGCTTTGTTATGATATAAGATATATAATATTAGTAATGTTCGTAATATATATATATATATATATATATATATATATATATATGTATGTATGTATGTATGTATGTATGTATGTATGTATGTATGTATGTATGTATGTATGTATGTATGCACACACATATTACACTCAAGCATATTATTTATCAATAACAATATATATTAAAAATATTTTGATATTATATTACAAAAATATGTTTATATTTTCAATAATTTTCCTTATCCTGATTGAACTATACATGAACACTGCCTCTTAGTTAGAAGGATAGATATTGCACCATTTGTAACATTGAGAATGACACATTTTAAGGATATATTTGACCAATTTGATATCATGAGTATTGGCCTTTAGAATATTGACATATGATATTCACCAAAACTTTGAGTAATGGTCTCCAGAATATCAACACTTGATATTCACCATGTACTCAATAAGGAAACGGTCTCCATAATATCAACATATGATATTCACCATTTTGATATCACATTTGAGTATTGGTCTTTAGAATAAAAATATATGATATTCACCAAATGATCTTTGAGGAATGGCCTCCAAAATGAGATGAAAGATATTCACGAAGTACTATGAGTAATGACCTCTAGAACATCAAGTTGTATGATATTCACCATGTACCTTGTGTAATGACCTCTAGAACATTAAATTGCATAACATTCACCATATACTAAAAAAAATGTTTGCAAGGTATGTGCACATACATTATCCTAATGCTTACCATATAAACATCCACCATGCAAGGTATAATCTATCATGATCTGCATAGACATCATAAGATATCCATCATAATAAAAAATCAAGTTATTGTAAGATCATCACCTTTCAATAAATTTTGCAAATACAAGTAACGTCATTTGGAATTCATCACTCCTCATGGTATACATAGGTGGGTAGGTCCATTAAAATCATAGTCATTCACAAAGACTTGGAGCTCCCTCTGAATATGAATCATCTGAGCTCTTTATTCAAGATTACCTATGAAGAAGTATCACATTCTCTCTTCTTGCAATAAAATTATTAGAAGAAAAGATCACAACCCATAAATCTTATAGTATGTAATAAAAATACAAACACATAAATGTGATTTTGAGGTTAATTACAATAATTTGGTATTCTAGGACTCTATCTTAGAAACTGTAACCATGTCAAGTTCACTTTAAAATAACTTCACATTTATTTAAAAGTTTGATGAAGGTGATAAGAAAAATAGAGAACTCCCTCTTAGTCCAATATCTTAAAAATGTTATGGATAATATGAAGTTCTTTTAGAATGGACATTTCTCTAGATCTATATTAGAATTACTGACTTTGGTGAAGGCTTCTTGATGTTTCAGTCTATCAGGGAAATGAGATGCTAAGTGACCATAGTTGTCACATCTAAAACATTGTATTTTAGAGTAATCCATATATTTCCTTTTCCCTTTGAATTTAGGATTCTTCTTTGTATCGACTTGGGCTATGAGAGCTTGAAGATCACATCTAGTAGAAGTACCATCTTGAGACATTAACATACCTTCCTCTTGTATGTAATCAACATTTAGTTGAGCAAGTTTAGGAAGCTTGGAATAGATATAAGGTGATGGATTCTCCTTAGTTCATCTCAATATTAGAGATATTGTCTTCCAGAGTTATAATTCTAGTGGTATTTTTTATCTCAAACATTTCTTAAAGTGCTTTAAACATTTCATGTGTTGTGTGTGACATTGAGATGATTGGAAGTGAATGATTCCTAACACTGCGCACAATTAACTTTATGAATTTGGTATTACCACTTTCCTAATTTTGAAATTCATTACTTCCGTTGGGTGGTGGTTCAGATTTTTCAATGAATTATTTTAAATCGTTCCCTTTTAAGGTTAACTTCATTTACAATTTCCATCCCACAAAATTTGAATCACCTTTGAGCCTATCTTCTAGTCTCACACTATTTACCATTTTGAATGATAAAGAATTTCAAGATATTTGAGAGTACTGAATAAATAAATAAGATCAAGATTATCTCTTAACTAGGCTTTGATTCCATGTTAGGTTTTATCTAATTTATTTGGCAATTTAGATAGTAAGTATATCTCCTTTATATGTTCTTATATAAATATGATATCACTTTTATAGGATTTGAGAAAAATAATAATAATGTTGATATTATTATAGAAGACATTGAGCTTTTATCACCAATAAAGTTGTGTTGTGCCTTTACTCATGAAAGAAGATTGATAAAATTTTGTGATCATAGATCTACAGGTCCACAAGTTAAGAGTACACTTCCTTGCCACATAACTAGATGTAAGTCTAACTTGTATATTCTATTGAAGTTGTTGAAAGATCAACCCGACAACTCCCAGGAATCACCTACATGCAAACACCTATCATAGAAAGAGAGAAGAAAATGCTATGGAGACTTGAATTCCCAGATCCAATGATGAGACATTCTTGACGAGAAAATAAATAAATTTCTATAATAAAAATTGAATTAAAAAATTACAAAGAGATCAACCCTTATAAAAGGAGATCAAAACCCTAAAAGGTAACACCTAGGTTGCATGATAATAATTAATTATTATATGCCCAAAGTTTAGCTTAAGTAAACTAGAGATAATAAGTGACTTGATAATTAAATCAATATGATTTAATTAATAAGAAATTTTTTTATCACTCTAACACCCCCCTTTAAGATAAACTTAGGGAGTAGCTAAAAACCTAGAAACTACAACTAAAAGTAAATTTGGGTCCCGAAAACAAGACATGATGAGGAACTCAATCACAAACAAATCTCTGAAAAGAGGAAAAATAGAGAAAACCAAATAGAAAAACTCTACTCCAAAAATAGATGGAAATAATGTTAAAAAGAACTTGTGAAGGACTAAAGAAGTCTCCAAACTAAGGAATGTCCTAGAAGATAGGAAGAAAAGATGATCATGAAGAACACCTCTAAAGCATGAAGCTGATGTAACTACCAAACTGATGATCTAAAGAATTTCCACTGTATAGAACATGACCAAGTAGAGAATACTAAGTCTGAAGAGATGATCAATTGAAGATTAAACATATCTTCATGGCTTCCAAAAATAAGAATGAAAGAATTTCTACATGGTAAATGATCTATCTCACTAAAATGCAAAGGTATCCATCCACTGCAATTGCCTAGTACATAGGATCAAATACTAAATACATAGCTCACTCCATCAAACTAAGAAAGAAATAGAACCAACATAAGCCCCCTGTAATGCTAAGAGGTAATATATGGACACTGAAATAGAATGCAATTTCTCATGTAGAAAGAAAAACAAGGAACATTGAGAGTGCAAAAGAACTACAAACACCTATGATGGCACATGTCATCAAAATTGTTATAAATAGATAATAATGAGGGGGGGGGGGAGGGTTGTGGGGGGTGTCAATCTATATTCTACAAGCTTTTTCCCACAACTAGATATTATTAATTACTTTATAACTTTCATATGGAAGTAAACCAACAATGCAAATATAACCATATACATAGATAACTCATAACACCATTATTTGTTAACTAAGGAAACCCTAGCCAAGGGAAAACCTCAATGGGGATGATACCCACAAGATGATCTACTAAACAAAAGAATCATGTTAAGGATAGTGACCCTATTAGGAGTCTATGAATTAAAAATTGTATCTCAAGTTATTGTTAGAGGACTAGGCCTTGTTAGAACCTTGAACCTTGTTAGGAGTTGGTAGAGAAATTACAATGAATGCAAGAAGAGCCCACTACCCTAACATACAATATACAATTAAGTATTTTCACAAGAATAGATATACACACAATACTATCTCACTACTATACTTCGCACTTTCTTGCATCATACAAAGCTCACATATATATCCTTCACAATAGTTCACACCACATACGTATCACATTCTCTTTATTACTTCACACCACTTGACTTTTTTTTAAGTTGTGCAAGATATGGACTTTACTTATACCTTGCAAATAATAGAAAATCTTGATCAGTTAGCCTTGATGCTTTCACATGCTTGACTGATTATAAAATAAATTTTGGTAAACATCTAGGATGTTGGCCCATCATGATTAAGTATTTATTTTGTTTCCAAAATAAATCCTTAAGTTGTACATTTCAATTTACTGACGTGCTCTATTCTATTTTGATAATTACCTGTACTATTAATTCTTCTAGAACTTATGATGTATTGTTTGTATTGATCTACACACTGACATACATCATCATGATATTGTCATCTATCACTCCTAAAATGCATATGAACTAACTCGAAGTCTATCATCTATACATTCCCTATTTTTCTCTGTACTACTACAAACTGTCTAACACTTAGACAATTTTCTAACTCTGATTACAAATACCAAAATGGATATCTTTCCATAAATGACAATGCTCATATGTCTACCTAGCCATATTTCCAATAATATCCCCCTTTGGCATTAATTGAAACATTTGGGAAATTTGGCTAAGTCCCAAAATGATGTCATATAGAATAATAATTACAAAAAATGCCTTCAAAATTTGAAAATTTCATTTCATGTTTTGATGGATCATTACATTCCTTATCACTCCCTAATAGTGATATATTAAATACATAGCTAAGCTCCCCCTTTCATATAGATATTCAATTTTACATACTTCTCCCTTACATATACAAATATGTACATATACAATTTTCCTTACATACTTCTCCCCCTTTGACATCAATGAAAAAGGTGTCCAAAAATTTAGACACAAAAAATTGTGCTGCCTTCCTTTGATCAACTTGACATTCTAGATATGCGATCTGCAAAATCATGTTTCAACTTGTCAAAATCCTTCTTCTAGTTTTCCTTGACTATATCAAATATACTGATGAGTGCACAAAATTCATAGGAAGCTACTTCCATTGGGCTCAAGTCAGTATAGGAAAATTTATCATAGGATGTGTTTGTTGCAAGACACTCCTCCAATTGCCTCTATAAAATGATAACTTTGGGAGATAAATATTCTCTGAGCATAGAGAATATCTTTATTACCTTCTCCTTACAAGATTCAATACCTCTAATAGCACTGTGTATTCTCTCCATTTATGTTCCAATATCTTCAATATTTTCCTCAGGTTGCTACAATTTGATAGTGAGTGTTTGAAGTTCACTCATTTTGCCTTTGATCAGACTATCAAAATCTAATAGATGATTGTATGACATTGTGCATTTTCCATAAAACTTCTTACCTTGATCTATTCTCTTCCTTAACTCTTTAATGCACACATTCAATACCTACAAGTCATTCTTGACATTGTTGCATACTGTGTCAAACAATGATGCATCATGCTTTATCTATGCTTGTATTGAAGAAATTTTAGATAAGGTGGTGAAATCTGCATCAAAAGATCTTATCATTTCTTTAGCCTTATTTTGTAGGTCTAGTTCTTGTAATAGTGGATTGCACCATCTTCTACATTCTATCTAGAACTTCTGCCAATGTTCTCTCCAAAGTTTTTTCACAGACTTATTCTTCTCAAGTAGCTTGCTCAAAGAGCTCATTAGACCTTTCTGGTCATCATCATCATTAGATACTATAGGCAATATAATAACTACTGTTGCTACTATTGGAATGAGTGAGACTACTTTCAGTTGAGTACTTTTCTCTTCATCCTCTTGTCTCTTCTTCTCCTTCTGTTCTTCTATCATTCTTACTTTCTCAGCTTTCTTTTTCTCTTCTTCTAATCTTTCTTTCTTATTCTTTTCTTCTCTCTTTATCTCTTCTTCTTCTAACTTCTTCTTATCTGCATTTTTATTTTCTTCTTTATCATCCTCTTCATCTAAGCTGGAGTAGGTAGTAATATTGCCAATAATGTTGTCCCATACTTGCAATAGGATTTTCTTTAGCATTGACAATTATATGAGTACTATCCACTTGCATGGATTCAATACCAATAACTATGTGAGGAGGTGATTTTTCTTGCTAAATTTCATCAACCTCTTCTTCAACGTTAGTAGGAGTACTAACCTCAACATATATTGGACTTGTTGTCTCTGAGTACACACTTTCTTTGGTGGTCTATGGCATGGAAGTCATGTACTTCACTATAACCTCTTGAATCTCCTTCTTTACTTCTTCATAGTTGCCTCCCATAAGAAGAATTACTCTTCTTTTATTCCTTAACTAAGGCTCAATGCCTTTCAAAATACTTTTAATGTCCCCCTTATTGCTGACTTCACACTATTTCAAAATCATATTCTCTCTCAATTTTGTATCTTCCTCTACTACTCTTTTCTTTCTATTTATTAATCTATTGTACAAATCTTCTAGTATCTTATATTGTATATTGTCAAACCTTTTATTCCTCAAAATCATGTTTCTTACTATAGAATTCTCTAATTGTCTCCTATCTATGTTATAGTACAATCTATAATACTTATTTAATTAAACAAAATTATCATTATTTATAATCTACATATTCAAATTTTTAATCTTGGGTTTCTAAGCTTTCTTACCTGTTGGTGTCCTTCCTTCTCCAACTACCTATTCTACTGGTTTTCCTTTAGTCTCTTCATTAGACTCCTTAACCTCATTGATTTTTAGTGTCTTCCTTCTCTTTCTAGGTCCACTAGAGGTTTTCTTGACCCATTTCTTGGGGGGTTGGTGTTGGATCTTGCATAATATTCACCAACCTCTTAGATTTTCTCTAAGCAGATGTTGTTATCACCACAACATCATCAAATTTCCTCTTTTGCATACCAAGTTGTACATTGACTAGTTGTACTTGCACAACTATTGCATAAGGTGTAAAAGGTATTTGTGAAGTAGGCCCTGCTATTGTCACATCCATAGATGATGCTACAATGACAATAGGTGTGGCTTCCAACACCTTAGTTTTCCTACTGGCCTTCATCTCCATTTCTATATCTTTGATTTCATCATATTTTTCTCTAGTCATGTATGACTCCTTAAGAATAGATTCTATCTTCTTTTCCACATTCTTTTTTATCTCTTGACTGTGAAGTTCAAAATGAACTTCCCTTATCTTCTCTTCATAAGTACCCCATCTTGGACATTCAATGTCCCTTTCATACTGTAATATAATCTTTCAGATTAATTAACAGTTTCTCTTCCCTTAGCCTTTCAAGGACACTACGAATATGCAATAAATGTTCTTCCAAAGTCTTGCTGAAAACTAAAATATCATCCAAATAGACAATAACAAATTTTCCCAAGAACTTCTTAAGTACCTCATTCATGAGATGCATGAAGGTGCTTGGGGCATTCGTCAGTCCAAAGGGCATGACTAACCACTCATAAAGACCCTCCTTGGTCTTGAAGGCTATTTTCCACTCATCTCCTTCTCGAATCCGTATCTGGTGATAACCACTCTTCAGATCTATCTTTGTGAAGCACCGAGCTCCACTCAAGCAGTCCATAATATCATCCATCCTTGGCAAAGGAAATCGGTACTTGATGGTGATCCTATTTATAGCTCGAGAATCTGTACACATCCTCCACTCTCCATCCTTCTTTGGTGCGAGTAATGGAGGTACTGCACATGGACTCGGGCTCTCTCGAATCAAGCCCTTCCTCAACAGCTCCTAAACCTGTCTATTTAGCTCCTCTATTTTAGTAGGAGTCATCCTGTGAGCAGCCTTGTTAGGAAAACTAGAACCTGGAATCAGATCTATCTGATGACTAATTTGCCTTACTGGTGGCAATCCATCTGGAACATTATCAGAGATAATTTCTCCAAACTCCCCTAGTAAATCTAAAACTTCAACTAGTATTTCACTACTACCTTCTTTATCTTTCCTAGGAATCAAAGCATAGCACATATGCTGATGTTTCATGCCATCTAAAAAATTCCTTTCATCAACAAGACAAATCCTAGCACTGCTACATACCTTTTCACCTTCCTTTTTCATGGGCTTCAATTTGTGGCTAACTCCATCCTTTGTCAGAGAGTATGTGTTTGCATGTCCATCATGTACTACATGTCTATCAAATTGCCATGGTCTACCCAACAATAGATGGCAAACATCCATCGAAATAACATCACAGAGAACTTCATCATGGTAACTCCCAATTTTGAATTTCACTAAACATTGTTCACTTACCAGGACCTTATGATCATCTTTTACCCAAGCAATCCGATAGGGCTGGGGATGTTTCTCCCTCTTGAGCTTCAGCTTAGAGACCATCTCTTTTGATACCAAGTTATCAGTGCTACCACCATCAATGATCACGTCAGAACATTTATCCTCACACTTGCATCTGGTACAGAACAAACTCCTCCGTTGTCCTGGTTCAATCTCACTACTTAGTAGGACTCTTTCATTTACCAAGGTCTCTCCTCTTTTTGCATCCTCTGAATGTGATGATTATGCATCTTCATCCACATGAGCAACCCTAGCTTGGCCTCAGCTCTCCTATCTGTCCTTGCTTGTCGTTGAGGGCATTCAAAGGCACGATGACCTTCTTCATTGCAATGGAAATAGGTACCACGGAAGCCTCCTCTTCCTTGTCCATGTCCTCTACCTATTCCTCTCTGATTTCCAAAGTCTTGATCATGGGAGCGGTTGAAACCCTCATTCCTCTGGTTCTTGTTAGTACCCACATCTTCATTTTTCTTTTGGGTTTCATTGCGGCCTCCAGATGATCTGCCGCTTCCCCTTCCTCCTTGACCGCGCCCTCTTTGTCTTCCTTCAAACCTTTTATTTAGCTTCTCTTCAACTCATAGGGAAAATTGGTATGCCTCTTCAACGCTGGTCATTCTTACCAGACTTAATTCCTCCTGGAGGCTAGGTCGCAACCCACTGATATAATGAGCAACCTTCTCCTTATTTGCTTCTGCATGCCCCACTCTAATCAAGAGTTGGTAAAATTCCTCTGTATATTCTTGGACTGATCTTCCTACTTGCTTTAACCCATGCATCTTCTTAAACAAATCAAGCTCATAGTCCACAGGAATGAATTGCTTCTTCAATTTGTCCACCATGGGATCCCATCTTGTGATCTTCTCCTTTCCTCTTCTGTTTCTTTCCAATTGAACTTCTTGCCACTAGATTTTGGCATGGCCTTTCAGTTTGGCCTTTGAAAACTTAACCCTATCTAGGTCCCTGATATCCTCATACTCAAAGTATTCTTCCAGTTCATTGATCCAATCAATCAACTCATCTAGTTTCAGATTTCTTGAAAATACACCCACTTCAATTGTGGGTCTTCTCCCAAACTTAGTAATGGCCCTAAAAAGCCTTTCCTCTGCATGATTCAGAACTTCCCTGTCAAATTCCCCTTCTGGCTCCATTACTTCTTCTTCATTGTCATCCTCACTGTCGTCACCTTCGGCAACATTTGCTCCTCTACGGAGCTCCTCTTGCAATGCCTGCACCTACCTTTGGAGGGCTCTAACCTCCTTAGGATTAATAGCTCTGGCCCTTCTGCCACACTCTCTTCATGGAGGCATCTTCTAACTTGATCCCACAACCACACACTCCTAGTGCAAACTGCCTCACAATTGGCACTCTGTCTACACACTTAGGAAAACCAGCTCTGATACCACTTGATGGGGACACAACCCAAGAACAGAATGGACACAACAGAAAAGGAAAATTGTATTAACTAAGAAAATAATCTAGTACAAACAATACAAAGAAAATAAATTTCAAAACATGCCCTAAGGGCTTACAATAGCATAAATCTGGAGATAATTTCTCCTTTCAGTACCTCCTCTCAAACTCCACTCCGAACTGCCTTTTACAATGCCAAAAATCTCCTTAAATAGACCCCGGAGGGTTAAGGACTAGGAGTACATTCTAGAAAGTTCTAGTAGGCATCCACCGACCAAATAGAAGGTTCCAAAAGCTGCGTTAGAAGTCGGTGCAAATCTAGGAGAATCCAGAAACGGTAACCGAACTTCCGGGAGGCATAACTTTTGAACCGTAGCTCCGATTGATGAACCATTTACATTTTCAGAAAGCTCTCGAAGTGCTCTATAGCCATATGAAGGAGCTTTGCTTGTCCCCCATTTTTTGGCCCTTTTTGAGGTCATTTAATGCCCCTAACTTGACTTTGAAGCATTTTTAGGAGGTCTCCAAAACCCAAAAAACTGCGATAACTTTCAAACTGTGGGGCCTTTTGACCTGATTCTTTTTCTGGAATGCTCTAAATCACAATTACATTCATCTGGCCAATTCACACCTTCTAGGTCACCAAAATAATGGCCAAATTGCATGCTCCTATTTTTTTAGGATTTTCTAGCTCACTGATAGTGGAACTGTGAGAGTTGGAACCTTTATTTGGCCCAAATGGGTATCCAAAAATGAAAACACATGAAACAAAAACTAAGTCTAAGTACATTTTTTTGGGTGACACAGGATTGCCCTTATACCTCTGGATGCTCCTGCATCAGTATCATTTATTGGATTACAACCTTCAATGCTTAAACCTATGACCTTATGGATTAGGTCATTTTCAATTAAAATAGGTACAACACCTATCTAAAACATGTCTTCATGGACTCTGCTCAAAATAATTCCACTCCACATTCAAATTTCATATAAAACATGTATTTAATAAGGTTCAATTCATTTAGGTATGCATACTTGAATTTTAGGGTTAGGTTTCCATTACACATAACTCCTAAATCCTTATGGATATCTCCATCTCTAGCACTCTCAAATTTATAATGAATATAGCTTCTAACATCTTTTATGTAAAGTACATTTGGTGGGATTTGAGAAAATGCTCCTAACGGATCATCAATGAGAGAAAAAACCAAGTGCTTCTTGAATTTGTACCTAGGTCTCTCACTTATATCACAAACTAACTGCCTTTCCATACTGCTAACTATTGATACTAAAAATTCCAACTTAAAGTTTTGTAAATACCTTTAATATCACATATTAGGACTTCTGCAACTTCTCAATTCAAACACATCACTTCACACTTGAATTCATTGTCAAATCACTCTCAAATTGCTCCAAACTCTTTACACAATCAAATGGTACTAAATATCTTACTCACAATCCTTAAATAATTTCAATTTTAACTTTACATTAAATGCAAATTTTCTTCATCTTTAAAAATTGTCACTAATTACCAGTAAACTCATTTAATTTTGTACGACTTACTACGGCCATAAAAAAATGTTTGCGCACTTGACCATAGCTTCCTCTCTATGTTGTCTATGTTCTACTAACTGTGCAACTTCTAATTCACATTCTATCATCAGTTTTGATTTACTAACACTCTACCTTTACTGGAAATGCTTAATTCAAATAAGATGAGTCACAAGAAATTGTTGATTTCAATCTTTCATTAGGTGCATTGAAATTTTTCTTGTCCAAAATTGTTTTAGTACTTTATGGATTAATAGCTTTTACAAATGCTTCCTTGAATCCATCAACATGTTCTTTGATCGCTTCCTCTAATTGTTGTTTCTCTTATTATCATTTCTTCTATAATTTCTGTTATTCTTCCTTTTGTAATTAAGATTCCTGTTAATGTTCCTTCTGTCCATTCTACAAAATCTTGTTGTGTGTCCAAAGTTATTGCATAACTAACATACATGTGCATTCCTTCTCTGATTGGTTCCATTCTAATTTTCAAGTGCTTTGCAATTCCTAGCAATATGTCCAGGATTGATACATTTGTAACATACAACTTTTTTCCTTTCACCATTAAATTTCTCTACATCATTAGATCTACTTTGTGATCTTCCTCTCTCATTACCTATAAGGTTAGTATCCCTAAACATTCTACTATTTTCATTACTATTATCAAACTTAGGTTTCTTACAATCTATTGCTTTACTTCCACAACCATGGCAATTATAGCAATAGAAATTAGTAATAGGTTTTAAGGACTTACCCATGCAATCTCTCTTCATATGACCAACTTCATTGCGTATGAAATATCTACCTCTGAATTGATGTCTAACTTCCTTAGATGATTCAATTTGCTTAGGTTTATTAACTTTCTCTATTTTCTTTGGTTCATCATGTTTCACATACAAATCAACTAGTTCAACTTCTTTAGATATTTCTATAGTTATGCTTGATTCAATCTTACTCAGATTAGATTATTTAGAAGACTCAATAACTACATTTGGTTCTTTTCTAATTTCAACTTTGTTGGCTGATTTTTCTTCAATAAGATATCCAAGGCTCGTCTTATCATAAGATGGTCTCTGGTAAAATATTTGTTCACCAATTTTCTCACTCCTAGTATAAAGCTTCTCTAACTATTGTGTAGCTTGTGTCAATTATCCTTTCACAATAGTGTTGTATTTTTCTAATTCTACATATTCTATCTTAATAGAATCTAGTTCAAATGTTACTTGATTTAACTAGGACCTAAGGTCTGCATTCTTAGATTTTAGATCTGGTTTAGTTTTTCTATCATCTTTCTTAAGACTTAACTTAAGTTCAACAATTTTTAACTCATGCTTCAAAATCTCATTTTCTTTCTTGAGGTTTCCTACTTCATCATTGTCACCAGTTTGCTTTTTCAATTCCTTTCTAGATCTAAGATCATCAATCTTGTCTTTCAGTTTTCCAATGTAAACTTTTGCATCCTCATACCTATCTTTCAAGTTATCTCTTTCTTTAGTAAGAAGATCAATTTTCTTAAGACCTTCTTTAAGGTTTCTCTTCAACTATTCCATATTTATAAGGATCTTACTCAAGTTTTTAAGCCTCTTCTAAGTAACTAGGCTCTGATACCAATTTTTAGAAATAGATAATACTTGGGGGGGAGGGGGTAATCAATATTCTATAGACTTTTTCCCACAACTCAGTATCATTAATTACTTTATAACTTGCATATGAAAGTAAACCAACAATACTAAATAGTAAATATAACCATATACAGAACTCATAACACCATTATTTGTTAACTAGGGAGACCTTGGCCAAGGGAAAACCTTGGTGGGGATGATACCCACAAGATGATCCACTAAACAAAAGAATCCTATTAAGGATATTAACCTTGTTAGGAGTCCATGCATTACATATAGTGTCTTAAGTCCTTGTTAGAGGACTAGGCCATGTTAGAAGCCTTAACCCTGTTAGGAGTTTCTTCAACCCCATTAGGAGTTGGTAGAGCAATTAAAATGAATGCAAGAAAAGCTCGTTGCCCTAACATGCAATATACAATTAAGTTTCTTCACAAGAATAGATATACATACAATACTGTCTCACTATTATACTTTGTAATTGCTTGCATCATAAAAAGATCACATATATATCCTTAGCAATATTTTATATCACATGCATATCACATTCTCTTGATTACTTCACATCACTTCACTTTTTTTTAAAGTTGTGCAAGATATGATCTTTACTTATACCTTGAAAGTAATAGAAACTCTTGATCAGTCAGCCTTGATGCTTTTATAGGCTTGACTAATTATAGAACAACTTTGTGTAAACATCTAGGATGTCAGCCCATCATGATTAAGTAATTATTTTATTTCCAAAATAATTTCTTAAGCCATACACTTCAATTTACTGGCGTTCTCTATTTTGCTCTAATAATTACCTATGCAAGTATTCCTTCTATAACTTACGTCATACTATCCATACAAATATGCACACTAACATACATCATCATGACATTGTTATCTATCAATCCTCAACTACACATGAGCTAAATTGAAGTCTACCATTCGTATATACCATATCAGTCTCTATATTACTGCAAACTATTTAACACTTAGATAATTTTCTCTCTGATTAAATCATGAAATACCAAAATGGATATGTTTCCACAAATAACAACACTCATACATCTACCTAGCTATATTGTCAACAGACACATCATGATGCTAATGTCATGGAAGGAACACTTACTTGACAAAGGAAGATGGTGAATATGGCCAACATGAAACCCCCCAAGGCACTTTATAATGTAGTGTGAGTACAACAAAACACAAAGATGTGCAAGATCCTGAAATACAATAGAGTGGTATTTTATCTCAACGCATTTGCAAAAATACTACAAAAGGATGCCTAAATAAACCATAAGAGACATAAGGCTGATACAATAAATAGTACAACCCATGACAAATCATCTGAGGCAACAAAATCAATCTCCACACTTCAAACAACCAAGATATCCACCAGAATGCAAAAATGAAAAATACTAAATAGAATTTGTCTTGAGAAGAATATGGAAAAATAACTAGTATCACTAGAAAGATCTCTAAAATACCTTTTCAACAATATAAAGAATTTCCAAATCAAAGATTGGATGCTCAAGATATGTCTCTCAGAGTGCAAAATAGAACTTTTGGATTTGATTGAATAAATAGAAAACCAAAAAGAATCAGAAGTCCAAATAACCTATAGCATCATGATGGGCTTGGAAATATCTTTCCAACGGTATAAGATTTGTCAAAAAATACGTTCGTATGCTCATGATATAGGCAAAAAACCATCAATATGTCATTAGGACAAAACAAATCAAACAATGGTGGGTGAATGGCTATCAAATGTTGGCACTAAAAATGTTGATGTCAGCACCTATGCATATGTTTGTGACTGTACCAATGATGTTAGCAATTGTATCGCTGATGTCAACACTTTTAAAGTGTTTTTTACTTTTTTTTTGTATTTCTTTTTTAAAAAACCTTTTGCATGGGCCGTTTTCTAAAAAAAACTTTTCCAACGCCCTTTTTAAAAATGATTTTTAAAATTTTGATTTATTTTTAATAAAAAACAAATTATCACCTCAGGAAGTGTGTTAGATCTAGGGGCACATTTTTTGTCTTAGATTTCAACTATATCCAAATTAGACATGCCTTATATGAAAATAGGGATTTTTGGGTGCTTCAAGATAAATGACGAGGTCTATTTTTTCTCAAAGTGCACCAAAAATCAATGACCCCCCAGATCCCATATAAAAAACCTCTGAAAAATGAAACCCTTTTGAAAGAAAAAATACAAATCTAGAAGGCAAGTCAAACCTCTCATAAATAGAATAGGGGCATGAAGATCTAGAGCTCTGATACCAGGTTGAAGCTATTGAATGATCAACCCCATAGCTCACATGAATCACCTACATGCAAACACCTATCAAAGAAAGCGAGAAGAAAAAGCTATGGAGACTGGAATTCCCATATCCAAAGATGAGACATTCTTGATGAGCAAAAAGATAAATTGCTCTAATCAAAACTGAATTAATAAATTACAAAGAGATAGATCCTTATAAAAGGAGAGCAAAACCTTAACAAGTTACACCTAGGTTGCATGATAATAATTAATAAAAGAATTAATTATTGTATGCCCAAAGTTTAGCTTAAGTAAACTAGAGATATTAAGTGACTTAATAATTAAATTGATATGATTTAATTAGTAAGAAAAAACTTTATTACTCTAACATATTCTTGACCAACAATGAGTCCAAAGATCTCCGTTGACTATAGATGAGATTCACAAAGACATGGATGTATGATTTTTGAGTTCTTCGATCAAAGATAACTATCGATTAATAACATGCAACATGAAGAAATTGAAAAGTGTAATGCATTTGATGAATTTTCTATAATCTAAATGGCAATTAATACAAGAATAGGGAGCCATGTCCCTGATGGGAATGACTCCACTGTGGAGTCATGTCCCATCGAGATGTGGCTCCTAATGTTTTACTTTACCTAACTGAAAACAAATACCAAACTCAGTCACTTATTTAGTATGTTGTTCAAACCATTTGGTGACAATATGCTTTGTTCTGATATAAGATATATACTATTAGCAATATTGGTTTATATATATATATATATATATATATAGCACTAACATACTATATATCAATAACAATATATATTAAAAATATTTTGATAATATATTACAATAATATATTTATATTTTCAATATAATTTTTATCTTGATTGAGCTATACATTAAGAAGAGTCAATTAAAAAATACCTTATTACTCTAACTACACACACATACATATGTGTGTATATATGTGTGTGTGTGCGTGTGTGCATGTGTGTGTGTATACATATGTATGTATGTATATGTATATACATCTTTATATATACATACCTATGTATATATATGCACATATATATTCACACACAAATATATACACACACACAGATATATATATATATATATATATATATATATATATATCATATTTGTATATTCATATCTACATAATAAGATGAATAGGTTTACTAATGGGAATTAGTTTAGAGAGCTTTGCATTAAATAGTAGTGAAATTGAAGTCTACACTGCATTGTCCAAAGTGGTTTTTTTCCACCTCTATGTATATAAAAGGGGGTCTATGGTGCGCGCGCGCGCGCGCACACACACACAATGCTACTACCTCCTCCATTTTTCAATTTGGGTATTATGTTCTCAATATTATTGATAAGGGGTTCCTAAAAGTATGATCAATAACATAATAAAGTGAAAGATGACCCCTCCTATTTTTTATTTATTTGATTGGAGTGTATTTAAGGTATAATCACATTGGAAAAATTTAAATGTTAAATAAAAATCACCAACCTTCATCTTGAGGATATACAACCTTCTTAGGAAAAACTTATATCCTAATAATTTACCTTGACAAGTTTTATCTAGCTTCTTCTAAATGTTTGAACTATGAGTCTTTGAAAGAATATTTCAAATTATTGAATAAGCCAAACATAATCTATTAACACCTTAATTTTTAATTCCATTTTAACCTAGTAATCTTGTGAATAGTAGCAAGTGTGGACACAAACACTACAATCCATAAATTTTGATCCCCATGTACATCCTTCATGTTGAACTTATTTTTTTAAAAGTTTCTTCCAAATAACTTGCCAATCGTCATCCTTGATATGAATATTTTTCAAGAAACAAGATCTCTTTATATGTAAGATCACTTAATCCAAGATAATTTAGAAAACTCCTATCCCAACACTTTGAATACAAGGTGATTAATCTCTTATACCAAATGGAAATAAGTAAATGTTCAAAATGCACTTACCAAACTAATCTATGAGAAGAGATATATGCAAATATTAATATATCTATGCCATCTTAAATCGCAAGCACCTCAATTTAATGATGATTTAGCACCCATTTAAGGCAGGGCCATCATTCATTTGCATCCTTCCTCTTTCTTCCCTTTCTCCTAGGTGGAATTGGGGTAAAATCTAATAGATCCTTTTTAAAGATCCTATTTTTATGACATTTGAGCTCAAGGTAGGATCTATTCACCCAGTCCTCCCTTCCCTTTATTAAACCACTTGGAATATGCTTTCTGTAATGAAATGACTATATCTTAGACTTTGTGCCTGATGTAATGCCCTGCCAAGGGATCCAAGAATTAACCTAGAATTTCACTAAGTTTGGTAGCATTTTTTTAAATTTTTTTTAAAAAACATGAAAGTAAATACCACATATAACTTATACACAATAACGAAAGCAATAGCAATGTCCATCTAAAAGTAAACATAACATACACAACTGGTTACATTCTTTAAGGATCCCTTAACGTTGAATTACATCTAAATCAACTAACATTATTGAATCCATCTAATATAACAATCACATCAAATAATAATGATAAGTCCAATGTTTATACATTACATTTCAAATGCTCAATCATCCACTGTACATGTCACAGGGTATGAAAAGCTTAAAAGAATATACATATGTGAAATAAGGTACATCATTTTATTCTAATCCAAGATACATCAAAGTAAAGATAATCACAAGATACACATGATACATCATCATAGAAGATATATACATCCATCATCAAGATCAAACATAATAAACTAAGTGCACGGTTCCTCCCAACCATAAATAGCATCATTAGACCATCGTGGGCCCTAGCCATCCCTCCGTGTGTAACATTCCAAATCACCGTAGAGATGATCAGTATTAACATAGTAGGAATGTCAGTCCTAACATATACTATATCATATGCAGAAAGTAATCTAACCAGTAAAAATAAGCATAAGATAACATCATCTAACATATGCTAATCATCAATGAAAGGATACGTATTCACCATCATGAAGGACACATCAACCATGATGTCTCAATGAATCTCAAATGATAAGAGTGGAAAAACACTACCACCCGACCGCGTGGTACCTAAGTGGTCTACTCCCACCGTGCTGAGGAGATAATCTCAAGTCCCAAACAGGCTATCCAAAATACATAACATAAATCTCTATAAGTCTCGAAATCCTAAAAGTATACTAACTCAGAGGTTCCAATCACAAAACCAACATCTAATTCCCAGAGGCACACAATGACATGTAGGAACCTACTATGCAAGCAGGAAAGTGTCATCGCATATATCATGTACAAGTTACCCTAGCAATTAGCTAAACTCCATGGGTCCATATTGATCTTCATGCGGCCACTAGTATCCTCTCATACTGACGAGGCATACTATGGAATGCAAGGTCACAACCATGCGTTCTCTCTACTCCCATCCTAGTCTGTACAAGCACTCAAGGCATGGGCGAGAACAAAACAATTATCTTTTTAGGTTCATTCAGTTAGTATTAGGTGTGATTGTTTTCACTTATTAACCAACTTACAATGAATTACCTTGGCAGCCTCTTAGGGCCCCGACCCCCATTACAAGCCACTTCCCGACACTACATGCAGATAACCTACCCTAAGCTCATGGAATCATAAATCTCAAAATCACAAAAGATAATCCATAATAAAATCATCAAATATGCATAAAAGCATCAAATCTCCATGAGCAAGCATCCATAGAAAATCATGACCACAACAGCTCTTTATTGGCAATTGAAGCGTCACTGATAATCAAAAGTATCCATTGGTTCTCAATAAACAAAATATATCTCAATCATACTGATCGAAGACTCCAAAATGGTTGAGTCAAAACATGTCACAACATGACATCATAAAATAACATTTTAGCCCATCATGGTGACTGGAAAAATAACCAAGGATAACTGATTGATGAACCAAAAATGATTGGGTCAAGTGTCTCATACATAAGAAACTCAACTATAACAATCAATAATTACAAACATTACATAGAGCATTCCATCACATATCCATGGTTGGGTTTATAAAGATCGAGATTAAAACATCATCATGACATCACAATCACATAACCCCCAAGCCTCTGGTAGACGTCCTATAACTGGTCAACACTAGTCAACCCAAAACCCAAAACAATAGCATAAAGAATACACAATGTAAACACATGTTTTGGTTTTGCTAAATTTACATACTTGAATTTAAATGTGGAGGTTTCAGTTTATGTTTTCCAATTTAGATATCAAGTGGAGTAATTTCACGTTTTACCTAACCCACGTATTTGTTTGATAGATAAAAGTTTCTCCCCAAAACCATTAGACTCAATTTTCTAATTGATCTAATAATATTTGGTTTATAAAAGCTTTGTTGAAAAATGACATTTTCAATGAACCAATATTATCAACAAAATTTGCATAATTCAAAACTTTGACTTATAACTCGTTCTAATAATTAACCTTAATTAAACTAAATTTAATTAAGTTAATTATTAATATCTCTTCATTTTAATAATAATTGTTAAATTATTACTCATATTTTTAAATCATTTATCTTTTACAGATTGATCCATCTATACAAATCATTTTAAATAAAATATTTATCTATAACTAATATATATATATATATATCAAATATACATATATTATAATATACAATAATATCATTTTATAAAAATGAAATATAAAAATCGAATTAACCATATCAATTGCCATCCCCAACGTCCATTTAAAAAAAAACATATATAAATATAATTCCCCCCTGCCGCGGGCACTGGGCCGACAGCGGGTACAGTGTACCCCTATCGTCGTAGTCCTACGACAGCAGGCCTCTGCGACCCGCGGGGGTATGGTACCATACATACCCAAAATAATTCGCAGTGTATACTAATTTTTAAATAACGTTTTTAATAAAACATTTTCCCATTGATGCGATTTGCAATTCAAAATTGAAATAAAGTTTCATCACTGCGATTTATAAAATACGATTATTCAATATATGTGTGTGTGTGTGTGTGTGTGTAAAATATTAACATGTATATTTTACAATGAGCATATACACAATCTATTTAAAGATTCCAATTTTCAGAATTTTCCTATAAGCTATTTGATCTCTAAATTTACCCAATGGTTTTCTAATGGATTTGGCTACAATTTAAACCCTAGCCTCGTGTTCTCTTCAGATCTATGCATATAAAGATTCTCAAATAAATTTTAACTACCCATATTGAGAATGCATACAATTAAAATAGGAAAAACCTCAGAAGACATATGGAAGACACGAAGAAGACAGGGAATGCAAGATGCGGAAATAGCATAAGTAAAATCACAAGAATCTACTCGGATTCTAATGCTAATTCACTCTTCCTCAGAAAACCCGCAGAGCAAGCTCCTCCCTTCTTCAAAATTCCTGAGTCCTCCAACGCTCCAAATGCTCTCCAAACGCTATGTCTAAGCTTCTAAGAATGCCTGAATATAAAGAGCTCTCAGGAAACACCTAGAATGTCTCTAGAAAAAGCTAGAAGGTGTCACCAACTAAGCATGTGTCTTTTCCAACCTTCTAGATGAGTCATAAGGTTGTAGACACCATGTGCTTAATTGATGCACTAACCCTCATGTTGTTGACATATGAGAAATGAAAAGGTGTGTTAACTCCTAGACAAGCTTATAACTCCAATTTACTTTTAATATAATTTCTATTAAAGTTTTTATAAATTTTATTTTTTAATTTTTATTACTTTTATTATTATTATGTATTTATTACTTTATTATTATTTTATAATTATTATTAATTTTAATTTCTAATTTTCTTTTATTTAATTCTTAATTAATCCTCATTCAATTAATTATAATCAAAATATCAAAGATCATGATATTTTATATTAATTTTCTCAAATAATTAATTTATTAATTAAATCTATTTATTAAGACTTAATTAATAGAAAATTCACCATAGACCTCCAAGATAAAATATGAAAACCCATCATAGAGCGATTCACACAAAATCAGTCTAAAGGGTTAAAAATCATGAAATATGTCCTCCGACACATTCGGTGGGTAAAATATCCAGATACTTGTCCTACCTCACTAGGACAAACGGTTTAAGGGTTTGGGATTTGGACTTGAGAATTTATCTCCCTTCTCTTATCATTGAGATAATGTAATAGGGTACGCTCATCCTGGCAATTCAGGAAAGTCGATACCCAGTACCTGCAACTTGCATAAAAACTATGCATGTACATACAATATATATAAAGCTAAGCTAAACAGGCAATGACAGGAAGTGGCGCATTGTGTAGATCCCGACTAGCAGGTGACTACGACTCCCTTCCTTAACCATATCAGAAATGCCATACAATATGAAAACACACACACCATACACATGCAAGTATGGGGTAAGTATCCATAATAAAACACATGAGATAATAAACCATCTAACTAATCATCAATAATAACTGAAAGCAATGTAATGATCATCATGCATACATGAAATGTAAAGTCTAAATGATCTCATTATATATCCACTGAATCCATAACATAATATCTGATAGTGTCAAAACAATACTACTAATCCATCAACATAAAACTAGTCTAACATAGTCTGATAATGATAACAACAATATGTCTAGAAAAGATGTGAACGAGGGCAGGCACTACACTTGATTTGGGACCCTAAAGGGACCTCGAAGGTTTTTCACCCTAGTTTTTAGCAGCTTAGTGTACCCATGATCAATTGAGGTTGTAGTGTATCCTTGATTGGGCCCTTTTTTGGGTCCCATGTCGAGATACCTTAAGGGTATTAATTCTTAGGTAGGTTGACTATGGGAGTTAGTCAATTATGAGATCTATATAAACCCTTCTATTTACTTCATTTCTCATCCAAACATTCAATGGTCAGGTACTCATGCTCAACTTCTCAAGTTTTCAAGCATTGTTCAAGCATTCAATCCATTCAAGTAGTCTCTCCATTGAAGATCAAGGATTCATGCATTCAAGATATTGAAAGAGTTTAAGCTAGATATTCTATTTCATTTTCAACATTCAATATCTCCCTTCATACATTCAAGATCCTTTATTACATCTTCTACATCCATCCTCTTAAGATCTACATTCATTCCTATGGCAGATTTCAAGAACAGTCATACATGAAAGTTATGGTTTCACTTTGATTTCCTTTCAAGAGTTTTTGAAGTTGAGTTAAGGCTGTTGCATCTACATACTTGATTACATTCCAAATTCAAGAGCATATTCATAGATTTACATTACTTTATGTTAGATCTATCTCTACTACTTGCTAACATTCTATTTTAATTTCAATTCAAGGTTGATTCCTAAACTAGGGTCTGACTGAGGCAAACCCCCCATTCCCCTCCCCTCAACAATTAATAAATAAACCCCTTTATTTTGTAAGTTACAGATCCCAATTGGCGAATAGGTTACATATTTGGATACCCTTTTCATCTTTCTTCAGAATTGCAATATTGAATTCAGCGTTGCACTCATTCCATTAGGACTAACTAGGCCGCCCCTAATTATCCAGTTTAGCCCTGAAAAATTGCCAAACGATTTCTGTGTTTTGTTCACCTCATAATTTTCAATCTTAAATTTGAGAATCAACCCTTTTAAAGGTCGTTTGATACCCTGTTTATAGGTTTGTATTTCCTAAGGTATATCATCTTTCTCTTTTCTATTTCAATAAACTTTATCATCTCATCATATCTTTATATTGCATATCTTGTTGCTTAAAAACCCTCTTAAGGTTGAGGTGAGAGGGAAATAAATCCAAGTTATTCATTCCTTTTGCATTAGGTTACACATTGGTACGTCCTTGTGTATTAATTAAATCTAATCAAAGGGGTGGATCTTGGTTGTCCCCCTTTTAAATGTGTTAAGGTGGTTGATTCTATTTCACCCTTGCACAAAAGAAATAAAAATAGTAATATATTATAACATGTTGACTTATGTATGAAGAAACTTTAAGGATAAAAATCTATATCTCAAAGGACATCAATGTATTAATTTACAACGAGAAATTACATTCCACTTTTATAGTGTAAAGTTATACAAGAGTATCGCCAATCAAACCTCAAGAGTAATACTAACAATATAGTAATACCTTTAAAATCATTATTAATACCTTCATATTCTTCTTTTATTTTTAATTGTGAAATAGGAATGATTACTTTTCACCTAGATATGAGTTGGTGAGGTCACAATCATGAGACATTATCTTCATTTAAACATTCAACAATAACACATGATCATAGTTTGAACATTGATGGCAAGAACACTAACTCCATAACTTAACTATCACAACATGTTAATAATGACTATTTATATCTCTATCTTAAGCACTAATAAATATGAGGAAAGACACATGAAGCCATCGAATGTTAATTAAAAAATTTATGAGACAAGCTAAAATAGGTTCCCCAAATTGATTAGAAATCTAACATTCAAATTTTAAGGTGAATTTTGTTCACATACCATAAGCTCACCATAATCCCATTACTAGCTTGCACATTCTATTTTTTTTATTTCATTATCTTCATTAAAAGATGCCAATATAAAGCACATCATAGGTTGGTTTGTATGTATGTATAATTCCATCTTAAAAATATTAAATGACCTATATGTTTTTACATTTTCAACATAGGAGGTCAAATTTTCAAAGGGCATAACTTTTGATCTAAGATGCTATTAAGTTTTTAAAAAACATACAACTGAAAGAAATCTACATACTATACTTCCTTAAAAGCATGTAAAATACTTTAGAATATTCATTTAAAAAAAGACTATGACCTTGGTTTTTTTAATTACCAAATATCACATTATTGATACCAATATTCAAATACAACATATGAGGTATATTAGATATTTCTTTTGGTTGAATAGAGAGGTATATAATAGCATCATCAATCTTATCCAAGAAACCTATTCATATCAATGACCAAATAGAAAGTTTTGCCATGCATAAATATAGAGAAACAATCTAATTTTCTTTTGCACTTTGTGCATCAATTCAAAGGACATCTAAAATATATTGAGCGTCTTTGCTTTTCTTGAGAAACTATTGCATTGTGGGGACAAATGCAATGTTTGGTTTATTCGAGATACCGATCCCTCAATTATTACATTGAGAAGAAAAAATCATGAACCTTATATTGAAAAGGAAAAAATATCTACACGAATCAAATTGACAAAATATCCTTCACATGTATCCGGATTAAATTTCAATAATCATCACGTCACAATCTCTCCATTATCTTACTTTAGTTAAATTATTTTAGCTTAGGATAAATCTTCAACTTTCCCATGTAAATCTTGTCGATTCAATGAAAGTTCATGTAGTGCCAACATTAGGAGACACAAAAAGCATATTAACCATCATGCAATATGATTAATATTGTGCGTCTTTTACTTTTAATCTTTCAAAGTTGATTATTGGTTCAATAGTTTCCTTGCCTTTTTTTGGATGAATAGTGTCCTTTTCTATTAATAAAATATACTCAGTGTACAATTCACAAAAAAGGGTTGGAGGATACAAGATCACCTCACAAAAGAGTTCACACGGCCGAAGCTAGACTAAAAACATGGCCGCAGCCGGAAACAGAAACTATTCATTTCCTTATCCTGAGTATATGTAATTGTTTGAAAATATGGATATCAAACTTTACCTAAAAAGATATAGACTAGTAATGACTAGGGGAAAAAAATTCTATAAGATTAGAAAAAAAATTTGCATTATTGCTTTTATAGTAAAAAACAAGTTTTGACTAGATGAATGTCTTAATGACCAATCTTTCTTTTAGTTTAAATTTTTGCTTGGATACTTAGTCTTTTTGGCTATAAAATTGATTTAAGACATACAATTGAAATTGGATGTGTGAAAATGAATTGGCAACAAATTGATGATGCTACTTGAATGGATTAAATTTTGTATGAAAATTTGAGAGAATAATTGACGTTAAATAATGAAATGAATAGTATTAAGAAGAGAAGATGAGAAATATGAAGGATAAAATTAATCATTTCATAAAGAAGGAACAATGAGTTGTCACAACTACTTTAAATTAAAGACATAATAGACAATTATTAATAATTTTCTATAATTTAACTTTGAAACAAAAATACTTTAAAAAAAATTAAAATTTAGCATTAATATTTTAATATACTTTACTTTCATTAATTTTAAAGAACTAATCAAAAAATAGTTATTCAAAGGTTTCAAAGTAAAATTAAATAATTTTTAAATACTTATAAAAATTAATAAATAAGTTTTAGAAAAAATATTAGAATAATAGAATAAAATAATTTCATATGAATGGGCATAGTAGATTTTATCTCACTCGAACTTAAAATATAATGTTGCTTTTTTCTCCAAAATCTATATATGATTTCTTTTACGAATTTAATTGAACTTATAAATTAATTTACTACAATTTCTTTCATATCTCCATTCACAAGAAATTTTCTTCCTTCACAAAGTGATATATGGTGTGATTACATTGTATTTACATTAACACACACACACACACACACACACACACAAACAAAAGTTAACAAAAGTAGAAATTGTTTGATAATTTTGAGTCAATCATCTCATATTTTGTGGTCATATAAGGCATCCATTTTAAAAATTAAACCAAAAAAATTAAAAAGTGGGATTTGCATACTCGATTTACTCAACATTCTTTCATTAGGTCTCACAAAATAGTTCTATTGACAAGACACCTCACAAGTAGTCTCAGGTAGAATTCAAATATTAGTTTAATGGATCTCACTCTTGGTGTGGGCATTGGGTATCTTCTAGCAGAGACTTGGGTTATTAGATGCACTTGACTACCGGTAGCTTTTTGGGGAAGACAATAAGGAAATGGTTTAGGACATTTACTGGCTAATCAGATCAAAACTTTAGCTTTTGCCGTACTTGGTTAAGCTTACCAATGTTGGACTACCTGGATTCATAGTACATTGACCCGTTAAATGTGGGATACAAGACCAGAGATTATTTTACCTTGATTATTTTGGGAGAGACTAACCATCTATTCTAGTTATTAGAAATCTCTCCTATTATAGGGATCTCTCCAACCATATGGTGAAACATCTTACCATCCAGAGAACCAATGTAACATGGAGAAAATTACTCTACTTTGAGGAGGAATATGAAAAATAAAGAATTTTAAACTCTTGTTGAAGGAGGCTACATGTAAAGTTAGGACCAAATTAAATAATTAGTATCCAAAAACCCTAATGCATCTGTGATATCTTGCAATTCCATTCTAAGGCCCTATACTTGTACCTATAATAGGTCTATTTCATTCTATTATTAAGGGACCACAATTTCTAATTTTCAAACACTAAAATCCTCAAACACTATGTTCTTCTTCCATTATTCACCTTTAGGGCCCATTTGGTTGTTGGAATATGATTTGAGAATTGACATTCAAATCTTGGATTTGGGATTCTAGAACTTGAAATCCATATTATGGTTTTGAGAAGTTGATTTGGGACCATTTGGTTCAAACCAAGAAATATTTGATATTCCAAATTTAGTATTCTAGAACTATTTGATTCAAACCCAAAAATATGACATTGGATGGCACAAATCTCTTGCACACCTTGACAAATTTTTGTGGTCTTCTTTATTCTCTTGGCTCATAAACTTGGTTGTAGCCATGGATGCCATACCAAATAACAAGTACATAGAGGAGATCTAAGGGAAGTAACCATTTTGTTGAATGACTTGTTCAACTCTTGTCGGCATGGCTTTGATTAGTCAATTTATATGGGGCCCTCTAATTTTTAATGGCTTTTGTTATCATCAGACATTGAAAGATGTTATCATCATTAAAGAACCCCAAATGGAAGTGACCATTCCAATACCTAATGTTTTAAGGAGACTATGAGATACTACTTGAAATGTCCCTTTTCTGATTTTGTATGATATTTCCAATCTTTAATCAGATCTTTAAGATCAAACAACTAATATCACAAAGATCCTCCAAATTTCTCAAGAAACCCCAAATCGGGTATGCCAGAAATGGTGCCAAAAGCTTCACAGCTTCACCTATTATTAATAAATCTGAAAATGGTCATTTTTACAGATTTTTTAGCAGCATAACAGCCTACAAAATTACATTTCCAGATCTATATAGCCTTTACACAACATCTCACAAATGTAGGACAAAAACTATGCTCATTGGGCTCCCGAAATTAACACAAAAATGCTCGAAAACACCACAAAAACACTAATAAACTATCTCAGAAGTTTAATCACGTCCCAATACATATATTCAGCTCTATTTTAACAGCTTAAAGTCTGAAATACAGCAGCAACCAAAACTGATATGAAATGCTCAACTGAAAACACCAAACTCATGCAAAAAACACACCCAAAAATCCACAAATCTACACTGTTCAGCACAAAGGCAAACTCTGTATGAGCATGCACATGGAATGGCTTCAAACTCCCGTCCTTAGCCTTCCTGGAAACCTGCAAACTCCCGTTCTTGGGTCTCCCTGGAAACCTGCAAACTCCCGTTCTTGGGTCTCCTTCTCCACAGGTTTGGCAGCCTCTGAAGAATAACAAAGAATGAGCAAAAATCAAGTTCTCCTCCCTGCCCAAAATGCCTCCAAACCCCTTAAACGAGGCCATAACTGTAACTCACGTCCAAGAGAGGTTAATGAAACATATTTTAATAATAATTTCATTTATTAGTCCAACGGTTTCCAAAGATTAACCCCCCTTTTTCCGAAACTTCACTTTCTTGGGCATGCCTGTCTTAGCAAAGATTGTTATTTTTTTATTATTTGAAAAGGGGACATGACACTACTCCAACTGTCACCATGAGTACTTGGAACCCTATCTAGTTGTGAGTGAGCATATGGATAAAGAAATTCATGATAAATATTGGGGTTTCATTAAGCATCTCTTTGAGCCTCTTTGATTCTCCTTACATCATTCCATTTGGCCACACAACAAGTGGAGGCCTAATCGTCATCATTGCATTCTGTAATGGTGATCTTTGTATCTTCAATCACATCATTCCATCTCTCTAGCCATAATTTTGTGGGAGCTAGCAGGATTTTCTACTATTTGACTTGTTGAACCTTTGAGAAGATCCAATAATCAGGTTATAAGACTCTTAACAATGGAGACTCTGGAGGACAAATAGCTGAGATCATCTTGGTTGACATCAATACTTTTAAATTCATTTGAGATATTTTTCAATAATAGGCTTATTGTTAGATCCAAAACTAGTGGTAGAATTATTTTTTCTATCTGCATTGACTATAATCATTTTGTACTTTCAACTACAGGGGGAATGAAATTTCAACTACAAGGACTAACTAAAATGCAAATAAATTCAGCCTTTTATGACATGGGTGAATCAGATTTTGTTGATGTCCAACTACAAGAAGCAAACAACAAAGAGAGGGTTGTGAATATAGAGATCAGATTGATTGGGGAGCATCTTTGTGTAATCGCTATTGTTGGCAAGAATTTCCTCTAAGAACACTACTTTGTAAGAAAAAGATTGAGTTGGTTTTGTGCAAAATGGTTACAAAGATTGATGGTAAGAGAGGGAAATGACTATTGTGGACCCCCAAAAAAGTGGAAATGAAAACATCATGTAAATATCAAACTTTTTTCAATGCACCTGAAGAGTTATTGTGCATATATGCTTTGAATGGAGGGCTTTTCCTAACTTTCCCATGTTGTTATGGCCGATGCATAGTTCCTTGAAGTTTTTGATTAAGAAAAAAAGTTTTGAAGGGGCCCTAAAACCCAATACAAAAAGATCTAAAGATTAAACATTACAATCCAAGAAACTACAACCCACAAACAATAGAGCCAGCAACGAAAGGCCAACAAATGAAAGACAACACAAAAAAGCCTTAAAAAAAATTCACAAACAGAGTCAAGGGGTAGCAAGCATTAACCCATTCTCTTCATCATTTTTTTTGTTTGTTCCTATAGTGCATCCATCTTCTCAGTGGAAAATTTGATTTGTTTGATCTCAAAGGAAGCCCCAACCATCATCTTCTTAGTAGTGGCTCTAGTTCTTCTACCCATTCCTTCCTTGTTGTTAGTGATCAGTCCAACATCCTTAGTCATATAAATAATAGATTTCTCCCTCGGGCTGCCCTCCATCTTACTAATCAGAATATTGATGTGTTCATTGGAGGCTTTCAGAATATTATAGCTCTGGTTAGCTATACTCCAGAGAGTACTATCAATACCATTGACTTTGTTTTCTAGCTCCATCACTTATGCTTCCATCCTATAGAATGTGGCCAAGTCAATCAAGGAACCAGTGGGGGGATTTTCATTGTTGTTTCCATCTTGCACCTTATTGTCACTAGCCTTCTCCTCAACCATGGACATCCTATCCTTCAGACCCAGAATCTGACAAAACATCCATTTTATTGATCTAAAGTTATCAAGCAATCTATTCTTAGCATTGTTTAGGAGGTCCATGTCTTCCTCTTTATAGTTGTCACTAAGGATTCCTAATGAAGGATCAATTAGAGTATAGAGATCCACCTTACCCACATTCATTTCTCTTACCTAAAAAGTTATGTTTTCTCTTGCAATCCCCAACTTCACAGAGTCTAAGGACATGTTTCTCCACCTATTTTTTCTTCATTTTCCTTGTGATTGTGGCTCTGGGAGGATTATCTTTATCCTTGGGGGATAGAGAGACACCATACTAGTTCTTAATGAGATCCAGGGGGAGTAATCACCCTAGACATCTTTCATGCCTTCTTTCCCAATAGTTTTCTTCCTCAACATTGTCTTAGAAGACATATCCTCCTAGTCATCAGTATCCATACAATCCCCATCCTTCTCATAATCATAAGAGGAAATGACCACCTTAGAATATTTATTTGGCTTACAGAATTTTGTATTGTGGGTAGGCTTTCTCTTCTTGGGAGTCTCCTTTCATTGTATCAACTCAACATCTTCCTCCGACTCTGCTAAGTATTCCTTGTACAACTCCTCTTATGACACCACCTTCTTCTTCTTGTTTTTGAAGGTTTTCCCACTTTTCCTTGGTGATTTACTAGGGATATTTTGAGTAGAATGCTTACAATTGCCTTTGGAATTCAACCCTAAATCCTCATCATCAAAGTGTATCCCTTCACTATCTTTAGTTTTAGGAAAAACCTCAAGAATTCAATTATCATTATCCACAATTTCCTCCTTTCCCTTCAAGTCAATAAATTTTCATATTGAGTGGGATTTAATATGAACATAAATGAGAAACATGAGGCCTTCATGTAAGGGAATATTTGGGATAATTTTCTCCATAATGGCCTTAATACTAGCATTTAAAGATGGTAATTGGTAAAAAGGAATAAACACCTTGATATTATGTCTAAAATGATTTGACAAGACAAAGTGATGTGAGAAAATTCTAGAAAATCTTGTATCCAGAGTACCATAATAGATAATGGTTCATAGGAAAAACCTCCAAAGTTTCTTGATACATTTTGGCTGAAAGTAGGTCTTACCTCAATCTTTCACAAGAGCCTCTCTTTAACTAGGTTCCTTGGGGAAATCATCAATAGCCACGTTAGAAAACTTATAGTCCTTGTAGAACTTCCTCTCATCTATTAGTATACTAGTGATAGTAGAGACAAGCTCCTAATTGATGATGTAATTTATCCCATCTAGGCTATAGGACCCAACTTCCCATTTATTTTGGAAAAGATTGGTAAACTCAGGGTTTCTACCATGAAGTCTCGTCATGAAGGTGGTGAGCTGCCCACTCTCCAAACTTTCCCAAACCCTTGTGCATTTTTTCCATGTTTCATAGTTGGATGATTCTCATCTAATGACAATTTGGCTAAGGAAATCAACTGATGTTGTAATTTATAGAAACATGATTTTAGTATCAACATGGCATATAATGAAAATAATGTAAAGGTAGTTGTACTTAGAAAATTCTCTAAGTATAATGGAGTTTATCTGGAAAATAAGATAGAAATTCGATTGGTGGGATTCACTACTTAAAATTTGCACATGCACCTTTAGCTATGAAAAGTATAGAGTGTCATGATGATGTGACTAAGTGTGCAAGTCAATATAGATAGTACAATAAGAGTTATGATCAATTTACCAGTAAAGACAATATATAGGAAAGAACAAAGCATGACAGAGAAATATGAATTACAAATTAAAGAATTATTTTGTGTACAAAATAATTATTTAACTAATAGGGACAACATCCTAGGTGTTAAACCTAAGTTGGAAAGAATTATTTTTGAATTTTGCCAAGTGTGTGAAAGCTTGAAGGTTGAAAGGGAAGTTTTTTTAAAGTGCAAGGTATAAAGGAAAGATCATGATATGCAAATTTATGTAAGCATTGTATGTAATATGTGAACTTATGTGTAGACTATATACATGTTATGCAAACTGAATTTGATGCGAAATCTAATGTATGATTAGAGGTGTATTAAGAATGGAAAAAGAAAGATTGGATATTGAAGATATCAACAGTGAATGAGGTTTTTGTATTACATAACTATATTGTATATTGCATAATTGGGTTGTGGGATAATCTTGCATACATTGTAATTATAATACCAACTCCTAATAAGGTTGAGGCTTTTAATAGGGCATAGTCCTCTAACAAGGACCGAGACACTATATGTATTTCATAGACTTCTGACAGGGTCGACATCCTTAACCATATACTTTTGCTTTATTGGATCATTTTGTGGGTATCATCCCCACTAGGGTATACCTTGGCCAAGGTTTCCCTAGTTAACAAAATATGGTGTTACATGTGAGTTCTTTGATTGCATGGTTACATTTACTATTCATCATTATTAGTTTACTTTCATATGCATGTTATAAAGTAATTAACAATATTCAGTTGTGGACAAAAGGTTTTAGAATACTGATTCACCCCCTCCTCTCAGTATTACCTATTTCTAACAATTGGCATCAGAGCCTAGTTACTCTAAAGATTCTTAACAACTTGAGCAAGATCCCTATGAATATGGAACAACTACAAAGGAATCTTGAAGAAGCCCTTGAGAAGATTAATCTTCTTAATGAAGAAAGAGATAACTTGCAAGAAAGGTATGAAGATGCAAAAGACTACATTGAGAAATTGAAAGACAAGATTGATCATCTCAAATCCAGAAAGGAACCTAAAGAGCATAGAAAAGATAGTGATGAGGTAGCAACCTTAAATAATGAAAATGAGATTTTGAAACATGAGTTGAAGATAATTTAACAAAAACTAAGTCTGAAAAAAGATGACAACAAGGTTGAATTAGATTTAAAATGTAAAATTGTAGATCAAAGATCCCATCTTACAAAAGTGACGTTTGAACTTGATTTCATCAAAATAGAGCATGCAAAACTTGAGAAGTATAATACTATTGTGAAATGAGATTTAACCTAGGATAAGAAACAATTAGAAAAGTTATATTCTAGTGGTGAGAAAATTGATGAGGTTGGTCTTGGATATTTGATTGGATAAAAGTCAAAAAAGAAATTTGAAGCAAGAAAGGGACCAGATCCAGTTGTTGAAATCCCCAAACCTAAGAAGAATGATTGGAATAAGTCTAAACCAAGTCAATCTACATATGCACCTAAAGAATTTGAACATGCAAATCAACTTGAGAAATGTGATGAACCTAAGAATATAGAGAAAGTTGAATCACCTAAAGAGGTAAGTATGAATTCAAAGGTAGATGCTTTGTATGTAATAAAGTTGGTCATATGAAGAGAGATTGTATAGGTAAGTCATTCAAACCTATCACTATTTTCTATTGTTATGATTGTCATGGTTTTGGTCATAAAGCAGTTGATTGTAGGTGTTGAAGTTGATGAAAGATCAACCCCACAACTCTCAAGAATCACCTGCATGCAAACACTTGTCACAAAAAGAGAGAAGCACAAAAGTTATGGAGGTTGGAATTCCTAGATCCACATATGAGACATTCTTGATGAGAAAAAAAGAGATTTCTATAATCAAAAGTGAATTATTACAAAGAGATAAATCCTTATAAAGGAGAACAAAACCCTAAAAGGTAAAAGCTAAGTTGTATGATAATAATTAATAAAAGAAGTAATTATAATATGTCCAAAGTTTAGCTTAAGTAAATTAGAGATAAGCGACTTAATAATTAAAGCAACATGATTTAATTAATAAGAAAATACTTTAATACTCTAACACACCCCCTTAAGATAAACTTAGGCAGTAGCTAAAAACCTAGAAACTACTATTGAAAGTAAATTTGGGTCCTCAAAAAAAAAGGTTTGATGAGGTATCCAAGCACAACCAAATCTCTAAGAAGAGGAGAAATAAAGAGAACAACATGAGAAAAAACCTAATCCAAGAAGAGATAAAAATAATGCTGCAAAGAACTAGTGAAGGACTGAAGAAGCATCCAAACTAGGGAATATCCTAGAAGATAGGAACAAAAGATGATCATGAAGAAAACCACTGAAGCATGAAGTTGCAAACACTACCAAATTGCTGATCTGAAGAACCTCCATTGTATAGAACATGAACAGGTAGAGAAGACTAAGTTTGAAGATTTGATTAATTGAAATGGAAGGTATCTTCATGGCCTCCAAAAATAGGAATGAAAGAATGTCTATATGGTAAATGATCCATCTCATTGAAATGCATAGGTATCTAACCACTGTAATCACCTAGTACATAGGATCAAATACTAAATATAGAGATCACTCCATCGAACTAAGAAAGAAATAGAACCAACATAACCCCTATAATGCTGAGAGGTAAGACTTGAACACTACAAATGAATGCAATATCTCTTGCATAAAGAAGAACAAAAAACATCGAGAGTGCAAAAGAAGTACAGACACCTATAATGGCATGTGTCATCAACACATAATGAGGCTAATGTCATGGAAGGAACACTCACTTGACAAAGGAACATGGTAAATATGGCCAAAATGAAACCCCCCAAGGCACTTTATAGTGTAGTGTGAGTACAACAAAACACAAAGATGTGCAAGATCCCGAAATGCAATAGAGTGGCAGTTTATCTCAGTGCATTTGCATAAATGCTAGAAAAGGATGTCAACAAAGATCAAAAGAGACATAAGGATGATACAAAAGATAGTACAACCATGAAAAATCATTTGAAGCAATGAAATTGATCCCCAAACCTAAAACAACCAAGATATCCACCAAAATGAAAAAAATGAAAAAGACTAAATATAATGTTCCTAGAACAAAATTTGGAAAAAAAAGAATCACTAGAAAGATCTCAAAAATACCTTTCCAAAAATGTAAAGAATTTCCAAATCGAAGATCGGATGCTCAAGATATGTCTCCTAGAATGCAAAATAGAAATCCTAACTTTGAAAGTAGAAATAGCCATAAAAAATCACCAAAAATGAAAATAACCTACACCAGTAGAATGGGCTCAGAACCAGCTTTCTGGTGATATCTTGTTTGCAAAAAATGGAGTCTAGATGAACAAGCTACAACCAAAAAACCACATGTGGGTCAAAAAAGAGCTACAAGGGCGAAATAAAAATATTTACCACCTTGGGATCCATGCCAAAATGCCTTAGAAAGCATGCCCACTAGTACTAAAAATTACCTCGAGAAGCATGCCAGTTTCATACCAAAATTGTCTCAATTTTTGGGCCTAAAATATCTTAGTTTGTGTGCCAAAAATCTTAATTTGCGTGCTAAAAATCTTTTTTTTTGTGCCAAAAAATCTCTATTTGCATGCCAAAAATCTTGATTTGGATACCGAAAAATCTCAATTTTGTGCCAAAAAATCATCAAATTGTTGCCATGGGAAACATGCATAGTCTGGGAGCAACACTTTTTTGCCTTAGATTCCAACTGTGTCCAAATTGACAAAATTTATATGAAAATAGGGGTTTTTGGGTGCTCTGAGCTCAACAGTGAGGTTCTTTACACTACAACAATTCACTTTTTCGGTTCACTTTAAGTCCAAACTCTAGAGTGAATTTTGTGCATGTTGGTTTCATCCATGCAACTTATATAATGGTTGCAAAGAAGGAGAAAGCTAACATGTACAAAATTGTGAAACAACAGTTGTTAGACAACATAGAAAGATATAAGAAAACCAATAATACAGTGTTTAGATTTGAATCACCATTGGTAGATTTGCTTTTCCAAGTGATTAGATAGTTCTCTAGTATGATTAATCAAGAATGAAACAATAATCAATGTAAAATGAACATGATAACTATAATCTATAAAAGACAGTCAAAAGAAAAAATAAGATAAGATATCTCAAAGATGATGAAGAGTTTCCAGTTGGTCATGAAGCAAAGGTTCAAAATTCCACCAACATTAGTATAGAAATATAAGAATGACATATGTTTTATGGTAGAAATAAATGTCACATTCATGGAGGTAGTGGAACCAAGGGTAAAATTTATTGACCCTATGGGCTATGAAATGACTAAGGAATTATTTGAGGGTTATGCTAAGATAATCATAGGGTAAAAAAAAGGGGCTTGAAATGTCCTAAATGGGGGACATATGAGGAAAAATTAAAAGAGGTATATAGTGAGCTCCACAAGAAGGTGATCAAGAAGAAAGTTGAGAAGAAGGTTGAGACCATAAGAAAAGAATTAAGAATGAGTCCTAAGCAATTTAGAGAGGCATTGGGAATAACTCTAGCAATGAGAGCTAGTGGAAAAACTAATGTTTTAATTGCTACACCTTTTGCAAATGTAGTAGTGGGAGAAGGAGTCACAATAGTAGGGTCATCCACTCAAATACCAAGTTCTCCCTATGCAGAGTATCTCAAGTGCAACCCACTATTGAAAGACCTATATTGAAGGAAAAGGATGAAGAGGAGGTAGAAATAATTGGAGAAAAAATGGTCACCCCTCTTAGCATAAGGAATTCTAAAAGACTTTCTAAATTAAAGCGAAAACTTGCTAAATCCCCTTAAAAGAAGAGAATAAAGCTACAATTAAGTGGATTAGGCAAGAGAAGAAAGACATTACAGGTGATTCAGTTTGAAGAATCAAATGAGGAAAAATTAGAAGAACAAGAAGATAAATAGGTTGAGAAGGATGAGATAGAGACAAAGAAGACTCTGGGTAAGAAATCTTGGAAACCTAAAGTAGAAAGACTAAATGTCCAAATCATTGACAACAACAGTTTTGAGTAGTTAAATAAATTTTATCATTTGTATAGTAATATGGATAGATTGCAATTAGAGAATGTGGTAGTAAAAAACATGATTTTGACAAATAAGAGATTTGAAGATATTCAAAAGGATATTCATCAAGATTTATATAATAGACTCATAAATAGGAGTAGAGTAGTAGAAGAAGATTAAAAAAAAGAGAAATTCAAAATAGGAAGTTGTGAGGTTAATAATGATGATGACTTGGAGAGGATAAAGAAGGGTATTGAGCCCATACTTAGGAACAAGAGAAGAGAAATTTTAATAATGGGTGGAAACCTTGAGGAGGTAATAGAAGAGATTGTTGAAAAAATAAAAAATTTAATGGCTCCAGAAGAAGAAGAAAGCAAAGACTCAGGGGGAGCAATCCTGCAATAGAAGAATCAACAAAAAAGTTAGAGGGTATGGTTAAAGAAGAGAGCTTAAGAGATCCACACCATAAGTTTTGTCAGTTCCAGAGCTCAACAAGGACACTGAAATCCTAGAACCTTCATCACATGTATCTATTTGTATTGACACCATGCAAGTAGATAGTACTAGAATCATAGTAAATTTTGAGGGAGAAGAACCTTTCAAGGATTATGGAATTGGTATTGTTGACAATTTGGTTAGCTATACTAGTTCTAAAGATGATGAAGATGAAGAAAAGAATAAAGAAGAAAACAACCAAAAAGAGGAACAGGAAAAGAAAAGAAAAGAGGATGATGAGAGAAAGAAGAAAGAACACGAGGAGAAAAAGAAGAAGAAGGAAGAAGATAAGAAGAAGAAAGAGGAAGAAAGGAAGAGGAAATTATAAGTAGAAGAGAAAAAGAAAAATCAAGAAGAGGAGAAAGAGAAAAGGCAAGAGGAAGAGAAAAAGAAAAAAGGAAGAAGAGAAGAAGAGAAATGAAGAAGATGAAGAGAAGAAGAAGGCATGAAAAGAGAAGAAGAAGGAAGAAGAAAGAAAGAAGAAAGAGGAAGAGGATAAATGGAAGTGTGAAGAAGATAAGAAATAAGTAGGTGTACCTAGTACTTCTAGGACACCTGTTACATTTGTAGCTTTGACAAGATTAGATGATGATGATCAGACTGAATTGATCTCATCTCTGAACAAAATCATGGAGAAAAATAGGAAGGTGAAAAGTCTACAGAATAGTTTGATGGAAACAAAACAAAGACTTGAGAAAACCTTGCCTATAAAGATTATAGAATCAGATCCCCAAGATAGAGAAAAATTTGTGATACAATCATTTGATGCATAATTTACCAAGCTATTTGCAATTTTAGGGATACAAGCAAATGATAAGCATGATGCACAAATGTTCAACATTGTTTGTGAGAACATCATAAATGATTTGGGAACCCTTGATGCATGTATTAAGGAACTAAAAAGATGTGAACAGGAAGGAAAGACAATGTATGCTAAATGTAAATTAACATTTAAATTCACCAAGGACATAGATGATGAGCCAAAGAAGAAAAATGAAGAAATTAAAACAATGATAAGTCAACTTTAACAACTGAATCAAAAGATTGAAGATGTTGAGGCACAAATTGAGAATATTTATGACGAGATAAGGCTCATTGTGATGGATAAGGAAAGAATTGAAAAGAGATTCTCACTTTTTAGAGAAAATCTCTCTAAAAATTGGAACATTGGAGCAATAGATAGAAGAATGTCTTTAGGCTAAGACATCAGTTGAGAAATTTATCTATTTAGACTTAAATGCAGTTGAGATTGTGTCTTATGGACTTTGCACCCTTCTCAATATATATAAAGGAGTCAGATATTCATGGAAGAAGAACTTCATGAGTCTTAAGACAAGCTTTGATGAGTATATGACATGACTATCGACCTGATGCAGAGGTATAGATACAAAATTTTGACTTGTAAATAAGTTTTGACACCTTTGTCATTGATGTCAAAGAGGGAGAAAAGGTACATAAAATTGTATAGATAAGTAATAAATGTATATAAGGAGATATTAGTCAAGGGGGGAGTAACATAATGTATTTAAGAGTTATAAGGAAAGATGGTTGATATATTGATCCATGGTTTTGTAGTTTTCAATTTTTTTGTCAAGGCCAAGTTTGTAAAAAAAAATTTGAAATTTTGAAGTGACAAGTTTCTTTTTGGGACTTAGCCAATTTTCCCTAATGTTTCCATCAATGAAAAAGGGGGAGATTGTTGAAAATTTGGCTAAGGCAATCAACTGATGTTATCATTATGGCAACATGATTTTAGTATGAACATGAAAGATCATGAAAATAAAGTTAAGGCAGTTGTACTTAGAAAATTCCTAAGTACCATGGAGTTTATCTGGCAGAGCAGAAAAAACTTTGATTGGTGAGCTTCACTAGTTAAACATTGGCATGTACATAGTTAGGTATGAAAAATATAGAGTTTCATGATGACATGGCCAAGTGCATGAGTAAGTACAAACAATATGAAAAGAGTTATGGTCAATTTACCAGTAACGACAGTATATAGGAAAGAGTAGAGCATGACAGAGAAATATAAATTACGGGTTGAAAAATTACTTTTTGTATGAAATAGATATTTAACTAAATAGGGAAAACATTCTAGATGCTAACCCTAAGTTAGCAAGACTTGTTTTTGCATTTTGCCAAGCGCGTGAAAGCTTGAAGACTGACATGGCAACTTTGTTAAAGTGTAATGTATAAAGGAAAGATCATGATACATGAAATTATGTAAGCATTGTATGTAATATGTGAACTTATGTGAAAACTTTATACATGTTATACGAACTCAATGTGATGCGAAATCTAATGTACGAACAAAGGTGTGCGAAGAGCAACAAAAGAAAGATAAGATATTGAAGATATCTGCGGCGAAAGAGGTTTATGTATCTATCTGTTTTTGTACCACATAACTATATTGCATATTGCATGTTTGGGTAGTGGGCTCATCTTGCATGTATTATAATTGTAATACCTACTTCTAATAGGGTTGAGGATTTTAACAAGGCCTAGTCCTCTAACAAGGACTATGACACTATATGTACTTCATAGAATCCTAATAGGGTCAACATCCTTAACCAAATACTTTTGTTTAGTGGATCATTTTGTGGGTACCATCCCCATCAAAGTTTTTCCTTGGCCAAGGTTTCCCTAGTTAACAAAATATGGTGTTATGAGTTCTTTGATTGTGTGGTTATGTTTACTATTCAACATTAATGTTAGCTTACTTTCATATGCATGTTATAAAGTAATTAACACCCCCCCACCCCCCTCTCAATATTACCTATTTCTTACATTGTCTTCTTCTTTAGCCTCCCATCTTAGTTATGTGATTCCTAACTTGTAGAGAAAATTTGCTAAAACTGACCAAAGTAATCACCTTAGAAAAAAATGAAGTGATTTGCATAAGCACCCAAAAAAGTTTGTGGATTGATAGGATGATTATAATACTTTCCTTTCGTATAGGAATCCTTATACTTCAAAATTAATGAATCAATCTTTCTAGGCGTGTCCATTTCTATTCATAATTACTCCTACCTTGCCATTGATTAAGTCATAATCAATGCAAGACATGACAGTCATAGGGAGGCTTTCATCACCCTACTAAGTCACAGTCCCTTGACACCTCATTGCCTCATTGGTGATTGTGTCAATCACCATATTGTATTCAATATATATATATATATATATATATATATATATATGAGAAATATAGTGGTGTTCTATGGAATGAAGAATATCATTTATTTCTATTACAATGTCTTCACTATTCTAAGAGGGCTTAGTTTTTCCTTTAAGGAAATTGATAATGTTCATTTAGTCCTCTTCTAACCAAAGATTGGAAATGCAATGGTTTTTAGCCAATTTGGTTGTTTGGAGAGCAATCATGGCCTCAGTGACATGTTTGGTTTGATCCCAAGGGGAGAGCCACTGCTACAATGCTTTGACCAACAATGCCCTAAAGGTAGTTCTCTGCCTTCATCATGATTTCCTTTGTTAGTGGTTTACCAATTTCAAAGACCTCCAAAATAAGAAGAGGAATTGTAGAGAGACTTCTAAAATAATATGTCTTTAAAAATGTGAAGAGACCTCCAAAACAATCTATCTTTGATAGTAGTGAGAAAAATGCTATACAATAGTTTTAGTTCTTTAATTTTCTTTTCTAATTTTTGAATTCATAATTCATTGTCTCCATTTCCTTTTTTACCTTAGCTAATAGCATTTGAAATAATTGATAATTATTAGAAATTTAAATTATCTCAAAAAATTGAAACTATACAAAAAAGTTATAGAACTGAAACATATTTGATTTTTATTGGCTAGTGTAATATAACAATAAATTTTAAACAAAATAATAATGATGGCATAAGTATCCTTTCAAAGATTCAAAGAAAGGAACTAAAAACACATATAGGCTCATTGGGCATGTGTTTAAATGATGTATTAGGATCTACATTATTTAGGAATTTCATATGCACAAATTTATTCTCCTTTAATCAAATTTTGTAGTTGAATAGATTTAATAACGATGAATCAAAATCATAGATACTATGATAACATGCAAAATGATTAAGGCATACAACATGATTTCACAATAAATAAAGAATGCCCTCAATACAATAATATACCATATATGTATATATGTATGTATGTATGGAAAATACTTCCATCTAGAATTTAGACTTACATATCCATTTTTTGTGAAAGAAAAAAAAATCATTCAATAGAGTATCCAATTAACAACCAAATATGAGAGTATTTGAATAATTTCATGAAGGTTCACTTTCAAAATCTACCTCAATTTTCAATATAAGAATAACTTATATTATTAATCAGTCAATGGGTTACGTTTACGTACTTCTCATTTTTATTTAGTTTTATAAGTAATACGTACTAATTGAAATTAGCAATTCTTCAATGAAAAATATGAAAGTGAAGTATATTATGCCTAATCTTATACTATTCCTCGTCTTATTAGTAGTGAGATATAAGAAAAAAAGTTCTATCTGCAAAAAAAAAATTATATATGTTAGTTGTCCTCAATTATATTAACATGTTCTATTCCATTATAACAAAAAAAAGTATATTGCAGCCTTTTTGTCTTAATCAAATAAATGTTTAAAATAGCATTTGGGCTTTATTGCAAGCAAGAGCCCTTTATCGGGCTTGAACCGATGACTTACACCTTACCATGGAATTACTCTACCCTTGAGTTAAAAGGGCTTTTGACCATTTCATTACCAATGGAGAAGTCTATTACATATTCGATAGATGCCAAATAATGGGGTCAATAATAGAAATTAATTGAATATAGTTATATTGTTGATCCTAACAACACAAGAAGAATATTCAATAATGAAATATGAAGAAAGATTCTTTTATATTGACAAATTCCTAGGGATTTGAATATTATAACAATAAGTAGGCCCCTATCATCTAGTAGCCCAAGACATCTCTCTTTCAAGGAGGCAATGGGGATTTGATTTCCCCTAGGGGTACTAGGTAGGCTAGGAAAGTCATTATAGTACCTAATTAGGTACTACAAACAACTTCTCATTTTTCCCTGGGTCGATGCCCGAGTGGCTAATAGGGATGGACTATAAATTCATTGGCAATATGCCTATGCTGGTTCAAATCCAGCTTGGCCCAATACTAACTTGATAGATTGAGATAGATATTTATCTATCAGATAAGAAAGGTAATTGGTTTTTAAATCCCCTACCCTATTGTATAGAGAAAGAATCAGAATGAATAGTTTTGATATATAAATCTGAAAGATAAAAAATTTACAAAAATGACTCAACACAGTTTTTTTTATGACAATTTAGTCAATAAACTATACCTAGTGGGATTGTAGTTCAATTGGTTAGAGTACCACCCTATCAAGATGGAAGTTGCAGGTTCGAGCCGTATCAGTCTTGATTCAATAAATTGAACAATTGTTTGAGTGATTCCTACCCCAAACAAGAGCAAAAAAGGGAAATAGAGTAGACTAGAATAGATTTGACATCTTTTTTTACACATTTTGTGTGTGGACTCGCCGAATTATTAGATCCACAATCTTTGAAGAGTTAAAGGAGCATATGAAACTTAGGGGAGAAGAAGTAGTGGAACCACAATTAGAAAAAGAAAAATTAGCCTATCGAGAAATGACCAAAAATATTTATACTTGGAGAATGAAATTTGAGCTCAAAAAACTGTCGCTAACTCCTTGGGTTTCCAAGTTTAGACATGTGACAATTTTTTGAGCTCCTATCAAAAAGAGAAGATAATCCACTCCATTCGATGAGCTCTAGGATCAAGTCCTAGGCAACCCAAAGTACCAGAATCTAGCACCTAAAAGTATTTTGTCTAGTTATTGCAGATCCAATGCAGTTCAATGTTATCCATTGCTCTTAACAAGCAAGATAGGTAGCATCCCACTATTTGGGAATCATCCTTAAGAAATGAAAGGGTCTTTCTTACCCATTAAAAGAGTTTTGTCTAATCACATTTAACTCCAAGGTAATAATATTTATTACCTTGAATCATAAAGAAAGAAGGAATGCCAATAGAGTGCATTAATACCGTAGGTATTAATATCTACAGATACTATTGAAAACCATTTCAATATATGTGCATATAGTTTATGGAAGGAAGAGGATACTGTGAATTTTATGAATATTTATAACCATGTCAAAATGTTGGTTGACATACATATATAACTCATATTATACTGTTGAATAACAAGCCTTATGTGTATGCTTGGGAGCTTCTAATGATTAAATAAACCAAGTTATAACCATGACCACAATTCTAGAAAGATGCAAAAGTACAAGCCTATGGAATCATTTTTGTGATTGGATCACTAGCACTAAAAACCATCTTTACATTGGATGGTTTGGTGTCTTGATGATTCCTACCCTACTGACTGCAACCTTTGTATTCATTATCGCTTTCATTGCGACTCCTCTAGTAGATATTGATGGTATTCGTGAACCTGTTTCCAGTTCTCTTCTTTATGGAAATAGTATCATTTCTAGTGCTATTATTCCTACCTTTGTAGCCATCAGTCTACATTTTTGTCCCATCTAGGAAGTAGCTTCTATTGATGAATGGCTATACAATAGTGGTCCTTATGAGCTAATCGTTCTACACTTTCTACTTGGTGTAGCTTGCTATATGGGTTGTGAGTGGAAGCTTAGTTTCCATCTAGGTATGTGTCCTTGGATTGTTGTTGCATATTCAGCTCCAGTAGCAGCAACTACTACTATTTTCTTGATTTACCCTATTGGTCAAGGAAGCTTCTCTAATGGTATGCCTCTAGGAATCTCTGGTACTTTCAATTTCATGATTGTATTTCATTAATAATGCTTGCAGACCCTAATAAACTTCTAACTAAAGTATAGACACTTGGTTTGTGTAAAGAACATCATTCAACCTTAGTGTGATACCCCAACACACCTTCCTTAGCCCCTAGACACTGGGTGGGTTAGTCCACCTTAGTAGCCAACATAGTTCTGCACTTCATTGGGCCGATGAACTGGTGCTCTTTCTATCTATAGTTGGGGGCCACAATTTAGCAAGCAGGTTCGATGCAGTAAGCATCGATCTAGGTGGATGGATGCCTGGAGAGTGAAGCAGCTTAATGACGATACCTATGGTCAAAAAGTTATTTCAGAGTTTCGTCCCGCCTAGTCATAATGAAGGTAGAACTGAAGAACAACTAGAATAGAATTCCTACCCAAAATAGAAATTCTGGTTGGGTCACCCCCACTGCAACTATATGTTATGCTTTGTGGGTCAGTCCCCTACTATTCTAAAGGGCCCAACAAAGCAGAACCACATCTAGGCACAAATTGCCCTACCCTACCCTACCCTACCCTACTATAACAAGGGCAAGGGTAAGGGCAAGGGCCGGGCGGGCCGCCTTTACCATAGAGAGCACCCGAGAAGAGATTAGGCCAGGCATATGGCCCAGTGCTTGGTGCCGGCCACTTAGCCGGCCTTAGTATTGAAGTGACGGTTCTCCCTTTCAGCCAAGTTCTGGGTAGATCAGTTCTCGTTGTGGTTTGACCACTTCTACAACATGAGGGAGGTCATAACTTGGAGTGGTTCTTCACCCATCCCATCCCAATATTATTGACCTTTCTTTATGTATGTCTGTCGAGGGATCATGCTGCACCCCGAAGGGCTTATTGAGTAGCGTACTGTATAGTGATTGGCTCTGGGTCTTCTAGTCTTCAAACAATGTCAGTAAAGATGTGTAGGTGCACTATTACACAATAGAGATTGTAATTTTATATAAATTTCCAATTTTTCATCCAGTGATGAGACTTCGCTCATCTCTTTTTTCAAAGATTGGTGAATCAAATTATATTTCCTTTCCAATCTTTGTTTCTTTTTCTCTCTTTGAATGAGACTTTTTCTTGCCATAATGATTTAGCTACTTTATATAAAGAATATAGATCAAATTTGAGATGGAGAAGTATTACATGGATCACTCCTTTTTATACATAGAGATTAGATTTAAAAATCTAAAAAACTATGTATAAAAATAATTAACCAAATTTACCTAATGTAGAGGCAATTATGAAAGCTGCATAGGTGAATATATAGCCTACAAAAAAGTGAGCCAATCCAACTAATCATGCTTGAACAATGGAAAGAGCTACTGGCTTATCTCTCCATTGAACTAAATTAGCCAGAGGTGTGTGTTCATGAGCCCATGCAAGAGTTTCAATCAGTTGTTGCCAATATCCACGCCAAGAAATAAGAAACATAAATCCAGTAGCCCAAACAAGATGTGCAAATAAGAACATCCAAACCCAAACAGACAAACTATTCATACCAAAAGGATTGTATCCATTAATTAGTTGTGAAGGATTTAACCAAAGATAATCTCTTAACCACCCCATTAAATAAGTGGAAGACTCATTAAATTGAGCTACATTTCCCTGCCATAAGGTTATCTGTTTCCAATGCCAATAGAAAGTAACCCATCCAATGGTATTCAACATCCAGAAAAATGCTAAATAAAAAGCATCCTAGGCTGAAATATCGCAAGTACTGCCCCATCCTAGACCATTGCAAGGAAAACTATAACCAAAATCTTTCTTATCAAGCATTAGCTTGGAACCATGCGCATCTAAAGCACCTGTTACTAAAATCAATTTAGTCGTAATTGTTTAGATAAATTTATTTTATCTAGTATAGAAGATAATCCTTTTTGCATCATATCTTTTTGAACTAAGGAGCAATTGTTATGTAATCAGAATTGCCTCGATATATTGCTAACAATGGAAATTCTTCTAGAAGACCCTGTAAGAGACTCGAAGCTAGAATGAAATCATTTTCAATGAAAGGATCAAAAGGATTATTCCAATTCTCTCTATTTGATTATGATAAAAACCAACAATCTTGTGCTATTGATTTGGCCAAGAAACCCAAAATATGATAGAATACGGTGAACTCTTTCGCAATTGTTCTAGTAATTGAAGGTTCTAAATACCATTGATGCAAATAGTTTTCCCTTCAACCCTCGAAATCTAGATTAAGTCTTAGAGAATTTTTTAAATACATGAGTTTATTTAGTATAATGGCTTTTCCTATCTTATAAGGAAGTCCTTAAAAAATTCACTGAACTTTAGATTATAATTACAAGGACCCCAATTTGATCTATACAAAGCTACTCCAATTATTTAATTGTCTATAGATGAAGTATTTTGGCTCATGCTAATTAGAAATATTTCATCAGCAAGTTTTGCTAGATCTTGCGTAGTAATGCCTTTGGTAGTTAATCCAAATTCATCATAGCAGTTCCATTCTTTTTTCAAGTAGAGCCCTTTGTTACGTAAAAGCAAAGGAAATTCTTTTTCTCGATATGGGGCAAGTAACTTTTTACTATTGATAAATGTATCGAATCTTTGTTTACTACGAGGAGGACTTATTAGAACTGGATCAATTTTTTTTGGAATAGATTAGTTGAGGCAATAACAACAATATTTTGTTTGACACGGTGGTTTCTTTTTCACCATTAATCAGATTATATGGATCCCAAGGAGTTCTACCAATAATGCAATAAGATAAAAGTAATCATTTAGTTCATGAATGCTTGAAATCCATATGATTCAAGGAGACATCAATTTTGCCAATTTGAGTGCAAATACGAATTGGATCGACGTATTGAACATTTTATAGCCAAGAAACTCAAAAAATTAGAAGCTAAATTTTTCATCAGTTCCTCGAAACCAGATCTATCTAAATGATGATCATGAGCAATTGCATAAAGATCTTCCCGAGAAAAAAGTAGACATAAAAAGAATTGTTGCCAAGATCGATGTTTGTTTGAATTTCTTTGGAAGTCATCCATTTTTTAAACCCCCAGACCCAAGAATAACCTGTTGGATTATTAAAGATAATACATGGTGTGATCTAGTTGGAACATAATAGAAAATGTCTATCAGATAGATATTTTTCTTCGCATAGATCTTCATTTGTCATGAGAAAGAATGAAAATTTCTTATTTTGGTAGTCTGATTGCTCTCGTAACTCATGGAATAGAATTAACTAACCAAACAATATCAGCAAAGAGGTGTAGGTGCACTATTTCTAGTCTAGATAACGATGAATCAAAGTCATAGATACTATGATAACATGCAAAATGATTAAGACATACACCATGATTTCACAATAAATAAAGAATGCCCTCAACACAATACTATACCACACACACACACACACACACACACACACACACACACACACACACAAGATGTTTGGTAGGTTGACTTACAATTGGTAGAATAAGTTTGCAAGGTTTAATTTGAAGCTTTAAACTTTAAATTTATACATTGAAATTTGTGAATTCAAAAATAATTAGTCATTTTTATACCCACATATACAATTCAAGGTGGTGAATGTGAGATCTAGAGGTCAAAATTGCTTCTCAGCCCTACTAAATGTTGATGTGGGGAAAAGAAAGGATAATTCCTTAAAATAAATTTCTTGCACTAATATGTAACTTATTGATGTCTTAGTGCACAAAGGACATTATAGTCTGACCAAACATAAGGGGAAAGGGCTTGCATATGTGATATATACCATAATATTCCTCTCCCTTGAATGTACATGTAAACTACCATGATGATGCATATTGAAGTAAAATAAGTTATCATTGAGATGGAAAGTATATATTTCAAACACTCATAAAGGAAATAGATGTTAGAGTAATAAGATATTTTATTATTATCTCTAGTTTGCTTAAGCTAAACTTTAGGCATATAATAATTACTTCTTTTATTAATTAATATCTTGCAACCTAAGTTACCTTTCGAGGTTTTGATGTCCTTTATAAGGATTGATCTCTCTTTATAATTCATTCATTCAATAGAGGCCTTTCCAGAATAATCCAAACATTTTCCAATCACACACGCGCGCATGTGTGTGCGCGTGCACGCGCGCATGTGTGTGCGCGTGCACGCGCGCACACACACACACAGAGGAACAACTCTTCTATCATCTTCTAAGCTTTTCATGGTTAATTCCTACTTGACAAAAATATATAACCAAAATGCCAATAACTATCTTTGTCATTATTTTCTGTACACTGGTCTACTACTAGTATTTGCCAAATAAACTGTAACTCAGTCAAATCTTGACATAAAGCATGAGTATAAATATGATATTTATACTCATTCTACTACACACATGTTGTTGGAAATGAGAATGGAGTAACTGAGAGGGGAGGGGTGAATCAGTTACTACAAAAACTTTTCCCACAAGTCCCTTAAGATGTCAAAGGAAATACTCATTGTTGATACTCATATAATCAAACTGAAAACACAAGAAACAAGAGACACCAGATTTAACGTGGAAACCCAATATGGGAAAAACCACCAATGTAACTAGTTACTGTTTTTCACTCTTCTGAAGTGAGCCCTGTTAGGAGCCAACCTTGTTAAAGGTTACAAAACACACTGTTAGGTGCGACCTTGTTAGAGGATTTAATCACCCTGCTAGGAGTGGCCTTGCTAGAGGTCTTTAGATCAATTCAACTGAATTGCCACCTTGTTAGAGGATTTTACAAAAGGCTGTTAAACCCACTCTGTTAAGAGATTTGAAAACACTGTTACAATTGTTAGAAAGTAACAATGAGTGATCTGAAATAAATACAACTTATCTTTGCTGATACAGATCTCTGTTCTATTCCTCTAGATCATTTCTGATCAAATGCAACTCTGCATCTCTGATCCTTCAAAAACTTGCTCTGACCTTCCTTATAATTCGCATATTAGATTTCTGCTCGCTTTTTCATATTCACATGCTTATTTGAATTCGCAATTTGATCCTTCATATATACCTTTCAGATTATTGAGTCGGCTCAAATACAAGTTACAATTATAAATAATTGTGCTATGAGTCGACTTCATACATTACATAAAGTAATTAACTTTAATTACTTAACCTTCGAGAAATCATTCGCTGGCCGACTTAACTCGGTAAATACTGCACAGAAAATAATTCCTGTGTTAACCTACTGAGCTCGGTTAATACAGAGAATTTCGTGAAATCCTTCAGTTGCCGAGTGAACTCGGTAAACACCGATTTCTTCGACTTTCATTTGATGACCGAGTGAGCTCGGTTAACACTGTCTGCATCTTTTCTTCGATGACCGAGTCAACTCGGTAAATACTGACAACCTATCTCATATCCTTTGTTTACCGAGTGAGTTCGGTAAACACTGTCTTTCGGCAACAAATCCTTTGATTACCGAGTGAGCTCGGTAAACACTGAACTTCCTTTGTTTACCTTGCAAGCTCGATAAACTCTGTCAACAGCTGTACTTACCTTCTGAGCTCGGTAGACTCTGTCTGATGACTGATATGACATTTGTGTAACATCAAAGACAATCATGCAATTATCAATTGTATCCAACACATGTAAGATGACATATATAATATTGTCACCAATTGTCCTCGTTGAATTGATAACCAACCTATGATGTACATAATCTATGTTTGTCATGAACACACAAATATATGTGGCATTAATGACAAAACTAGTCATCAATACAACATATCGACAACTCATCCAAGTGCAAAAAAAAACCTCAATTCCTAACATCAGCACTATCATGTGTGACTCAAACAGATATACACATGAGTTTTTTAGTTAAATGATCAACTATTGTTACTCATGGGGTGACATTAGTGATAATGTTGAGAAATAGTTGGATTTCTCTCTTTATGAGGGGGTGTCCTATGAATAGTAGTGATGTTTGGTTGAGGTGTGAATGTTCTACTTAATCTCTTAATCTATTCATAAAGGGCATTGGGGTTTATTGAATGGATTTGAAGAGAGAATCCAATTAAATAGTCTCTCATTTGATTCCTTTGATTAGATATTTTAATTGTTTGTAAAAGATTATTTTCATGTTGGATTTATTCAAAAATATATATTGTCTTGCTTAAGAACCACAATAACTAAATGAGTTGGTAATTTCTCCCTTAGCTTTGTATATGTGACTTCACACAATTCTTCCACTTCTAGAGACATGTTTATTATGTCAACCATGATGAAAGAGATAGGGAAGGGGAAAAAATTTAATTTAATGCCTCTCTAGAAGAAATTGAAATTTTTTATTTTTTATTTTTATTTATTTATAAAATTAAGTATTTCAAATTCACTTTATTTATTTTATGTTCATCTCTAAAATTTTAATATAGATATGTAAATTCTCATTCTAGTTCTCAAACTAAATAGGATCATAACTAACTAATATGGAGTTTCCCTAGCTCAAACGAAATGGATATAAGGGTTTTCATCTCTTTTTCTCATTGCGTTTGATTGTTTCTCTTGAACACATTTAAATAATAAGATTTCTTCAATTGTTTTGAATTCTTTTGAGATCAATAAAAGGGAAAGTTTTAAACATTCTTGAAAATCAAAAGAAAACTATATTTTTCAAATGCTTTAAATATTCAAGATTAAGCTAACTTTATTAAATAATGATTAGATTGGTTATACACTCGCACACATTTCCATATGTGTGTGTTGTGTGTACCTCAAACACCAAATTATGATCTCTTTCATCTTCTCTCAACTATAGACTCTTCATTATCAGTGTAACTAAAGATTCAAAAAGAAAACCTAACTATACACTAAAGACAATAGAAAAATGTTGTAGTTGTGAACAACATTCAAATTTAAATTTTGAAGTTGTTCAAATCGTTAAAATTTGTAGATTTAATTTTGTCTTTAAGAAATCAATAAAAATTATATAGTTGATAGTCTATCTATTAAGACTGTGCATAACTTTAGAAATATGATTTATCCTTGTTCAAGGACAATTAGAGATTCAAATTGATAGAAAATTAAAAAAGCTTAACCAATATTTTAAAAATAATAATATTAATATGACAATATTTAACATATTAGAACTAACAACCTAAGTAATAATGTATCCAAGCTCAACTTAAAAATTTTAAATTATGTATATTCATCTTCTCAAATAAGAACAAATGAAATTGGATATTTTGCATAATTTGGAGTCTCATGAATAAATAAAATAAAATAATATCACACGTCCAAAATTAATTATTGCACCATAAACCCATAACTTGCAAACATAGAAACCTATAAACCATAGACGATAACTTGTGCGTATTATTCCTATTACTTGTATTGCAAAAATAAGGGCTTAAACCTAAACAAACACATCCAATTATTTAATATGGGCTGCCCAAACGAGTGGATTGGGAGTGGAAACGACGCTGGCCATTTAATACAAAACAAATGGCAACTTGCACCTTAGATAAGTCGTCACGTATAAGCCACATACTATGTATTCATCATTACACACATGCCTCCCAATCAACTGCACGTTACTATTTCATATATATCTCGAGCAATTATTGGGTCAACCATGATTGTCACCTCCTTGGTCATGTGCTTGTTGGCTAATTACTTGTTTCCTTCTAGTCATTGTGAGGGTCATCTAATACATAGATTGGGAGTGGACGCTTATTGTCCCACCATGTCCAATACTCTTATGTAATGTTTGCACCACTGCCTCCACATGGCCAATGTCTATGCCGGCATCAAAACGGTATTTTATTACTTTTAAAAATTAAATTAAAAATAATTGTAAAACTGTTTTATAAATTTAAATTTATTTTAAAATTGTCATTTTGATGCCGGCATAGACATCGCCCTCCACATGCCCCCTAGCCTTATTATCCCTCATCATCACCACTAGGTCTTGATTTTATATTTATATGTCATTGATGGAATATCTACCATGCCCAACCAATCAATTCTATAGTGCCACCTTTATAGTCTGGTGCATTCCCACCATTAACCAATGTGGCTAGTAACTCAATTAAATACCAATAGTCTCCCTAACTTTTATGTGAACAGGGGATCTTGGATAGAGAGATATGCAAATGTACCTATATGCTCACATTTGTAACAAAGATGCTTCATTGATGAGTGTTTCTCCTCCATCCATGAATATATGAAGACCATTAATATAGGTGAGCCAAAAGCATTAGCCCAATGGGAATGATATCTTGTGCTTCTAATCAAGAGATGTATCTACAACAACATATATGAGATGTCAAACCCTTGCAATTGAGAAAGACTAGAGCACTATTTATCAACATGATAAGACAAAAAGAACTTTACAAAGGGGAAAGCATGACATATAGATGGGCTACAAGTAGAATATTTAAAATGGGGTATAGAGTTTCTTATGTACCTCACATCAAATGCATTTTCAATTATGCCATTCAAGAGGCCTTCCAAATGATTTGACAACCAATGTTCTCTCCATATAAAAATAGCGATATTGATACTCCATCAATTTTTTGAAATATTATTGCTCTTCATGGGGGGAAAATGGAAGTGTGGTTGAACATTGAATTAACAAATATGTAAAAAGAGGGGGAAATGGCTAACAGGGTAAGCGAGCTCGAGGCCAAAATACCCCATTATCAATTATTATGTTACTCTTATGTACTTAATTGAAAAATAAGGGAGTATCCAAGGCAATGAATCATTTTGTTCGCACATGTCTAATCAAACATCATGGGAATATACATGCAACAAGAGGTTTGATATAGTTTTCATTCCTTGAATTATATGTTTGCTTAACCTTTTGTCACCCAATATGAGTGTTTAATTTTGTGAGTGCTTGAGCTCTAGTTACATTTTCTATTTGTATCGAGCATTCTTCTAGGAAACTATCAGAGTACCTCTCTCTAAATACACTCTTTAATATTCTTCAATCATCAAAACACCTTTGTAGCAACAATTCCTCATCTAGGAGAAATATTAGATATACTACAACAACTTATAGCATTATACAACCATCTACATTGATGCCATGCTTCTAAGATTCATCATCTTTTAATATGGCTTCATTACAAAATTATCTCTATCAACAAGCATGATTCTTCACACCATCTTTAATTTCTAGCTTTGATCATCAAGACACAACATTGCCAACATATAGGAGGTTTGACATCCAACCCTACTATATCAACAAGGCCCAAACCCTAGCCAGAAGCAATGAGATTTTGAAGCAATGTAAGAAACATAAAATACAAGTTTATCATCACCTCAACATAGTGTAGACATAGACACTATGTAGGTGGACATCTACAATAGAGAGTACCATCAGCAATCAACAATCAATCACTAATACAAGCTAATATCTTTTGCAACATAGAAAAACCCAAGCATCACCTTATCTAGTATACACCATGCCTTCAACAAACTTTCTACATCTTTACAAAAAAGGGATGACCTTAAAATCATCAATGGTACCATTACATTGCACATCAATAATCTCTAACTACAAAATCATGATAAGTAAATTGTTGATATCAATGACAATACCTTGGCAATGTGTTCCAAAACTTGTGGGCTAATAATCTTCTTTGATCTATTTGGCAAGTAATATCATTTGTGCAACTAGTTGAATACTAGTGGGGACAAACTACTAATGATATCTTCCTCAAGTTCATGGTTTAAGACATGTTTTACTTTGAATCTAGATAGACTTTACTTTCATAAAGGGTTTCTTAATCTATATTTTGTGCTTGGAATCATTTGTTGATGTATTCTCTCTCCTTGTGTTTTGTGCCTCAACTTCATAAGCATCTATTGTTTAATTCCAATTATGGATCCTTCTTTGGGACATGATCACCCCAAAGGATGACCTCAATCATGCTCGAATTAATAGGTTATATAAAGGGAGGAGAATGAAAGTTGTTTCCTAATCTAGTTACACCACATATAGCAATGATAGTGACAATTAAATAATAATAATTATCTTATATGTAGATTATATTTTCTTTAATAATAATAGTAATTGGGAAGTTAAAAATATATATTTTATAGCATATACAATATGAAATATGTGTGAGCCAAAAATAAATTTTTGGAATAGTATAAACAAGAATCAGGTGTACATTAAAATATTTGGTTAAGTCAAATTAAGTATATTGCTACCATTTTGTTTTTATTTAGTATACAAGATTGTAAGCTAGTGGATATAATATTTCCTAGTAACACTAAAATTTATTTAGTTATATGATTTAAATCAAATGACAATTTTAGGTACAATTCTAACTAGCCAAAAACTATAGCCTTATTATACTAAGATAGATTATCTAAGTTCTAGCTTCTTAAGAGATTCTATGGAATTTTTTTTTCAATATTAACCTTCTATAGTATGACCTTACTGTTGGAAACAATTCTTCAATTATGTGATGCCCTACCGAGAGATCCTTGGAACGCAAGGATAAAACATGCACTGAATAATTGTTTTCCTAAGATAAGTTACTTAAAAACAACATAAAGTAACCAAGTGCAAGAATGAAACATCTAAAAAAGGTGATAAGAATAAGGAACATGGATAAACTCACATGCTCACCTACACCAACGAAAGTCTTACAAACACTTCCAAAGATCTCCAAGCACTAAACCATAACTTACGAACCAAAGATCACATGAATGATAGGAATATACTGAGGGGATGTTCTTTTTAACACCCAAAGTAAAAGTTCCTAGCATGGTTAGACATACAAGTCCATTTTCACCAAGGTAAATTTTAAGAAATCCCCGTCTAGAAAAAGATATAAACTATTGGCAAATCTTTCATTATTTTGAAAAACCAAATTATTTTTATCGATGAATCTTTCATTTTTTTAATTTTAAATATTATTGAAATTGACGATTATTTTGGAATCATAATTTTTGAGTAGAAAATATTTGTGAATCTCAATAATAATAGGAAATTTGCTAATCATCATGGAATCTTACAAATCAAAATTGAACATGTTTTATCTCATGGAAATTATGAGGATAATTACATTATATTTTAAATCAATAGTGAAAACTAAATATTGGTAATATATCCGTAAAGTAACTAATAATTATGATTATCATTGGTGAATTAATTTTAATTTCTTTAATAATATATAATATTTAGGTGAATCAAATCTAATCATGTATCAAATATTGTGGCGAATCTTTGAGTTTAAATTTTCTAATAAAATAAATTATAGAGTGATTTTAAATATTTTAGAACTTAATTTAACAAAAATGTGGCGATTTAGGTTTCATTAAATCTTAAATTATTAGCCAAATTACTAGCAAAAAAATTCTAAAATTAGCCAATTTACGAATATTAGCCACTAAAAAATACTTTGATTTTCACTAATCATAACATAATCAAGAATTAAATGTAGAGACCAACAATGGTCATGCACAAGATAAGGACTCAAAGTTACAACCACTCATCTATTAGACACCATGCTGAAAGACAAATATTGAATCCTAAAATTTGGCTAAGTTTGAATTTCTGAAGCCCTAAAATTTTCTAGAATCTTTATCTTAACTCAAAGAGGTCTAGAACCTATCTCAAATGAATCAAAACCACATTTCACACCTCCTAAAAGTGTGTGCAAACATTCACTATTTTTCATGTGAGGAAACATCCAAGATGCTCGTGTGAGTTAGGATTTGCTTTCGCACGAGTTTTCCCAATGAGTTGCATGAGTTTCCCCATTAGATGTGTGCAAGCCTTTGTTTTTTCACACGAGGAAGTACACACTCACAAGAGATAATGCATGCTTGTGTGAGGGAGTACATACTCACGAGATAGAATGCATGCTCATGTGAGAGAATACATAGTCATGTGAGAGGTTTCTCTTCTCATGCGACAGAATCTGATGGAGCATCAATAAAGAAAGAAGACAAAGTGTAACAACATGAATCCTCCACATCGGGGAGTACTGGAACCACCAACTTGAGGAATGATCACTCCAAAGCATAAAAGATATCAAAGAAACCTTACATACTAGGATGAAGAAGTAAAAGCATCTATGCATCCAAACCATGGCATCATAACCAAAACATGAATGTAAGCAACATTACAGTAAGAAGGAATAAAGAACCATAAGATATTATCTCTAAACATGATATAACCAACTCAATACAACTGTGCTCATTTCCTCCCTACCATGATGAAATCATGAGACCTCAAGGGCCCTAATCATACCTATTGTCACAAAAGTTCACACCCTTGTCCAAAGTTTTTACCTAAGGACAACCTTGTGAAACATTGAAACAACCTCCAAGCTGTAGGACTTGAACTATGAGGTTGAGTCTCTAGAGAAGGTTGGCTTCCTTTACTATCATGGTGCACCTAACTACACTTACAGAGGAAAAGGGAAAAAGAATGTATGAAATCAAATCTACCTACTCTAACCTAAGGGTTGATGCACAAAAATAGAGTGTTCAAACCAATCTCTGACCATACATACACAATTGAACTATGATGACATCAAAGATATACAAATCATCCATAATTTTTTTAATCTAACAATCATAAACAGATCAGAAAACCCAAATAAATGACACAAGGAAGAAGAAAATTCACTTATATATTATTCATAGGCCAAAAGGAGATACAATCATGCAAGATTGCAGATATCCACAATACACTAATGAGAGGCAAATAGGTCTTTCACAATACATCAATGGATGAAGGAAATAAGGTAGATATCCACAATACACTAATGAGAGGCAAATAGGTCTTTCACAATACATCAATGGATGAAGGAAATAAGGTAGAATACCATATAGTTCAAAGGTAAAGGGGATTTACAGTGGCATGCTAGAGCAATGCCAGAGAAATAGAGAGGGTCCAACCTTAACAAAATTTACTAAATTTTCCTTTGTAGCTTAGGCATAACTAAGATATTTTTTGTCCTAAACCAAACTCAACCACTACCATTTAAGATTGCAGAGAACAATCATACAGATATGGAGAAAATATGATCTTGGCACAGATTTAGATGTGAGAAAGTCCAATATTTTTCCAAAAATAGAGCCCTAAGAAGACATAAACATCACCATTTAATTATTCTAACGAAGTAGATGGATAAAACCAGAGATGGTGGAGTGTTAATAGTTGAGAGATCAGTTGGACAGTGAGTTTAGTTATCTTGCCTAGAAGCTATTTGAACATTGGGTCCTTCTATCTTCTACAACTCCTAACAGGGATTCAAAGTCTCCTAACAGGGACTCATATGTACTAAATGTTGTAATAGACTCCTAAAAGGGTCCATCCTCTAACAAGGAATATTTTTATTAGTACATCATCTTGTGGACATCATTCCCATCAAGGTTTTCCCTCTGATCAAGGGTTTCCCTAGTTAACATATCTGGTGTAATTCTTTATGTGCATCTTATTATGGTTGTTATTTACTTTGGTTAAATAGTTAAGTCTATTTAAGGAAGATAAATGTTTTAATTATTGGATAACTGATTCATCCCACCTCTTAGTTATCTTGGTGGACTATTGTTTCTAACAATAACCCCACTCTAACAAGTGCTATGAGTATATCAGGTCCTTGAAGATAAAGTTTAACAAATTTGGGAGATCCATGGAGAGCATGTTTCAGAAAGATAATCTGAAGTTTGATGAAACAAATTATGATAGTTGGAAGGAGAAAATGAAGACACAACTACTATGCACGGGTTGAGGATATTGGATCTTGATAAAAACATCAAAGAAAATCATTGCTGAAAATGATTTGAAAACTTGTACCGAGGAAGAAACAGACCTTTTTATATGTGACATGAGAGCTAGAGAAGCACTATTATCTGCACTTCCTGGAATTGAATACAATTAAGTAAAGTCACTTGTTACTTCTCATTTGATTTGGAAAACTTTGGAAAATAGCTTTGAACATTTTAAGAAATTGATATACCACAATAGGTAATGTAGCTTATACCATGGTGGATTGTGGAGGGACTGTAGATGTCTCTCGTGTCTGAATTTCCTCCCCTGCAGATGCCTTTTTTGCCTTCTCAATCTCATCAACACTTACTAGTATAGGATTTTCAAAAAGTTTTGCTTGGGTAGTGGATTCTATCAGTATCTTATTCAAGCCTTCTTGTGTAAGGGGGTTGAAGTTCTAAGTGATAGTATTAGAAACATACTTAATCTTTACAGTATTAGTGTTTGTAATCATTTCATGTTGAGGACTAGCACTCAGCACTAGCATATCTAGTACACTTAGTTCTATCTACTACTCAACCTTAGTTAGTGCCTATGTGTTTATGTTCATTTATGTGCCTTCCACAACTGTATCTTTTTTAGTGTCTTCTTTGGTAACCTCAGTTACTTGTTGTTGTTCATCATTGTCCTCACCTACCTCAATAGGTGTCTACCCTAGTATTGCCTTGGGTGTTGTCAAACCATATAGTGACTTCCACAACTGAGTGGTCTTCTGTACAACATCTTGAATATTATTCTGCAATGTTTTTAGGTGCAAATTTCCTTGCATGCTTCTTTATTGCCTTTATCATCGTTGCCCTATCCAATTTTGGCATCACTTGTGCAAGTGTAGTCTCTCTAATTTTTCTTTCTATATTAAGACTATATTGCCACTTTTGCTCAACTTTGTCATTTAGATCTTTTGGTAATGAGTTGGCAATCTCAATCGGAGCCTATTTGAATGTTTCCATCATGGCATATATTGAATCCTCTACTTGGTTCATCTCAATTTTTCCAAGTTTATCAAACTCTTTATGTTTTCACATATATTGTCTAAATCTGAGGAAGGACTATGACTTACCACTTTGAATTGGCTATTGTCATTAGATTCTATCATCTCTTCATTAGATTCAGCTAGAGCTATATACTTTCTCTTTGATCTCTTCTTAGGTTCTTTTTCTTTACTAGTTGATCTAGCCCTCTTCTCTTTTGGATTCTCTGCTTCTTGAGCCTTTTTAGCAGTAGCTCTTGTTCTAGTTCAAGTATCTAGAAGTGCAAATTTTAAAACCTTGTATGGTTTGTTGACTGCTGGAGCTTTATCTTTTCTCTTCTTTTTCTTAGTGGCTAATGCTTCACTGGCTTCTTCTCCCTCAGCACCACCTTCAATTTCTACCATTTCTCTATTGCAACATCTGACCCTTATCATACAACCACCATGGTGGCCTCTGGTCAAACCCTAAACCTCATCATTGTTGCTCCATCATTCGCGCTACTCGACAATAATTTTAGTATGTATCATATTTGTTAATTGATCCAAAAAGGTTATTGTAACCTAATATGGTTTTTTTGTTTGACTATATAATATTTTTAAATTATTTTATTATAGTAGTTGTCTTTTATTTATAAATCAATAGTCATTAGAATATTTATTATCACGGTACTATAGTATTTTTTAAAAATGTGTTTATTTTAATTTTAAATAAAGAAAATATAAAACAATTATTTAATCAATTTGATTAATAGTGGATGAATGAAATTTTCACAATATATTTGTCAATTTAAATTTATGAAATATGATTTTAAAATTTTTAATTTTTGTAGTCGCTCAAAAATGGTTCGCATCTACGACTTCATCACTTATTCATACTAATTTGTCCCATTTTCTCATTCTACTAACTTCGATCTTTTGACCAGATTGACCATATTTTGTCATTTGTATCCCCTTTCACATCAATTTCATATCAACTCGGAATCACATCAAATCAACTCAAAACCATTTCAAATCAACTCGAAATCACCCCAAATCAACTCAAAATCACTCAAAATCACTCAAAATCAGTCCTAATCAACCCAAAACATATCAAACATCTCAAATCAATCATCATTTATCTGCTCCTAGGCATTTTTGTGGCTTTCAGTACCTTGGAAACCTATCAACTTATCAATCTTATCAATATGACCTTAGTACTGTCATGGCTCTCAGTGCTAGGTCAAACTATCATTCATGTCATTAAATCTTTGACGTTGTTGAGGCTTTCAATGTCAGATCATGGCATCATCAACCATTTTAATAATATTGACAATGTTCGTCAGTGTTATTATGATCGAACCTTATCAATCAATTTCAATCCTGTAGCATTTACAATGTCCGTTAAATGTTACATATCAATTTATTCATGTCATGTGTCCTTGGCATGTTATCAATTTCGATCTATCAATTAATTTGACCATGGTTTTGGTCTACCTTTTCATCATCTTATTCGATATCCATCATCGTCACATTTTCATCAAAGGATACGATCGCATTCATTTAATCAATTTGGCCAATCATTTGCTAATTTTCTCTATAGGATTAAATAACCCATAATTTAATCCTATTCTTTCTAATAATTCTTCCCAATTATCATCCTCAATTAATTAATTTTATTAATTAATTGATTCATTATCTACAAACCATGGAAATTTTTAATTTCCTAAGTTCCATTATTCATCATTAAATCCATTTTCTACTAATTCTTATTTTGTGGAATAAGAGGATTTTTAATTCAAATATTCCATAAAATATTGCGTCATCATGACACTTGGATGTGACACTTTGTGGATCCTCCTTTGACACTTGGCTGAGATTTGTCATAATCAAATATTATTACCCCTTACGCATGTCCCTATTTGGCTTATTCGTCATAGATTCTTGGCTTTAAGTGGTTTGAGGAATCTTATGACGCGTCATAGATTCTCTTCCAAATTTGACTCTCATGTGTCATAGAATATTACTTTTGGCATATTCTGTCATATGCGTCATAGGAATCTCTTGCCACATCGCATGTTTGTGGGTGGCAAATCCAATGCTCTCACCCTAGATGAAAATTATAAAATGGACACCCTTCCTCTCATTTCGGATCTGAATGCTTAAGTTTTGAAAGTCCAAATCTTTGAATCTTTGAGTCTCTACTTCTTTGCATGTTGCATTCTCTCTCTTACATAAAATCACACTTCAAGTATTCTCATGGAATTATCCACATCATAGGCTTTGGCTTCAACCTTTTGTGCACTATAGGCGAATTGGAGCTACAATCATTTGGAGAAGAAAGAAGAACATGGGAGCTACAAATGGAAAAGGGAGTTTTTGATTATGTTTGCTTTCTTTTGTTTAGTTTGGCTTTCATGGTAGACTAGTGGGTGCTAATATATGTTGATTGAGTTTGTGATTTGCTCGTAATGTGTTATGCATTTTTTACCCATTTTTCTGGTCTTACATTTGGTGAACCCGACGTGAACATGCATATCTAACTTGGGTTTTCTTGTTTTGTGCTTGCAGGTGCAAGGAAGGAGCTCACTTGGAAGGGTATAACGACTATATGCTCTTCCTTTTTACACCTAGATTAATTAGGGGGTCTAGTAAAATGCTCATATGCTATTTTTTTATGCATTCTATTAGCTGTTGTCCTAGGGCGCACTCTGCTCTGTCAGGGCGCACTTGGGACCCCTAGGAGCAGTTTTAGGAGCCCAGAAACCACGAAAAAACCTCTTTTTGTTGTTTCCAACTTACCAACTGCGCCCATCTGGGCCCCAACTATGTCATTGATGCAGTCTGCACTGTTTGGGCGCACTTGGGAGTGTAGCTTTGAAAATTTCAGTTTATGGGTGTTGACTAGGCACCCATTTCCCTACACCCTGCACCTGACTTCCCAACTGCGCCCTAAAACTACCAACTGCGCCCAACTGGGCCCCAACTACATAATTGACATAGTTTGCACTATCTAGGTGCACTTGGGGATGTTCAAAGCCATTTTGGCCTTCTGGGGAGCAATTTGCACTGTCGAAGCATACCTAGGTTCACAGTAAGCACATGCATCAATCAAAATCTGCATTTCAATTTCCTATCACTCTCTAGGACATAGATTAGGTGATTTTGTGTTACTAATGGTCTATTTGTAGCGTGTGGCGATCATTGGATCAAGATATGATCATAACAAACTACAAATGTGTGCTTTGCAGGACGTTGTCAAAGACTTTGTGTGTCTTTCAAAACTATGTGTGTGGATTTCCTAGATTAGATAACATTTCGTTTGGTGCTTAAAAAGAACCTTTTTCTTTTCTGCCTGGCATGTCTACAGTGTTAGATCCCTAGGAGTTACATTGAATGTATCCTCTCCCCTCGCCATTCATGGATCTTGGGTGTAAGAGAAATCCATGTAACTTCTATAGGAGGCCTGCCTTGGACCAAGATACTCGATATTGGGTATGCCAGGGGACGATCTCAGAGCGATAATAGGCCAAAGCCAGGTCAACGTTCCAGTCGCTATATAAAACCTGATTATAGTGAAAGCTGTGTCAGCGGTATTGCAGCGTGATAGCTCTCCTCCAGTACCCTTGTGGTGCGTCAAACCTCGATTCTCAGGGCTGGGAGACCTTCTGCGAAAGTTTATCATTAACTTGCCGAACGGAATGCCCTTACTAAAAACCATGTTTTAGTGGCCAAAATCCTTTCTATCCACTGGCTCAAGGGGTCACCCATGCCCGTGAAGAAATCCTACATTCTTGTGGTCCTTAGTAGAGGCAAAAGTCCCTTGGGAAGTCATGCCCCTTGGGAAGCAGATCTTAGTAGCCCCGAGAAGCGAGTGTACTGTAAGGGGGAGCCTGTGGTGCCAAGATCCTAGGTTGTCTGCTCTAGATAAGCGCGATTGAACTTTGGTTCAAGTAGGAATTCAGTGGATACAGTCCTAAAAGCCTAGGTTGTGGTGTGTTTGTTAATTTTTTACAACAGCTATTCTTGTCTTAATGTGTCTTGCGTGTGTGTAATACATAATCAAGATAAAAGCCAAACTTTTAAATTTACACCTTGGATATCATTTAAACTTGTCAAAATATCACACATTGCCAAAACATTTCAACCTTTATCAAACTTGGCAAACTTTGATTCAACACACTCGAACCTTGGAAAACATGGCGACTTGTGCTCTTAAATGTGCTTGGCAAAACGTAGATCTCACACTTGCATAGATTTCACTTGCATTCACCCTAGTCCAGGCTTCATTTATGCATCATATAGACTTCATATTGCACCTTTTAGTCCTCATTTAGTACCTATTACCTTTCATGTTGCATCCATTTAGGTTCAGTTTACTTTCCTTAGTTTTTGCATTCCCATCTCAAAATCAGCACTTTGCATTCATCACCTTGCATCCTTGCATACCTATTCATCATATTAACCACTTTATCCATCATTCTGAGTGTCCTAACCATCATTTTGAGCATCCATACTGGCCCTAACACTGTCCTCTACTATTTACCTCTCTGTGACATCAATCCTGAAATAATAGCTCCCAAAATTGCCTCAATTTCAGCCCAGTTTACCAACTGCGCCCAAAAACTACCAACTGCACCCAACTGGGCCCCAACTGCATCATTGATGTAGTCTGCACTATCTAGGCACACTTGGTGGTCCTGCGATCCAGTTTTGGGTTCCAGATAACATTTTGCGGCTTCAACAGTGTCCCTAGATACCTGGTTAGCTCCCCTTGCACTAGCTTGCCCATATCTGCATTCTACAGCACCTAATCTTCATCACCTTCACTTAAGACATCATTCTATATGTCATAACCTTCATTTTTCATCTCCCAACTTATCCTAACATCAACCCTAGCATATTAGCTTCCTGGCATATCAGTTTGACATCCATACCTCTCAAAATCAGCAAACCTTCATTCTGACTTACCAACTGCGCCTAGAAACTACCAACTGTGCCCAAACTAGCTCCAAGTGCATCAATGACATAGTTGGTACTATTAAAGTGCACTTGGCACTATTAGGGCACACTTGGGTACCTGCATGACCATTTTGGGCCTCTGAACTGCACTTTAGGACCCCAAAACTGCATCTAGGAGCCTCTAGACCTCCCTGTTTTGCACTTGACCCAAAATCGCATCTTGCACCCAAAATCCCCTTTTACATCATAGGCATTGTCTGTATCACATATCCACTCAGCATCACCACCATTTTGAGTCCTCTAAACATCATTTTGAACTGCCAAAAAACCTTTGAATTTAGTCAAAAATCTAAACAAAGTATGAGTCTTAGAGTATCTCCTAGTGTTGACAGATAATGGATCTTGACTAGTCCTTTTATCTTTTCTTATCATTTTCTTTGGTCAAAATCTATCTATGTCTTGATATATTTGACCTTTTCATCTTTTATCAATTTGATCTTTTCGTCTTTTATCAGTTTTTGGTCAAGATCCAAAGTCCTTTATCACAAGGTTAAACTCCTAGACAAAATACTTTCTGAAAGGTTTTACCTAAGTTCAAAACTTTCCATATATCCTTGTCATAGCATAATCATATCCCTAGCATCCCCAAATTTCATTTTGACTTACCCTGGTGGTATATCCCCTTCATATTGCATTGACCAAAATCCTTAGCATCATTTTCACTACCAAACCCTATCAAATTGTCCATCAACCAAATTACCTTCTTGAGCATTTACCCTCATTTTGCATGTCCCAAACGTCATTGCGAACCCTATAACATCATCCTTTACATGATGTATCTTGCATACATCAACCTTTAACACCCTTAAAAAGTCCAAAACATAACCCTAATTTCCATTTTGCATACTTTAGAGTCATTTTCATTCCCTCTAGTCAAACTTCAAAACAACACCTTGCATTTGCATTTGCATAACATCCCTAGGACATTTTCACTTTGCACATCAAAACCATAATTCATCTAGCATTTAATCACATTTCATAACATTCCTAAACAATTAAAAATCCCAAAAACACTCATATCTTGCATACCCACCACTCTAAAATCACCCAAAACACTCAAAAAATTCCATTGCATTTGCACTCTTAGGTATCATGCCAGCACTTACTAGGATACAATCAGCTCAGAGACCCGAGGAACTCTATCAACCTTTTTTTTCTGAGGCACAAGCACAACCAAAACCTCATCCAAGACAAAGAAAGAGCAAGAAAATCCAACAAACCTTTGACGAAGACCAAATCGAGGCATCACAACCATTACTAGCAAACCCCTTGAACATGTATCCGCAAGATCCTCAAGCTATGGCACAAAAAACCTTGTACAATAAACCTACCATGAGATTTCCTCCAAACACTTCCCCCACACATGGGATGGTTCAATGGATTCCTGACTTTGAACCTATATTCGTGCCAATGCCACCAGGAGGAGGAAGTGTACCAACCTCACCTGAAGATGAACAATCACATTCCTTTGAATTCAGCCAACCCAACACATCAAACATACAACAAGGTATTGTACACCTAAGTGATGACTCTAACACTGATTATGGTATCACTAATGAAGAAATGGATAGGGCATGTCAAGACAAAAGTTTTCGCAAGAACTTCAAACTTTTGGCAGCCCAAGAAATTGTCAAATTTAACCCAAACTTGGAAGATCCTAAGTCCAAAAATAAAACCAACACAACAATTGAAAAACATCTAACCCATCATAAATTTGGGCTTGGACAAGGGAAAACAACCTTTGGAGTTTTCAAACACAATAATGGCACCTATAAGGTCCCATCAAGAACCAACAATTGAAATCTTCCAAAGTACATTTGAACACATCAATGTTAACCCCTTGTTTGATGAAATACCACCAATCCCTAAACACCCCAAAAGGACATTAAGACTTGATTTTAGTCACATGATGCAAAAAAAAGATGCACCTAAAGGGACCCATGCTCTAGGGATGCCAGACATACCTTCTTTGGAGGCAAATCAACAAAGTACACCTTTGCTCCTAACTTTACCCAGTGCTACGACATCAAACACTATGGAGCCTCTCATAAATACAACATGTGAAACATCAAGCGCAACCATCCCTATGGACACACAAAGGAAAAGTATTATTGACATTACACCCATTCCCAATAGAAATGTATCTCATAGTCAAGTCAATATGATGTCGCAAGCAGGAACATCTAAAACACAAAGTTACCAAAACAACAATACAAACATGACGTTCAATTCTCAAGGACTTAGTCAACCCCCACAAAAATAACAACCTACAATGGTACAAGGACTCAACACTTCCAAGGCACAACCAAGTCTACATATGCTTGACACACATCCCACATATCAACAACAACATCAAACACAATGACAACAACCACAAGTGGGGCAAACATCCAACATTTCTAACACACAACCCCATATGGACCCACTTGACTTACAATTTATCAACAACAATTTCAGCAGCAATTCCAACAACAACAAATGATGTTTGCTAAACAACAAGAGAAACTCAAGCAACAGTCGGAATACCAAAGACTCCTTGAGCAACAAATCGCATACCAACAACATTTGTTACAACAACAACATGTGCCACAACAACCTCAACAAATACCTCTACAACAACAAGCATGCACATGGTCTCACATACAACCAACAAAGGTATCCCAACAACAACCACAACACATGACACAACAACAAAACATGGTACAACAATCGCAGTCAATCCCACAACAAGTTCCACATCAAATACCACAACAAGTACCCCAACAACATAGACCTTTCTGTCTTTGAGGTACCAACATACCTCCACCACCTAGCGACACTTCATCAGATTCATCAGACACAAAAATGTCAGAATCAAGTAGACATAGTTCTCGCCACAACAAACATTCTACTCATAGACACAAAAGACTTGAAGGAAAGACCATCATGCAAAACCCCAATGAAGAACTACTACAACAATTCAAACAACTTTCCAAGCAAGTCGAGGCATTGGGAGTCCAAAAGAAACATGCTCTATATACGGAAAGGGACCTACGTCCTAACCCATTCGATAAAAGTTTGTATATGCCTCCATTCCAAAACACTTTGAAGCTCCAAGGTTTGAAAAATATCGAGGAAAAGGAAATCCTATTGATCGCATCCGAGAATTTTGTGCTTCATGTACTAAACTCAGTGATGAACCCACTTACCTTATGAGATTGTTCCCTCATTCTTTAGGTGGGCCTGCACTTGAGTGGTACTCCAAACTTCCTGGCAATATCAAATCTTGGTCAGAGCTAGCAGACAAGTTTATCTCCCACTTTGCCTTTAACATCAAAAATGAGGTGACACTTTCTAATTTGTGCTCAACTAAACAAAAGACAGGAGAATCATTCATCATATTCTTACTACGTTGGAGAAGCTTAGTTAGTCAATGCTCATTAGACATCCCTGAAGAACAACAAGTACACTTGTGCATTGAAAACTTAGTCCCAAACTTAATGTATGAACTCAAAATCAAGAGTCCAAGCACCATTTCTAAACTAATGAAAAAAGGGGCTAGTATTGAAGATGCTCTTATCCGTAAGGGAGTCCTCAAGATAAACAAAGAAAACACAAACACCAACTCGTCTAATGACAAGGCAAAATTTTTCTCCAAAAATAAGAATGTGACTAATGATGGTATTGTGGATGCTCGCACAATTAGCATAGCACAATCTCAATTGACTTTGAAAGGTGTAAACCCTACAAATTCACAAACATCTAATCAAACATCATCTCCACAACAGAAAATTGAGACTCCCACGCAAGATAAACCTCGAAGACATCCTAGAACCAAAGATAGGAAATTCACACCATTGGGAATACCACTTGAGATTGCATTACAATAGTTACTGAGTAATAACTTCCTGCAATTACCCCCAATCAAAGATGAACCATTGACTAAAGCCGATTGGTGGGATGACAAAAAGTATTGTGATTACCATCGCACCAAAGGACACAAGACTTCATCATGCTTCCAACTAAAACATGCAATACAAGACCTTATTGATAATGATGTCATCACAGTTGATCCATCACTGTTAGCATCCAACTCTGATCACACTATTTTCAAAGATCCTTTGGGTAATCATGACAAAGAGAAACCCTCAAGTTCAAACTCAAACTCACAAGGTAATGTGAATTACACACTACTGGCCATGACTACACCATCAATTGCTTTAATGAGTCTGACTTTCGTATATCCACATTAACATTGAAGGCTGAAAACCCTCATTGTGCTGTCACTACATGTCGTAGCAAGATCACCCTACCTGGAGCCCTAGCTAGACCTACTACTTCTACTAGACATGTACCCCTATCTAGACCTACTGCTCCTACTTTAGCTGATTATAGCCTTGTTGAACAACTTGGCAAAACCCCTACACAAATATCCATTTTGGACCTACTGCGTGCATCCCCCCAACACCAAAAGATCTTGGAGCAAGCCTTTAAAGAGTCAATAGTCCTAGATAACATGGATGTTTCCTAGTTCCAAGCCATGGTTGGGAACCTATCCGCGTCACAACATATCACATTTTCACCCCGAGATATTCCTAAGGAAAAATCTAACCACAATGATCCCCTCCACCTTGAATTCTTTGTCCGCAATGTTAGAGTCAAACGTGTCTTGATAGATGGAGGAGTGGGGCTGAATATCTGTACACTTAAAGTAGTCAAAGGTTTGGGGTATTCTAAAAATGATGTGGATACCTCTCGAAGGATCACAATCAAAGCCTATGATGATGGTGAGCGTTTCTCTACAGGGGTTATCATCTTACCTATCAGAGTTGGTCCAGCTACTGAGAACACTTTATTACAAGTCCTAGATATAGAAATGAACTGCAACATGATACTAGGCCACCCATGGATCCATGCTATGAAAGCGATTCCTTCTACATATCACCAATGCCTAAAGTTCTCCTATAATAATATAGAGGTAACCATCCCTGGTGATCCAGATCCCTTCTAGTTCTGTGCCAATCTTAGAGGAACCACTGCATACCAAGTCCCAACAAACAATGTAGTAAATCCACTAGAGTCCTCCAAGTATGTTGATCCTTCCACACTCACACCCACAGCCAAAGGAAAGCTTAAAATACAAGACCAAGGTTGCGGTGAGTACTCCATGTCTCATGCCTTTCACATTGGGAAACTTCCTTTATCCCCCAAGTCATATGGTAAACCTCAGCTTATACAAAATAAGCCTAAGTTTGCACTTCAAAATAGACCTTCTATGGCATTCACTAGTGGAGGCGGGCTACATGAAGAACACGTCTATGAAAATACCTCTACATGGATTGAAAAGGCTAAAGCAAAACAAGAAATTACTCCCATATCCCTCGACAAGTATGGACCTAGATTCACCATCATGCAGAAAAAGGGATATGATGGATGTAGTGGTCTAGGACTCCAAAAACAAGGCATTGTTCAACCTATCACTGCATCAGGACAACCTCATAGCTTGGGACTTGGATTCAAACCATTTGTTTTGGGTCTTCCTAATACCAAGTCATCCTCATCTGAGGAGGTGAATGCTTCAAACGATGACAAGGCATCTGAGAATAATCAACCTGAACCCACCCAATCTGTATCTAACATTGACAATCTTGATACCTCCTTTGGTCTTGATCATATGTTTGTAGACCCAGATAGCTTACCCATTGAAGATAAATATGTTAATCCACCTATCACTCAAACCAACTCTTCACCTTGGATCGAAACATTTTGGGATCCAAGCCCTCCTACTTCTGAACATGATCCCGATAACATCATTGAAGCAAATATCCATATATATGCCTTGGACCAAAGCTTATTCAACACCGATGATGGCATTTCCTTAGTTTTCCCTGAACTTATTAATTGGGACCAACAAGGACCGCCAATGTTTGATCAGTTTGAAAATGATGATGCCATTGTAGAATTCTTTGAGCTCTGTAAAGATGTACCAGAAGGTGATCACAAGTCTAGATTTTCCATTAATCTAAACATCATGGCATATTTTGGGGAGTCAACTCCATCTTCCAATTGCAAAATTGAGAAAATAACCAAAAAAGACACAAATAGGTCTCTTGGTGAAAATCAAAAGGCGCCATTAGACCATAAAAAAGTAAAAATAAAGGATGTATCCGAGGGTGAAAACCTCTCTGAGGAACCTGAGGATGGAAGATTGGACACACTCCCATTAAAGGAAAAATCAACATTACTTGTGAAAATGACAGAAGAGATTAATCTGGGAACTCTTAACAACCCCAAAATCATACACTTTGCGGCCTCATTATCACTAGAAGAGAAGGATGAATTTATTAGATTTTTTTCTAGAGAGGCAGATCAACTTTGCTTGGTCTTACGCAGATATGCCTGGATTAGATCTTGAACTAGTCCTTCATCACTTACCACTAAAACCAGGAATGAAACCAGTAAAGCAAAAGTTGAGGAAAATGCATCCTCAAGTGGCTCTCCTTGTCAAAGTTGAATTAAAGAAACTATTGGATGCCAGCTTCATAAGACCCATTGATTATGCAGAGTGGATATATAATCTAGTACCAGTAAGCAAACACTCTGGGGGCATCCGAATATACACCGATTTTCGTGATCTTAACAAGGCATGTCCCAAGGATGATTTTCCTCTACCAAACATAGATATCATTGTAGACATGATAGTTGGGTATGAGATGTTATCACTAATGGATGGATTTTCTGGCTATAATCAAATAAGAATCGCCCCTGAAGATCAACACAAGATAGCTTTCACATGTCCTTGAGTAACATACTGCTGGAATGTCATGCCATTTGGTCTTAAAAATGCTGGGGCAACATATCAAAGAGCAATGACTACCATCTTCCATGATTTCATGCACATCCTCATGGAAGACTATGTTGATGACTTACTTTGCAAATCCTATAAAAGGAAAGAACACTTGGGCATCCTAGATTAAATATTCACCAGAATGGAAAGCTATAAGCTTCGTTTAAATCCAAAAAAGTGTGTATTTGGGGTTGTCTCTGGAAAGCTCCTAGGCTACATTGTTTCTCAACGAGGCATTGAAGTGGATCCTAAGAAAGTAAAAGCAATACTTGACATGCCTCCTCCAACAAATCTAAAAAACCTAAGAGGGCTACAAGGAAGATTGCAGTCTATCCGTAGATTCATTGCATAATTGGCCAATAAGTGTCACTCCTTTCAACACTTCTTATGTAAAGGAGTATCCTTTCAATGGAATAAGCAGTGCCAAGAATCTTTCCAACAACTCAAGGATTATCTTCTACATCCACCAGTTTTAATGGCTCCTATTCCAAGCAAACCATTTATCTTATATATATCTGCTATAGATACAACATTAGGGGCTCTCCTAGCACAAAATGATGAACAAGGAAGAGAGCGAGCCATATATTACATCAGTAGAACACTTGTGGGATATGAGCTAAATTATTCACTAATTGAACGAGCATGCCTTGCTGTTGTCTTTGCAACCCAAAAGCTTAGACATTACACGCTCCATCAGAAAACAATGCTCATCTCTAAAATTGACCCACTGAAATATCTCCTTAGTAGGGCTGCTCTCACAGGACACTTAGCCAAATGGGTCATGGTCCTTAGTGAATTTGACATAGAATATGTAGATAGAAAAGCAATCAAAGGGCAAGTGATAGCGAATCAATTAGCAGAAGCGCCTATGTCAGATGATCATCCCATGTTAATAGACTTTCCAGATGAAGCCATATTTCACATGGATGTAGCTAACAAATGGAAGCTTTATTTTGATGGATCACATACATGAAATGGTTTAGGAGCTGGCATAATGTATATCACTCCTCAAGGAGACATAATCCCCAAGTCATATAGGATTGCATTTCACTGTACAGACAACATAGCAAAATATGAGGCACTGATCACAGGGCTCAAGATAGCTATCCAATGGAACATTCAACATTTACAAGTCTTTGGGGATTCCTAGTTGGTCATCCACCAAGTCAATGATGACTATGAAACCAAAGATGATAAACTAATGCCCTACAAGCAGATGGCAGACTTCCTTAAGTCTAAATTTGTTACTATATCTTTTCATCAGCTACCAAGAATACACAACAAGCAAGCTGATGCTATGGCTACCATCGCTTCTATGATTGATATGCCTCAAAATGTGGAATGTTGTGAATTCCTTGTTGAGCAACTTTTGATTCCAACATTCGAGCTCTCCCAATCTGAGTTTGTGTGTGAACTTGTTGGTCCCAACTCTCTTTGGTATCAAGAGATTTATGATTACCTACATGCCCAAATCCTACCACTCAACTTATCCAAAAATGACTGACGAGCCTTTATCCGTCAAGCCGCTAGATATGTCATCATCGGTGAAACCCTTTACAAAAGATCTTTTGACCAAACCCTTCTTAGATGCCTTGACTCGCAAGAAGCTGAAACTGCCTTGCATGAGGTTCATGAAGGTATATGTGGAGGCCATTTCAATGGTCTGAGTCTAGCCAAGAAGCTTGTCAGAGCTAGGTATTATTGGCCCACCATGGAACAGGATGCCCATGACTTTGCCAAAACATGCCATAAGTGTCAGATACATAGCAATCTAATCCATGCACCAGCACAAGAATTGCAGCCAGTCATATCACCATGGCCCTTTTCATAATGGGCATTTGATCTCATCGGAGCTATTTCTCCTCCGTCCTCTGATGGTCACAAGTTCATTATCACGGCAACAGAATATTTTACCAAGTGGGTTGAAGCTATCCCCTTGACCTTCACCACCGGCAAGCAGATCTCCAGGTTTATTCTAAACTATATCATATGTCGGTATGGAGTCCCCTTGGCTATTATTAGTGACCATGGTACTCCATTTCAAAACAAAGATGTAGACAAGATTTGCGAGAAGTACAACATATACCATGGATATTCTAGTATTTATCATCCACAAGGCAATGGCCAAGCAGAAGCATCTAACAAGACCATCATTAAGATTCTCCAAAAGACTGTCAATGATTCAAGCCGAGATTGGCACCTCTAGCTAAATCCAGCTCTTTGGGCATATCGAACAAGTGTCCGTACTCCTACTGGTGCAACACCATACTCTCTTGTCTATGGCACTAAGGCCATACTTCCCATTGAAGTTGAAATTCCATCATTAAGAGTATCCCTAAAAGATGTTGTTGATGATGAAAACTACCAAATATCTAGGCTTCATGAGCTAGAAATGCTTGATGAATGAAGATGAACTGCCTTGACACACTTGCAAGCTTACCAAAATCGACTCAAATGGAGCTATAACAAGAAAGTTCAAGGTCATCATTTTGAGGTAGGTGATTTGGTCCTAAAGATGAATTACAAGACACAACAACACAGAGAAAAACAAGGCAAATTTGAGCCAAATTGGGAAGGACCTTATATAGTTACTGCATCTTTTGGATCCGGAGTATATTAGCTTGCAACTCCAGAAGGTGAACCATTGCCCATGTCTATCAACAACATGCATCTTCGCAAGTACTACACTTGATTCTATCTAAAAGTCCTGAAAAAATACCAAAAAAAAAATTGAAAAATGTCATGAAAAAAAAAGAAAAAGAAAAAAGAAAAAAGAAGAAGAGGATGCCTTGATGAAAACTTGGCAAACAGGCATCTTGGCACGAAAATTTGAGTCAAGAGAAAAATTTCGTCCAAAAGTGAAAACTTGGCAAACAGGCACTTTGGGCAAGTACCATGGTGAAAACCTGGCAAACATGCGCCATGTGTAATCAGTTATTGCTCCTCCATCTATCAGGATTCCATCTGGTCTTTTCCCCCTCTATCATTCCTTGATCATATCCTTCATATTGTAGGAAACCCTTGGTTCCTTATCATGGCTCATGAACTGGTTAATGTCGTTTGTTATCTTACCAAGCATAACCAGTCTGTACACACTTTGTCATTGGCCTTTGTACATAGTCTGCATCTTGTCTAGGGGCATATTACCTACATAGTGCGTAAGTTTGAATTTGAACTAGGGGCATACCCCTAAGTGCTTTTTATCCATTGGATCTATCACATAATGGATTGGAGCTAACACTTCTATATGCTTATATGATCTTGAAAAAATCCCTAAAAATCATAAAATGTCCTGAGAAAATCACTAAAAATCACATAATGTCCTGAAAAAAATCCTAAACATTCAAATATGATCCTGAAAAAATCACTAAAAATCACATAATGTCTTGAAAAAAATCCTAAACATTCAAATACAATCCTGAAAAAATCGCTAAAAATCATAAAATGTCCTGAAAAAAAAAACCTTAAAAATCATAAAATGTCCTGAAGAAACTAGTCACGCAAAAACATCAAATATCTTGAAAAACCCTAAAAATCACAAAACTCATCAAAATTTGCAATAAACCTTGTACATACTCACTGTGGATCACCATCTTGCACTTTGTAGACTAAAAATCAAAGTACTACGCTTTAGTGCCAATCATAATATCTGAGCAACGTGAACCAACAATCAATCCAACCAGTCACTATGAACTTATCAACTAAATCCACAACCAGAACTATCACATTATCAACATTTCAAACACTATCTACACATCTAAAACATTAACAAGAATGTAATAATGGACAAGAATAGCTGTTGGCTCACGCTGTTTAGTGAGAGATTTATTTTTGCTTTGCTTTTTCTTTGATCATGTCCCTATGCTACTCAATGATATAAATTGATCTATGAGAGTGGTCGGGATGGTTCATGGTCATCTTTTTCCATTTTTGTCTGTTACAATGTACCTTTGAGAGTCTGGGGCATGTACATATGTCTCAGGAAAGACAAGGTCATTCTTTGTTTGCATCGTGCTTGTTTACGCAAAAGGCTTGCATTTGCGCTTTGGCCCTTTATGCCATGATGCGTTGCATTTCATTTGCCATATCAAAATAAAGCTCCATTTGACATATAGTGCACTTTCTAGAAGCAAAAGTCTTTCCATCATACTAACATCTCCTCATCTCATCTTTCTTCTTCATCTCATTCTCCATCACCATGATCATGTCTTCTGAGTCGGGCATATGCACCGAGTTGTGGTGCCAAAAAGATGACAAGGTTTTTTTTTTTTCTAATTTTCAATAGCGCGTACGCTCTATAGCACGTACGCGCTATTCTGATATTAAAAAAGTTATATGATGGGCTGCAAACCCGCAGCCCATCATTTTCATTTTGCTTTTTGGCTCTCCAACAGCGCGTACGTGGGTTTGATAGCAAAAATTCACCACCATTTGCCAAAATGCCTCCTCACCGATGAAATCCAAGACAACAAGCACACCGACGACGATGAGGTAAGTGATATAAACTTAACTTTGCATTTTTTAATATGTTTTCCATATTGTTTTATTGGTTTTTGATATTCTTTTGTAGGGTTTTTACAAATTTCATTTAGATTTGTTTATTTAGTTGGATTTCAATTGATTTTTTATCAAGAAATGTCCATAATCCACCAAAAAATCCACAAAACCCTCAAGAACCTCAAAATTAAAACCCTCCTCAAGAAGAACAACAAATTCCACAACCTGAACCAATTGTAAGACCTCCACCAGGCACACAAGAAAATATAAGAAATGAAATACAGAGAGGCAAAATTGAATTAGAAAGACTCATTGCTTGGTTGAAAGAATCCAGACAAACCAATGCAATGAGGGCTCAATTGGCATCATCCCTTGAATCTATTAACACTCAGATAGCCTCAATTAGTGGTTAGTTAGATATTTGGTGGGCTAAGAGGGATGAACAAAAAAGATTTTATGCAAATAAATTGTCATATGAAGATGTTAAAAAAAAAAGAAATATCAAAAGGTAGTATATGTGCATTATTTAGAAAACCCGGTGAGCCAAATACTGTTAGAGAGGGTACTAAACGGTTCCCCATCCATTGGTGTATACACAATGCTATAAATAATTTTTGGGATAGATGGTGGATGGTTTTTGATGCCCCTCCTTGCAACAATCACGAGGTCCCCATGTATTTTTTGAAAAAATTATATTGTGAGTTTGTCCTTGGGGAGATCCCCAATTATTTTGATATGTTAGACTCCCAGGGTAGAGGTGGGGGGTCATCATTTGAGAGGCCAGGAGCACGTCGTGACCCTAATGTAGTTAGGGTACCTATGGTCCATCCACAACACGAGCATGTGATTATTCCTTCAGTTGTGAAGGAACATGTAGAGGCTAGCACTCTAGGGACCATTAATGCTTTAACACAAACCCTCATCCATTCCATGAGCCCATTAGTTGAGGGGGAGCCTTCTATGCGTCGTGGTCACATGTGCACTTCATGTGGATCCCTATGGACATTTGGCACTCATGTCAGAGATGTTGCAGATAATGGGCTTGTCACCGATGAGTTCCTGAATGAGACATTTGGCATTGACACATAGGTAAATTACTAATTTGATCACATTTCATATGTATAGTGAATGATTAATTAATTGGCATTTATTGACATTGTTCAAAATTTAGGGTCAAAGTGTTGCTGGGCCTAGCAGCGATCCTCCAGGCCCATTTTTTGTCCCTTCGACGAGTCCTAAGGTATGTATCAATTTAATCATTTTAATTAATACATATATTTATTACGTAATCATATTAAGGATTGACAAAAAAAATTATGCATGTGCATCAGTTCTCCACAGGACCCTCAACCTTTACCACAGACACAGAGCAGAGACATCATACAAGCTTCACACAGGTACAGTTGTTTCATGTTAATTTAATTCATTTGATTATATTTATTCCATGTTTCATGTTAGATATAACGTGTATTGTATGACATGTAGCTCATGATGTCGGACACACCTTCTCATCTGCGACAGTCTGTTGATAGTGGAGTGGCCGCAGCTGTGGCTAGCTCATAGCCACTGACGAAGGTATGAAAGAATTTTCTGCATTTTAGTTGTTGTTTATAATAGTTAATCTCAAAATTTCTAATGTTATTTATAAGTGATTATATTTATTGAATTGTTGTAGGGTCTTGTCACGCCTGATCGTCCACGAGCATTTGAGGTGGACTTACAGAGTGACTATTTGTTGGTGGTAAGAAAATAATTGATTTTGTGTGTACATATATTTGATTTCAACATATAATAAATATTGATTCATATCTACTTTCTTTGTATCAGTTGGACCTGGAGAAGAGCCTCAACAAGAGGTCAAGTGAGCATGTCAGGAGGGCCCCGTCATCTCCACTGTCTCCCTCCACACGACGACAAAGGATGTCAAGAGACTTGTTTCCTTCCCCTCGTGGGAAGGAAAATATGTAGTTGAGATATTCGATATATATATATATATATATATATATATATATATATATATATATATATATATATATATAAAGAGAGAGAGACTTGTTTCCTTCCCTCCCCATGTATATATATAGGCATCAGAGAGACATATTTGACATACATTTGATGTACATATGACATTCTATATTTGATGTATGACATTATTGGTTAATATATGATATGTTTGTTCATATATGACATTATTGGTTATCATAATATATTATGTGTTTGTTAATGTATATTACATTATTGGTTATCATTTTATATTATATGTTTGTTCATGTATGACGTTAAATTAGATATGTTCGTGTATGACATTAAATTAGATATGTGCATGTATGAAATTAAATTCAATTGCTAGAGAGTTGCCATTATGTCTACGAACTAGTAGATGTTATTTTTTGCTTTATTATTATTTCTCAAAAACTGTAAAGAAGTTGTTTCTAGTTTAAAAAAGATTGTTTGTTAATACTAAAGGCTAAAGGCTAATCATGTTTAATACTTACAATTCTTTGTTTTTATCTAATAATTTTAAAAAGATTGTACAAGTGTTTTCAAAGAGCAACACTTGTCACTAACATCATAAGAAGGAATATCCAAGGAGAATTACCACTGATCCCCCACCACCAAATTCAAGAGAAAACAAAAATCCACTACTAAAGAGATAGTAACAACGATCATCCCTAGTCTCTCCCTTATCACAAAATGATTACCATCAAAATTTGCATTTCCAATTGTGTCATGTGTGTTGAAGCGATAGTAACATTTTCACTCTCTTACCTAATGTCTCCCATTTCTGAAACTCCTAGGGAAGGGCAAGGCCATCTTCTCAGTACTTCAAAATACAACAAGTTCCATTTTTTCCCATATTGATAATCGTTGACTTAAAGTATAGTCAAAGTATTGACGGCCCATAGGAACTCAACCTTTGAACATCCCATCTGTAAATGACCTCATAAAGAAAGTTCGATAAACCTGCATGAAATAGTGAAACAAAAGTTGCATACTTGTGAAGATGATCAGACTGCAGGTGATCAATATGTCTCAAATCTATATTCAGTTCTTTTACTATGCATATAAATGGTTTGTTATATAAAATACTTATATCCACCAGATAAATAATCATTTTCTTACTATGCTATCCTTATCCTTGGCTAATCTCTGGTCTCCGCAACACGGTCCTGTAGGAGCTGGAATCTCATCCATATCTCGCACGAGCTCCGAGATATGCCTCGTCAAAGATTGCAGCCCTGTGGGATTTAGTGACCCTTAGGGACATTCCGGTTGAGTGTGCCTGAGAACGTTTGAGCACTGAAGGGGCCAAGATGAGGTTGGGGATAGGGTTTACTCGGCCACCTAGAGCTAATGGAGTAGACAGTTTGATCCCACGATAAAAGATGAGAGAGATTTGGCAGTTGGCAACTTTGTACTGGCCAACACTGCAAGTTTCAACATCACCCGAGATGGTGTTGTAGAATGAAAACGGAATGTGATCTCCAAAAAGCAAGAGAGGTTATTGTAGGTCTCTGCAACACGGTCCTGTAGGAATTGGAATCTCATCCATATCTCGCACGAGCTTCGAGATATACCCCGTCAAAGATTGCAACCCTGTGGCATTTAGTGACCCTTAGGGACATTTCGGTTGAGCATGCCTGAGAACGTTCGAGCACTGAAGGGGACAAGACGAGGTTGGGGATAGGGTTTACCCAGACACCTAGAGATAATGGAGCAGACGGTTTGATCCCACGATGAAAGATGAGAGAGATTTGACAGTTGGCAACTTTGTACTGGCCAACACTGCAAGTTTCAACATCACCCGAGATGGCGTTGTAGAATGAAAAAAGAATGCGATCTCCAAAAAGCGAGAGAGGTTATTGTAGGTCTCTGCAACACGGTCCTGTAGGAACTAGAATCTCATCCATATATCGCATGAGCTCCGAGATATGCCCCGTCAAAGATTGCAGCCCTATGGCATTTAGTGACCCTTAGGGACATTCCAGTTCAGTGTGCCTGAGAATGTTTGAGCACTGAAGGGGATAAGATGAGGTTGGGGATAGGGTTTACCCGACCACCCAAAGCTAATGGAGTAGATAGTTTGATCCCACGATGAAAGATGAGAGAGATTTGGCAGTTGGCAACTTTGTACTGGCCAATACTGCAAGTTTCAACATCACCCGAGATGGCGTTGTAGAATGAAAATGAAATGCAATCTCCAAAAAGTGAGAGAGGTTATTGTAGGTCTCTACAACATGGTCCTGTAGGAATTAGAATCTCATCCATATCTCACACGAGCTTTGAGATATGCCCCATCAAAGATTGCAACCCTGTGGGATTTAGTGACCCTTAGGGACATTCCAGTTCAGTGTGCCTGAGAACGTTCGAGCACTGAAGGGGAGAAGACAAGGTTGGGGATAAGGTTTACCCTGCCACTCGAAGCTAATGGAGAAGACATTTTGATCCCATGACGAAAGATGAGAGAGATTTGGCAGTTGGCAACTTTGTACTGGCCAACACTGCAAGTTTTAACATCACCCGAGATGGCATTGTAGAATGAAAATGAAATGTGATATCCAAAAAGTGAGAGAGGTTATTGTAGGTCTCTATAACACGGTCTTGTAGGAACTAGAATCTCATCCATATCTCACACGAGCTCCGAGATATGGCCCGTCAAAGATTGCAGCCCTGTGGCATTTAGTGACCCTTAAGGACATTTCGGTTCAGCGTGCCTGAGAACGTTCGAGCACTGAAGGGGACAAGATGAGGTTGGGGATAGGGTTTAACTGGCCACCTGGAGCTAATGGAGTAGACAGTTTGATCCCACGACGAAAGATGAGAGAGATTTGGCAGTTGGCAACTTTGTACTGGCCAACACTACAAGTTTTAACATCACCTGAGATGGCATTGTAGAATGAAAATGGAATGCGATCTCTAAAAAGAGAGAGAGAGGTTATTATAGGTCTCTGCAACATGGTCCTGTAGGAACTAGAATCTCATCCATATCTCGCACGAGCTCCGAGATATGCCTCGTCAAAGATTGCAGCCCTGTGGGATTTAGTGACCCTTAGGGACATTCCGGTTCAGCGTGCCTGAGAACGTTTGAGCACTGAAGGGGACAAGATGAGGTTGGAGATAGGGTTTACCCGGCCACTCGGAGCTAATGGAGCAGACAGTTTGACCCCACGACGAAAGATGAGAGAGATTTGGCAGTTGGCAACTTTGTACTGGCCAACACTGCAAGTTTCAACATCACCCGAGATGGTGTTGTAGAATGAAAACAGAATGTAATATCCAAAAAGTGAGAGAGGTTATTGTAGGTCTCTGTAACATGGTCCTGTAGGAATTGGAATCTCATCCATATCTTGCATGAGCTCTGAGATATGCCCCGTCAAAGATTGCAGCCCTGTGGGATTTAGTGACCCTTAGGGACATTCCGGTTCAGCGTGCCTGAGAATGTTTGAGCACTGAAGGGAACAAGAAGAGATTGGGGATAGGGTTTACCCGACCACTCAAAGCTAATGGAGCAGACAGTTTGATTCCATGATGAAAGATGAGAGAGATTTGGCAGTTGGCAACTTTGTACTGGCCAACACTGCAAGTTTCAACATCACCCGAGATGGTGTTGTAGAATGAAAATGGAATGCGATCTCCAAAAAGCGAGAGAGGTTATTGTAGGTCTCTACAACACGGTCCTATAGGAATTGGAACCTCATCCATATCTTGCACGAGCTCTGAGATATGCTCCGCCAAAGATATTTGAATTTACAGTGTTTAATGAGAATATAGTTGAGGCTTGCTTTACTTTTCTATGTTAAGTTTGGCTTTCAATTTTGGTTTGCCTACTTATCTATGTGAAAGTTCCACTTTCATAAGTAACATGGATGCAATAATACTAAATTAAGTATAGGTCCATGGTTCTAGAAGCTTCACATAGCTTCTCTTCAACTATGGATCTTGTAAGCATTGTACCATGACTATTGGTGTTGTGAGAATATACAAAGCATATATATTGTTTGACCAAATGTCTTCAATGAACATGAACTATATGGAATAAGAGAAGACATGTTGCAAAGTCTTCGAAATTTTTCTTCAAGAAATGTAAGGAGCCATGGGTGATTCATCCAAATTATTTGGTAAAATAAGAGGAGGAATGAATCAACCTTGATGATAGAGGTAAATGCTGAATAATATTTATTTAATCACATTGTTTGAAAAAACTTTAATGACCTTTAAATACAATTGAAAGAAATGGAATTGATCTCCCTTACTCATGTAGATGAATAAAATTGGAATTTAAAAAAGAGAGGGACATCCACCATAAAACCATGCAATCATGCACTTCTTGATGGGAGTATCATAAGTTCATTGTTAGATGGATATGCCAAATGTGGAAAAATTAAAAGGAAAATATGTTGATTGATTGAATACAAGCATCAAACCAATGTGATAACAAAAAATCAAAGTTGATTCCATAAGGTCTAACAATATCATATAATTCATTTATCAATAATTTGAAACATCATAAGCATATGTCTAATAATGTCATACATGAAATATATGTAAAAAATGACATACATAGAAAAAATTATACAAAACATATGCCCAATAATGCCATACAGGTGTAAAATGTACATCATTAGATATATACTCTTTCCAACTAGGGGAACAAAATAAATCCCTAATTGCCTTTAATTGCCAACAAGTGGGAGATGACCAATGTATATAATGAGGTCTTCCTAACATGCTCACTAGTCCATTAGTCTAGAATCTTCTGTAACTCGACATGTTACAATCAAAATTATATATGAATAAATAACTATTTTATATTAAAAAAAAATAAAAATTTACACATAAAACTTAATATTTTCTTACAGCTAGCTGATAATTCCTCTGTATATACACCTCAGGGATACACTGATGGTCAGGAATAATAAGACCCTACAAAAACTATCAAAGTTACCACTCGATTGTGCCTATGAATTTTATATTGAATTTTAGTACTAATGAAATTTTAATGTAAACTCTTTCATACCTTAGTCATTGGCTTAGAACTAGTGAGTGCAATAAGGACTCGTTGATCAATACAATGATGAAGATGTAAAGGTATCTCTGATGTCAATAGCTGAAAATGAAAATACATGAGACTCAAATGCAGTTATGAAGAATACACATTTTCTTTTGTCTCCATATCAAATAAAATATTTTGGTACCTCTGTGAATGTAGTATGACATCCTTCATTTTATAGTGTTGATCCCAAAGCTACAACACTTATTATTTATTACACATGTATGTAAATCTATTAAGCATCAAATTCAACACCTTTGTCTGCAAAATAATATACTATATGTTAGAGTAATAAATTCATTTCCTTAGTAATTAAATTATATTGATATAATTACTAAGTTACTTATTATATTGATATAGTTTATTTATAATTCCTTTCGATTTACAAATAATTGAAATGATTTCCCCAATTTTCCATCTAGTCACTAGAAAATTGGATTTGTTGTCTCTTTCTCTTAAAGAACTGGATCTACTAGTTCCTTTGGTCTAGAAACCTTCCATTGAGATTGGGGTTTTGAAAGGTTCAAGGGTTGAGGAACTTTTTATAGAATATCTTGAAGAAGGAGAGGTCATGTATAATGGTTTTGAGGAAGGCTAGAGTTCCATCCAGATGGTGTTGCAAAATGGCCAAGCGGAGGAGGAGGTAGAAGAATAAATAGAATAAATGCATGAGAAGGAGGGTCATGGGGGCAATGGATTCAAACCCACAACCAAGCTTTTATACCATTATACAAATTACAAATTATAAGACTATGCCTTTAATGATAGTCGCATTTTCATATTGGCGAATGAAGAATGACTTTTGGAACAAACATAATAAATACTTCCAAATAAAAATGAAGCCAATGTATTGTATTATAAGCTCAAATGGTAAAGACCAAGCCCAAACATTTATTAAGGTGTAGCATCTATAATTGTCAGGTTCATGTGAAGAAGTCATCGTTCATATTCTCATTGTTGTGTAATTTGATGATAAGAAGAATACAATGATATAGAGGTTGATAGTGACTTAAAACTTTACAAAATGCAATCAATGAGAATTTTACATTGAGGGGGGAGTAATAATCAATGTTTCATTCTCATTGTTTGACAAACTCTTATATAAAGAGGGAGTAGACAGATGATATGGTTTATTCTTCTTCCGAGAATCTTAGTCATATTGGTTCAGAAGGATTCATGATACAACTACTATACTTAGCATGACCAATTGATGCTAAAAACCTTAGTATTGATGCTACAAACCTTAGTATTGACATAATT